>VZRF01001782.1:34474-634474 GCA_013396875.1 Vireo altiloquus | reverse complement strand
GAACCTCTACCTACAGTGTCTTTGAGATAGCACTGCCTCTTATTATAATAAGAGTATTAATAATAAGTATTATATTAAGCTGACAATGTACCATGCAGTCTGACTTACTGCTCCTGCTCCCTGCATGGACCTTTCTCCTGCCCTTGACTGGAAGCACTCCTTTGAGCTGAGCCATCTCTGTGCTTTGAAAAAAGGCATCACACTGACAGCTGCAGTGGCAGATTGGCATAGCTAAGACAAAACTTGAATAGCTTTGGGAAAAAAATAAAAATGGAAGGTTTTTTTTTTTCTTCTTCTTAAAGGACTTGAACATAACAGACTTTGCTTCCACAAATATATACAAGATTGTTCTGCTTGCAGCAAGTCAGACAGTCTAGTTGGTTTTCTGTCAAAAGCACAACTTAGAAGTAAGATAGAGTAAAAGCCAGTAGAAACAGAACAAAAAGGCACATGGTCTAGTTCATGAACAATTACTCTGCTACCAAATTCTCTACATGTGTATGACATGACTCACCTCTCAGACAAGGTGAACTTCCCCTCTGCCAGAAGGGCTAGCATTATCCTGGTTGAATGGTTTTGGTCATACCACCCACAGTTTTAGAGACTATCCATATCATACTGAGCTGCTTTCTCCAGCATTCATAACTCCTTGTTTTAACTGCTCCTACAATGCATTGCTGTATTCAAAACCAGACCACAAAATCACAAGCGTAGGTATGTTGTGACTACTTTATAAATAATAAGCACAGCGCATTACTTCTTGATAAGAAAACACAACCAAGTATTGATCATTTTGCTATTGCCCACCTATGCTTGTTCCTAGCTGTGATTTTAATTTCCTGGAATCAATAGGGTTGGTAATGACCTCTAAGATCAAGTCCAAACAAATAGTCCAGCACTGCCAGGTCCACTCCTAAACCATGTCCCTAAGCACTCCACCTGCCTGGTTTCTGAACATTTCCAGATACGATGATTCCACCGCTTCCCTGGGCAGCCTCTTCAAGGGCTTGACCACCCTTTCAGTGAACACTTTTTTCTTAATATCCAATCCCAACCTCCTCTTGTGCAGCTTGAGGCTGTTAGAACTCTATAGTACTTTCCTTGTTCAGGAAGCACCATCATTACTTGCATTATTACATTTAAGTAAACTCAAAATAAGGAGGTGGTGAAATAGAGAGTAATACAAGAGTGTATGTATTGCCATTTTAAAAGTTGAGTTGTCAGTGGCTTATTGCCATCTTGTGCAGACAATGAACTTTGGACTGTATATCAGAGTTAAAGGCTCATCTTTCCAGGTAGCCAGCCTTAAACTCTGTGACACACTCTGGAATATACATTTGCAATTTTATATTACTTCAAAATGTTCATATTTTGTGTCGTAATTATACCAAGTAGGGTAGTCCCTATATTTGTACATGAGTAGGGCATGCTGGATTCCTCAGACATACAGTGTCAGACTGTTTAAGGCCTTAAGAAAGTAATACTGAATTAGCTTAAATTCATATTTTCAAGAGTTTCACAATTGCAAGAAATAGATTTACATTTACACACAATGGCAGGAAAGATTAAATGACAATTTAGATGTCAAAACAGTAATTCTCTGGCATGCTATGAGGCCTCAAGATCACAGAACACACAGAACCTTTTGTCATATTTACCACTGAATTACAAACTGTAAGACTAAGAAAGATAAAAAGTCATTTCATTTCTATTAATCAGAAAATGTAAAAGATAAAGAACCTCTTTGAACATCTGAAGAATGACTTTGCAGCAAACAAGCCTACCTCTGCTCTGAGACATAAAACAGAAGTCAAAAGCAGCTTTGCTTGCAGGCTGCAGCTGCCAAGAAGGGAAGAAAAATGCCTTGAGAAATCCTCAAGGCCACTCCCTATGTATATAATGCAACCTCATATAAAGCCATTTAGTCTAAACAGAAATTGCAGCTTACAAAGGAGGTGGCCTTATTTTCAGACTTGGAGTTTTACGTTGTTTTTGCTTAATCTGTAGGAATAATTTCCTATTTAAAATTGTATTAACTAGTATTATTAAGAAAACCAAAACACACACACAAGGAAAATCTAACATTTCTGTGTGGATTCAGAGGCTATTAGAGGGAATGAATGACAAGAAAGCACCTTCTTTACAGCTGTTGAAGTTTCCCCTGTAAGGATCTTACTTGTTAGCAGTTTGAATTAGCAATGATTAACATAACAGGTAATTTTTTCCCCAATACAAGATCCAGTGAAGGACATAGAAGTATCAATGGGAAAAGCTCTCTGGGCACTGGAACAGCTCCCCAGGGAAGTGGTCACAGCACCAAGGCTGACAGAGTTCAGGAAGCGTTTGGACAATGCTCTCAGGCACATGGTGTGACTCTTGGGGATGTGCTGTGCAGGGCCAGGAGCTGGACTCAGTGATCTTTGTGGGTCCCTATACAACTCAGGATGTTCTCTGATGCTGTGCTAATACACATGAATGCACAGACCCAAAATAGACCAGAAGGAGCTGGAGCACCTAGATTTTAGCAGACCCAGCTGCATGCCCTTTATTTTTTTTTTTTTCCAGTCTCCGTGTGCACAAAGATAAAACTCCTTCCAGAGAGAGAAAAACAAAATCAAAGCAAAATTGCAGCCATTCTTTCATGGACTCCTAGAATCATTTATGTTGGAAAAGGGTTCTAAGCTCTAACCCAGCACTGCAGAGCCCACCACTAAACCACGTCCAGTGCCACATCTACAAGTACTGCAACACTTTTTCCAAATCCTGAGCAGAACCAGAGGAAAAACAAATGCATGTGTGATCCCAATACAAAAAATGAAGGGGCTGGATCTGGACTGTACTTGCAACTAATTATGGTATTTTCTCATGTTTGTCTTTTCCCCCTTTCTTTCAAAAATGAAGGCTGCTTTACCCACCATATGACTTTTTATTTTTTAAATCATGGTACACCAAGATCAAAAAGAAGTTATCCAGTATCTTATTCTGTTACCTTTTTATATAATGAAATACCTGAAATTTGAGTGTAACATTTATTCCTGCATGGGGTTATAAAAACCCACCTCAAGAACACAGAAACAAATGGACAAAAAATTATAATGCACGTGAAGAGAAGAAAAAAAAAACCAGAATGAAAAACTAAATTTGAAATAGGGGAATTACTTTAACTAAATTCAGTATCCCTTCAAGAGGTTTATCAGAACATAAATCTCCAAGAATGAAACACCTGCTTCCAGGTTAATCTGTTACACTGAGCACTGTAAACAGCAGCCCAGAAAGAATGGAATCTGTGCCAAAGAGCACTCACCTCTGCTTAGCAAGAGCAGAAGTCACCAAGGCTTATTGGTGTCACAGTTGAAATTCTTCATAGAGAGAAAAGAATAAGAAATACAGAAGTTTTATAAAGGTTCTAGTAGCACAAATAGCAAAATCACCAATGATCTTGTTTTGGCACTGAAGTGGCCATGAGGAGAGCTGCAGATTACTATGGTCCATATAATGCTTCAAATTAACTTACTGATTCTGGCTGAGTATGCACAGAGGCAAAGCTATTTTGCCAAATGCTTTCACTTAATACATATACATTTAAGCATATAGAAAAAACTTAAAGAAACAAACTTGATTTTGAATATGTGCAATAAACTTAAAATTCAAGTTGGTCTGTGATGGAACAAAAAATGTTTTGATTTTTATGTCAGTGGAAGTAAACTTCTACCCTAACGTCCTCTGGAAAAGTTTTAATTGATGTCCCAGAGTGCCCCTTTATGTCCCAGAATCTCTAAGTGATGAATAAAATTACCTAAATAATTCCAAATATATCACTTGCCTGACAGCTTGTTTCAAACCCTAAATAACTGCAGGACCACTGCACTCACAGTACATCAGTTTAAAATATAAACCTTCATGTGTGAAGTGCAGCTATCCAGGGCTCAGGGGGAATCAACTTTTACATGGTTTAGCTTCGTTTGGCATAAAATACATTTCTCAATGGAGATGCTCTGTTACATAAATTACAACTACTTTGTACTTCACTATAGGGCTTGCCAACTGTTTTTAAATCTCAATTTTCTTATTGATGCCTTTCTGCCTGGGTGCTCTGTGGGTGGCTTGCAGGACAGCACATGCCAGAACTGCCAGTTTTTCCATAATTTCACAGGCTGTAGCACCCAGCAGGAACATCACAAACTGCCGAGCTTAGCCAGGGCTCTTCTTGTGAACCTTTGTAATGCCATCAGGTTGTTACTGATAAAAGGGGATGGTCCCTTTTGGAAAATGCAATCTCAGTTTAGGATAGATAGTGGAAATATGCAAATGCCATTTCCTTTTTGTTTTCAGGACCAATTTCCCTCATAGTTTAAAAAATCTGCACAGAGAAAAAAATAAAATCAGTCCAGTTGCTAGACTTTACACCTTTACACCTAGACTTAACACACTTTGTTACTCCTTACTCTGCTACATGCAAGTGTCTTGTTTCAGGAGTATGTCCGACTGGAACATGAATCTTGTGTCTCTTCTGCCTGCCTTCTGCTCGCTGCTGGATGGAAACAGCAAGAGAGCAGATGACTGCAAGGGAGGCTCCTGTGGGGAGAAGCCAGTGCTGCCCTGTGCTGGACACAGGTGGTGCCAGCCAGTGTCACACCAGACCCACCACCGGGGCAGGAGAAACAAGGAATAAGGAAGGAAAGGGTGAGGAAAAAGGAGGAGCAAAGAGAAATAAGCATGTCCTGACCCCGGCTGCAGCCCCATGTGTGAGTGACCCCAAGTCCCTCACCTCCCTAAAAGGACTGAGTGGGACCTAAAGCGATGGCTAGAGGAGGGGAGGTGCCTGGAGGGAAGATGAACCTCACAATGAGCTGTTTTCCCCTTGTGTGAGTTGGTCATCTTTGTTTCTCAATATCCCACTCAGTAATTAAATGTTTATGTAAACCGGCAAGAAAGTTAAATTTCCTGAGTCGAATCTGCTTTGCCTTCAAAACACCAGTTATTCTGAAATTTCACTGTTGAATAAACATTTGTTCAGCACCTTTTATTTGGTCATTCTAGTTTCTGAAAAAGCAACAAATCACGTATTGGAGGTGAGACTGGACCAGCAGAAGAAAGCAAAAGAGGAAGGTCTTTGGTTATGAAAGAGAGTGTTGAGTACATAGTGTATCCTGTGCAGACGTGAACTCACTCAAGCTGCATTCTGAAGGGAGCACCTGACTTGTGGCTCTGTTTGTATGACAATACACCCAAGCTAAGAAAACTGCCTTTCCATAAAATCAATGTAGCAGAGTAGTAGAAACAATAAATCATAAAGTCATGGAATGGATTGAGTTGGAAAGGACCTTGGAAGCTCATCCAGGACAAGGCTCCTGTGATGAGCAGGGTCATCTTCAACTAAATCAAGTTATTCAGAGACTCATCCAACACGACCTGAAATATTTTCAGGGATAGGGCATTCACCACCTCTCTGAGCACCTGTGCTGATATTTTACCACCTTCACTGTGGAAAACTTCTTTTATCTAGCCTAATCTAAATCAATCATCTTTCAACTTAAACCTTATCCTGTCGCAGCAGGTCCTGTAAAAAAGTTCGTCCTCATCTTTCTCTTAGACCCCTCCAAGTGCTGCAAGGCCACAGTAAGATCTCTCAACAAAGAAAAAGTGGAAGCAGTTGCGTGGCCACAAGGAAAGTTGTAATGTAAAAATAGAAACACATAAAGTAGCAATTGATTATACTTATAAATATTTATATCCTTATAGATCCTCTATAAAGAGAAGAAAGAAACACCTACTTCTCCTCACTCTACTAAAATGCATTGTTGTTGACCTCTTAATTCTTAGAAATAGCATTAAACAAAAAATTTCAAAACACAAAATCAACACAATATGGCACCAAAAGTTTGGAGAATAATGAAACAATGTAAAGGGACTGAACTGGAGGAGAAGTAACAGTGCCACAAAAGAAGCTCTATGATATGTCATTGCTTAAGTAAACAAAGTGCCAAGGGCCATTATTAGTCTGAAACACAATGGAAATGACTAGAGAGTACGGCAAAACCAACATTCTTTCAAAGAAGTTGTACAGGACCTTAAAAATACACTTTACTTAAAATTATAGGCCTGGAAAAAAGGAAGACATTTCCCCTTGAGAAATGATCAAGGGAAAAGCAACCTTGTGAACTTGAAAAAAATAGATTATGGGTGTAGATAGGTGGATAGGACCTATTATTGTCTTATTATCATGCAAATAGGACTAAAACCCACAAACTTAACAAAATGGACTAAAAGCAAAAGGAAGAAATAAAAAAATAAAACCTTTGATGTTATGAATCATGCTGAAAAGCACTTCTTATCAGAAAAATTATACTTGCCTGTTTTCAATCAAAATTTCGCTATTTTTACCATGGGGATATTTTTCAGTTTCATGCCAAGGGCAGCCAAGTAGATTTCATATACAGTTACAACTATGTGGTAAATTCAACAACCTATAGTATAGTCTTCCTAGCGGAGAGGTTGAAGCTTTGTTGCCTAAAACTCCTTGTACAAACAAAGGTTAGCACTGAAATGAATACCACAGGCAGTACTCACATTCTGACAGATGGGCAATGTGTCCTATGAGGTCTTTTCCCATCTTTACATTTTAGCATTCTGTCATTTCTCAACAGCATTGTTTTGGCTAGGACTGGATGCAGAAACACTGAGTAAAAAATTATTGTCTTCTACTGAATTAAAATAAATGGGAACAGTGACTTATCTAGCAGCAAGTAACATGGCCCTTTTTCTCATGGCACAGGCACAAAAAGAAATACAAGACAGCACTTTGAAACTTGACCACTCCTGGGTTATAGGATATCTTTTAGTTACTGATTTCAACACATATTTTCTGCTTTGTAAAGCACAAACATTTAGGATGCTGCTCTCTGTATACATTATTAGTAGTGACCTGGTCAGGACTAGGAAAGTTCTGCACTCTCTGGATTTACTGTGTGAATGTATGTAATTAAAAGACACTTATCCCACAAATGAAACAACTTTCCTTACACACAGAGACATCATTCGCCTTTCACTGTATCAAACAATAGANTGGGTTTTTTTTTTTTTTTTTTTTTTTTTAAAGAAAAGCTCCAGGAGAGGGCTTTCAGAAATAAGCTTTGATTACTGTTAGAAGGGATAAAGAAAACATTTCCTGGCAAAGGAAACCAAAAGTTATGCACTATACATCAGGCGCTAGGAGAGAACACCTGGAAGAGGACTAAGCATAGCATTCAATATCACAAACAGAGCTGTCTGCTTAAAGTAGGAGGCAGGTAGAAAAAAGAGCGCAGTCCTAAAAATATTCAGCGTCAGGAACTCAGATTTCTCTTGTGCCTGTACAACAGCATTTCCACCTTGTAAACAATTCAACATCTATCCCAAGAAATTGGCATTCAGACCTGAGGCAGCCTTTCCCCCAAACCATTTGGACAGATCCAGTCTCCTCCTACCCTACTTTTTAGGCACCATTCCCACCCTCCAAATGAAACATATCCCCCTCCTCCAGTAAATTATGATGCCTGCCAGAAATATCACATTTACCATTCTCAGCCTGTTGTAAATCCTGACTTTCGCCATGGGACGTCTGGGAAAAATTAACACCTAATGTGATGGTCCTTTCCAAAAGCTAAGCAACTTCCCAGGCAGGTGCACCAATTCTGAGCACTAACATATAAAAACCCCACTGCAGACCTGACCCTGATACTAAATAAATGTTTGGCTGGGAGGACAAGAAATGAGAACATCGTGTGCTTCAGAGGAATGGGAGAAAAATGACATAGAAAATATTACAGCAAGAAGAACACAGAATCTGTGGGAGGCACAAGGTTTTTTAGGGCAGCCGTAACAAGGAGAAAGCAAGAGACTCCAAAGTTAAAGTCAGCCCATCCTTCACACACCACTATATGCTTTGCGACACATTTTGAAATGTCTTCTTCAATTATAAGTTCTCTACTCATACACAAACAAGGGTTCAAGCATTTTTTTGCTATCAGCCCATCTGTTATTGAAGACCCTTTTGCTCACTTATTAGCTTAATGCTGACCTGATACAGTTAGAACTGAATAATTCTTCAGGTTGTTGATCACATACTTAACAGTTCAGATGTGTGTCTCTTCTGCACTGTATCAGCACATTTTCATTTAAAAATACCCCATTTAATTTATATTTCACATGAAATGAAGATACACAGAAGAAAGAAAGATACCTTCTTCTTTTCTTTCCAGCAAATTCTACCTGGCTTACCTAACCCAGTTACCAAAAGCCATCTGCTATTAAAATAATTACAGTGCACATGACATTAATATAAATAAATAGCTTCTTCAAAATACTTGGAATTAAAAGTGGCAACACAGATTGATGTAAACAAAGGAGAAAACACTTACTTGTTTTATTTTATAAACAGTATACAATATTACTGTATTCTATCTGGTGATAAGCAATAATACCCATATGTTCAACTGATATTTATTAATATTTATTATCATTTTAAAGCCATATCTAAATTACATGTTTTTCAGGAAATAAGAATTATATGTAATATAACTTTTTTCTTGATCATTAAACTAATGATAAAATAGAAATACTGGCAATACAGTTTAGCTCCAGGTATATAGAGCAATGCATTCCCTCACCAGAAAATCATCAGCTTTTATAAAAAAGACAGCTCTTTACTGCTCATGCCTTCATCAGAAAGAAAGGCAGAAGAGCTATGGTCAGAGGTCTGGGTTCATTCAGTTCAACAGAGTTCAGCTTAATCCANCCCCCCAAAAGAAGCCTAACCCTCAGAATTTAAATTTAAAAATATGCCTTATTTTAGAGATATGTTACATTTTCCTTACCGGGACAAAAGAGTCAAATGAACCCTGTTCCCGACTCTCAATAGCTGAAATTGTTTTCAACCAGAGGAGATAGCTTGAAATATCAGATATTTCAGGATGCTCCATACTGAAAGCTGCAAGATTAGCAGGACTGAGGTGAGATAGACTTGCAAAAGGAGGGCTTTGGCTGTGTTACATAAAGGTCTAATTAGATCCTTGGTACAAATTGCTATCCTAAGAATAAAAAGTTAATCAAAAAGCCTCATTGGAAGAATAGGAGGGCAAGATTAGAGCCGAGACAGCTGTTTCACTTTGGGACAATCACACAACTGTCTAACTAGATTGAGCACCACTACTCAGAAGTGAAAATATATGTGTGAAAATTAAGCGTACCATTTGTGTTACTTTGGACTAAACTGTTCACATCTGGTTTACCTCAGTGACACTCAGGAGACCTCTCTATACTGAGATTCTAATGCAGCAAGCACCTCAATATCAGACCCCCTTAATGTCACAGCCAAAATATTTTCACAAAAAGAGGAAAATTTTGGAAGGAACTGAATAAAGAATTGGTGTGAGAAAAAGTTTTGCAAGGAATTTTGGTGACCAACTGTAAGAGCCAACCCACAAGGATTTGTTTAATTTGACTAAACCTTAGAAAACTACCCTAATAACCACAGGATAGCTGATGGATGATTTCTTATCTCTCCAAAAAGAAGGAATTCCAGCCTCCATTTCCAAAATACAGCTGAGAGCTCTCTTTACCTGTTCAGGTTTATATTCCCTGCACTTATGAGTGGTACTGTAGAAATGAAAGGAGCAGTGACAGGACGTGAAGGAATGGCCTGAAGTTGTGTCAGTGGAGTTTTAGATTAAAAATTAGGAAAAGGTTCTTCACCCAAAGGGTGGTTGGGCACTGGAACAGCTCCCCAGGGAAGTGGTCACATCACCAAGCCTGACAGAGTTCAGGAAGCATTTGGACAATGCTCTCAGGCACACAGGGTGACTCTTGGGGTGTCCTGTGCAGGGCCAGGAGTTGGACTCGATGATCCTTGTCTGCTTTACCAATGGAAATATCCAGAGAACACAAATCTTGAAGATTTCAATAAGTTCACAATTTCAGTTACAATGTCTTTTGAGAAGGAGGGTATAGGATATTTGTAGGCTGTCTGCTCTGAAAAGTCACACAAAGACTGACATTACAGGTATTTTCTGTCCTTTGCCAAAGAAGCTCTAAAGCAAATCTGAATGTCAGAGTTGCTAGGAAGTCATGATGAAATGGAAATATCAGATATGAAGGATGACATACTTGAAAAAGCTTTTATATTCCCCAATTCCTTAACTTCTCATAAAAATGGGTGTCCAAAAGGAAGCAGGATGTAATTATTTGTTGAGAGGCAAAAGAGATGAGAGGAGAGAGATTGAAAACTTGTAGCACAAGGAACAAGCAAACAAGTGGCCTTAAACAGTCATTTACTGTGTATTGAACTTACTTGGTTTGTCTCCTAGTAAGTTCATTTTAGGGCTCCAAATATTCATGGTCAAATTGAAAACAATGTCAGAAGGACCAAAATACTTGAAATCAAGCAAAGTTTAGAAAACAATACTGATTAAAAAAAAAAAAAAAAGAAGCAGGACGAAAAAGCCTTATGCATTTTAGAACTTTTTAGAACGCATTTAGAAATTTTTAGAACAAAATTTCAAAAACCTTTCACAATGTAGTATAAATACATTTTTGATTAACAGATTCTTTAAAAAAATTATATAAAAATTTTCAAAGAAAAATAATGTAATGCAGCCTAACGTAAAAACTGTACTTTTCCCAAGAAAATTAATTTCTGAAAAGATCCAAAGAGGATGTTGCAAGAAAACCTACACAGTCTTGCAGAGTGGAGGTGAGGAAAGGAAGACATAGTGCTGTTTCTCCCCTCTACTTCTTCACTTAAAATTACACTCTTTATTGAGAAAACTCTACACTAATTTAAATGTTAAAAAAATTCTTCAGTATTAACTAAAATGCAATATCTCTGTAAAGCATATTTCAGAAAATATCTTATTTGTTGAAATGAATGTGTTCATTTAGTGACAATTCTGAAATATGTGAACTGTATCCAGCCAGGAGCAGGTAACTTTTCCTTTCCCTTCAAACTCTTTCCACAACATTCTGTGCAATATTTGGTATAAGGGCTTGAAAAGGCCTTTGGTTTCACCCACTACAGTTTGCATCAACTTATGGAATCAACTTATAGAACGTTTTAGGTTGGAAGGGACCTCAAAAGACCATCTAGGTCCAACCCCCTGCCATGGGCAGGGACACCTTCCACTGGAGCGGGTTGCTCCAAGCCCCATCCAGCCTGGCCTTGAACACTTCCAGGGATGGGGCATCCACAGCTTCTCTGGGCAACCTGTGCTGCCAGTGCCTCGCCACCTTCACAGTGAAGGATTTGTTCCTTGTATCTAGTTTAAACCTTCTTCCTTTCAGTTTAAAGTAATTCCTCCTTGTCCTGTCACTACACACCCTTGTAAAAAGTCTCTCTCCAGACCACTTTTAGCCCCTTTAGAGACTGAAAGGTGCTATGAGGTTTCCCTAGATCCACACGATCAGTATAATTTGCTTCTCAGAAAAGTGGAAGACTTGAAAGTGAGAGCATAAGTAACTTGCCAATTCTTCATCAATTTGAAGAGCTAATGTTTAAACCATTATCTTCTAGGACATAAAGAGGAATCACTTATTGGGAAAATGCTTGCGACTAGTTTGTTTGTTGTATTACCTAATGAGCTCATAAAATGAAGTTTAATTTACTTGTCCTGTAAAAATGAGCGATCCAAAAGGACCATGACAGACACAGCTGAGTCCTTCTCACAGGATGGTGGCACCTTGGTGAAAAGATCTTTAATAAAGGATAGAAAATGCCGAAGAGAAGAGAATGAGGGAACAACTGGACCAGAGCAGTAGATGGTACTGCATGGCAAAGAAGACACCCACAAAGAGACCACGGCCGATGAATAACTCCTTTGCCAAAGAAGCTCTAAAGCAAATCTGAATGTCAGAGTTGCTAGGTAATAATGATGAAATGAAAATATCAGATATGAAAGATGAAATACTGGAAAAAACTTTCATAAGCCCATGCTGAAGCAGGTACTCCCTCAGAGGGGCTGTTTTGCCTGTGACAGGAACTGGTGAATGACTTCTCTGATTTTATTTCAGTTCATTCACTTTCTCTCTCCTGCTTTTCCAATATTCTGTCTGCTGCAAGACCGGTGAGAGAGTGGTTCTGTGGGGGCTGCTGGCTGGGGCTGACTCAACACAACTTGATCTACCAGTCCTCCAATTAAAGCACCTTTCAGAACACTTTCCATCATTTTTTAAAAAATGATCTTATGGAATACCTCAAGCTTTTCCAGTACCTCTGAAAAAACACTACAGACTTGTAATACCTCAGGTCAAGACAGTGATGACAAAACTTTAATAAAGAACTCATAAAAGTTCTTTAAAGAGCAAAGAAAGTATGACAAAAGCTGTTGCAACTACATCCCATAAAAGCTCATACAGTTTATACACAAAGACAACTCCCTCAGTTTTTCTGTTATATTTTATAGGAAAAAAAGCATTCCATGTTTGTTTATGCCTTATATGTGTAATGCCATTTATAACAAGTATTTATTTCTATGAAAACAAGTACTGCTGTAAATCAAGTAAATGGTAAATAATTCAACCAGTAAAATTACTTTTTATAAGTTAATATAACAGATCAGCTGGGAATAGCCCATTATGTCTCCAGCAGAGAATTTTAGAAATTAACTGTACCTCAACTTTTTAAACCTTTCCAACTGGATTACTGCCTTTCTATGAACATTTAAATGTTTAATTTTTAAAATAAATTTTAGATAATAGCTTCTAAAAAGCATCATTGGAGTTTTGCCAATTGGTTGTTTACAAATCTCTAACGCATTAAGAACAAATGACAGAGATAACTGAGTGGTTTACAAGGGAAATAATTTACATTAGAAGAATAAGAACAATCTAGCCATTCAATTTTTCATACAGGTTTATTTATTTATGGTTGCAGAAATATGTGGTCTGTTTAAGCCAGGAGGGCTTTGTTAGTCACTCATTTAATTTTCAATCAAAGGGAAGTAAGTGATTGTGGAGTTCCAGCCCAAAACTCCTGCATCACAATGTCTGAACTTTTCCATCTAATAATCAGAGGCAGCAATAATGCTTTTCTATTGCTTTCAGATCAGCTGATACTCTGCTTCACTAACTTTTCCCACTAGTGATGCAGTAGTCAAAAATCAGTCATTGCAGCAATTAAATTTTTTTTGTGTGTCCTTTAAACTCCTTTGTTGCATTGAATCTGAGTGCAAGATCTCAACAGAAATGTTATTTTCTTTCCCACTCATCTGCCACTTTTGTTGAAACCCCACTGTGGTTTCAAGATAAATTTAAAATTACAAACAAATGCAGAAGTAGCATTTTCTGTGTATTTGATATATTCAGTTTTGAAAACATCCTAATTTTTTTTTCTAATCCTGTCAATTTACATATCAGATGAATTTTTAAAGTCTTTTTTCTTTTTCTTTACTTTTGCATAGAAATGGAAAAAAATAGCATGAATTTGAAAACAAGAATAATTTCAGGTTAGACTGCTACTTTGCAGTTCAGAAGGGTACTTCTGGGTTAACTTCAGCACTGAAAGTATTTCCAGTAATACCAAGTTCCACCAACACAAACTGTATCAGAGTTACATGGGAAGAGTGTTAAGCACTCTGCTGAACTGTGGTCCACAACAGTACCTTGTTATTGAACTTCTGTATTTGAAGAAAAATACCTTTTAAAGAAGTTCCAGCTACTTTTTCTGCCAGTGCTTTGCTCTTACATTTTCAGTATTTTCACCTCTTATGCCCAGTTTGCCAATTCAGTAGTACAAGAACTGGTTAAACTGTGTTGACCAGCCCAATACAATATCCCAGCAATAAGGTCAGTTCAAACTGCTGAGAGGAATATAATCTATTGATGGGAAAGCTTGAAGTAGTGCTGATTAAGTAATTGCCTTGTATCTCCAAGTCAGTATGTGCCTCACTCCAGGAGTACAGCCCTGCCTTTGGCTGAGATTTCTCTTACATAGAATGGGCTGATGCAAACTGCCCCACTTCAACAAAGAGCCCACTATACCCACTCCATTTTCTACAGTAACATGAAGAACCACCAACCTCAAAAAGATGGAAATCCTATCAACAAACCCAGGCTCATGGATCCAGGAAGTCACTGAGATTCCCCAGCAAGGGGACTGAGCTTGACACTTTTAAAATAGGATGGCCATGACCAGCAAGGACCCTTAAAGGGTCCTCAAATTCCCTTCCACATAGATAGGTTAAAACTTAGAGCCCTTCAACAAATAGGGCAGGTAAGTTCAGTCTAGCTGTTGCCTTAGGACCAAGCTATGACAAAGGGGTCGAAAATTAAGCTCTCCCTCTGTTCTATGTACACTCCACAAAAACATTTGTTAACTTTCCTGTCTCAACCTTCCCAGTGTGAAATGAAATGAATGTTGACCTAACTCACAAATGTATCAGAAAACAAAAGAATCACATAGCTGTTCCTTCTGAGGCACTTTAAGAAATGTCAAGACACCAGGCAGTAATGACATCTGGAGAAAACAAACAGGATCAATTTTGCTTTCATCACCTCTCCTGCCCCTGGTTGGTTGCTGAACACTAACTAATACTTCAGTTTGCAAAAAGAATTTCCTGCATCTTTGTAGTTTTATTATTGCTTTTTTTTTTTAAATTAATAAAACCAAAACCTAGCTCCTTTACCCTTCATCCCCTTGCTATCAAATGTTTTTGCAGTGGCAATTCTGTTCCCTTTTGCAGTTTGCTGTTTTGTCAGATTTGCTGAACCCTCAAGTCCAAGAGGTAACATGATGAAATAGAAACTGGCAGAAAGTACATTAAAGTTATTATCACCTGAGGACAAATCCTGGCAAGTGAACCACAAGAAAAAATACTTCCATCTGGAAATCAGACAAAGAGCATACAGGCAAGCCCAGTAATTCCACTACTGTTTTGGCAATCATTCAAAAATGTGAAAATACAGATGAGTTATGAAAAAAAAAAAATTAGAAGTAATGGGACTCTCCAAAAAGAGGACAGAAAGGAGCAAAGGTGAGAAGGAAAACAGATACTAAATTTCAGATACTAAATGCAGTACCAACATGCATTTTGAAAGGGAATTATATAAAATCAGCAAATGGCAACCTTTTGGTTAGCTATGACAAGGGTTACCATCAAGGGTTACAAGGACCAAAGAATTATGAATCTGACGAGCTTTTTAGGTTTTGTCCACTCAGCAAAATATTTCTGCAATTCTGCATTTTCATCCACTACTAAGAGCTGATTCATTCCTTTCTGTATTCTCTGTATGATTTAGATGACATTTTATTTCTTGGTACACGAAGTAGTTTAGCTGATAGACAGAAATCAGTGCTTAAAACTAAAATAACTAGGAGTGATAACCTCAATTTTCAGCACAAATTATTTAAAATGCAATGTGTGAATTCCAGTTTTGTGCTGACTACATAGACTTAAATGCATCTCAGCTAAAAGAGAAGATCCACTGAGAATACTGCCATGACAACTCAAAGAAAAAAAAAGAAGACAATATTTTTGCAGATTTATGCCTGCAGAAGTGATCAGATTGCTTCTACTTTTGTACTTGAAGAGGCTGAGCAAGCTAATAACTGCCTCAAAGGCAACTGCAGTATATCATGACTCTGCTTAATATTTGTAGTAGATCTACATGTGGTACATGACAGAAAACGTATGGTGCAGTCAAATCAACCCACAACAAACTGGTATTGCTCCTCTTCATACTTCTATGGAGTTTCACTTTTATAAAATCATTAAATATTTAAATAATAGCTATTAAAAATAAAAATAATAATAGTAACCCATAAGTTTTTTCAAAGTTGTTGTAAATTACACAGGCCAGGTTCTTCTGAAATGCCCAGTGGGACCATAGGAACCTCAAGGGGTTCAAAAAGGCCAAGTTTCAAGGTACCATACCTGGGTCAGGGCAACCACTGATATCAATACGTTCTAGGGGATGAAATGGATTAAGAGCAGCTCTGCTAACCAGGATTTGGGAGAACTGGTGGATGAAAGGTTGAACACGACCGGCAGTGCATGCTTAGGGGCCAGAAGGGCAATTGTATCCTATGCTGCATCCAAAGAAGCTATTAGAGAGTGTCCAAAGGAGGACCACGAGGATGGGGAAGAGCCTTGAGGGGAAGCCACCTGAGGAGCTGCTGAGATCACCTGGTCTGTCCAGCCTGGAGGAGACTGAGGGTAGACATCACTGTGGTCTACAGCTTCCTAACAAGGGTAAGAGCAGGGGCAGGCACTGATCTCTGTGGTGCCCAGTGACAGGACCCAAGGGAATGGCCTGCAGTTGTGTCAGGGGAGGTTTAGGTTGGATATTAGGAAAAGGTTCTTCACCCAGAGGGTGGCTGGGCACTGGAACAGCTCCCCAAGGAAGTGGTCACAGCACCGAGCCTGACAGAGTTCAGGAAGTGTTTGGACAATGCTCTCAGACACGTGGGTGTGATTAGGGCAGTCATGTGCAGCACCTGCCTCAACATTTTTGCCTGAGCTGGTGGTATAGAGACCATTCAGAACACAGTAGCACATGTGGCAGCATCAGCCCCAGACTGAATATGAGACCAGGGTTCTGATATTTCTACTACCTTCTTACTGAATATCTAGATAAGAATTTTGAGGTTTTTTTCCTTCCAAAATGTCATTTGGCTGTTTGATCTTGTGTGCCCAACTGCAGTCTCACAGAGAATGACAGGTGACCTCTAGACTCATGACTGCAAGATGGATAGATTTTGATAGAACCCAGATGTGTCTGCTGAGCAGAAAGCGAAAACAGAAAGGGAAAGCGAACAAGTTGTCTCTAAAACTCTCCAATGAGTTTGGATACAAGTTTCTGCGCATAGCACGGGGAGGTCCCCGAGCGCTGTTGTGTTGTCAAAACCAAACTGCAGGCACCAGATTGCACGTTAGTGTGAGTGCCTTTGGAAGAGACAGCTGCGCTGGGTCATGACCCTTGTCACATGCTTCTGCTCTCAGCCTTGTGCTGGCACTAGAAGCTGTGCTAGTGGACACCAACTGGGCCATGAAATAGGTCTCTCACACACCCTTTTTTTTTTTTTTTCCTTTTCCTAAAGTAGGCCCTGTAGAATGAAGAAAATTAAAAAGAGAACTTTGGCCTTAAATTTTCAATGGACGTGATCAGCTTTCAGGTGAGTGATGGTCGCAATGTGAAAGCTTGGACAAACCAGCACATGGATAAATATTCCTATTTCCATGATCATGAATGCAAAAAAAAAGCAGTTGAGTATGGAGGAAGTGTTTATCAGAATTTAAAAGAAAAATCTAAACAAAGAGTCTAAAAAGCAAACAGAGAGTCTTAAAAGCCTCATTTTAACTGATTTCATACCTGGGTGCAACTTAGCTGCTCTGGGAGAGCAGCTGCAGGAATCCTGAGACACTACTCCATTCTGCTCTCATTTGAAATGCATAACAAAAATCATTTGTCTGATGTTCTATTTGACCAATTATATGAACAATTTCAGCTGCTGAAGTAACCTGCTTCTCCTTGTACAAATACTTAATCAGAAAGGCAAAACCCAGTATTAAAAGTGCAATACATCCAAACAAAAACCAGCTGTTATTTTGCTAAATTGGATTTTGCACTGCATTCATAGCTGGCTCCTGTGACTTAAAAGAAAGCTTATACCAGAACTGGAATTTACAAAAGGATTATTTTGTTTGTTTTCCTGATATTTGGTTTAGATATTGCAGAACCTCTGATTTCAGTACATAAAGAATGCCTTTTTGATCTCTGTATTTCTAACTCTAATGGGAGACTTTGAAATTAGGTGACTGTTGAGACAGTTCTTCTGATTGACTGTAGTAATTTATAAAAAATACTTATAGAAAAAGATAAATGAATATAAGTTATTTAATTTATAAACTCAGTTGTAATAATCTAAGGCTTATTTCAAAGCAAACATAGTTCTTAAAAGCAAAGTAATTGAGTCCATATTCCTTTTTTGACTTTTTTTTGGCTTTATTTTTGTTATCCTTCATCCAAAAGTCACATGGGGAAACAGAGAGCTAAATTGGCAAACTCTGTAAATCTTGTCATTACTATAACCAGAAACTCCCTTTAGTTTTTCTGGGTTTTGTTTGGGCTCTTTTTGTGGAGAAGTTTGGTATTTTCATACCCCAGAATAGCAGAGAGAAATTTCCAAAAGAGAAATCAATTTTCAGGTTGTGTCTTCAAGTCATGCCAAAACAGCTGAGAAAAATTCTCTCTCAATCTGAGCCATTGCTCAGTGTCCAGCTATAAACTGTCATGCCTCACCCTCCACTTCTTTTGTTTTTATTAGACCAAAGCCACCTTGCTGAGTTGCTGTAAAGAGTTTGCATCTTTGAATGCCCAATCTAAATGTAGTGGAACTTATCAAGTCTTATTCCTAATCATTTTATGAAAGCTGTAAAGCAATCGGTTTGGGTTTTTTTTTTTTCCTTTTAGTCCAGAGAACATCCAGTTTATCAAACCTGTTGACATGCCACAAAAGAGTTCCAGCAACCTATAACCTCAAGAAGCAGTCCAAGAGACAGGAAGACTAAAATCCTGTTGTGTGGCCTGTGCCATTAGAGTACTATGGGAAAGATGAAAGACTTTCCTGTGTTCTAAGTTCCTGTGATAGCAAAGACCTACTTAGGTGAAAATGCCTGGATAGTCCTAGGAGTGGATTACATGGCAGAATGTAGAAAAAGTGCAGGAAAGAAAAGATTTTGAATCCCTTTGGGTTCTACCAGTTTGCTCCTCTGTTCTTAAATATGATGAACAGTTTATCCATGGGTGAGTAAATATGGAAAGTATTAGAGAAAATTATGAATAGCAGGAGAACTGTCAGAACACTCGTGCAGTTTTGGCTAATTACCAATGATACAAAAAAATCCCTGTCCAAACCCTACAACTCCCTTTCTATGTCCCCTTTCATCCCCCTCTGAAAATCCCAGCAGCCAAATTACATGTCAAGGGAAGAAAATGTTCTTGGCTTTTTGGGACATCTAGGAGGAGAAACTTTGAAACATGGTTTTAAATAAATTCAATTTTAAACATGGTGCAACAAATGCAAATTAGGCATTAAGATATTTATGACTGAACAATCAGCAGGAGCCAAATAATGTGTAATAGATCATTACTATCATTGGTAAGTACAGTACATAGTATATCTATTTCTGTATTTAAAGGAAAATATATGGAACATCTTGCACACAAATACTGTCATGATCTGTGTAATCATGCCTATTTCTTAAATTTCTTTGCTAACACTTAATATTATGTATTATCAACACTGATAAAGACCTGATACATTAATAGGAGACAGAATATTACACAAAAATAAAAGTATATCCACTATTCTTTTACTACCAGTGGCCTTTGCAAAGCCATGCTACATTATCAATCAAGGCAGGGATTGCTGAATTACCTCTCATGAGATGGTGGAAAATCTGGAATGACTGACACATCCCTAGGTTCCTGAATCTGAAGACCACAAAGCCTCATGACTAACACTGGTGTTTTCTTTTTTACTTTCTGTATAACAAAAAAACCAACCAACCAAAAAAAAAAAAAAAAAAACAACTCAAAAACCCCAAACCAAACCAAGCCAAACGCACCAATGAAGGGAACTTCCATGTTTATACAGGAAGTCTTACTGTGGCCTCAGCATGCTTAGTTTCTGGAGTTTCTGGCCTTTTCATTGCATACCATTCAAACTGGAGTCACAAGAACAATCATTACACTAAGGACACACATTTCCAAACAACTACAGAATCGTAGAATCACTGAGGTTGCAAGAGACCTCTGAGATCACTGAGTCTCACCATTAACCTAGTACCGCCAAGCCCACCACTGGACCATGTCCCTAAGCAACACATCTACAAGTCTTTTAAATACCTCCAGGGATGGTGACTCCAGCCCTTCCCCTGGAAGGCCTCATTTCATGTTACTTCTGACCAGGACTGCTCCCTACATGACTAAGGAAATCGCTGGCCCCGACAGGCTAAGCTTTGATCTCCTTTTCATGCCAAACATAACTGCTATGAATTCAGTTAAACTCTGATTTCCTGGTTTTGGTAGAAGAAATAGGTTAAACATGAATGCAAAATCAAAGTTTTCTAAAGCAGCTGTCCTAAGAGAGAATCAGATCCGAATGTCACCCAGAATGGTGCAGATTTATCCAAGTCCTCTGTCAGTAAGAGGGACTGGACACAGGAATTGCTAGAACAATATCACTCATCTTCAAAATAATATGTTAACAGCTTTTGTATTTCTGCATTTGTACATCTTTTACGTGGTAGCTGCACAGATTGCTGACAATGTTTCAATGACCTCACTTCTATGAATGCAGCATGAGGAACAATCCAAGGCAAGATCCTGAATTAAAAACTGTCATCTAAATCCACTGATAAGTGCATACCATCATGAAACTAGGATATGAACTTCTTTCCCCATGAAAAATTGTCCAGCTACTCCTATCAAAACTTGAACTCAATTTATACCATCTAGCTCTCAATATCCTTGAAGACTAAAAAGCAAAAAAAAAGTTTAAAAGCCAATTACTGCTATTTATTTGCTGTTTAACTGCTATTTTACTGGCACTTGAACACACTAGATTACAGTGAAAGGCTCCCTTAGCTAACTAAAACGGTTTGATGTAACTTTATAGCTGGGAATGACAGAAGAATAGCCAGTTGCACATGGGAATCTGTGAACTGAAAGGAGTGATGCAAGCTTTCAAAAACACCACCCATGACAAATAATTTCTTTATACTGCTGGAAGAGTCTGTATCTCTTGGAGTAGACCTTCTGCGTTAGTACTGAGGCAGAATGCCTTGAAGCAAGCTCTCACCTCACCCTGCCATGCAGAGCCCTCAAATGAAAGACTGGAATTTCAGCACTAGTGCCAAAGGCCTTCAAACACAAAAGACCATTCTCGGTGGATCCCTCAGAATTTGGCTGCTCCCTGCCCTTTTCAAGTCATGCCACATATATAGGCTTGGGTTTAGGTCACAAACATCTACCAGGTAACAAAAACACAATAGTGAAGCTATTTCTTCTAAAAGACGCTGACTATAAAAAGCCTTTTCTAATAGTGATTGTAGAGAAACCCCAACCAACTGAAAAAGTCGTCAAAGATGACAAAGATGACATTGACAGTAAACTATTCAAAAATAGCTGAACATTTACACTTTTATGGAAGTTTTCAAAACAAAACTGCACAAAAACATGCACTTTTGCAGATGACCCATCCAGGACACTATCTGCAATGAGACAATTTTCTTTGAAAACATTTCAAAATGGAAGGACCAAAAATTTTATAGCAAATAGAGTTAGCTAAATTTCAGTGGAGTCCAATATTGCCTTCTGAGCTGGGAAACAGACAAAGATGGGAATCTACTTCTACGCCTTCTTTCCCCTTCAATCGGATAATCTTGAACTCTAGGAATCTGAAAACTCATATTGGGAAAGTGTTTAGAGGAGGACTTCTTTCATACAGACCACACAAAGTAAAATTTATACTTTGGACTTCCTGAAACAAGAATGGCAACTCAAACTCTGCAATCTCCCCTTCAATCTACAATCAGGGCAATACAGATCCTATCCCTATGTCCCTTCTGCACAAAATATGTGTTCATTGCACACCTTTAGCTACAGATCTATTTCTAAGCTAATTAATTACTAGATTGCATGTGCCAGCAATTTAGAGGTGCCTGTAGGGAAAGCCCATCCAATGTTACAAACCACATCCCATGTTAGAATGGCCCATCTAACACCACGTCACTTCCTTGCCTCTGCAAAACCCTCTTCCACCCTCAAATTATGCTCAGATTTCTCACAGCATAACAGTGACCTGAAGTATGAAATCACTGAGTGAATCACACAAATTATGTAATTCCGTGGTACCAATGGTGCTAGAGATACCCAGTGCACTGGAGAGACATAAATACTATTTCCAAGCAACAGGGACATTTAAAACTTATCTATTAACTTACTTTTCTTCTTAGTTTCCCCCCTCCCCTTTTTCTTTTAAATAAAGAAATGGAACTGTAACTGTGTTTGTCAAAAAGAATGGAAGTTAAAGGTCAAATTAGGTTATGGAATCAAATTTCCATGTAAACATGATTTCAGCTCACTTTCAAAATTAGGGGGTTTTTAGTTTTGGGTTTTTGTGGGGTTTTTTTGTAATTCCAACTTAATTTCTATTTGGATATACAGAGAACATTTCTGTAGCCACAACTCAACATGACACTATAGGCAAACACAAACATGCAAGCCAGCAAAGGAGAATTTCTAAGACA
This sequence comes from Vireo altiloquus, assembly GCA_013396875.1. NCBI lineage: Eukaryota > Metazoa > Chordata > Aves > Passeriformes > Vireonidae > Vireo > Vireo altiloquus. The sequence continues at coordinate 612,191 of VZRF01001782.1, read as the reverse complement.
GCTGAAATATCTATAATACCAGAGTACCACTCTTTGCTCTGGCATACTAAAAAAGAAGAAACTGGTAAAGAAAACGGAGCCATGTACTTCTCAATAAAATCAACATTTTTCTCAGGATCAGGATGCCAAAGAGCACATTAATAACAGCGGTCTGGTACGCACCTTAGGAATAAAGGATCTGTGTATTTAATTTGGTATTATAGTACTAATCAAAAAGCAGTTTCAGAAGGTGTTACATCTTTCCTAAGTCTGAAGAAAGTAGTCTCTCCCAAAGGAAGTCAAGCAGAAGAAAAATCTGCTCAGAACTTTATGTAATTAAACACTCTACCTTGGAAGCCGCCAATGTCTTATTTATTCTCACATTTACACATTAGCTGGACATTTAAAATAAATTCTCCATTAAAAAAAAAAATTCTTTAGGCTAGCAAATATAACTGTTCCGCTATATCTCTTTATTTTAGTAAGAAAGCAAGATTTCCCCATTGACATGGCCCTCAAAAAACATCGCTGACTTCAACTTGAATCCACAAACTAAGGAGAAGTAAGAAGGGCAGCTCCATAATGTTTTCTCATATTGTTTCTATGCAATATCATTGATAAAACGATTGCCTAGGTGTATGTACATACAGCAATGTATGTACACACACACACAGACAAATGTACCCACACTCCTCCCTTCCTGCCCACACCTTACACAATGCTTACTTTGCACAGAGAAAAAGAGATTAGTATTTGAAACAAACTATCTCTCAACTCTATGACACTGAATCCACCAAGTATTTGCCAAGTACATCAGGCCACCCCTAGACACAGTGACAAATTCATTATAGACAGAATTCAAGAAAGGCACCTTCCTCAATAGAGTAAGGTAGTTGGCATTCAGAACATAAAGCAAAGAAAGTTTCCAGAGCAAAGCTCTATAGTAAATAAAAGAGGTACATAAACCTGAATAATTCTACATTATCTAAACACATAAGAATGTGATCACAAAGGTATTAAAAATACTGACATAACTAAAATATCTCTATAACATAGATATTGAAGTAGTTTTAGAAGGGCCTTTTATTTTTTTAAATAATGCTCCTACATTTCCTCTTTATAAATTCTGCACCTTTGAAAACCAAGGAGCTTCTTCCTTGAAGGTATTTTTTTCCTTCAAGATTTTTTCCAAATCAAAAATCTTCAGAGCCTAAGAAAATATTTAGAGCTTTTTATAATTCAAATTAGAAAAAAGTCAAATTAGATGCTTTATATATTATTTTGACATTGGTTTTATTCCAGCATAAATAGTTGTATGTGCTTTGTATTTGAAAGAACATGTATAAAATACACTGTAGTCACATGCATCATTTCGGTCACTCAAAAAATGTAACCAAAACCTTATCAAGTTTTTCCACTTGATACTAGATTTAAGGGAAAAAAAAGAAGCTTTTTAGGTAACACTTTCAATCAACAGAACATCACTTTTTTAGACCATAAGACAAGATAAAATACAGCTACACTATCTGACAATCCTTTGCCTTATTGCTTTTCTGTACAGTGAAAATACATTAAAACCATTTCCATGAAAGAACTGATGTAATCTCTAGAGAGGGTGCACATGTTCAGCGTGGACTGAGGCCAGTTAAACTCTAGTGTATACTGTATCAGTAAGTAAAGATATATTTCAAAAACTTATTTCAACAATACATTCTGCCTTTTTCACTGTGAAACGTTGACAAAAGCATTTGATGTTGCCGTGATGTTGCTTTTGAATAAGCTGAAAGTTTTTTAAGTGAGACATGACAACATGAATCAGTGGAGGTAGCTTTTTAATATTAACCATCCTATGAGTGGCACCGAGATTTCTATTTCACAGTGCTGGTTTTCAGCCTAACTGCTTACAGGTAACTGAACACATTGTAGATCCTGCTTGGTTTATATTTGAAAATACACTACCTTGCCATTAAATAAAAAATCCATAGATTCGTGAAAGCTAAAGAGCTATTTCATATTTATTGAAGATTTCAACTACATTTGAAGTTCCAAAGAGGCAAAATAGGTCACACTTTCTCTTATCAGTAAACCTAACACCCCTCCCCCACGCCGTCTCTTAAAATATCATTTTAACTTCATGCGATATTTGAAAACAAACTGTTTACAGAAGCCCACAAAATCCAATACATATGGGAGATTAACACATCGGTTCTATACAGCACAATGGAATAGGAAGTCTGCAGAACCTGGAGGCACAAACCAAAACATTTTAACAAGAAAACCTTTCCAAGAACAGCCCACAATTTTCATAGGAAACAGAGGAGCAATATTCACACACAGAGATGACTACTCGACAGCTTGGCCTCGCACATAGAATTTCCAGAATAAACCACTAAACACCCATCAAGACACATCACAAAAAAGTTGTCCATACCACCAAACCTCACTTTCTTTCCCTGGAGCATCCTCTAAGTCTCTTGGAGAGTGAAGAAGCGGCTCACCTGCACCGGGGGGGCCCAGCCGGGGGCACAGGCGCACTCTGGCCACCACTGCCCCTTGGCTGGGGATTTGGGGGGGCTCTTCCGCACCGTGTCCCACAAAGGGACCACCCTGCCCCTGCCCTGGCCGGCACCCGCGGGCACCCAGGAGGGCAGCGGCTGGGCGCCGTGCGGGAGGCCCGGCGGATGCTGGTGCCAGCGGCAGGCGCAGTGGGCATCCCTGGCGGCGGGGGGCACATTCCTGCCGCCCTCCGAGCCCCCGGCGGCCCGGCCGCAGCTGTGCTGCCGGGGAAGGTGCGTGGCGTGCATGGCGCGCCCGGGGCTNGAACCGGGCCGTGGCTGGCGGGGAGCGCTGCCCAGCAGCCCCGTGTCAATGCCGGACTCCACTCGCGCAGCCACTTGACAGCATCCCCGCTGCAGGCAGAAGCAATCAATGCTCTGCGTGGCTGGGACGCACGCCTGCATCCCTTTCTGGATGACAAACCACGGGAAGGGGGGGAGGAAAAAAAAAAAAAATTCCAACAACCAACAAAAACCACTCTTGCAATTTTCAGGAAGATTTAGTCATTTCCTAGCTGACCCTGACACAAGTCACAGGCACCCTGCTGAAGCACATTCAAATGTACAAGCTTTACAGGCAAAGTGCTTTCTTGTGGAAATAGCATCTAGACAGAGTACCGAAAAAGATACTCCTTCACCAACGATCCCAACAGACCCGGGAGTGTTTTTTTCCCTGCATGCCTGAAAAGACCTTGTCAACAAAATTGAATCAGAAGATGCAAATGACAAGTCCGGGAAGAATGTTATCTGCCCTAAATGCTAAACCACAGCATGAACGTCGGTATGTGCTAATGTGCACAGGCTAATGTGCACAAACACAGAGGAGAGAGCAAGAGGCTAAATTTAAAATTAAAGCCAAAAAGACCTATGCCACAAATTAACAACTCTCCTGCATCTTCCATACGTAAATGTGAATATATTTTTTTATATGTAAGGTCGTCAAGATTCTGACTGATGTATCATTTTCTCCTCTGTTTTTCACCTCTTAAAAATTCTTTGGTGCTTGCCAATAACCTCCTGTACAGAGTTTTCTGTAATCCCCTCTTGGGATTTTCCTTACTAATACAATCTCTTTTCCTTAAATTATCCTGAACCCTTTCTTTGCAAGTATTTGCTTTTATTTCTTCTTATAGAAGTGACAGGAGTGTAAAGTGACTAAATCTGGGGTGATTGCTCCAAGCACCTTGAGATGTTTAGGGGTATTCTCCAGTCTCAAGTACCTAAGTCTCTAGGCCCATAAGATACTTGTTGGGTCTGGGACTCATATATGTATATATTTTTTAGATTTTCTTTTAACTTAAGCAAATCTCAGGTACATTTAGCAATAGAAAATAATAAACTGATTTCTAAAAACAAATACAGGACTGTCTAACAATACTTTTATGTCTGTTGGTGTTCAGCTAGGATTTAATAATACACAAAAATTAAAATGAATTTGTAATATACATAATTTTACTATTAGAAAATCGAAACCAAATTTGCCTAAAGACAAAGAGAGACAACTAGGACTATCTGCAAATATGTTTTTAAGTGAGATAAATGCATTTTTACAAATGCTTTGAGGCAAGAAAATGTGATTCAGTTATTAAATTCCTACTACATAGCTAACCTAAAGTTACTCAAAACTTAGACATTGCTAAAACGCATAAAAATAAACCCTGGCAGTAATTCTTGATTTAAAAAAAAATATTATGGCAATGCTCTTAACAGTAGAGAAAATATTTTGGCAACACTGTAGTTCAAATTGCTGCACATGAAACTCACATCACTTTTAGCTGTATTTTCATTCAAGGTGTTTGTCCCAGTTGTACTAAACTGATGTGATAATGCAAGGTTTATTCAGAAATTCACTAAAGAGCCAAAATCATACACCATGTACTCTCACATAACAGAAACACAACTGCAAGAACTCACAGAGCTTGGCATAGAGTTAAGGTCACTTCATGTTTGAAAAAGAAATATTAATGCACTTCTGAACTGCAAGCACAGATGTGGAAGACAGCACTTAAAAGTCTGAGCTAAGGGAGTCTACAAGGTAATCATTGCTACATGTAGAGTAAATGTAAAGTTACATAACACTGAATCCATCTTTTGCAGTTTTAGTCAAGCATAAGAAGTGAAGGTGTGCGAGCTGCCCAGAAAGCTGCTTTCCTCTAGTGCTCAAGGGAAATTCAACCCTGAGCACCTAAAACCTTGTCTACCAGAAGATAATTCAAGTCATTACTGCACCATTTCCAGCAGGAGTGCCTGAATTCAAAAATACATATATTGCCATTAAGTGAAGCTATAAATCACATATATAAAACTGCAATGTTTCTTTACATACTATATATATATATATGATGAAGAAACACTGACATGGCCAAATTCAGTTTTCATTTCCATCATTGCAGATCTGTATTAGCAGTGTCCATCACCTTAAAACCATCAGCCTTTTTGTCACATAGCAAGCTACCTAGAGCACCCCAGACTATCCCAATGCTACTCCAGCTTTCTCAAATGCCAGTTGGAATCTAAAAAAAACTTAATATATATTTAAAACCTATTTAGAGAAATCTAGATAATTAAGAAAAAAAACCCCCAAAAAATTAAAAGCTATTCAAAATAAGATACAATATATGTTAAAATCAGGGCAAGCAGTGGCTACAACAGGATTGGGGAGTGTAAGGAATCTACACATTCCATGACTAGACATAGTCTGTAGACCACCTACACACAAAATGCTGGGTAAACTCAGCTGTACCAGAACACTAAAATGTCTATCACAAACCTCCCTAGGCTTATATTTAAAGCAGTAGATGAGCTTTTAGCAACCCCAACCAGAAAAATGCAGAGGCATCCTTTTGACTGTACCATTCTTGTTAAAACAGTATACTTGAAACAGCCTCTTATCAGAATGTGGAAAAAGGGGTTTTTTTTCCAAAGAATTTGACACTACTGAGCATAGCCTAGAAGTGTTGGGTAGGTTCAGGGTATTTCATACTTTAAAAATTAGTAAGGAAAAAATTCCTACAAATAAATTATATTACTGTCAACACTTTTTTTTAAAGGTTGTCACTGCCTTTGTGAGACAAAAACACTTGAATATGGGATGCATATGTGCAACTGATTGCCAGACAACATGGTAAGATGGATTCAAAAGATAATGCAATTTCATCCGCTGTAATTGAACCATTGTATTAGAGAGGATGGCACGCACCTCTGGATGAACTTGGATTAACACATGGCTCAAATCCACATGCCCAACTGTCACCCTAATTTGATAGTAACTGGTGCACAAAACAAAACTGAATATTGTACAATATACTATGTGAACTGAGTTTGACCCAATACTGTTGTGGAAAAATCTCACTAATTTTCTTTTTGAAATATTAAGTAGGCATGACGAAATGGAGCAAATAGATTTAGCTGATATTGTACCAGCACAAATAACTGTAACTGGATTACAGCAATGTTGGACATACACCAAAAATAAATGCTGAGAATAGTTTGCTTCAGGCAAAAATGTGCATATGGGAAAGAAAAAGTGCATATGGGAAAGAAAAATTATTAATAGAGTTCTGAAAGGGAACCTAGAATCATGGGCAAAGATGATTTAGATGTAGTAACAGATTTTTCCCTCCAACCAAGAATGCAATGTTATGCAACCATAAAAAAATACAGAATAAAAGAAAAATAAAAGGAGAGTAATAAACATGGACTGGGCCAACTTATTAGAGACCCTAAATTTCTATAAATACTTTCCTTGAAGGAAAAAGAATATGAACAATTACTAACACAGTAGCAAAACTACTGAAATAAGTCAAAGGCAATTTCTTTGCAAATTTTTGGTTGGTTGGTTACTGAAATGCAATCTTGTATAGAAAAAACATTCTCAGTGGTGACATGGGCTAGAAATAATAGTTGTGCTTAGTCCAAGATTAGGCCAGGAGCCAACTGATCTGGCATAACTCACTGTTATCGTAGTGTACTTGGGAAATCTTGGACAAATAATTTGATTTCCATAACTATTCATATGTAAAATGAAAAAAACCCCATTTCATTTAATGAAACTCGAACATAAGGGGTGGGGAAAGATGCAGCTGAAAGAAACCAGCTTCTATTTCAGGTCTGCCTTCTCCTCTCTTCTTCTAGGTATTCAAGGCAAAAATCATGCAGAACTACAACACCAAAAATAAAACAGTAGAAGAATTAAAAATATAATAAAATATGGCTATCTAGAAAATTCACCATTTCATTGGAAATCTATCCATGATTTTCAAGAGTAATATTTTGCTTACTTAAAAAAAAAAAAAATTATGATCTTCATATCCTTTAAACAGCAGGATGGGTCTTAATCGTAGTGGTTTTGCCGAAAAATAACAGCACAGCACTGAGACACAGCTGCCTGCACAACGTATCTGTCTGTATGATCAAGGGCATGTTCTTATCATTTTTATCAGAGGCTAGAAAAGCTTAAGGAGCTACAAACAGAAACGTATCCATTTTCAGCCCTAGCTGCATGTCCTAGGGTTAACATAAGGACAATCATTTAGAAATCAAGATCCAATGAAAGAGAAAAATGACAAGGGTTTGGAAGGGAACTATATCAAGAGAAGAAAACAACCCTCAGCTGGGAATATTAAGTCACACTCAATCATGTCAAAGCTGGTGGAGAACAGCACAGCAGGTTTACCAATTTCACATCCAAGTGAATCAAAGAATCATAAAATTTCTGTGGAGTGAGCATTTCCATGCCAGTACAGGAACTTCCCTTACTGGACCTGCTATTTTCAGGTAGAGGTGTTGTGCTGGATTCAGGTGGAATAAAGGCAATTTTCTTCACGCTGGTATGAGGCTGTGTTTTGGATTTGTGCTGAACATAGGGCTGGTAATTTAGAGATGTTTTTGTTATTGCTGAGGAGGGCTTACACAGAGCCAAGGCCTTTTCTCCTCCTCGTACTGCCACAATGGCAAGGGGGCTGGGGATGCACCTATTTGTGACAGATGGTTTTCGATTTAGAAAAAGAAATTCAACTACGCTGGGTCTCTATTCAGATAGCAACGTAAGCAGAAAAGTATACCACAAATACCCAGCATTATCCATAGAATAAGTTAATCAGGAGTCTTATTACAGTCAAATTGCATAGAGATAAATGCACAGTGTAAATTGTATAAAGGAAGAGGGCAATATAACCAAGTTAGAATTTTTATTCCAATGCTGGCTATCCATGTAGAAAATAAAAAATGCCAGTTAGCTGGCTCAGACAATCTTTTTTGGGTGTAGTGCCTATCATAATATCCTCTTTCTAACTGATTAATTCCCATTAAAGTTATTTTGAAAGAACTTGAATTTATGAGCAGACAATGAGAAATTGTTTCTTCCCAATAAAGCTATTTGTGTTATCTTCTTAATATATCTTTGAAGAGTTTGACACCGTTCTGTCACTGTCTTATTATGGGCCAGTTATAGGCTTCCACTGCAGATGAATAGAAAGCAGAAAGACATGATCACACATCACAGCCAAAAAAAAGACAAGGTTTAGAGCATACATTACCAATAATTCAAGTTACTAAGCTCCTTCACCCTTTGGAAAGCAAACACAGCAGACTAACATGAACTTCAGAATAAAAGCAAAAACTTTTGATGGAACATAACTGATTCAATATTAAAAGAATAATAAAAATCTACAGTCCATACATGGCCACTCTTGAGATTTCATTTCAGTTGAAAACAATATCTAAAAATATTTCCCAAACAGAAATATCCCAGCATGTTTTTGTAAAGGAAATACAGGTCAATGTGCTGTGTATGTAAATGACCAGGAGAGTGCCTGAATCAAGAAAGGGTGTTATAGAAGCAAGATGAATCCCTGATGGCTCTATAATGGAAACAGCTTTACCCATATACACAGTTGCTCTAAACTGTCTTCATTCCTTGGAAGAGTAAAACCAATCTACTGGCATTATTTGGAGCATCTATAACATTTCATTTTATCTACACCAAGCGACCTCAAAGGCTGGACCTTTTGCTCTTTGCTCTGATACAGAAGTTTTTGAGCTTAATGCAGGACGGCCAGGGTAGAATTCTAGAGTCTGTGTTGTACAGTAGGTCAAACCAGTCACAATTCTCAGTCTAGCACTACACAAATAAATGAAAGCGAGGTAATGGCTAAGGTAAAAAGTGTTTTCTCTATATAAATGGATATAAACACAGCCTGCCATTCATAGCTACTTAGTTTTAGGAAGAGAAGACCTAATTGTAAGGAAGACTTTTTTTTAAACATAAAAATCCAGGAAAGAAACTCTCAGTTACAAAACACATGAATCCTCCTGGAACCACTTGCTGTACGAGGAAAATAATCTGTTCTATATAACAGGATGACAAGGAAAGCCCATTATCTTCTGAAGGAAAATGTTGCTAACTAGAGCAGCTTAGGGGGGGGAGAGAATCCCCTCCCTTGCCCTGCTGGCCACGCTGCTCTGGATGCAGCCCAGGACATGGTCACCTTTCTGGGCTGGAAGTGAACATCGCTGGGACATGCTGAGCTTCTCATCCACCAGCCCCTCTGAATATTTCTCCCCAGGAATGCTCTTAGTCCCAATTCTCCTCCCAGCCTGGATCGATAGTTGGGATTGCCACAATCTATGGAGGACTTTTCCATAGATTGTGGCAAGGACACAGGTGGAGGACTTTTCACTTGGCCTTGATGAACTTCATGAATTTACAGACCTAATGCCTTATCTGGCTACCTAGAAACAGACACTAGATAGGAGTAATGGAAAAAAGGTGGTATTTTACTTGAAAGGTTTTCAGGTGTACACTTCAGGCTCTAGAGTGTCTTGCTTCAGTGGATCTTAAAATGGATGACCGGTCACGAGTTCTTCACACTTTTATATCAACATAAATTCACTAACTAGAACCCAGCCAATGGTGTGATTTCCCCCAAGCTTGCCCCCCTCTTCCCAAGATGATGGTTTAGAGTTCTTGTTCTGGGTGTCCTTGGAGAGCAAGTTACAGAGGTTTGTTATGTCTATTTTAGCATAGAGAACAGCACTTAACAAGCTACAGGAAACTTCAGGGTTACACTAGCAGTATAAGATTTGAAAAACATAAAAGTTAAAACTTAAGGCATCAGACCCACCACTCAATCCTGATAAGATCCCTCTGGCAACCCCTCCTTCCCAAAACTAGTGTGACTACCACACCACACAGCTGGGCGTCATCAACAGACTTGCTGAGGGTGCGCCTGAATCCTCTGGCCATGTCACCAACAAGGATGGTGCTAAAGACTGACCCTTGAAGATGCCACTCATCACTGCTCTCTACTTGGACATTGAGCCACTGACCACAACTCTTAGAGTGTGACGTGCCAATCAACTCCTCATCCAGCAAGTGGTTCATCTGTCAAACCCACATCTCTCCAGTTTAGAGACAAGGTTATAGGATATAAGGTAGAAGACAAGGTTGATTTCACAGAACTATGGTCTACATTCCTAAAGGAGATGTAAGAGCAAATCAAAGAACAGTTGAGTAGTCTGTACTGAAAATGCATATTGCAAAGCTTTTGTTTCCCTTTGCATCATTTATTAAAACAAATTCCAGCGTTTAGCTAAAAAAAGCTGCTCTTTGGTCAAATAGCTCTTGCTCTGAGAAACATTCGCCTGAGTTACTTTCAACTTCCTTCTGCTTGTTTTCACCCACTTATTTCTATTCTCTATTTTTACTTCAAATCATTCTTAATCTCTCTCGCTAATTAATTTCAAATGAAAGGTTCCCAGGGTTTGTTAGTCTGTTTATTCAGTCTATTAACTAGTCTCTCATAGGTCAGCTCCATCCCATGAACATTCCACTTTTTTCTTCAAACTTTATCCGGTCTAAAGAGGACTAGACCTTTGCAGGTTTGTGTGATAGCAAGCTGTTAGTGACAGGTTAGTGACCAGAACAGGATCACAAAAACAAAACAGACCAAAAACAAACAAACAAAATTACTAGCCCCTGGAATATTGATAATACACATTTATAAAGCCAGTCCACATGCCTCCTTGCAAGACCATTCCAGGTGACTCCTTGCAAGGCCATTCTTAGCAAACTATACTAATTTCCTTAATGTCCTGTAGCATGTCAGGATTAATTTAAGAGAACCTTTGTGCAATTTAATTTTTTTTTATATTACTTGTTACACCTTAAAACTCAATCTCTTTATCATTCAGATAACAATTTGGGTTTGACACCATACCGAGCTATAGTATTTCTTGCCCCCTTTTGATGCACATTACAATTGGTGTTCAGTTTGCTTTCACTTATGTTAGATGACACCATTCCTATGCAGATTGCAACAATACTCCATGACTTTCTTTCTCTGTACTGTTTCTTAGAAGTATGATGCACCAATATCTTCATTTGTACAAAGCATTTTATTCTATCTACATAAGTCATTTATATGTACATTGTACTTGAATTCCATAAACAGAATAATACTAGTTGTCTAAAAGAAAGAAATGGAAAAAATATTGTAAGCAATTAATATAGTAAAAAAGAAATGTCCCTCTGAAGTGCATTGTTAATTAATGGAAATTGGTCACTGCAGATAAAAAAAAAAGCCTTAATTGGCAGCCTTGTTGGAAGTTTTGGTTATAATTCTTCTATAATGTATATATAAATATAGCTCAGGAGATGAAAATAAATAAGCAAATAAACACGGATTGGATGGTACCAGGAGAAATAAATAGTGCCATTGGGAGATAACATTGGGAAGAGTGGACAGCATTTTTCCTGAATTTTTGTCTCAGAACCACCAAACACAGTGCACAAGCCTTTACAAAAAATAAAACTTCACATGAATGTGAAAGTATATTTTTAACTAGTTCATGACGACACGTTCATCTACCACCATTTCAATCAGACATAATTTTGTTCCCTTATGACTAATGACTGATTAGTGAATTGCTTTTATGCCAAAATAACTGCTTCTAAATATGTTCTTAAATAGATATAATGATTGCAAAAAAATTACAACGGGAAAAAAAAGAGCATTTATCAACAACTGTGTTCCAGATTACTTTCAGCTCACGAATGTAGTGACTTATGAAGGCAATACAGAAAGTTTTAGATTAAGAGTTCAATGCAAATTTATCATTAGGAAGAAATAAGGAACTGTTACTTATTTAGTGCTTTTCAGAAAGTATTTTGGAGTAGTGAAACTGAGCATAAAGAATACAAAAGCTATTCTCTAGAAGGAGAGCTACTGGAGTGCTACTGAAATTAACATTGGAGCTGGACATGAAAGGTAATAAGAAAGCTTTCCATAGGTACAACAGCAACACAAGGAAGACAAAGAGAAATGTGGGGATATAGTGACAGAGACATGGAAAAGCCTTTGTTGTGAACTGACTTTGCTTTCTCAGTGTTTATAGGTGAGGTTTATAGTGTTCATAGGTGAGGTCTGCTCTCCAGCCTCCCTAGACCCTACAATGACCAGTAGAGTCCAGGGCTGGAAGTGCTACCCGCAGTACAAGAATATGAAGCTGGAAACCACTTAAGTAAATTGGATGCACAAAAGTCCATGGAACTGGATGGGAGGCATCCAAAAGTGCTTAGGAAGCTTGCAAACATTGTAGTGAAACCTCTCTCGTTGAAAGACTGTGTGTCAGGAAGAGTTTTGATAACTGAAAAATGCAAATATTGCATCCATCTTTAAGAAGGGCAAGAGGAGGATCTGGGGAACTAAAAGATGGTCTTCCTAATTTAGTCTGTGGTATGGTTACAGAAGAAATTAAAACAAAAAGTTCACAGTTCACAAATTGGAGGGAGCTGTTGATCTGCTGATAGGCATCTCTGTCACTCATAGGAACCTTACCAGATTGGGGAAGTACACTTGAATAATCTTCATGAAGTTCAAGGAAGGAAATACGAAGTCTAGCACCTTGGGACAAATAATCCCATTCAACCAAACTGGTTGGGGACTGACTGGCTGGATGCAGGATTGCAGAGAAGCCTGCAGAGAGGGCCTGATGGACAAGTTGAACATGAATCAGCAGTGTGTCCTTACAGCGATTAAGGTAAACCATACAGTGGTCTGCATAAGGAGTATAGGGAGGACATCAAGGGAAGTGAGTCTTCCCTTTGCTGAGTGTTAGGAAAACGCCTTGGATGTACTGTGTCTGTTTTGGGCTACTCAGAAAAAGAGAGATGAACAAACTGAAGTGAGTCAAGTGGAGAGGATCAATGGGCTGGAGCATGTGATGTCATTTGGGTCAGAAAAGGTGCTAGGGGGCAAATAAGCTGAACATCGTCGTAAATGGGTGGTTACAAAGAAGCCAAACTTCAGAGCAAAAGGCAAGGGCCAGTTAACACAATCTACAGAAATGGAAATGTGACTAGATGTCAGAGAATGTGATCAAGCACAGGAACAGGTTTCTCAGCTTATTAAAACTACTAATGCTTATAGAAGTGCTGCAAATGCTTCCTTTGCTCAACAAATGGTCCCTAGTGTAGAGCAGATCTTTTGATGTTTGACTGGTCTGTCAGCCTTTAGTGTCTCTGCTTGAAGTGCCCAGGAAGTATGAACCACATGAGAAAATGACCTTAATGTAAATGAAGATAATTGTTTGGTAGAAGGGACAATTGTTTCATATTTCCAAATCTAACTAGATTCAGCTCAGTTGTGTTTACCTGATTGTTTCCTCCCAACTCTTTTTAAAATAATACTAACTGCAGATCTTGGCAGATGCTGACCAACTATTTCAGTCTGGAAAATTCACAATATATATCTGCCAACAATCAGAATGTGAGAAAACTGAAGAAATTATAAAAAAACAATCCAAAATAAATCAGCCTCATACTCATTATCCTAGGACATCCAACACGGCAAAAGAGAATGCCAAATTGCATTAAATACTAATGGTCTGTTCTCTTTCAGAAAAGAAATAATACATTTGTTGTCAACAACTTTTGGCAGGTGTTAGTAGATTGTCGTGGGATCAGGTGTTTGAAGTTTGTAGACAAAAGTATCATTTTGACAAAGTGGAAGGTTTAGTTGCAAGTTTTCCAAATCCTTTATTCTTTGCAGAGTGGTTTGCAGGACAATGAACCTAAAACCAACAATTTCAAACCAACATGGATGTCAGGGCCCTGAGGGCACTGTCCACCTCCCCATGTGCTACCCTCACCCCCAGACCCCATTTCAGCCCAGTCTGGGGCCACCAGTCCCAGCTCCAGGACTACCCTGCCATAAGTGGTCTCCAGCTCCACGACAGCTATGCTCTGCCCAGTCATGGTCACAGCTCACAAATTTAAGGCATCATGGAATCAAATGCACAAACATAACTCCTGGAGGACCTGTGTTTGTTAAGGAAGTTAAGGGAACTTCCCTGTCCAACCATACCAGAGTGACTCAGACAGTCACACTCATTCCACCTCAGCTGAAACCTTTGCAGCAACACACCCCAACACCCACACCAGGTTTCCTTACCAGTTCCCAGTGTCTCAGGTATCCAGATCCTTAAAACAATTTAATTTTGGTGCAATAAACAACAAAATAACAGCCTGAACTGGCACCTCTGAGGAAGGACCCCAAACAAAGTAGTCCCTGGGCTTTTACCCCCTCATGGTCTAAATGCCGGAATATCTGGAGTTATCTGCTCCAGCTGTGTCCAGTCACCTGGATGGGGCACAGGTGCCCTTTGTTATGCAAAGGCTTGGCTGTTCACAGCCTCTTGGTTCGGGCTCCTGCCCCCTGAGCTTAACCCTCAGCTCCATACCGAGCTCCCTGCACTGAATGTGTCCCTCCATGTTGCTCCTGTGTGTTCTATCCCGTGTGATATATCAGGACGTGTGTGCTTACTTGTGAGTTACAAACTTTGTGTTCCAAGGTGAACGTAACCCGGGTAGATTTAGAAAATATTCAGGGATTTTTATCTCCTCACAGCAAAATAATTCACAAGACTTTTACAGGCATGAAATCATTTATGTTGTAACTGGAATTTTGGTAGCAAGATTCAAAAATAAATTATCTACATAAAGCCAAGCAAATACCTTCTCTATTGAATGTCTTCTATGACCTTCAGTTATCTTCATTATTTTTCTCTTCTAAGACATTTGAGCTTCACTTTTTTTGGACAGAAATATTTTGTAAAGATCTGTCAGCAGTATTATACCTATATATATTTGCCATCCAAAAGTAATCTACACACCAAATTAAAACAGAGGTCCATATTAAATCAATATTAGAAGTTAATATTTTGCCCTTACTGAAATAGGCTGTCTTCTGCTTCAGCTAACACAAACTACACGCCATGACTTGGACTGTATTTGATTTACCTGTTCAAAAAAGGAAAGCAAAATAAAAGCTGTATTTGCAAGACTACTGGAAGTAGGATGTCATTTTCCACAGCAGCCCATGTATTGAGACACTCACCCAAGGTAAGGTGTCCATGGTGTCTAACAGACAGCCTTGAGCTTACTCGGGATGCGGCTTAAAAGATTCACAAGATCAAGAGATCTTGACCTAAAAACAAGCCTTTCCACTCTACAGAGTATCTTAGGCCAGTGTCCTGACCAAGCTGTCCATCAAAAACAGACAATCCCAATCAACAGTGATGAGATGCTCTCTGCTGGGCCTGGCATCAAAGACAAGTGGATATAGCACAATCAAAAAAAAATAGATCTTACCATTAGTAAGAGAAGCTTGACAGTGAGTGCAGGATATCTTGCCTAAGCTCATCTTAGCTGATTTTAGCTTGATTAGTAATGACAGCAGCAGCCTGACAATCAGGTACTTATTCCCTGAACTCGATCTAGAGTCATTTTGGCTGAAAACAATTCGTTATGGATGGAATTGCCTGCGACTCTAACTTAAATGTCTCATGGAAGAGAGCAAATGAATACCATAACTCTCAGACTGTAAATATTAATCCCAAACAAACAAATAAATAAATAAAACCCAGGACTTGATGATCCCATCACTTCTAAACTAAAGTTGAAAACACTTGACACAGATTCCCCCATTCTCAAACACACACCTTCCTGAATCTGAGTTCTACCCTAATCACATTGCTAAAAGGTAGACTGAAAGTTGTTTCACGTTCTTCCGTTTTCTGAGCATTAAAACACAGATGACTAAATCCTGCAAGATGTACTTTGGTTTTGACAGGAAAAAAAAGAACAAAATAAAACCCCAGTAATCATTAAGTTGATACATCAATTCCATGACATTTACTTTGAACTTCACTTCCAAACTGAAGTGACCAACCTGACTCTTCCTCACTGTATGGCAAGAAATGGTCAGGCACACATCTTTGTTTTCCATGTGTCTGCGGACAGGTAATTGATATATGGGATGTGTTACTGTCTGCGTTTCTTAAACCTCTCCCTGTGAGATGAACTGAGCTACCCCCAAAACCTTTTCTAGATTAAAAACCATGCAGCAAAATCTACTGAAATTAATAAGTAGTTCAAGGGCAGTCAAAATACATTTTCTGTTAGCTGCCTAGTTAAAAGAGCTCCAGTTGAGCTGCCATGCTTTCCTGTTTACTCCTGTCAGCAACCCAAGGACAGTGCACATGGTTTCATGTAGACCCAGCTCACAGAATCACGGAATAGTTGGGGTGGCAAGGAACCAGTGCTAAACAGAGGGGAAGTTTCACCTCCCTCAACCTGCTGGCTCAGCTCAGTGCAGCCTAGGGGACTCTTGGCCTCTTTTGCTGCAAGGGCAGGTTCATGGGCAACTTGGTGCTCACCAGGACAACCTGTTCCATCTCTGCAGCCAATTAATGAATGGCTTTCACCCCCATGCAAATCCTTGAATAACTTCATGGCAGACCTCTGCTCTCAGTGTGGGTCCAGCATGGAAGTAAGAAACGGCTGCAGAGGATTTGACTGACTGATTAGGATATTCATCCATTGAGGGAAGGAACTGCGTGCCATTGTAGCTTAAAACAATGTATTGTTTTATAAATCTCATTTGCAATGCTCAAATCTCTTTGATTTTTGACTGTCAAAAATCTGGAAAACTGTGAAAAATTAAACCTACAAGTCTGAAACACTTTGGGAATGGTGTATATCAGGATACATGAAAGAAGTTTGATAGTAGGACGTTAACAGCCAGTTCTACTCTTTACAAAAGGAGTTAGAGAGAGAACCTTGCTTGTCAGTGACCTAGAGGGCTCAGCATAAACCAGTGGGCTCAAACACAGCAAAAAGATTAATAAATACCACACGAGTTTTTGTCTGGGACTCTGATATTCTAATTGAACTAACCTGTAAAAAAAATTCTTACCACATTCACCAGGCAGCCAACACTGCCAATGTGGCAATTATTTTCAATTACATATTTTTCGTCACTAAAGCTATCAATTCACCTGTAAAATGTAAATATATCCCACCATTCAAAAGGCAACACTTCAGACCCAATTAAGTTTCAGTCCTGGAAAGTAATTTCATCTCATATTTTAAATCTGGAAACTTGGAGGTACATTACAGCCCACTTAGTCAATTTATAATAAACAAAATTCATTCATTGAGGAAAGGTCCCTATTTGCTCTGACTTTACCCCTATGTCACAAATGGCTGAGTGACACAGAGACCAGAGCAAAACTGGGCTGGACACTGAATGATGCACTGATCTATACCTTAGCATGCGTGCACTGCACTGGGTATGACTGATCAGAAGATAAAGAGAATTAAAACTCTGTCTCCCTCCTCATATGCAAATAAATGCCATATTTAAACAGTCAAAAGCAGTTCAGAATCTGGTTCTGCTATTCCCATCTTTATTACAGCCACATTTCTGCTTCTAGAGGCAGATCCCATCAGATTCTAAATCATTCTGTATATGGTAATTTCCATATATTTTATTAGACCTTTTGCAATTCTGTAGTTATTGATGTTAACTACAAAAAGAATAATCCCCAATTTCTTCAGTAATGAACCATGATTATCTCCCCAGACCCTGAGGGTGACTTTGAAAAGAATGTTAGTTATCTCTAATGGAGATATGTAAACAGATGTTATATTTGTCATCTGATTAAGCTTTCCAGAATGATCATTAAAGTCACTTATCCATATGGAACGTCATATATACCTACTGTTTAACTGGGAAAAGCATATTCCTTGGTCTGAAGAAAATATATAATTTGTGATCTCTTAGGAACAGCAAGGAATATGATTTTTTTCTGTTTTCCTCTGGAATGATATTAGATATCTGGATGAAACTGTTTTCAAGACTCCTGTCTCATCTGCAGCACAAAAGAGAGTGTAAACAGACAATCAAGATCTTATGAATGAAATAACTTGCTTATTCCTGTGACTGCTGGCTTTGGCCAGCTCTTCTGCCATAGTGTTTCTATGTTTCACTGGGGAAGCCATTTAAAATAACATTATCACCTGTGGTCATTGCATATGCCTAGTTTTCTCACTATTAAAGTTGAAAGCTTTGGGTCTAATTTGCAACAAGATCAAAAAAACACCAAGCAATGCATCTGATGTCAGCATGAATTTTCTCATACACTTCACCTGCTTTAAAAAGGTGAGCAAATACTGAATTATCAAGCACGAATAAATCAAACATCAAAATTAGTGTAAAAGTGAGTTTAGGTTTTCAGTTTGGGTTTGTCTGTTTGTTTGTTCGTTGGTCTTTTCTTATTTCTCCATGCTCTAATTTGCCCTAGAGTTTGTTATCTGAGTGATTATGTTTCCCCTCTTCCCTCCTGATTCCCAGCTGCACTTTCCTTATCCTGTCTTTTGCAGAACCCATCAAGACAGATGGATTCATATAACCACTAATGCCCAGTTTCAAAGCTACTCAGACTGAAAATGTGGCTGTGTTAACACAGAGCTGTTCCCAAAATAATACCGTCTGTTTCTCAGTCAGGCTTATTATACTGGGGCATGGAACAGAAAGACTCTGTGCTTTCAGTTCCAATAAACATACACATCCAAGGATGGAGTGACTTGTTATGGCAAAAGGCTGACTTCATCTTGAAGCTAATCATGCTTAATCTCTGGGAAAATAATACCCATGCACTTTGGTTATCAGTAGGAACAGTAAGAACCTTCAGCATGTGCAAGAAAAAATAGCTCTTTGAAGACTTAATTATTATCTCTAGCAAATGTATGGAGAGCCTTTGTGAATTCTGGATTGTAACTCAGCCAAATTTGTTTGCATTTTCAAAAGCACCACCAGTAATGAAAATAATCTGGCTCTTCTAGAAGTGCTGGAATGCCAAGAATACAGAAATATCGGTCCACAAATGACTAAATTATTATGGATAAAAAATGGTTGGATCACTTAGCCTGAAGCAGACACGGGACATGGAAAATTTTAGTTTAACATTTAAAATTTTTTGAAGTTACACACTGAGAAATGTTTGTACAGACAGAATCAAGCCATTCTAATAGTAATAGATGTTATCAGTTCTGCCCACCTTTGCTGGTTTTGGCTGGGCTAGAGTTCATTTACTTCATAGTAGGTAGTACAGGGCTGTGGTTTGGATTTCTGCTGGAAACAGTGTTGATAACACAGGGATGGTTTCCTTACTGCTGAGCAGTGCTCACACAGAGCTGAGGCCTTTTCTGCTCCTCACCCCACCCCACTAGCCAGGGGGTGCACGAGGAGTTGGGAGGGGATACATCTGGGAGAGCTGACCTCAACTGACCACAGGGATATTCCAGACCACAAGGTTTCATGCTTGGCAGACAAGTCGGGGGAGAAGGAAGTGGGGGACATTTGGAGTGATGATGCTTTTCTTCCCAAGTTCCCATTATGTGGGATGGAGCCCTGCTGTCCTGCGGATGACCCTAACACCTGCCTGCCCATGGGAAGTGGTGCATGAATTCCTTGTTTTGTTTTGCTTGCACAACGTTTGATTTACCTGCTAAAACATCATTAGTTCAACCCACAAGTTTTCTGACTTTGACTCTTCCAGTTCTCTCCCCAATCCCACTGAGGGGAGGGAGTGAGTAGCTGGGTGGGGCTGAGCTGCTGACTGGGGTTAAACCATGACAATATCACACTCAGCTATGATAATTACTTTCTCCAGTTAAGTAACTTTGGTTTTTACTAAATCTATAATTTATCTCAACCAGACTTTTTCCTTGATATACACTTAAACATTTCCTATATAAAACGTGTGATTTTGTTACAGCATCAGTAATACAAAAAGTCGACTATTTTCTACATCCACTTGATTCAGATTCAGACAGTGCTGCATGAGGTACAGGTTCCTTTGTCCTTATTGCAGCTGCTCCAGCTGGTTCTGCTCTCTTCCACCTTCATCTTTCCCTTCTTCACTCTCCACATCTGTTTGTTTCAGCCTCTAGTACTCAATCTTCTGATAATCCTTCCATTCCCCTGGTTGAGACATTGTGACACATTTTATTGGGTTTTTACTATTATAAGTATTTCTGTCACAAGAGAAACACATGTCCAAGCCTACGCCTTCTTCTTGCTCTCATTTAGATATTTCAGGTACCAAGAAATACATCTTCAGACCTTTGCCAAGAGATTCTCTAATGAAAATTGAGTTAGCAGTTCTGTTACAAAATGCTTCAGCATCCACCTGAGAGTTGATAAATATAATAAAAAGAAGATATGCTAGCCAAGATGCTTTCAAGTACAGCTTGAATGGTGTTGTAAAGGCGGAACCAGCCACCAGTGTATCTTTGAGTGGATCTAGCAAATTCAAGTTAATTAATTTTTGTACTTCATGAAAGAAACCAGGTTTTGCAATTTAATGAACCTTGGATTTTACTTCTCATCCCTGTCCTGTGACAGTCCAAAGTATCTTAATGATAATATTGACCAAATTAGCACAGATGTTCACTTATTATATCCTTGTTGAAATTAAAAGTAATGAGATTAAGTATGTAATAATGAAAACAGCAAATAAATTAACATGGATTTGATGTAAAACTTGTTACTCCTTTTACAACCTTTAAAATACGACTTTTTTTGAAGGATACCTTCAAACAACGGATGTCTACTATGAGGTACACATTATCAAATACCCTTAGAATCACAGAATCCTATAATAGTTTGGGATGGAAAAGACTAACTAGATCATCCAGTTCCAACCCCTCTGCCATGGGCAGGGAACCTTCCACTGGACCAGGTTGATCAGAGGCCTGTTCAACCTGGTCTTGAACACTACCAGGAATGTGGCATCCACAGGTTCTCTGGGCAAAGCGCTCTAGTGCCTCACCACCCTGACAATAAAGGATTTCCTCTAAATATATAATCTAAGTCTACCCTCTTTCTGTTTAAAGCCATTACCCTTGTCTTATTGGAACAGGCCCTGCCAGAAACTTTGTTCCTATCTTATAGGCTTCCTTTTTGGCACTGGAAGGTGCTATAAGGTCTCCCCAGAGCCTTCTCTTTTCCTGTATGAACAGCTTCAACAGCCTTAGACTGTCCTCACTGGAGAGATGCTCCAGTCATCTGAGCATCCCGATAGCCTCCTCCAGACTTGCTGCAACACATCCACATTCTTCTTATGTGGGGGTCGCACACCTGGACACAGCAGTGCAGGTGAGGGTCTCACGAGAGCAGAGCAGAATCCTCTCTCTCACCCTGCTGCCCATGCTGCTCTGGAGGCAGCCCAGGACACAACTGGCTTTCTGGGCTGTGAGGGCACATTGCTGGGTCATGTTGAGCTTCTCATCCACCAGCACACCCAAATACTTCTCCTCAGGACTGATCTCCCTCCCGGTTCTCCTCCCAGCCTGTATTGATAGTTGGGATTGCCCCAACCCATCTGCAAGACCTTTCACTTGGCCTTGTTGAACTTCATGAGGTTCATACAGGTTAATCTCTCAAGTCTGTCCAGGTCCCTCTGGATGGCATCCCTTCCCTCCAGTGTGTTGACCACACCACTCAACTTGGTGTTGTTAACAGCCTTGCTGAGGGTGCTCTCAATCCCACTGTCCGTGTCACCCACAAAGATGTTACACAGCACTGATCCCAATGCCAGCCCCTGAGGAACACCACTCAACCCTGCTCTCCATTTGGACACTGAGCTGTTGACCCCAGCTGCCATAGTTTGGGAATAGTCCTCCCTAATTTAGTGTCCCTACTCAAAATCTTCAAACCATGTGCTGCTTGCTTTGTCCACCTCTCCCCTTCTGCCTGTGGCAGGATGGAGAGAAGAACTGGAGGCACAAAAATGTAAAGGTTGATAAAAGAACAATTTGCTGGAAATAGCAATGAGAAAAGAAAATGAGCAGTAACATGACAGGGGGTATAAGAAAGAGGTGAGCAGTTCACATGAAAACAACAATACCCAACTGCTCCCTTGCCAGGCACAGAGGTGAGACTGCCCAGCATGCAGCTCCCCAGCTCTTCCTTTTGTCCCTTACAAAAGTAGGGGTTATATTTCCCCTTTTCCAATTAGTGGGAACTTCACCAGGCTCCCAAGACTTCTCAAATATGATGAAGAGTGGCTTAGCAGCTCCATCCACCATTTCCTTCAGAATCTGTGGATGCATCTCATGAGGTCCCATGGACTTTGCCTTCTGCCACTTATGTGACTTGTGTGGTGCTGCTGGAACACTTGCAGTGATGTCTGAGGCAAAAAAGTCATTGAGCACCTCTGTCTCCTCCATATCCTGGGTATCCTAGTCTCCTATTTCCTTCTGGAGAGAGCCCACATTTTCCCTAGTCTTCCTTTTATCACCAATATAACTGTAGAAGCTTTTCTTGTGCCCTTGGCATCCCTGGCCAGATATAATTCTGTCAATTCTTTAGCTTTCCTAACCTCATCCCTGGTTGCTCAGACAATCTCTCTTTATTCCTCCCAGGCTACCTGTTCTTGCTGCTACCCTCTGTAGGATTCTTTCTTGGTTTCAGTTTGCCCCTGAACTCCTTATTCATCCATTCAGACCTCCAGGCATTTGTGCCTGACTTTGCTGAGATGCATCACTCCTGAACTTGGAGGAAGTGATCCTTGAGCATCAACCAGCTCTCTTGGGCCCCTCCTCTCCCCAGGGGTTTATCCCATGGTATGGTACCAAGCAGGACCCAGAGGCGACCAAAGCCTGCTCTCCTGAAGTCTAGGTTAGTGAGCTTGCTGCATGTCTGCCTCGTTTATGGTTCTTGAACTCCTCCATTTCCTGATCACTGCAGCCTTGAGTTTCATATTCCCCATCTTCCCACAGTGGTTCAGAACAGCACCTCTCCTCGTTGGTTCATCTACCACTTGAAGAAGGAAGAAGCCATTAATGAATTCCAGCAATTTCCAGGAATGGTAGTGCCCTGCTATTTTGCCCCTCCAACAGATATCAAGGGGGTTGAAGTCCTCCATGTGATGCCTTAGGTTTTAACTTTTATATTTTTCAAATCCTGTACTGCTAGTGTAACTCCAAGTTTCCTGTAGCTTGTTAAGTGCTGTTCTCTATGCTAAGATAAACATAAAAAACCCTCTAACTTGCTCTCCAAGGACACCCAGAACAAGAACTGTAAACCATCATCTAAAGAAGGGGGAGAGCAAGCTTGGGGAAATTCCATCATTGGCTGAGTTCTGCTTGGTGAATTTATGCTGATATAAAAGTGTGAAGAACTTGTGACCTGTCGTCCGTTTTGAGATCCACTGAGGCAGGACCCTCTGGAGCCCAGGAGTGTACATCTGAAAGCCTTTCAAATAAATCCCTCCTTTATTCCTTTACTCCTGTCTAGTCTCTGTTTCTAGGTAGCCATTTAAGACATCACATGAGGACCTGTGAATCTGAGACCGGTCCACTGTCCATAGAGAGAGTCTCATCTGCTTTGTGTTCCTGTTTGAGTGGCCTGCCACAGACCCACCCCGTGATGTCACCTGTCCCTGCCTTGCCTTTAATCCTTACCCATAAGCTCGTGATCTCCTCCTCAGCCATCCCCAGGAGGAGGTCTGCGTGCTCCAGCTGGTCAGGGACTAGAAGGGTAACCATGGTAATCCATGGTAAGCTTACAGGTAAGCCCATGCTGTTGTAACTGCTACACTGAACTGATGATAATTTCTTCCCCTACTGAATACTCCTAATGGCAACATCAGATTTCAGTTTATTGTGCTGTTAGTATGAAACAAAAACAATAAATAAGGGCATATGGGTTTCCAAACAAAGAGCCATTTCATTTAGTGAGTCTTTATTGGAGAAGTCTCTGCAGTTGTTGGTAGGTGATAAGAGCTGATCTTCAACTAATATAGAACTAAAACAAGAGATGAAAGTTTGTGTTGTGCCTCAGAGATTTTCTACATAGCTCAGGCATCATTAAAAGGAGTTACTGCTGAAATCTGAAGCACAATAATTGCCTGCCACTGCCTCCCTGTGTCATTCTGCCCTGAGTGCCTTTGTGCATCCAGGTTAAGCCCCACTGCCAAGGGCAAACTGCAGAAGGGCACAGGGAAGGTGGCATGACGTTGTTCTTGTACAGAGCCAAGCGCTCTGCAGGAGCTACTTTGGGCTGTTTCCCAGTTCTTTGAGACACAATTAATGAGGACAAGATGTAGCTTCAGTCAAATTCAATCTCTCTCATAGCAGAGCACTTGCTACAGCAAAAATCCTCACAAGGTGCAGTCATATCCTATGGACAGTGACCCTGCAGGCAGTACCTGAGGGTGGGATAACATACTCCAATTCACCAGTCTCTCCAACAGCCCTGCTTCCAGCAAGATTCCTTATGCCAGCATTGGCAACCATCCCCAGCAGTAGGATCTCCAACAGCGGGAGAGAGAGAGGAGAGAAACAGCTCAATGGAATGCTGCCCACCCCCTACAAGTGATACGGAGTTCTGGACAGGTAGAATCAAGCAATTATAAAAGTAGTAGGTTTTATCAGTCGGTTGGTGGTTTTTTACCAGTTCCACGTTGCTGGGCTTTTTTTCCCTTGTTTTTAGAATTCTGAGAGCTACTTGTCGACACAGAGTCAAGAGCTACAAAATCAAAATGGAAAATTTCATCAACTGCACTTGTAGAACATAAATTAGGTTTCTCCGTGATATCAAGCAAGCTTTTTACACAAAAGAAATTTAAGAACACTTTGAAGACCAGACTTTTCAAATTAAGTGGAGTTTTTTTCTTACTGTTAAATATTTAACACCTGATGCAAAAGTAATTTTTAAATTCTTTTGATCCTAGTCAATGAATTACAGCAGATTATTAATATTTCAATTTACACTAAGTGCATTTACATTTAAATTAACCTTATTTAAATGCAACTTTGATTATTTTTAATGCTAATATAGCAATTCTTAAACTCCTTATGAACTTTTCCTGACCAAATACATTTAAAAAGCTAGTCTCAAAGTAGTAATCTAAATAATGGATACAACAAATCTGAATAAATTTTGCAAAAGTACTGATCAAATATAATGAATAATTAGAAGCAGTTTCAAATGATTGAAAGTATAAACCCTGACACTTTCCTATATGGTTTTAGTAAATAACAGTACCTTTGCTATAAATTTCTTTTAGAACTGACTTTAATGAGTCCCTTTTTTTCCACTCTCTTCTGAAGAGTCCTTTAGTGTTGCTCCTAAGTGTCAACAAAATATGTGAATATTTGAGGTTCATACTAGTCTATCAGCCTCCTGAAAGAGTTTTAATAAATACACAGTATTTTTTTCATAACATTGAAAATACAAGAATTTTATCTATCTAATTTTATATATAACTACCTGCATACGCCAGTTTGTGTCCCCTTTGTTAATGTTCAGTGACTGTACATCCAATCAGCCAGGAGCAAAACAGATACATTATTAAAATAAATTTGCAAGTGATTGCATACTTGAAAAGGTCACTCTACAGACTAAAGAGCACTACAAGAATCACACACTCTAAAAGATAAAAAGGATTAAAAGTTAAACAAGATCAGCTTGCAGTTTTAAATATGGTAACTTGGCCTCGAATTATGATTGCCTGCTACACTGGTAAACCTGCTGTAGGAAGAGAAATATTTTCAAAAACATTTAGAAAACTTAGAGACCCCTATCACATTTGTAAATGTTTTCTCAGTAATAAACTGGGCAATTACTGGGTAATTGTTTCCTACATTTCCTCACTTGGCTTCAACAAGTTTTCTAAACTTTAGGATATTCGTCACTTGTTCTTTCACAGCCTGCAAGATTTGAGCCAAGAATGAAGGTTTTTGGAAGTTAACTGCTGAGAACATGTGGCTGAAAAAAAAAATGAAAGTGTGCAAAAGAGCTAAATATAACTTGCATTTACACAGTATCTTCAGAAAAAAAGGGTACATAGTAATTTAATATACATTAAATAAAGCTCTGTAGGCTGGGGCAAGGAAGGGTGAAATCAATCCCGTTATTAACAACAGAGAAAAAATAATGCTAAATAAATTAGAAAAGATAATAATGACAATAAGTAGCCTAAAGATAAACTCTATAAAATAAATGGGATATGTAAAATGTCAGAGCAATCATGTCTTTTTGAAGATATTTTTTCAATATAAATCACACAAAAGTTTGTTTTTCTTTTCTGGGGTCAACTGTGGCCAATTGAACAAAACTGGAGAATCAAGTTTGTAAGGAGAAAAATCTGAATTACAATCACACAGCTGTCATCCTGTCAGCAACTACAGGAATGTAAACATTGGAATAAGATATCCAGAGAGGCTGTGTAGTCTCAGTCCTTGGAGATTTCCAAGATCAGATTGGACAAAATCTACAACAACTGCCCATGAAATCAAAATTGAGTCATCTTTGAGCAGGGATGTGGACTGGAGTCCTTCTGAGGAGGGCTCTAAAATCTAAATGACTGTGTACATATGCTGTGAAGCTTAAATACCAATATACGAGCTTCAAACCTTTATACATTCATGTCTACATTTCTATAGATTGCTGCTTTTTGTTTTGTTGGGTTTTTTTTTTTCTTCTTCCAATATTTGTACTAACAGAGACATTTTTCCTTTTCTTTCTTTCCAGTTTCTGAGGGCTGATCTGGACCACAAACTCCTGAACTGCATCTCAAGTACTTTACAATTCTTCATCAATTAATTTCTTACAATATTTTACATTTTGTACTTTTGAGCTTTTTGTAAAAGCAAGTTTGCCTTTCTGTTGCCTAGTAATTGTGTGACTCCCTTTTAAGATTTCAAAGCTGAATTATGACCACTGGAACAGAACATTTTTCCAAATATTAAGTATCACACTGAAGCATGTGTTACAATCCCTGTTTCAATTCAATGCAGAGGTTAAAGAGAAATTACATTTGCTCATAGAGGCCAAATCATGCTGCTGTTTTTTCAAGATTAATATGTCAAGGATCACAACCTTCTTGTTTAGCAGCAATGAAGTGATATTTGATTTGAAGCACAGACAAAAGAAATTTAGCTGAAGGAGTCACACAAATGTGTCAAATCATCAGATGGAGTCAAGGAATTTCAGCACAAAATTCTGGCTGAAACCAAAATAGATTCATGTATGCTCTGACTTGGCCAGTGCTTACACAATAGTTTGAAAGACTGGAAATGTGATTTTTCTTCACATAGGAGAGAGAGTTCTGAGTTCTCACTGAGAAGTATTTGTGTAGGTAGAGACAAAATATTTCTTTAACCCCCTATTTTACACTTCTGATCCAACATAACAGGACCATTGTCAGAAGCATGAATATATACATATCTTCAGTTCTCATTCAACATTTTGTGTACATATATACATATGTTTCCATTATAGTGGTATGACTCTATGATTTCAAGCAATAAGACTACAAACTTGCTTCATGGAGTCTTGGAAGTATGACATCTCTGTGACCTTCCACATTTCCATGGTAAACCTGCCAGTCAAATGCTTGCACATGCCTTGCTTCCTTCCCTCCATCTACCATCCTGTTTTGCGTTAGGAACTGATACTTCTGCCTGTGCTCCCTACAGTACTCCTGCTGCAGATGGTGTCACAGCAAAGGGAGCCCTCTCCTCTCCCCCCTTCTCCTGCAAACAGCAGGTCCTCTGCAGAAAGTGGTCTGGTGTATTCTTTAACACATGAATTGATCTGTCAGTTAACCCTTGCTCACACAAATGCCCCAGCACTTTCCATATATGCTGCTGCTGGGGCTCCACTACTCCAAAGACTTACTGGCTATAATTCCATGTTTCTGTTGAAAAACACTTTAATTATCCGTGAAAGATTATACTTCAAAGCATAGGAAAACTGCTAACATATGCCACAAAATTAATCACAAGGAGGACAAAAATATTCTTAAAAACATGACCTAGGGCTGCAAAATAATAATTTCTTGGTTTGTTTTTAGTTGTGGGTTTTTTGGTTGTTTTTTTTCTGGTTTTTTTTTTGGGAGGGGGTGTTACTATGTGGCCTTTCTTCATAATCCATGTAAAACTGGATTGTTGTATATTGTTGGAATAAAAAAATAAATATCTGATTGTCTATATTGAAACTAGTCAAGTAAAATGATGGGCCCTGTTAAGATATGACCTTCCGTTTATACACTGCTAAAAGCTTCTATCTAAAAGACACAGTAGCCAGTGTTAATTGTTTTAATTACAAAATGCAAGTAGAATACAGAAGCAGGAGATGCAAAGAGCATTAAATTTAGATGAGTGACAAACAATTCTAGCAAATTGCTTCAAGGATGACAATCTGGTGGAAAAATAGGGCGAAGAGAGAAAAAAAAATCCCCCAATTTCTATGCTTCGCCTCAAAATATTTTCAGTGGCCTACATCATTATTTCTGTCTAAAAAGAGTCCCATTTCCCACTTCTTCTCTCAACCAGGGCTTGTGTGCAAGTTGAAAAGAAAGGGCATGAAAAATATTTCAGCCAACATTTGTCCTCTGCCAAACCAAGTGCAGTGACTACAGAAGCCACGAGATGGCACATGGTTTGTGCCCTGATTCTCAGTCTAAACAATAGCTTGTCTTAGGAATCAGAAGGATGAGTTACTATAGCTTTATTAGATTCATTATCTTTTTAATAACAAACATTTTCTGCTTCATGAGTGCAAAATCTAAGACTTTAATTGTTGCAACTATTGAAGTTTCAGGAAAAAAATATAATTCAAGGAATTTAATCACACCTCCAGAAAGTATACTCATACCAAGGCAGTGAAATATACTGCTTTTATGTAAAAACCCACTTCAGTGTGCTCAGAGACCTATTTTGGTTAACATAATCTGACTACAGCAAACAAAAAAAATTTGTAAAACTATCTCAATGAGCAAAACACTAAGACAACATGCAAATTCCAGTGAAAATAGCCTATAACTTGCTTCCAATCCCTCAAATTCTTTTATCAAATGCACTCACCACCAAGGCAATATTTAGGTATCCTACATATCTGTATCATCCCTACAGCACTATTTACTGATGTTTTGTGAACTCATCTCCTTCTCCATGGAAATTACGTGAAATATGGCAAGTGATATGAACAACTCCGTGGAAGCTCCACAGGATCAAAACCAGTAATATTCATTCCCATGACTTCATCCCCAAATCCTGCTCATATTTATTGAATAATTGTATTCCATGAAAGTTTTCAGGGTTTGCTCTAGAGTTTTATTCTGTGTCAGAAGGAAAAAGGCATTTCTTATCCAGCAGGGATGGGGTAGTGGGAAGCAAGATTGTGACTGCTTTTTACTTTAGTACATCTCTGTGATTGTTTTTGCTCTCCTTAGCAGGAAATCCTCCTTCAGCTTTTCTAAACACACTTTCTGGCATCATACGGCAGTTTGGTATCATATTTATTTCAGTTTCAGACACTGAAAACTGTGTCCTGAAGAAGACATATATGAGAAAATTTAAATACCAGTGTTGCTTCTGTCATAGTTCACACAAGACCAGAACATCCAGCAAGCCATTCTTTTAGATTAATAGACATTGACTATTAAGTTCCAAATGTCTCTTCTGAGTATTTTACAGGCTAATTTTACTTTTAATGTGAACAGTATAATTATGAAAAGTATCTATAAACTCCTTTCAAGTGAGCTAGCAAAGCAATACTCCAACTTCCTTAATAAAACCTCTCTGAGCTGCAGTGTTTCTAGGTTTCAAATATTAAAGCTACATTTTATGCAGTGCTTATCTACCACAGCGACAGAATTCTAAAAGATGGTTTCCAATTCAATTCACAGTAGTCCCATCTACTGGTTATTGATATTCCTAAGCTTGTGCAAAATTATATCATGCTTTCTTTCCAGTCTGGGAATATTTCCCTGTTTTGGATTTTATTAAACCTAATAATCTTATAAGATTTTGTCTTTCATTAATTTGTCTTTCATAAGTCAGGCTGCAGTCATACTAGAGAAGAGATTCATGAGATGAAACACTCTAATCCTTTTGAAGTCTTAGTGGAACTCTTGCACCTTAAAAGGACAAGGTTTTCAAGAATTAATTCTTAAAGTCCACCAGCAACTCATATGTGATCAAGTGGTATGGGAAGATATGTATTTAGAAGATCACTAGATGCACACTTTTCTCAATTATACAGTGTCTCACTTCATTCTTAATGGTGTTAACGTAGGTCCATTGTAACGCTGACTTATGTTCACTTAGTATAAAAGTAGTCCAGAAACATCTGTATGACTAACCATCTCAATATGGTAGATTAAGATCAGTTATTAAGGGAATTGCAGCCTGCAGAAGACAACTGCTTTATATGTGTGAAAAACCAGAAACGTTCTTTTATTGTCTCTTGTTCTTTTCCTTTGAAACTCACTACTTTGGCACTTCAAAAAACAACACCAGAAGGCAAGACAAAGACAATGACAGCAGGGGAAGACTCAGGAAGAAGGGGAAGGAAGACTATATTTCTTTGCTCAAGGGTTTGTTTTGGCCATGAAAGATTTCTGCTGTATAACAATTATAGATATTTTTTCCCTTCTCTATTTAATTAGAGTAAAATTGCATTAAGAAATTCAATACTTTTTTTATTCTATTCAGTTTCATTATAAGGGACACTAGTGTTCAACAAACTGCAATAGCTAGAAGAAAATACCGACTACATTTGGCTCCATTCAAACATAGCTCCCATGTAGCAGCATCAAAACAGCAAAGACTTTTGTACACAATTGGTGGCACAGCAAGCTGCCTGCAACCTACATGCAAAGAAAAATACTTAATTCCCTCTCTCTCTTAAAATTACACACTGCAAAATATTTATAGCAGACAGTTGACACAAAATATGTGACACTCTCCATGGGAAACAGTGACCCCTCAGGCCAGCTAAAGACTAGAAAAGTGAACACAAAATATGA
Organism: Vireo altiloquus; assembly: GCA_013396875.1. Taxonomy (NCBI): domain Eukaryota; kingdom Metazoa; phylum Chordata; class Aves; order Passeriformes; family Vireonidae; genus Vireo; species Vireo altiloquus. The sequence goes on along the minus strand of VZRF01001782.1, from coordinate 581,487 downwards.
CATGTACAGAGCACATGTGAAATTTAACTCCAGATTGCTACTGTCATGATAGCATCTGTAAAAGAAGAAACTGGTTCATCAGTAAAAGGGTTCAGCAGAGACCTAATTTAGCCAAGGAAGGACTTTCAAGGGTTTTCAGACTTCAAAGATCTTTGAACATCAGATATTGAACATGCACAGCAATAAAGGCATATAGAGAAAGGTGAGAAGGGTTTCAAATCCATTCCGAAGCACAATTACTATCAGTGTCATCTGACTGTCAATATCAATATGATAGCAATTTCTCTTGCTCAGAGAAAGGGGAAAAAAAAAAAAAAAAAGGGAAGAGGACACCTAAAAGGCCTCAAGGCCGTGTTGGACAGGGCTTTGAGCAATTTGGCCTAGTAGAAGGTGTCCCTGCCCATGGCAGGGAGGTCTTTAAGGTCTCTTCCAACCCAATCCACTCTATGATTCTATGATACTAAGGCTGTTTCCAGGCTGAACTGAGGTTAGCGAGACATTACAGAAACCACTTGTGCTGTTTCCTAAATCCCAGGTGCTAATCTAAGGCCACAAGGCATGACAAGCAGTGGAAAGTGGCCCTTCCAATTGCAGTAAAGCAGACTGAACTTCATTGTGAGTTTACCATCTGACTCATTGCTCTTTATCCAAGGTTTCCAAAGCAATAAATCAAATCATCTACCACAATATGGTCTTCCCCAAACAAGACTGAAGTAGAAATCTTTAAAAAGGGCTGGTGTTGACTGCATGCATTCCTTCTCTAAGGTCTGCCCGTTTCTTTTTTCACCTGACATTTTCTCCATTTTTCCTCATATTTTGCTTCTCTCAGGCTTTTCAAAACCTACTGCAAACTGAATATTAAAAGTTTTAATAAAAAACTTAACTTAAACTGGAATAAACCTAATTTTCCATTCTCAGGTATTATAACTCATTATATAAACGATAGTTTGCTAAAAACCTCTTGTGGTTTAACCCCAGTAGGCAGCTAAGCACCACACAGCTGCTCACTCCCTCCCAGTGGGATGAAGGAGAGGATGGAAAGAGTAGAAGTGAAAAATTCGTGGGTCAAGATAAAGACAGTTAAATAGGTAAAGCAAAAGTCTCACACAAGCAAAGCAAAAGCAAAACATTCCCATGGTTTGTGATTCCCCACTTCCCATGGCAGAGAGTTGTTTTGTCTTCCTCAAGACAGCGGGGCTCCATCACGCGTAATGGTGACAAATGCCATAACTCCAAATGTCCCCCCTTCCTTCTTCCCCTAAATTTTATTGCTGAGCACAACAGCATATGGGATGGAATGGGTTAACGGGGATCAGCTGTCCTGGCTCTGTCGCCTCACAACTTCTTGTGCATCTACAGCCTATTCTATGGCAGGGCACTTTGAGGAGCAGGAAAACCTCAATTCCGTGTGAGCACTGCCCAGCTACACCAAAAATATCCCAATGGTGTAAACATTCTTTTCATTTCGTAGTAGCACCGGCTACTATGAAGAAAATTAACTCTGCCCAGCCAGTAGAAACCAGCAGAAAACTAAAAAACCTCAACAATCTGTCAGAGATATTACATCCCAACCAAATGTAAGACCAGCGACACTGACTGGACCAAGTGGCCATCTACACAATGTCCCATGCCCAAAGTAGCCAGAAGAGGACAAAGGAAAATTCCTGGCCAATTTCAATTGCTGGGTGTGCTCCTATGCTAGGAGTTTATATCCTACTCTCCTGTATGAGCAGAGAGTAGAGGAAGGTCACTACTTCAATTCCTCAATCTGTGCTACCACAGACTTCGGGAATGGAGCCTTGCTCAAGCCTGAGCAGTATGGGAATGCCCAGAGTAGAACAGAGCAGAACAATGTTCCGAAGGGACCTACAGGGATCTAGTCCAAATGGTCTAGACCACTTCAGGGCTGACCAAAAGTTAAATAAATTATACTGGATTGTTAGGGGATGCCAGGGTGAAGAGGTCAGCACCTCCCTCTTCACTCAGGTGTGGTGCAGCTTCCCAGTGCCACCACCCTTAAGCTTAGCCACACAACACAGCTGCTCTAAGTGTGAGCCTCTGTCACTGTCCCCCTCCAGCAGAGACACTTGGACAGAGTATCTCCATAGTTCTAGCCTGGGCAGGACTCTGCTCTGCCTGTTGCATCTGATGTTCTTGACTGATTTACCAAGGTCAGAGACATTTTGGATTATGCTGAAGATGTGGCCCCCATGATGTGCATGCTGCTCTCAAGATATCCCATCTACTACATCTCCCCAGCAATTGTTTCAAGGAGGGAAAATTCCTCACACTCCTATTTCCTCTAAAGGTTCTCCCATTGAAAGGGTAACTCCTGCCTGACATTCTGTTTCTGTTCACTTCTGGTCATGTTGGTCTTTTTCTCTGCTCCGTGCTTTTCCTAATAACTTCTAGGATAGGAGAAGGGCTTTGAGGTTTGGATTATTGTTTGGGTTTTTTGTGGTTTGTTTGTTCGGTTGGTTTTTTTGTTTTTTTTTTTTTTTTTAGCTGAGGCAATAATATTTGGGAATGACCATGACTAAGATCTCTGTCCTGGGTATCCAGAGCCCACGTTATTAAAAATGTTCATCCAGTCTCCACCATCACATGCACAGATCTACAATTGTTCATTCTAAATTTCATCAGCCATTTTATCTCACAGTCTTTTCAGATCCTTTTCCAATTAATCACCCAGAGTTTCTTTGCTAGATAAATCTGCACTTTATGATCACCTAATAAATATGATTCTTGACCATCCACTCCAAACTCAAATGAGGCAATATATGAACCAAATGTATTTTGTGCTTCCCCCTTGCTAAGAATCAGTCAAAGTCAATACCAAGCTGCTACACAGATTTTGCAAACCACTTCATACATATCGTAACATGAAAATAAATCATAAACATTACCTTGTTTATGTTGTAATGGCAAATCTATTTGTATTCAAATATCTGTAGACTTCTCTATGTTAAGCATGATAATTTATTAAATCTATCTATTTTAGATTTATAAAAAGTTGCTTCCTTTAGAAATTTTTCCTTCCACTACCACATACTAATGTTGGAAAAAATATGAATTTACATACTGGTTTAATGAAAGTCATGTGTGCTGTGGAACATTTAAAAAGATTTATGTTTCAATTCTTGACAACATGGCAAGTACANTTACTTTGGGATTTTATTTTCATAGAAAGGTACAAGAAAATGAGTAAAAAGGAGCCCATTCTGTAAATTATTATTATGAAAATGAACAGTACAAGAATTCTTTAAAATAATCTCTTAAAGCCTTCAGTGCATTTAAAAAGGAAACTTCTGAAAAAAATGGAATTGTGAATGATTGTTATAACTCATTTCCTATTATCGCTCAAGCACTGCTACCAGAACCATAATATAATCTAGTCCTCATTAAAAAACGCTTTATGTTCTTTTGTACAGTTGAGTTTTGTCTTCTGAAGTTTAAAAGGATTTCTGCTTGAAGGTTAACTTAGAACAAAATGTCTTTATATGCATGAATTATAAATGTCCATCTATGAGTAACAGCATTGATGAGAATAAATTTGTTAAATCAGAGTAATAACATAATAGCAGAAACTAAGTTTGCTACACAAATGCCCTGAAAACAGAAATAAATAACATTATATACAACATATTATATTAATCTCTAACACTGCTAGTCAGATGTATTCCAGGGATTATTATTGCAATTCTACTTGCACTGAAGCCAGCAGATGACTTTGACCTTAACCAAGTTCTTACCAAACCATATTGAGATATCATTTTTATTGTATTTTTATCATTTCCAAGCCTGCATTTATTATTAACAGAGTTTAATTTGGGATTTCAAACTGTGAAGTTGAAGCGTGGTGAAAACTTGCACAATCTTGCAGACATTACAGCGAATGTCAACATTCTTCTTTAAAAATTGCTGTGTTTATTGCAAACAATTTATTTTCAATTTGCTTTTAATCAAATATGGAAAAGAAAAAATATCATGCAGAGGAAATAAGACTTCGTTTGTAATCTTTGACGCATAGTACTACATAACAGTCATTATATTCACTACGGAATTCATATAGCCATATTGATACCCAAAATGAATTATCTCTTATTTCAGAACTCTCATCTCAGATGTTGCAAAGACTCCCTGATTTTCAGAAAAACCTATGAAATTATACATTCTAACACTTCGTGAAGCATCAGTGAGAGCTGACATAGCCTTTTAAAGCATCATATTCTGGGCTGAGCATTAACAAAAATTCTGAAAACATATTCATAACAAGTTTCAAAGAAATTATTGCAAATTAGGAACGATATATGATAGGCATATATCTAATGTTAATCTCTTAGACACAACCATATGCAATTGCCAATCATGTTTAATCATATTACTTACAGCAGCCAAGGTATTCTGCAACTGACACATTACCTGAAAACAATTCAATCTAGTTTTGTGCTTCTTCAGTAGACGCTCTTCCAAAGTTTGTCTCCATTTAAAAATAGTAAGAAGAGATGGCCACTTCAGTTGGCTTGAATGTTGGGTTTTCCCTTTGTGCCCATCCAAGGAACACCTTTTTTGGTAATGTGGGCACAAAACCTCATGAGATACTGCTTTTACACTAGGTACACTTCCTCTGTGATTCATCAAGGCTGAGTTATTTACCACTAGATAGTTCATTCTTAACCCCAGTCTCCTGATAACCGTTTCCTCACTTTAAAATCAAAACCAACTATAATATAACTTAATAAGTTTCTCTTACACATCTGCTTTCAAAGCCTCTTGAAAGCATTTTTGTTTTCTGCTTACAGTAGTATTCTGTACTGTAAATTATAAATTTTACTGTATTTTGTGGTACTTAATGCTATTAATTGTGCAACCTCAAACTCAGTTTACGTCATGCACATGACACAAAACTGGTTATCATTTTTATCTGCCCTATCTCAGAGCCTCAGAGAGGATTCTAATCCATTATTAACAGCTATTATATGAGGCTATGTGGTAGCTGCTCTCTCTCACTTGCCTGTCCTGAACTGTTCCTCTTCTATTGCACTGATGTTACTGCTTTCTATTTCAGAGTTGCCAAAAGCATATTCTCAGCATCAGCGCACTCATGCAGCATGAAAAACAACTCCATTGACACATATTCAATGTAGCCAATAAAGATGTAGTAGCCTTATGAAAAGCATGGGAAAAAAAAATAAAAAGCTTCCCTAATATAGTTAGCAGAGCTACATAATTAAATGCCAGAGGGTGGTGAGTCCTGCTAGATGAACTGAACTGGTTCTTTTTTTTTTTTAATCAATCATGCAAGCTTGATCCCATGCAAGGACACACATATCCCTCCACATCAAACCAATAATATGAAAATAACGCCTAAAGCAGAAGCTATAGCTACCAAAGATGCAATTGCAAAAAATCTGTCTGACCTTTCTCTTCCTCTCTGCACTCTCAAAACACACTGGGAATAGAAATTGCAGCCTCTGCCTTAATATTCTAGAAGCCAATCTGAGATACTTGTCATTAATCTGGAGATGTTCTTCATGGGATCATAAAATGGTTTGGGATGGAACAGACCTCAAGGATATCCAAGACCACCAAGAAAGTTGGAGAAGGACTTTTTACAAGGGTGTGTACTGATAGGACGAGAGGTAATGGTTTTACACTGAAAGAAGGCAGGTTTAGTTTAGATATAAGGAGGAAATTCTTTACTCTGAGGGTGGTGAAGCACTGGCACAGGCTGCCCAGAGAAATTGTGGGTGCCTCGTCCCTGGAAGTGTTCAAGGCCAGGTTAGAAGGGGCTTTGACCAACCTGGTCGGGCAGAAGGTGTCCCTGCCCATGGTAGGGGAGTAGGAAGAAGATGATCCTTAAGGTCCCTTCCACCCCAAACCATTTTATGATTCTATGAGTCTATGACATCTATCAGAAATGAAACTCTGCCATTCCTTTTACTTATTTTCTATTATTAGAAGTAAAGGACCACAACGGAAACTAATTCATCAGTACCACTAGGAAATATTTAATGTACATGACTGAAGTGTCAAAAGGGAAATGTTTCTGGCTTTTGTAATGCAAAGTAGGTTTGGGTTTTGATTTGGTGTTCCTGGAGAGACATGGGGTGGAGGGGTGGGGAGGATATACACCTTGTGTGGGACTGTAAAATCTGAGTGTCATTTGCCCTAGAGCAACACAAATAACACTTTCCCATTGAATTATTAGAAACAAAACTGCAAGTAAGGCAGAAAGATTCTATTTATCACCTAAAGCAAAGCATCATTTTCAGCTGGAAGCCCTCTCTTGCATCTAGACAGACAAAAAGAAATAATGACTGTCAAGTAGCAAAACTGACTGTCATTATTATCTGAAGAGAAGTAAAACAGTCCAAAGGAAAACTAATTTTGTTGCTCAGCTAATTTTTTGTCATGATTTGCACAGCGCTAGGCTTGATTAAAGTGTTTTATTGCCTTCATTATTTTAAACACTTGTATAATTGATTTTTTTTAAACTCTCTAAAATAATTTTCTGCTGAGTTTCAGCACTACATTCACATTCAAGTTGTTCAATACTGTATCACTGAGAAGATTCTTGATTTCTCCAACTTCAGCATAAGAAATTATATTTTCACTGTAAAGCATAAAAGGTCATGGATGATATCATCAGAGGATTATTTCAGTCAGGATCAGACTTTGAAGGTGTTGCCTCCTATTTCTTTTTTTCCTTTCCCAATAATATTCCCAAGTGCAATGAAAACAAGCCTTCTTATGAACTTTCTGTAGGCATTTACCCAGTATCCAGTGAGACATTTTTGGAGGGCACTTGCCAGTAGGAAATTACAGCTTGAAATACTTAGCCTGCAAACTGAGTTTTCAGTTGAAAACTGCAAGAAAACTGTGAAGTGACTGAGTCAAGAAGAGAGACAAGAAAAAGAAGTGGTCTTGAAAATATCATTTGTGGGGGAAAAATGGATTTATTTAGTCTAGCAAGGGGAAAAAGTCACAAAAAGGCCTACTAGTCTTTAAAGAAAAGTTGTCTACAGTAAGAAGGAACTAAAACTTTAATAATAGAGGTGAAGTGTTTAATTCCAACAAACATTTGTAAAGGAAACTTTCACAAATGCAAGGTGTGCTCAAGTGGATTGACCTAGATGACCACAGAAAAATGTTGAATTTTCAGGGTGTATTAGAAAGACATCTATCACCTAATTGCTATCTAACTGCTGATCTTCTGTTAAATCAGGGGTAAGGTTAAAGTGACCCTTTTTTTTGTTATTCCTATCTTATTTCCTTTACTTTTTACTTACTAGTATCTTATTTTCTTCTCTTAAAAAATAATTCATGCATGTGCTTTCTTTAAAAAGAACAACTAAAGAAAGATTTTTCTTCTCACCCCTCCAATGAAACATTTGGCAACACAGACTTAAGACAGCTTATAAAAGCAATGCAGATGCTAAAATGTCACTCATTTTCCAAAACAGGAGTCACTATTTAATTTCTTACTTAACTGGAAAGCCATGAAGATACTGAAGTTCAATATGCCTAACAGTATAGATGATAGGAATTTGAAAAAAATCATTCTTAAGGGTTGGGTTTCTTTTTTTTTTAGAAAGCTTGCAGTATTCTGTCTCTTCCCTGGCAATGGCTGAGGTAATGTACATATGTACACCACAGAGACCCCTAAAAAAAATAATCCCACTTAAAGCAAACAGGGCCTTTTCAGATAAGCCTAGCTCCTAGGTAAAGCACAAGAGTGTTTCCCAAAATCAAAGTTCTGGTGCATGACTCTGCAAATGCTGCACATCAAAGTGTTAGAGCATGTTAAGAACATGAAAGAAAAGATCTGGGGTGGAATTCAGCTGGTTCTGTATATGAGACTAGTAACATTTTAGATGCCCCAGGGTATCCTGCCAAGCTTAGAGCTGCCACTCCAGAAAAGGTCAGATTTCTAAAGGTCCTATGTCATATCTGTCACTTCATGCAGATGTCTTAGAATCTCAGAGGTACCTCAAGTGCATGAGAGACTGATGCCTAGACACCTAAGTTGTGCCAATTATCTTCTGAGACCCCTCAAGCAGTTTATATCTGCTTTACAGCTGCATAATTGTGTTAAACTTGTTAATTTGCCCAGAAGATTTTGCAATGAGCCAAAAAGAAAAAAAAAAAGGATTGACATATTCCTTGGTGAGTTTCTGAGTCCCTTTTAAGCAGACTACACTAAAATATTAGTAACAGAAATAACATTTATGAAGGTTAATGTCACCAGAAATTTCAAATGCCTAGTGAAATTAAAAAAAGCAAGAGAAAGAAAGAAAAATAGAGGGGGGAAAGGGATAGATAAAAGGAACTCCTTTTGAGTATAAAGAGCAATGTAATAACTTCACCTTTCAACAGTAACTGGAAACCAGTTTCTACCAGTTTTTCAAGAAAGCCTAAGGATCAAAGACATGCAAATAAAATCCAGCTAGGCCAAGTATGGTATTGTCTGCCTAATTTAGAAGAAAAGTAATCAATAAAAAGGACAAAGGGATAGGAAAAACAGAGAGAGGAACAACATGAAAAAATGCCAGTGGAGAGCTGAATAAAAAGAGGTGATCTCTGCATCATTCTAAGAAATATTAATAGACAGAATGGTAGTATGTAAATATTTTTCAAAAAGAGGCAAAAGGGAAATAAATAAACAATGAATAAAATAATTATTTTCAAACAAAGTAATTCTCTTAGGTGAAAATCTGGAGGCTGGGCCAATACTATCACTTAAGTGTTCTCAGTTCTGGTACAATTCCCACCTGCTTGGTGGGACACTAAATAAGTTGGGCAGACACAGCACAGCTATTCTTTTAACTAATTCAAATATCAATAAAAATTCTGGCAGTAACCAACTTTAGCTTTCCCTACTTTGCCAAGAAAGAATGTACACAAAAAAAATAAGGCAGAAGAGCCTCATATAACAAGTTAGACATGACTACACTTTGAATTTATCCATCTCTCTCCTGTCCTCAGAGCACAGACAAAAATCTGTCTTCACTTGTTAGACTCTTTTCCATCCAGAGGATTAAAGACAACACTTTTCAAAGTCAACAACATTATTAGAATGTTGATTTTTTTTAAGTGTGGTTTCAGAGCTTCTGCATATTCCACACACAGACTTTCATCACAGTGTTATCCACCATTTCATCTTGTCAGTGATCCGAGCCATAAGGAAAACTGAATTTTTTCCCTTCCTTTCCCCCACTTTGAAACCTGTCTTTATTGAATGCTGTTACAATTTAAATGCAATTCTTCCGTCCTGACTCTGCCAGCATGAACATCCCTCTTACAGACTCTATCTATACCTTTAAGAGAAGATATGATAATAACTTAATTATTCCTAAAATACATTCATATCTTCTGACTACCCTTCCCTTAACACATAAATTTTTTATAAACTCTAGGCAAGATCATTACCTGAATATGTGACTAGAGCAGTTATTGGGTTTAATTCATAATTATAGAGTTTCCATTATTCTCTGTCAGGAATTTTTTGGGGGAGTGGAAGGGGGGGAAAAAAAAGCACCAACAGAACAATTAATGTGCTGATTAAATGACTTTTTAATTTTGGGCCACCTTTCGCATTAGCAGATTCCTCCAACATTTAAAATGTACAGGATGAATAAGTCTTTAGTCTGATATTAATTTAACTCAAGAATTGTATCTACTAAGTTACAAATTGTGCCATGGATGTTCTATAGAGTTTATCCTACAGATGCTTTATAAAAACCCCAGTATTAAGTATTCAAAGAGTATAAAGAACCACATAAAATGAGTGGTCTTTCTCAACTAATAAAGAACACTATATGAGCAGCCTAAAATTAAGACTGTGCTTTTTATAATAGCTGTATTTTTCATACTTCAGGGAGAGAAAATAGTTCTGCTCTTTTTCTCCCCTCCTTCCCAAATGTATATACTTTGTAAACTGCCTTCTGGCTGATACCCTTGATAATTTTTATTTCACATCAGAATTTATTTATTGCCATAGAAATGAAATGAAAATTCTGAGTAGATATGGCACTGTGAAGGCTACTCAAACCTTGAGTCATCCTTATAATTCTCTAGAAAGTAAATGGAAATTATTCATGTATTTTCGGTAGCCAAATGGGGGGTGCATCACACCCTGAATACATCACAAAAATCTACATTAATACCTCAGTAGAGAATGTAGGGTTTCAAATGTACAAATTTTATCTCTATAACATGATTAATGGCCTCATCCCCACAAGATTTTAATTACATTATTATTTCAAGTGCATTATATTAGTTTCTAGGAATTTATAGTGCTCATGAATGTCAAAATTCAGCATAATTTATATTACTCTTTAACTTAAAGCATCAATTCTCGAATTATACACAATCCAAGAAGATTTTTTTTTTTTTTTATTTTTGACAACCTTTTTGTTTCTAGTGGTTTAAAATGTCTAAAAAGGTACTAAAGAGGCCAGATTTAAACTTTGGAATACTTTCCCACAGCTCTCTTCTTTGTAATCCTGATAAGCAGCTGTGAAACATAATCAACACCATTCTGATAACTGACATTTTTGTGCTTTGTGAAATCAAAATATGAACACATTGCTCTTCGCGTCAAATTACTCTTCAAAAGTTCCTTTGATTTACTAAGTACAGCAGTCTCCTAAGAAAGCAATCTTACACAGAAATTCTAATTTGAACCGAAATGTCATCTCTAAGTATTCATATCCCATGTCTTCTGCCTTACTTGCTTCATCTTTTACAAGAGATTGTGCTTAAAATGGCAACGTTATTAAAATTGCAATCTTTTTGCTGATTTTCTGTATTGAGCTGACTATGTGCAGACAGTCATACACAGAGGTTTCGAGTATCTTCACAAGAATCACAGAATACCCTGCTTTGGAAGGGACACAAAAAGATCATCAAGCCCAACAATTAAAAAATCCTGTTCGGAAAAGTAAGAATTGAAGAGGAATCCTCTATTTCCCATAGCTTTAAGAGTAAAATGGAAAGTGCTAGAGGTCTGCAGTCAATGCAGTTGCTTTACACAATGGCAGGTGATGCTAATTATGACAATGTTATCTTCAAACCAAGGTTTTTCAGGAGAAACTACAAATAATCAGAAACAAAGTTTTGATTCCAAGCTATCCTTAGGCATGCAGAATGAATAGAAGAAAAAATATCTGTAATCAAACATACTTGCTCTAAAATGCATATAATCCTGTGATAGTTGATTATGTAATCATATTTCATTCTAAAAAGTTTAGTTCAGTTTGAAACAGGGTCTTTCCAAAAAAGAATAAATGGAAAAATTTAAGGAAGTAATAATTTTGTTATAATAATTTTCTTCCATTTCCGTTATAGAATATATACATTATATCATAGTATGCTCTCTGCAGCCTCAAGACTTGGAGACACAGAAATATTTGAAAACTATTTTCTGCTTCCACAAAAACAGACTGCAATTTACACTGCAGTTTTTTTTTTTGTTTTTCAGTAGCATCTCGCTCCTGTAAAGCTTCCTGGACAAATTTAGCCGCAGTTACAACACTGGAACATTTTGGAGCACATCTTTCCTCTAGGATAAACATCTAAAATGCCAGTGTGAGGCAGGTACCAGAAGCTGTCACCCTACTGCCAAAAGGAAAAACAGCCATGATAGTTCCCTTGTAAATAAAAAAGCAGAATGTATGAGAGAGGTTGTGAATTACTGATGAGGTCCATGCAGCCATCTCACATGGAATGAGCCCCAATAAATGATTAGTCCTTTACCTTTTCATGAGCATTGCCGATTAAAATCTTATTAGTATGATAGTCAGAGCTGTAGAGACACTTATACAATGGAACAGCTGCATCTTTTTTCAGCACTTCATTTACCTCTCTCTGGACAAAGGGGAGCTTCAACTTTTAGTTTCTTGGGTTGAAAAATACGGGCTTATGTTTTGGGTTTTCTATTATCTTTTGCCCCAAAAGCTCTATTCTTTTTCTGCTTGACTATATAAAAATTCCAAAGAAATTCTTCGGGCTTCCAATTTTTTCACCTCTCTTTTATTGTGAATTGTTTAGCCATGCAAAAAGGGAAAGGGTTTGATCCAGAATTTGTTCTGGTAAGCTCCCCAAGACTCAAGGGACACTTTTCAACCTTGCACGTAGGGCATTAGTTAAGCAATTTACACCAGTGTCAGTAAGTGTGACACACCTACAGCTCTCCATATCAACCTAATTTTATTACCACATCAATAAAGCTAAATCATCACTCTAGATGGAGCCATGAACTAGACAGAAAGTTCCCTGGAAATGCAATAAAGCCTCTAATAACAAGATGTAAACTGTTAAAAAAGTGCCATTTAAGCTTAAATAAGAATAAAATCAGATTTCCAATGTCAGCTATTACAAAATGTTAAAACTGAAACAGAAAAGTTTCTTTACACCATTAATTTGATGAGAATTCATCTTTGAAAGATAGATGAGATTTTTACTCAAACTTATGGATTTCATGTACTTTGCTGTTTCACAGACATTCTTCTATTAACAATTAAGATAACATGCAAACAGCTCTACACACATCTGAATCTTCTCCTAAGTCCAAAGCAAGCCTAGAGACAGTGCACCAAAACAAAAAGAATCCTGCCTTTGAGGGAGTGTACAGTAAAAATTTCCACACATATATGAAGAAGTGCAGTAAGAGATGGGAGATAATTTGCAAAAGCAGGTCAGTGGTAGAATCTGGGAATAGTGTTTCAGTCTCTTGGCTTTCATGCAATTCTCTGTTAGGGACCAAGGTGACCTTGCAAAGACAGAATTAAGACTTTCAATTATAACAATCTTGCATGATCTGATGAATATGCTCAATTATACTGCTAGAAATATTTTTTGTCCACCAAGAGGCAAAAGTGGGGTGTTTTTTCCTCATCTGGGAAACATTAACTTTCAGTACTGCATGATTTCTTGTCTTCTCAGGTTTTATTCGGGATGGTAAAATTTGGCTTTCTCTGTCATGTATTCCAGTGGATTAGCCAGCCTAACATATCTGCCCTTGTCCTTCAGGTGCTCCAAAAACTACACAGAAGAGAAAAATGTCTCAGTATACAGAGGGATGCTTTCTGGATTTTTTCAAGATTAAAAAAGTCTTTCTTTGTTGTCCTATACCTTAAGGTCTATAAGCATATGATCATCTTCATTCCTTCATAAATCAGGAAAATGCATTTATTCCACCTGTGATGAGATGGGCAACAAGCAAGGCAACAAATACTTTCAAAAGTAATTCTACTTTTATTAATGTATTAATGTGAGGCCGCAATGCTGTTCACCTTGGTGGGGTTGGTACTGTCAGACCATAATAGAAAATAACAACATTTTCTTTGTGATCTCTGATCTAAACATTACACAGCTATTTAAAGTTAAAAAGAGAATTTATTAGCCTGTGAGATGGGGAAATCAAAGCTGAAAGACTAATAAAGACCTAACTAGATCATATTCACAGAAATGACAGACTTTTTCATGACATTTATATAATGAAATGCTCTTATGTCAGAATGGGTTGTTCTTACAGCTTATCCTACAGACAGCACATCTGAGCTGGGGCCATTGGTGCTGCTCCTTGTAGACAGCTGAAGGATTAAATAACTAATATAATGTCTTTTTCCTTTCTTCTTTCTCTTTTTTTTTTTTTTTCCTCCTAGTAGTGATTTAAGATTAACCAAACTAAGAAAAACCTGGTAACTCCAGGAAAAGAATTCTAAATAAAAATTCTGTGTTTGTATAAATGTGCATTTTGCTCTTAAGAAAGGTCTTTATGGATGTGTGTTGGAGTGTGAGATGTAAAGGAGAGGATTTTCAGAAATAGGTGCACCTATACATAGAGGTCACTTAAAACAGAATGGGAATGCTTTTCCTGTTAAGCATTCTCTGTGATCTCAGCACTTAATTACCCTAAGGACTGCAAGCATCAGCAGTATTGCAATGTTGAGCAAGTTTTTTTCCATCAGTGTAGGAAATTTAACAAAGTAATATCCATTTTCTAAAGTTTTCCAAACATTTCATATCCTAAAAGGTGGATAAAGAGAAAATGTCAACAACTAAATGCTACCTCTTAGACATGACAAAAATTAAGAAGGAAGATGTTTTTCACAAATCCTCTATTCAAATGTGCTGTATTCAAGCAGTAAAAAACATCTTACCTCAACAAATGACATCAACTACAGAGAGAAACCAAGGAGAAACATAACTAACAAGGAACACTGAATAATTCAAGATATCTTTCATACACCACCGCAAGGTTCGCAAAACAGGAAGGGGAATGTCTCAATTACTGACATGCTTTCCCCTTCAGGGAGCAGGGAAAGTTAACTTTCACCATTAGTGCAGTAGAATGTCCCTTTAATAAATTTATTTTAGTAGCACTTAATACAATTCCTTAGATACAAACAAGAATAGAGTAAAAAGGCAAGGTGGGGAAATAGCCTCGTAGCTCAAAAAGACGACTGGAGCAAGGCAGCCCTCAGCCAGAGAGGAGCTTTGTTCACAAGGTTATTGGGAAATTTCATCTCTTCCCAGTGATCTAGAGGTGGTAAATACAGTTAAAACTACAATGTAAATCTCAAATGACAAAATTTCTCTCTTTGGACACAGGTTACTTAATGGAAGGGGAATGATGTAAGCCATTAAGCATTTCTAAGCATAAAGTATTTGGGGCAGGGGTTCAACAGAGTGGGAGGGGAAAACCCCCACAATTTTATGCTCACCCATCTTCTCCACCTTTCAGGTCTAACACAAACAAGAACTAAACCATAACTCAGCCTTTCCCACTCCGAGAAACGAGATATAAACACGGCCAGGAAGGAAAACTTCAGCCACACAGAAATGTTATGTTGTACCAACTAAAGGATCACTCTCCTTGGTTCTGCAACACGGGCTGGACACCACAGTAAATATTTCCAATCCATCCAAACAGATGTAGCTGTGCTCAGAGAATGAAACTGCAATGATCCGGGGAGTTCTTATGAGACCAGGCACCAACAAAAATCAAGGAAAATACACTTAGCAGACACAGAAATTGTACTCATTCAGATGGTGCATCATCAAAAAGTCATATTCCCTCAACAATGGTAGTAAACTGTCGGACGTAATTTTTTCTTCCTTAAGTTCTGTTCCAATAGCAAAACCAAAAGAAACAATTCATTCACCAACTATTTGCAGTTGGTGTTGCCTAGTTGTAGGACATCGATTCCATCATTGAAATCTCTGGCAACCAATTCCCCATCTGTAAGCGGGGTGGCACTTCAAAGACGAGTTAGAAACCAAGGAGTGCACCAACAAATTTCGAACCACAACCTCTCTTCTCAATGACATGCTGACAGGGAAGTGAAAATAAGGAAAGGCTAAAATGCAGCCATATTACAATGAAACTTCTCAAGTGGTATGAAACTGCAGTGCTCCAAACTCATTTCACAAGGCGGTAGTTCGCAAATGTGGCAGTGATTTTCCTCTGTGCCAGCTCAGGAGTGAGGCATGCAGTCCTGCATTGTGTCATTAGGACACAAAATTTCCAGTAATAGCCAAAGTTTTGCTACAGGCTCCCTGGTTGGAACAAAAGAGTCTGGCAACAGGCCAGTAGAGGCTACAGAATATTGCAGTCAACAGTGACATTTCATTACCTGGACAGTTTACTGCATGTTCATTTCCCTGAATATAATAGTCTGAAAAATACAGGTGGTTGTGACTGACTCTGCTGTGAACCATGCAAAATTAAGCTGTTTTTTGGAGGTCATAAAGAAAGTACTCCATAAAAATGTCCTCAGTGCTTTTTTTTTTTCCTTTTCCCTCTAACTGTGGGAAGAAAAAGAACCAAAAAGTGTAAACTAAAACAACCCATAGAGTAACAAATATTCCAGAGTATTCAGTATGCTGGGTTTTTAAATGGAGTTCTTATTTCAGCTTTTATATCTTCCACATAACTATAGTGTGGACAGATTTAGAAATAAAATTCCATATGCTAAATCCCCTTATTATAGTCTGAATAATTTAGTATGTTAATACTTTAGGGAAAAAAAATTGTAAAAATTATGTTTCCTTTTATTCAGCATTCATTCTCCCTTTTCAGCTTCCATATTTATTCCATTACCATGCATGAAAAGTTTGTTTTAACTATTAACAAGCCCAGGCTTATGCTCAAAGTCTAATCTCCATTCTGTATACCCACGTAAATCTTAGGAAAGCCTTTATGATCTTAAAGTCTACAGCGTGTACTCTGAGCTCTCTTGTCAGCTATTACCACTACAGAGGTCTTGAAATAAGAGCCTGGCTTGCAGTAGGACTAATTCACAACTGAAGCAGAATTAAGGACTTTGCTTTACAATAGTTCAGCTCTCTGTACAACTGAACATTTAAGAATTCAGGATCCAATATTGACTTAAACTCTGTACGCATTAAAGCATTACATTCAATTAATGAACACACAATATTAAAATTTGCATGTTTTAAAATAATTAATTCAAATTTCCATTTAAAGTGCTCTGCATCAGATACCATATGGAAGTCATCTATATGAAAAGTACTCCATGGTCATGGAACTCATACTACTTGACCTTTTTTAACAAAGATTAATGGGAAAACCAGTATCTGTAGATATATTAGGCAAATCAGTAATTGCTACAATATCACCTTAAAATGAACAGGTTTTATTCAGCTCATCAAGGAACTGTTGGTAGAATGGTCTGTACTAAGGACAAAATATTTCAAGTCAAAAGTCAAAAGCGACTTTATTCACGTAAGATAAATTCAATTCCTTACATGCTTATTTTTTTTCTTCAAATTAATTGCTAAAAGAAACAGTAGTGTAGCTGAAAAATTCCATTAGTGAAAATCTCCTGGAAAATCACATTTAAATACAGAATCATAGAATGGGTTTGTGTCAAAAGGGACTTTAAAAGATCATCTAATTCCGGGCTCCCTGCCATGGGCAGGGACATCTTCCATGAGAGCAGGCTGCTCAAAGGCCTTTCCAACCGGGCCTTGAACACTTCCAGGGATGGGGCATCCACAACCTCAAGAGCTAGGAAAAGTCCAAAGGGTAAAACACTGTTTCAAGACATGCTAGCACAAGATAAATGTAACCATAGATATAAAACCGGTTTAGTAGATAATTTATGATTTTATAAAAAGAAAAGGGAATTCCAAACCACTAAATTTTCTATTTAAAAAATTCACTAGGTGTTAACAGTCATAAATATTCAGGAAAAAAAAGATCAGTGCTGGACAAAAATCTAGCATTTCCACTGTTACTTATTCTGGCATTTATACTGAGCCGACAAGATAAACCATTGACAAGCTGAAAACTACGCATTGGCCTTGTGGAGACTGGAGAGCATAACATTTCTTTCTTTTAAAAATCGTAATGGAAATAAATCCTTATTTTGATACTGCATTTGTACTGCTCAGGATTCCAGATGGTCATTAAGGATAACCTAACTTTTCACTGGAATATTTAAAGGTGTTATTTTTAGTAAAGGTCAGCTGCTTTGTTCTAATTAGATTTTGAAATGCTTCTACAGATCTAAAACCCCTTTACTGTGAAGTACCAAGTGTACATCATCCTTTTTCATCTTAGTCACTGATGATATTTCCAGATAAGGAGAAAGGAAACATGATACGATAAAGGAGATGGGGAATGAGAGGGTCTTAGGACATGATTAGTTTTATATAAAAACAATGTTTTTATAGCAATAAGAACATACTTTTATTGACTACCTTTATTATATATTGTTTAAAAACTACTATAAAAGCTTACAACTTATCTGTAGTGACTAGATAATGCCATTTTCTTTCTTCTTAAAGAAAAACTATTGAGTAAAACAAAAGGGAAAAGAAACAGTCAATATGCCATTTTTATGATGCAAGTTAAAAACTAGCAACCTTTCACATAGGCAGAATTTTTTGTCCTATTATATCTTCTCCCAGGACAAAAAAAGAAAAAAAATCCAAAAGCTTTGACAAAAGTGAAATATAGGAATTAATATTAATCACTTGTTTTGTTATTAGCAAGCTTGCTGTTGGTGCTGGCTTTTGTGATATGCATATAAGATCTCCAGGGAACTTCAGTATATTATCTACACAGGAAATGAGTCTTAAACAGGCATGTGACTGCCTACAAATTATTAAGGTATATCACACCAGTGAATGAGCAGCCAAATTCTCACTGATACAATTAAAATCAATAGTTTAGTCATATAAAACCATCTAAGATGGGGAAAAAATTCTGTGTCAAACCCAGACGTCTAGCTCACTGCTAATTATTATTCCTACTTCTGAACTGCAGAAGAAGCACTGACTGCCGTGGCTGAGGCTTATGGCCTTATTCAATCTGAAATACATTATTCTCTGAATTCATCTACTCTGGATACCAGAAGAAACGAGGCATCATATTCAGGATGTCCACACAGACTTTAGTTTTTAAAACATTTTCTAGTGGCATTTTAAGTTTCTGCTACTAACCAGTTTCTAGGTTTTCCTTCTTCATTTTAAGAAATGATAGTGAGACAACTATGGATATATTTTTGTCCCCCAGGAAATCCAGTTTGCAAGACTATACCCAATATTCACCATAAAGATCTACTACCACATGTATGCTAGGACTAGCCACACAAGCGCTTGGAAGTACCATGTGCTTTAATAGAAGGTTTCAGAAAGGAAACTTTCATGAAAGGTGGAAATTTGCTCAGCCAGGATTATGCCAAATTCTGCAGAGGAGCACAGTGTTCCATATAGCAGTCTCATCTTGGTGAGGGAGGAAAAGAGGTGGAAGAGGAGCGTATGTGTACAGGACTAGGACCTGAACAGATTTCAGCCCATTAAATTGCCTGTGTTAGGAGCCCTGCCAACTTTGTCTCCCCGTATGGCGAATAAAGCACTTCCAGGGAGTAATTCCACATATGTAAAAGTGAATCACACCTGAGTGTAACCTTCCTCACTGACTGGGGCAGTGTGACTGGGCTCCTGCCTTATGCTGCTGTCCATGGCTGAAAATGCAGATCTTACCAAAGCAGTTTGCAGGCAGGCAACAGATTTTTCCTGTGACCAAATAATTAAATCTAACCAGTTAAATAGAACACGTCTGTTTATGACATGAAGGTGTTTTTATGCTAATACAAATTCCATCTGTGATCCCTCAGAGCTGCAGGGGCAGAGCCATCCACCAGATCATGAGGAGCCACAGTACAAAAGGTGCACACAAAAAAGCACACAGCTTCTAGCTGTGAAGAGCTGGCAGCCTAGATGGCATCTCAGGAGGGGAAGAGGAAATGGAAGAGGAGGGCCTGGAGAGGAAGTTGGAAAACCCAAAGCTGTCCTCTATCACCAATTGCCTCTCCAGTGCATGTCAAGTTCACAAGTACAAATTCTGAGCCTCTTGTGTTCTGTGCCAAAACCACACAGGAAGAAATGGGTATATTTCAAGTTTTTTATTACACATGTGATACAGCGATGCCCATGTATACAGTAATTTAGTGCAACTCATATTGCCAAATATCACTAGTGTCTTTCACTCACTGCAAACAACTAAGCCTTTTAGCATGTGTATGGATTTGACATTTCATATCTATCAGCACCTATGCATTGCATGTTAAAAACTATTTTCTAAATTAAATTCACTGAAGTCTTTTTGCTAAAATCAGTAAGTATGGTAAGGCTCTTTCTAAGTATTTCAGGGAGTTTTGTTTTTTTTATGAGAACTCCACATGGAAATTGAATTTCTAATAAACTTGAATGAAAAAAAGAACCTGAATGAGATTTTAATATTTTTTATATATATATTCTTTTAAAGTGTAAGTTTTCTTGTTAGCAATCTGCATTACAATATTTGCCTAGTAAGTAGTAATACCCTACCAAACAACTTTAGATTTGGATTTTTAATTAAGATCTATGCTGAGAACCATTTATTTCAGTTCTTGTTATCTAGGAGATGGAAAAATTCATATTAAAAAAAAAAAAGTCTTAAACCGTTATGTAAAATTTTGATTGTTCAGGACAGAAGCCATCCTAAATTACTAATTGCCTATTATCTGCTCTGCAAAGATAAATTTTAAATGGTGACAATGCAAATAAAATGATGAGTGATGAATGATCCATGTCATGGATTTATTTTTATCTCTGTACCGTAATATATGGAAAATATATCTGCACATTAAAGTTACCATCCAATGGTAACTAACATACTTGATGTATCATACTGCCAATTAAACAAACTTAGGTTTTGCTCACACTTTAGCTGTATAAGACCATTAATCTATACACTTATTATTTAGTGTTCCTCTAATTAGCAATTATAGAAAACAGCTTCATGCCAAGTGCTCCTTCTTGAATTTTGATTAATCACAATAAGATAGCAGTATTCATCTTACCCTATTTGAGTGTGTTTCAAGACTACATAAAGGTCCTTCCACTATCTGCAAACCTTAAACTTCTACTATTTCTAATATGAATAGCAGTTTTAAGAACAAACAACAAACAAACAAAACCAGAAAACCCAGAAATAATCTAGGCACACTGGCAAGACAAAAACACAGAAAGGTTGGGACAGCTCAGTAAACCTCTAGTTCTGTGAAAACTTAATTTGGACCATGGTGGAAGACACTTGGCAACTATAGGAAAGTAAGATGCATAAAGGTTCTTAGTTTCCCAAAGCACTACTAGAATAAGATTATCAAGTGTTTATATTGCTGATTGTCATCATACAAGAACGCACCAGAAAAAAAAAAATTTGCAACGCCTCATTACATTTTCTTTTCACATCAGAGCACAGCTCCTAAATCTGACTTAACCTGATGTGCTCCAATAGGGATTAAATCTTTTGGCTTTTATTTTTTGTAATTCAAAGTATCTTACACATCAAAGGATCTTTCTTTCTGAAAAGTCAATACTTCAGAATTTACTTTTAGAATAATACCCTAAAAACCAGACACTCAAGTTACTCAGTTTTGAAAATACCAGCTAAGGTTATTAAAATAATTTTACAATGTTATTGTCCCAGTCCCACAAGATTGGAATTGAATGACTGAGAGGGATGATCAAGTTATTATTGTAAATCTCCTCTCCCTGGTATCCAGTGACAACACGTGTGGGGATGGTACAAAGCTGTACCAGGAATGGTTCAGACTGGACATAAGGAAGCATTTCTTTACTGAAAGGGTGTTCAAACAGCAGAACAGGTTCCTAGAGGGGTGGCCAATGCTCCAAACCTGTCAGTGCTTAAGGGGCAATGCCCTGAACAATATGTTTTAATTTTTGGTCAGCCTTGAGTTTGACAGGCAGCTGGACTTGATGATCTATGCAGGTGCCTTCTAACTGAAATAGTCTAGTCTATTCTTTTCTTAAATAGTGCTAAATCGTTCTGTAAGAAAATATCAACAGACAGTCAACATTCTTGGATAACGTATTTTTTGGATAACAACTCAGAAACATGGTTTATCAGTGCTGGAACACAACTAAAAAAATTCTGAAGACTTGTCTTTTTAGGATATGGACTATATGCCAATGTTACCTAGCTGGCACAAGTTTTCTTTTAGAAATACTTTTTTACTTTTTATGTTGTGGACAGAAGAGGAAGTCTTAGCAGACAGGTACTGCTGGGGCCTGGGAGGCTCAGGAAAGCAGCACACCAGATTGGGTCCTACTCATTCGTCCCCATCAAATGACTTCATGTGCAGACCTGCTTAAGTGTGCACTGCTCACCTACTCACTTGCATGGCATCCTGCTACCCAATACAGCTGGCTCCACAGTAATTCCATCTGTCAAAAGACCTTTTTTCAAAAAATGTAGTTTTGTTTCAAGCCAAAATAAAACACAAAGTTTTGTGATTCACAAAACTTCTCACAGCCATTACAGTATGATACCCTTGATGATGCTTCCAACAAAAGAGCAGTAGTCTGAACAAATTACTTGTGAAATATTAGAGAAAAATCAATAAAACATAATCAAAACAATTACCAGGATATATTTTAATGGAAACATGGTTTGTTGAAGATACTTGCAGATCAGAATACGGCAGTAGTTGAAACACATGGCAATTTACAATTACTGTAACTTTGCTTACCGAGCACTTTACTAATCTGTTAAATGGTCAAGTCCAAAGCACAGCTGCTTTTTAAAAATCACAATCTCTAGTGACAAATTGGCTGTAAAATAACTGACCAATAAAGATCCTTCTCCAAGCTAGAAACCTCTTGAGCCCAAGGAACGCCAGAATCTATTGCCAGAAGTAGGCATGAGAATATATTAGCAATGGTCTTCTTTGTCCTTTAATAGCCCAGCCTAAGTGAAGAGTGACCCATCAGCATTTCAGCAAACTGGGTGCATCTTTTGGCATAGGCTCAGCTCAAGGCTTATATTCTGGATTCATAACAAGATCATTGAGCCTCTCCAATACGTTTGTTCCATTAAATGATAAGCAAAAGTAGTCCAAAGCACTTAAATCTACTCAGAAAATCAATGGGAAAAGGGAACAATCACAAGGTTATGTAACTATTGAAAATTATCTTTCACTCACTGAGGTTTCTGATTCTGCTATGTATGATGAAGTACTATTTAATCATGTAATTTTGTTATCCGTAACTCATGAAAATTACTTACTATTACTTAAAATTTTACTAAAGTGAATTTTTTTTCCTTAGGACTACGAGTTTTTATTGTAATGTTTTTCTTGTCATATTTTAAACACCTGGGAGAAGAAATATGAATGATTAATTAAAAGAGTATAACTGATGTCATAATATAAAAACATAAAATTAAAAAAGCAATTTAAGACAAGAATAGACAGGTAATTTATTTAAAATTGCAGGTGCCATCTTCAAAATCCAGCATCTTTCTCAGCATCTTACTTTCCTCTCTGACATATCTAATACAGCTCTTCCGAGACTGGGAGTTTCAAACCTTCCATTTTGCTGATCTGACTTTTGCTCAGGTTACTAACAAGCTGCTACATTATAAATATAAGGCCATGTACACAGAATCTTTATTCTCAAAAATGTTTCCATGCATTTCTGTCCTACCTTACAGATTTCTAGTTTCCCTTAGTGACTGCCTGTCTTCGTCACTCCTATGGTTTGCTCATGCTCCAGCATTCTTGCTCTTTCTCTTTCTTTTCTGTATAATCTACCCTGGTGATATTTTGCCCTTTCCTGTTCTTTGAGCTGACATCTATAGCAAACTTCCCATGTCTTCTTCTTAGCTCCTAATCTATTTAATTGCATTTAGCTGGCATGACTCCAATGCTAAACTCAGTTTTCCTGTTCCTAACTGCTGTCTTTCACTTTATCCCTTTTAATTCAGCTCTCACAGAAGCCAAAAATGTTATTTGTACACAGAGCACTTCACCATGCAGTCCACTTTGCACTGTCTAAAGATGCTTCCAAAACAGGACAACAACTGGCAGCCATACATTATCCCCCTGAACATAATGCTTTCTCATACTGAGGAAGGAAAAGCTAAAAACCAAACTCCACGTCTAAAGAAGCAATCAATCAAGTGAATTTAAATCTTCTTTCTCATCTTTCCTATCTTGTCAGTGTCTCATTCAATTCCAGCTCTTCATCATCTCTGACAAACGAGTTTTTAAGAGAAAAAATATTTTGTTGGTGAATGAATTTTCTCACCCTGACCACTGGAAACATCTCATCTTCTTTCTTATGAGCAATCTGAACTCCTCAGACTCAGCAGCCTGCTGGAAATTGTTGCCCTTCCCACAAAGCCAGAAGCCATCCAATTCAGCCTTTACATGAGCTAGTAACTTCCAGCTGGAGACAACTAAAACAGCTGTAGCAAGTGGTCTCAAACATTCCTGGTAAAGTCATAATCTCACCCTAGAAATTGGGATAATTGGTTGAAAAATATTATAAAATCTGTGGTGGTGGCTGTTTTGTTTTATTGTTTTGGGGTTTTTTTGAGGGAGTGGTGGTGCAGTGCTTTAATTAGGGCCAATGAACTGTCAGAACGGAGAGAAATGGAAGGAAAGAGGGATGAACTGGGTGAACAAGTTTCAGATCTTCATGGTCTGTATTCTAAGACACAAAATTTCATAAAAAGTTTTTTGGCATTTAACATAATGTCTAAAGCAGAAAAATAACAAGGGAAATATTGCCCTCATTAATTCTGTTGCAACTCAGAATCAACACTATATTTTCTTTTTAACAATGCTACATTGTCTTGCTTTTAACCTGTCTTAAAAAAATAATAATAATTCTGCCATAATAAAAATAGCATTTTTCCTCATTAAGTCTTCAAAAGAGAAAAAAGCTCCTTAATTCGGTTGTCAGTATCAGAATTCAAAAAGAAAAATAGGAAATTCTTACCATGACGTCTTACCAGCCAAATTTACGTGAGGATAATGAAAGGAAGGAAGGTGTCAGGGGAGTGAAGAAACTTTTAAAAGATGCATGGGAATGTCACTAGCAAGCACAAGATAATGGAGAACTTGGTGAAAGCTGGGATGGAAAATATTAAACAGCCCCCCACCTGGGAAAAGGGAAGGGAATGCACTGTTGCCAAATTTTGCAAATTGCTCTTAAGTTACAAATATGAAGGCAAGGCTTTTGCAAGAGGTCTTGGCAAAGAGACAATCCTGAGAAAAGGCAGACAGGACAGTTAAAACTGAATTACTGCTAAACCATGTATTCCAGATCTTATATTTCCCTCTTCTTTGATGTCCTATAACTTCTCTTATGAGAACATAAGTGAACATTGCACAATGACATGAGGTTTTTTTCTTGGAATTCTTCACCTCCTGCTTCCAGAAGATTTTTCCTTGAATGAGATATAATCATTCTTAACAGTAATGAAAAGAAGAAAAAAAAAATCTACATCTGAGAAGACATCAGGTAGAGACATGATTAAAGACTGACATTTTTACCTAGTATGCAAGATTTAAATTTTCCATTTTTATACATTCCCTCAAGAACAACTTGTTCAGCTATAAATGAGTTGGCATCATTCTGTCAGTTCTCAGTGTGGCAAAATATTCTGGAGACTGGACCTGAAAATGAGCACCCCACATAAGCCAAAGCTATGACTATTTTTTCTCTTGAGATCTGCTTGGAAGAATACCATGGAATAAAGCCCTGGATTGAACAAGGGTCCAGGAGAGCTGGCTATTTTTCAGAGATCATGTCTCCCAAGCTCAAGAATGATCTATGCCGAAGAGAGGAGGTTAAGTGAGATAGCAGGGAGCCTGCTTGGATGAAAAAGGAGCTCCCAACAAAACACAGCTCTAGAAAAAGAAGCCTGCAAGAGGTGACAGTAGAGCTAAAGGATGTGGGGGGATTATAGAAACACTGACCATGCAGGGATGGGTTTAGGAAAGCCAAAGTCCATTCAGAGTTTAATCTGATAAGGAACATGAAAGACAACAAGAACAGTTTTTATGGGCAGTTCAGCAGCAAGAAAGGGAAATGTAGGGCCACTTCTGAATGGGGCAGGAGACCTGGGGATAGAGGACATGGCAATGGCTGAGGTTCTTCTTCACCTCTTCACCTTGCTGTTCAGATTGGCCTTCAGACATGCCAGGTCACTGAGAACAACGGGAAGCTCTGGAGCAAGGGTGGCATCCTCAGTGGGGGAAGAAAGCCAAAGGCTTTTCTCAGTAGTTTTTGCTGACAAGACAAGAGGCAATGGGCACAAACTGGAATACAGGAAATTCACCGAAAGCTTTTTTGCTCTAAGGGTACTCCCACACTAGAAAGGTTGCCCAGACAGGTTGTGAAGTCTCTATCCTTGGAGATATTAAAAACCTGACTGGTCACAGTCCTCAAAAACCTGCTTTGAGCACAGGGTTAAACTGGATCATCCCTAGGAATCCCTTCCAACCTCATCCATATATTGCTAGTCCACAATTTCTGGGTTTTTTGTCCTTTTCTTCATACAGTCACTTTTCAAAGGAAAAAAGAAATATATCTCAGAACTTCCAGAAATATTTTCTTTCTATCTCTCTCTCAATTCTCAATTCTATCTCAATTCATTATCCATTTAGCTTTACATTCACAAACCCTTGTCAACTCTGTTTCTGTAAACTAACAGAAGCAGCATCTTTATATATATACAGTAAGAAAGAAGAAATTTTAAATCTAAGATTCATACTCTTGGTATAGGCAAATCCTGTTCCATATATATCCTTGAGATAAAGAAATACCTTATTGCCCAAAGAACAATATTAGGTAGGCATCACCATAGCAGAACTCCTCAAAGTAACCTGGGAGGGTTTGCAACATTTGTTGAAGGCAGTTCCATTAAGTACAGTAACTTTGGTTAACTTTAAGGCTTTTTCTGAAGAGAAATCCTTGAAAATGCTAATTATAAGAAAGTAAAGAACATCCAGAGGGACCACCATATTATATCCCAAGCACCCACACAGCGGCCACATTTAAAATGCTCTAAATGGTATGAAAATACTTTCCAATATTATGGAGATTGTCACAGATGCATATTTAAGGACAAGAAGGAGTCCTTGGAGAATTCTATGTGCCAGCATGCAAAATTTGGGTCATAGTCACCCATCCCATAATTCCTAAAGCATCATATTTCTGTAGCTTCAGCAAAAAAATACTCTTTAAAAAAACCCCTATAATAAAAACCTTTATTTCCACTAAATGTAGCCACAAAAAAACCAGTAGACTCATTAAAAGCTTTCATAAAAAGATAAATGTTTAAGCATGTTTTACTATGACTTATCTTTGATTTGACCTTGGCTATATTGAAAGCACATAGAAAAATTTACAGTCAATGCTTCATGTGAGCTATACTAATATCTGGCTAACTGCCTCTGCTGTGAAAGCTCTTTCTATTTCAGTAAAATTTTATGCACAAAAGCATTTTCTAGAAACTGATGTAGTGTGTTCAATACATTTTTAGGCCCAAGCTTAATTACAAAAGCTTTTTCATAATAACAAATATTGTCCCAAGCAGAGACTATATTTAATAAATATGCTTATTATTTTCCTTAATGAAAGCAATGTTTAAAATTTGTAGGTAATCCCATTACACTGTACTTCAATTATACAGTCCAGCTCTCCTACCCTCCTGCTGATAGAAGACTTCCTCATTTTAGTTTCCAATTATATACATTAAGTCCTTCCAAAACTACCTTCATTATTACACACAGCATGTATAGCTCTATCAGAGAAAAAGCTGTAATTGGGAAAGAGCAAAATGCATTTTTGAGCCTAAGATAATTACAAGAAAAGTTAATTATGTCAATTAAAATAATCTTCTCTCCACTCAACAAATATGACCTGTTTGTACAAAGAAGCACAGCAGGACAGGTACTGATCCTTGATAAATCATGGTGTTTCTACTCAAGTCATTCTAATCATAAAATTTGTGGAATAACCAGGTTTTGACTTTAAATTACTTTATAATAGAAGAATGTCCAAAAGAACTATTGGATGAACCCCAGGGAATTCCGCAAACCCAACAGCATAGCATTTTCTATATACACCCAAAATTAAACCTAAGTGTTTCTGTTCTTGGACTAAACTTCTACTTCCTAAAAGCAAAAAAGGACAACTGACACTAGCAAATTACTGACAGAAAAGGTCCTGGAAATGTATAAATTAAAAATGCAAATACAAGAAGTAAAATCTGCCCCCTTACCACCAATTGTTCTTAGCAAAGAACTTCATCTCAACATCAGGTGGCAATCAGTTGAACCTAGGAAGTGCTGACTCTAATTACAGGTCTCAAGTCAGAGCTCTAAGTGTTGAACATATGGTTGCATAGAGCAAAACCAGAGCTGCTCATCCCAAGGAGCAGCAGAGCACAAGAAGGATCCCAGGTCCTGTAACTGCACAAGCCCAACTTTCAGTCCCTCAGCTTGTAGAATGAAGAGTGAGATGTGAGGCATCTCTCCCTATTAGCTGCTGCTGATAGCTAATTTTCCTTCCTCTACCCATGGTGCAAGGTCCCCTTGGATGTCACATTTGATCAGCCTCAGCCACTCCAACCAGCTTTTAGAAGGTGTAGTTTTCACTAGCCTGCTCATTCCTGTAATCATTTCAACATCTAATTGTGACACCACAGCTATTCATGACCCTAATTTTGCTGTGAAGAATTTTTCCCATGTCCCCTCACAATGCCTTACCTAGATCATTAAACTTTTGAACATTTCCCAACATATCTATGGTTGTTGTTCTATGGGCATCAGAAATAGAAGCAATATTCTAGAGAGTACTAAAATTCTTCTCCAATGTCACCACAAACTTATTTTAATCTGAGTGGTTTAGGTAGTTCTTTGCCTATGCCAAACTCTTATTTTTTATCTTACAAATTCCTGGAAATTTGCTCTATAGAATTTGTACTGACAATTTGATATGACAAGAAAAGTCAAGTCCAAGTACACTGTAGTTTAGAGAACATTTTCAGATTTCACAGGGAAATGCTACTTGTTCTGGAAATTCCAATCTCCTAATTTCTTTTACCCTGATTTGGTTTTTTATCACTTGGTGATTTTGTCAGGAAATTGGAATCACTGCCAAAGATGTTTACCTCAATTTTGTTTCCAGTCCTAAATTAGATTCCTCCTAAATAGTGAATTAGATTATTAATCAGTAAAAATCTAAATCTTCATTATTAATTTACTAGAAACAATACAGCACCTTGTAAAACATTTATGCAGCAGTAAACGGAGAACCACTTTGCAGAGATCATGACATGCTTAATTTACTACACAACTAAATATTTAATTACAAATGGTAGCAAACCTGAAGGTGTTCTGTTGAAATTAAACAATCTTTTAAACAGTAATAGTCTCAACTTTATTATGAGCAGTAATGGTAAAATTCTAAAACAATTGGTAGGAAAGTTGCTCCTTTTTGTGGGGTTTGCCATTACCAGTTAAGTGAAGAATCATGTATTTGGCTAGCCAGTCTGCTATTTACTGGTGGGTCTGCTCCCTCCCAACAGAAATAATTTTTAAATAGCATATTAAATTAATTGAAAATGCAATGCACTTTGAGGCACTACATTTGCAATGTAATAGTCTTGCTCCAATGCTTTCCTTGCTAACATCTCTAATTAGAGTAATGGCATTTTAACTTCCTTGCGAATATCTAGCAATTCTTTGTTTCATATTCAATTTTCAAAACATTCCAGGTGCAATATTTTAAATTCATTTGCATTTATACATCCAGACTTGTATTAAAAAAACCTAGGAAATTACAGTGTTTTTGCAAAGCCATCTCAAGATGAATATATCCTTCCCAGTGTCGAACCCAAACAAAAAACATTGATGTGCATCATATCCAATCAAGGTGAGCTTTCAAAAAAAATATTCAACAAATGTAGCTGTTACAGAACTTGCTAAATGTGTAGCAATATGAAGAATGAGTTCTGGTTTTTTTCCTTCCTTTTTAAAACTATTCCTGCCTATTGTCTCTCTAACTCAGATAACTTAGCTTTCAGAAGAGAGAGGTAAGAGATGGTTTTTACCCTTCTGTACAGTGGTGGATGCAAAGAATGGAGAAACAAAGCAAGATTGGCTGGAGAAAGTTAAGAACAATATTAGCATGGCCCATTTCAGGAGAGAGGTCCATTGAATAGAATATTACACCAAACAAAGAAATTATCAGGCTATAAGTATACTCTGGAAAACAAAGGGTAGCAACAGGATCGCTTTCACCTAATCTTCAACATCTCTTTCAAAACAGCAAATTGGTATTTCTTAACCATCAAGTCGTCTTTATTAGAATAGAATATCCTGACCTTTTGCTGCCTTATAAGAGTACATGACAGTCTTGTCAAAAATAATTCACCTAAAATCTTAAAAATGTTGTTAGCTAAGAAAACCACAGCTATGTATACATAATTCATCAGCTAACAGGAAAAGAATATTATATTTAGAGTACAAGTAAAACACATTTTTCTACATCTTCCTTATGTCTCAAGGTTAAAGAATATTTCACAGATTTTCAAAACTGCATGCTATAGCTATTCAAGCCTCTAAAAAGAATAAACAAGTATATACTTGGTAGCATGCCTCTCATTACACCACAGCATACTAATGATGTGACCTTGCTTCCCAAAGTAAGGTAAACATCTTAGAAGTAAGATGAATGGTATCATTGGTATCAATGAAACAGGGAAGGACTTAAAGGGAGACAGACTGAAGTAAATTTAAAAAATCTTAGTCTAGGATTGAAATAAAGTTTTCCTACAAAGTATGTTCTTCAAATCCAATCCCAGTTTAACAATGGCAAAGTTATAGCAATGTTGATCTTCACGAAAGGCATGTGATAGCTTTGCAGGCAGTAGTTAATACAGAACACACTGAGGCACTCAGCATAGAGCTGGTGTCACCACTGGTCGTCTCAGAAGAGCTAAGAGTGGTGCCAGCTGCACATGCTTTCTGTGTCTGAACAATGTCATTTCTGAACAGGCTTGGAAAGGAGGGAGGATGGGAGGTGGGAGTGGTGCAAAAATGAAGAACCTTGTTCTGCTGTTTACCTGGAAGCTGCTGTGAAAAAAGAGAGTTTCTCGTTTCAGAATAGTTGGGACTGCTTCACATGGTGTTGGGGCCTCTTTGCTGGTGATAAAACCTCTCAGACTGCACATACTAGCTAGTCCCTTGATCCTTTCCAATTGCTCATCTGAAGCTTTTAACGCAAATCAGCGCTATAACCAAGCTTTCCAGGATACGCACCAACATTTTAAGTAGGCTATGGCAGAGAATTTTTTTTCACTGTAACAAAAATGTGCCTCATTTAAAATAAACTGTCTTGAGAATCATATGACATGACAATAATTTTACTAAAGCTTTTTATACACACATGACTTTGGCAGGCTGCCTTCCAGTGAGAGCAAGTTACATATGTACCAGCTCTAATGGCCCATATAGGATATTAAAACCACATAAAGAATAATTTGATAATCTACCTTAGGAACAGTATGAGAATTTTCATCTCAGCTTCCTCCAGAGACTCTAATGCCAAAGGACAGATTGTTTCTTGTCAGTATTTCAAACTGATCTCTATTTGCAAACACAGCAAGTGATGCCAAATGCAGTTCAGAACGCAAATCAAACAACTATTTATTATGTGCTGTTTTGAATTGCATATGCACAACAGAGAGGCAAGTAATGACAAAAAAAAAATATCATGCTTGCACATCACACAAGCCATTTCCATAATATACTTGAACACTGTATATAAATGCAAAGAAATAAAACTATTCTAATAAAATAACGAGCACCTTATGAGTTAAATGTATTCACAATGCTACACAGTGGGATTTAACAGAACTTGATATACAATGTAGACCAAAATATAAATGCAGTAGTTATACAAAGAAAAAAAAAAAGAGGGGGAAATGATAAATTATTTCTTGAATGAAAGCAGAAAATAGAAAATGAGAAAAACTTTTCTTTGAAAAAACAGGTTAGCTTGTAACCAATTATAATAAACCCACTTATTCATTAGAGGCAGGTCCAATCTGATTCTATCTGAGTCCCAGCTGAGCACCCAGAGCAGCAATTAATGCAGTTGTCGGCTGTCGTTTTCTGAATGTTCCTGTCCATATTGGTTTTGTCTTGAAGCAAACAAGATGAAAAGTAACTGAAAAAGTTACTTAACCTGTCCCTAAGATGATCACAACGCTGGCTAAAATGGCAAAGTTAAAAAACAGTTTTCTGTTCCATGCTACAAACACCTATGTGTGGTACCTGACAGGAAAATGCACAGAGCAGTGCATGCCAGAATAATGCACGGGGGAAAGGGAGAGGCATCACCAATGTGTGGCAGCCAGCTAAGGTTAGAGCCCTCTTAAGTTAGACTGGAGAGAAGGAGAGAAGATGTTCTGTACTTTACATAGACCTCACCCATAGCTGGTTAACAGGTATTTCTTAATTAAAAAAAAAAAAATTAAAAACTCCAACTAATTTAACCAGGAGTGCTCCTTATTGTTTACTAATTGCTACAGATAGGTGCTGGGCCTAGCCAGGTGCAAGAACAAAACTCCTCATAGATGAAAAAAATAAAACAGATTGAAAAAAAGGTTACTCTGAAATTAAGAATTTCAAGGGATTAACTTCAGTAGATTGCTGTTGATCATCATCTTATTTTAAAACATCATTCTTGCATTATTTCAAGGTTAGTTGAATTTGTTTATTACTACCACTACAGTGATTGTGAGGTGGTAGTGAGTTAAAATAAATCTCTACTTAGGTAGATTATCCCTTCTGTTACATATTAATATTAGCGCATACGGGATTATAACAAAATGCAAAGAAAAAAAAAGAAAAAAACCCCAATCTGAGTAGCTGTATTTTTCTGGATTAAATCACAATATGTGAAAATGTCTTAGAATTCCAACTGAGCTGTGCTACAGCAATAGACACAGGGAGCTCTGGATACAGGAACGCTTGCATATTTTTCTTCACACGGTTATGTGTGAAAAGATAAGGTTTCTCCATAAAACTGTAAAATAGAGCACTTAGGAAGTCCATTTGAAAAGATTCCTCCAGGGGGTTGAGATAACTCTGGCATCTGTTCGAACAAATAAGTCTGCAAATAAATGACACACTTTTGTCATCCCACTGAACCCGGACAACGAGGGCCCTTGATTGCCCAAACTCAAATAAAACTATCCATTGCCCTTACAGCATGTGGCAGCTACATGAGATGTCCCTTAGAGAAGCAGTCATTTCACCTTTAGCCAAGGCAATAACTAGACCTGCAAGTTTTATCACTTCATCACAACCCTAGTGGACTGTAAATGATTTGGTAAGCTCTGGTTTGAAAGAGAGCACTTTTTAAGAAATCAGAGGTATACACTGAAGGAAAGAGAGAGTTTCTCTTCTTTGGAATTATATATATATGTAAAAACAATGTAAGAAAATATATGTTTATCTACTATTATGTTTTATTATTTCTTAATGACAGAGTTTCTATTCTACGTTGTGAACATTTACTGTTTCAAGTGAGCTTCTTATCTCTTTCAAATTAGATTGCTGGGTACCTACTTGTAAACAAACCAAATACGAAACAAGAATACATATCCTAGAACTGCCCACCCTGCAATTAGCTATGCTAAAATACAGATATGAGAACAATCGAAATTCAAGTGTCATCTTGATATGAAGACTTAATTGCTGTTATTGCCAGGACATTTTGCAAAAATTATTTAATATACCTGTAATAACAGACTGAGGTTTTTTGCTCGTTAAACATCCCAGTTTGTTAACTTCTTAAAGCATTTTTTTTTGGGTCTTTTGCAAATATTTCATTGTAGGCTGACAGTCAAGTTGATTTACCCAAAATAACTCTAAAGCTAGTCACACAGAATGAAAACCTGTTTGTTGGTCTATGTTCTATTTGTCTAATCTGCACTACAATACTTTCAAAACTACTCATTTAAAATTATACTGCTCAGTTGTGAATGTGACTTCTGGGTCATCTTTATTTTTATGTGCAATTTATAGTGCATTCTATTTTATCATTACATATACACCTATTTTTTAAAGTTAAATTTCTCCTGTCTTGAATCATCAAATTAATAAATAAGTTAAACTGGAAAGGTAAACTAAACCTTATGGTGTAAAGCTTAAATATTTTCAAATACAAGACATAGCTCTTAGAACTGATAACACTTTAGGAGTAGCTTGATTTCTAAAACCTAGGGAAAGAATGCTAACAACATTTTTCTGTTAGAATAGTGAAAATCAACTCATTCAAACACTTCATGTGGGCCCTGTTGTTTTGCTCCCTAAAATAATCTACAAGGGAAAGCCTCCTTTTAAAGAGACTGCTATCTTTAGATTTAAAACCTCACTCACGTAATTAATTCTACAGTGTTTAAAATTTGGGTCTCATGGTTGAAATATGTTCCACATCTGAACTAGCACAAAAACCGGTACTAAACTTCCTCCTTCTAAATAAACTTATGTGATAACTTTGGGAAGTCTCTTCCCACTTTTGATACTGACCCTTGAAATTCAAATTCTATCAATACAGTGAAGCATTATCACAAGCTTTTTTCACACTTTAGCTCATTCTCTCAGATCAGCATGATTAGTTGTTTAGCTACTTTTCTGTACCTCTTCCAACCATTTAGAGTACTTATTTCTATAGCATAACTACATGCAGTTAACATCTCTTAATTTCTGCTTGATTGTGGTTTAATGAGAAAAATTCAAGACATCAATATTTGACTTAAGATATTTTAGTTACAAGGTTCAAGTGATCACATTTACTCTCATAACACCAATCCTTTTATGTGACAAACTCAAAGCAATTTAATAACTTTAACAACAAAGGTAAGACCAGAGATTACTTGAAAGCAGCTCAGTTGCTTTCAGGCAATATTAGTGGCAGCATCCCCTGTACACTAAATGTCTCACTACTTGATGGGAAGAGTAACACTAGCAATCAAGCCAAGACAACCAGACTGAGATAGAATTTGTAAATAAAAAGTGCAATATATACTGGAAAGATTTTATGATCTAGTCTAATCAAAACAATAAAGAAACGTGCTTAAGATTTGGCAAAATGAGAATATTAGGAACAATTAATAGGCATTAGCCTATTTTACTTACAAGAAGTTTTAGCCAGGATTGGTTGGAAAAAAAAGAGTTCAACTTTCCAAATTTGAAGGTTTTTCAAATTATTTTGCTTCTCTTCTGGATTAAAATAATGTTTTAAAATATATCATACAAAAATGACTCAAGTAAAAATACTGGTGCACACTAGTCCATTTGAAAGAACCATTTGAGACATCTACGGCTGCCATTCATCCTGTTATTCCTAGATGTCTTCTTTACTCTCCAGGAGAAATTTTAACAGTGAGAATTAATGTCTGGTTTTAGAAGCTTAATATTTACCAGGAAGTCACAGAATCCTTGAGTGGCTTGAGCTGGAAAGGACCTTAAAGGTCATCTCATTCCCACTCCCCTGCCATGGGCAGGGATGCCTTCCACTAGAGCAGGTTGCTCAGAGCCCCATCCAGACTGTCCTTCAACACTGAAGCTCACAATTTGTGTGTGGGTGTTAATGAGATCGTGCCTTTCCACAGGGTCCGACTCATCTAAGCACAAGCTCCAAGGAAATGCCAGGCTGTAGGGGAAGCAAGGACTGAAAAGGCAGTGCAGGAGCAGCAGCGCTGCACTCAATAGCAGGTACAAGTCAGGGAGATAGGAAAGCAAGCCCAGGTACAACCAGAGTTCTCTCTCTTACTGAGAACAGACCCAACCCCTTGGTCTCCCAACTCTGCTGCTTGCTCATACCCTTTCCTCTTTCCCCAAGGCTCAAGATCAGTTCTCCAGCTTCTCCCCTAGTCTTTGGCTGCAATGCTGCAGGTCACAAAGTACCAGGAACATGCAGGTCCCACTCATTCAGAGGCAATTTGCATGCCAGCTTCCCTGGAGTAGGGATTGCCATATTCAGGTATGGGGAGCTGGAAGGGATGGGGACAGGAGCTCCAGCTTTGGAAAAGATGGACAGGTCTGAAAGCACTGTGGGCCAAGCTCACCCCCATGGCCACAGCCAGACACACTCACGCAGGTGCAGGACACACAGACAGAAGCACCAAGCTGTCACATTAGTGCCACCTTAGCTCTCCCCACCAAGGGCTGCACTGGCCACCACAGAACCATGGAACGGTTTGGTTTTTAAGGGATCTTAAAGATCACCTACTTCCGACCTCCCGGACCTGGGAAGGGACACCTTCCTTCCCCTTGCCTTTGTGTGCACCCCCTGGCACAGCATGCTTCACGCCTCGGGAACTCTGCTTCCCTAAACAGCCACTGGGAGATCCAAGTTCACACCCTCTCCCTGTGCAGCCCAGGCCCAAAGGGTTGTCATTCTAAGGAGCTGCACTGCCAGGTTGTGCAAATGTGTGTGCACACACAACAGTCCATGTTTTAACCCTCTTCTGTCATGTCACACCCCCCAGTTTTCTTCCTCATCTTGAGAAAACAAATAGGCTCATACAAAATTTCTGTTTCTTAGATAAAGCCCTCAGAAAATTCTTGACTTGCACTCATCCGAAGAAGTAAAGCATAATACAAAAATGTGTAATGGAGCTATAGTCTTCTGATTCCTATCTGGATCCTCACTGCAAGTAAATCTTTTTGCATACACATGGTATTAGAAACTCTCGCTGTATGTTACTACCTTTAGCTCATTAAGAAAAACAATGTATCATTCAAATCATGCACATGAAGGAAAACAGCTAATTATTTTTCTAGGGAAGAAAAAAAAAGATGAAACTGCTTAATAATTTGATTATTCAACCACTATAAAAAAAAAAAGGTCAAAACGAAAATGAGGCATGCAGTTAAATGCTATTTTGAATTCACTTTTTAATAGATCTATATTCTATTTGCGTTTTTCTGGTACTGAGGTATTGTACCGAAGATGTCAGTGTTGATCAGCTTCCAATCATCAATGGCACTTACTGCAATAGCATCCTGCTAGAAATGGGATTTTCTGCACTTGCTACAGTTTGATTTGCAGGAAAAAAAAATTATAAATGAGCCCTGACTGTGGAATAAATGTCCAAGAAAGAGATTTTATTTTTTATATGAGTCAATAATACACATTTTACAAGGCATTTATTGCATACTAACTGTCTTCTGGCATAAATAAAATTCCCATGCAAATATGCTAATAGCATGCTCAAGTAATATCAAAAAAGCTTTTCCCTAAAAACTGTTAGGTATAGCCTGAAAGCTTAAATAGCATGGACCTAAGTTGTCTTGGTTATTTTGAAAGTCCTATGGGGATGAACAAGTAGCATTACAATAAATCTATACAGAAATATTTAAAATACCTTAAAATAAAGAGAAAAAGAGTATTTTTTTAAAGCATTCTTTTAGTTGGTGTTACAAGACTCTACAGAGAAGAAAATATTTTCTCACTGAATACTCTGGCACTGCTTTATGAAATTTTTCAAGGCGTTTGAAATAATCTATGATCATATATGCTTTAAGCAATGCACACTAAATCTGTTTTTAAAGCTGCTGGGTGAGCCTCACTGTGTCAGGAGTGGAATGTGTCCACTCATCCTGCCTCTGTCATCTTGGAGGAAGCCTGAGAGCAAATATTCCTCTGGAGGGAGCTCCTCAGGACTAAGGAAGATCCAGGCTGCAACTTTTTTCCTCCCTTGGCAATATGCAAACAGCAGGAGAGTTTATCTGATTCTCTCTTTGCAGAAATGTGATTGATGACAGAGAAAGTTTGACAGTGCCATGTATAGCTCTCTGCATTGCTATTTCCCCATTATGTATATGATGTGAAATATATAAATCACTACTATTTAAGTAACTTCCCAATGACTTGCATATTTAAATTTCAAAATTTCCACACAGCACCTTTTTAACCACTGGTAATATTTTGCAGAAAAAGAAAATCTCTCCCCATCCTCCCCCCAACCACAAATACAATATGTTGCTGGTAATAATTTTCTCTAGGTGAAGGGCTTTTCCAGTTACAAAGGAATTCAGGCAATGATAGTTGCTTGGTGGATTAGTGGCTGTATTACATAGCATAAGACATATTAAAGACATAATAAAGCAGTCCATTTAGAAAGTCTTTGACTACATCAGGACAACAAGGAAAAGAGGAAGCTATCATTACCAGACTAATGAGGTAACTTTATAACATTACATTGAAGTTTTTTCCCCCCAATCTAAACCTGAGTTTATAAAACAGGAATTAGTCCCATTTTGAAAATAGTTTGTCTGGTAATGTAGACAAAATTAGATTGCAGGTCAACTAACTAAATGTTTCCTATGCTTAGAAGAAAAGACAATTGCCTTGATATCCCCTAATTATAATTTCTGCAAATTCTAAAACTATTCAAGTTTTGCTCAGGGAGAAAGAAGGCAGAAGACTCTTAACCTACAAGGGCTTCCAGAAAACAGCCAGTTAAATACAGCTCAACTTTATGACAGAAAAATACTGAAAGACTGTGCTGACCATTTTTACATACCTGTATTTTTTAAAATAAAAGGGATCAATGCTGCAGCACAGTTTCAACAAGTACCATGAAAAAAAATTCCCAAACATTATAAATGCTTAACATGTTATTCCATCCTCATTAGTACCACACTAGAAAAAAAAAACATACAAGCAGCAAACAATCAGCGGTTGCTTAAGAGCCTAATAGGGTACTAGGAGAAATAATGCAGCACAGCAACAAGTTCACTGGAGTGCTCCCTTAACACAGACATACCAGATGTACAGCTGTTTATCTTGGGAAGAAAAACAATCAAAAGAGGACGTAAAGACTTTTGAAAGGATCTTCTTCCTGGTCTTTAATAATATGCAAAATATTGAAGGATTCTCGCATGAAATCAGGAATAGCAATAGGTCGTTTTTCATGGTATTTTAAAAAGCTAAGCAGACACACAACAGGATGCCAGCAGGCAGCTTGCATGAGACATAAGGCTTTATATTCCCACTAGGAACGTACCTTCTCTGCTTTTGCTTTCCTGGCGTTATGCACAAACCTGCGTCCCAGCTTCTTGGCATACCAGATAGAGGCAAACATTGTAGTGATGAAGATTTCAGTCTGAATATGCAGCACACACACACGAAAAAAAAACCCAAAAAAACAAAACCAAAAACTTCCCCCACAACTGAGATATAGATCTAATGCTGGTTAAGGTCTTAACTGTGCTGTTGCTTTGTCAAGTCCTCTCATGCTGCCTTCTGAAAAAAAAACAAACCACCCAGTGTGGCCAGTCTGCAGGTGTATTTACATACTGCCAGCAGGAAGTCCAGGGTGAGGCATCTTTGCATCCAGCTCACATCCAGTCTGCTAAGTGCCTGTCTGCAGTTCTTTAGCACTGTCACCACAAACTACATATGTGTCAGTATGAAAGGGAGCTGCAGTAAACTACTGTAGCAGACAGCTCACCTCCTCTTCTCCTGTTCTGAAATTTAACTCCTTGGTTCTCTTCGATTTGCCAGCATGCAACAGAAGCAGCAGCAGTTCAAATATGAGATACACAGCACTGCAGGAAAGCAAAGGGGTACAAAAGTGCCAAAAATAGAAATGTGTATTAACTGTTAAGGCGAAGGAACAGGTGTTTCATGTGTTTCAGGGCATTTAAGATATGAAAGGAAAATTGATTTTACTTTGTTCTTGTGGTTTGGGGTCTATTCAGAGATATTTTTGCTACCTAGTTTCAGTTCGCTACAGGCAGGCATCAGAGCTGCTCAGTTCACTTGCTGATGTCACACATGCTCTGCCGAAGGATTTAAGACTCAATCAAGGGCTTCTGTTCTTCTTTGATAATGCCTTCACACAACAGAAACCTGATAGATTTTCTTCCAAATTCCAAACTTCTGCGCTACGTAAGCATGCTTTCCCCTCGCCCTTTAATTGCAAGCTACTCTGCATTGGGAGTTGGGAAGTGCCTTTGAACACCTATTTTCGCAGTGAAAGAGCAATGCACTATTTTCCTTTTGTCACACACTTCAGCTTTAACCCTTGCACCTCTCTTCAGTTATAATGGCTAAACAATAAGCAGAAACATACTCTTTTGGCTCCAGACATATGAGAAACCAGATGTTCCTCCCAGTCAGACGCAGTATCAAGGCTGTAAATTATGGCTGTATTTACAGCTATGTGTTGTATTTGATAGCACTTATAAGACAAGTCCTGCCCAATGCCCTCCCACCTACAAGTGTGGAGATACCATCATGCAGGAGAATCACTGCTGTCATGTGTGCAGCATTGGATTTGAGATGGACACATGCAGGAATAATTTCTGCTCTGCTATCCTGTGGTAAAGAGCAAACCAAAATTCATTGATGCATGGCATGGAAATACAGGCATAGCAATTTAGTATAGGGCTCTTGTGGCCAAGGAAACACCTTCTCTGTCCCAAGATTTTCAGAGAATGGCTGAAACTATTTTCTCCAGGGTACATGAAATCAAAAGGGAAAATATTCCACTCCCACTTATAACTTAGATGGAACATCCAAGCCGGATGGCATTGCCCAAGCTTTGAGCCTGAAGGCACAAACTGCTCAATTCCAGTAAGATTATAGGGAGCTTAAAGAATTCTTCAACACATTTTAAAGTGGTAAGTTGGTTAACTAAATGGAAATTGTTAGATAGTGAGGGCTTTTTTCAAGGTAACTCGAAGGTGTATGGTGGATTTTTCCTTGACATCTAAAATCTTCTGACAAACTATTTGGTAACTGGTGTAATTTCTGAGAAGAGAATACTTACTAAATACTTCCAATTCAAATATGTAGTTAATCCTGGTAGGCAGAAAGTTTTAAGACCACAAGATTGAGTAAATTCATGTCTCATCTAGAAAATGATTGCTATAGAAGAGCTGTCTTTCTTAGCTCTTTGAACTCTAGGCTGATTGTAAGATAAACTCCCCAAGGTGAGAAAACCTTTATTATTGCATGTAGCAGCCTCTCACCAGTCTCTCTATTTGTGGGAAGACATCATCCTAAAATAGAGAGGAGGGTAGACAAGAGAAGGAAAAAAGATGGCCTGAAAAATTTAGAAAGAAATCAGAGACCTTGTTTCTAGCTGGGATACCATTGTAAGGAAACATGGATAGGAAAAAAAGTGCAGGAAAGGAGAAGCAACATCATTACACAGCTTAACCAACACTATAAATGTTAAAGGAACAGGAAAAAAAATCTTTCATAGTATATGCTTAAACAGTAGAACACTTCTCCCACTCTGCTCCCATGCTTTTTTGAAGAGAATAAGTATAATTTAAAATCATTGTACTACAACCAAAAAAGGGTACATTCTCCCAAACAACTATTTATATAGTCTTATGTATATTCAGAAGTTGAGAAAACCGAAGGAAATACTCATTAAACAATAAAACCTCCTTTTTATGACTTTTATCATCAACATTAGCAGCTTTACTGAACTATTTATCCAAGAAAAGTAGGGAGTAATAAAAAGTCACAATTCATCCCACTTGAAGGAAAAAAAAAATAGAATACATTGTTCATTTAAGAAATAATGACAAAGCAATAGGGAGGTAATTTTCTCCACCCACTGAAAATGTTAGATCAGGAAGAATAAATCTTGCCAAATACCTAATCCTGATTCTAATCAGAAATACTGTTTAACTGTTTGCATGCCTTTGCAGATCTATCCAAGCCCCCAAGTACAGCAATGGCCAGACTGCAAACCATTTCCTTACAGCTCCACCATGCAGCAGTCTGCCATACATTGCCAATAGCAGGTTTATTAGGGCTGTACTGGTACCGAGGGAGTTTATGATTATGAATATTTTACTGCAACCATAACGAAGGCTGCATTTTACAGAAGTGCTACAAGCCAAGCTGCTTTAGAAGAATTGGAACTCCCAGCTGCTGTCTCCTCACAGGAGTAATATGTACTTTAGCTTGCTCACTGAAGTGCTACATTACAAGGACAGAGAGATGCATGCCATTGAGCAACAATATTATCACAGACAGGAGATAATCAGTTAAGAGTGGATTTTACAAGGAGCTTCTTTTTGCAAATGAGGGGGTGGTTTCCAGTAAACCAAACCACATCCAAGCTATACATTAAATGCCTCTATGAGAAGAGCTGGTGATACCACAAGTGGGCACATGGGTATAAGCACAGAGCAATTACTCCGTTGAATCGTATTATTTTTATGACATGGCTCCCCAACATCGCAAGCAACGGCAATTGATGCTCGGTACCAAAACAGATGGTTGTTTCAAACACCTTGCCAACTGTTTGTACGAGCTGAGTATCACCAGTATTTCTGACAGTTTGCCTCCTTTTTCAATTTTAACGTTGCTGCTTTACTTAAGCAGCACTCGGGAAGTCTGGCTTTGCCTAAGACAGAGCATTAATTTCCCCTTGTTAAGGGATAACTTCTCACAGCACACACGTGGGGTGTCAACCTCCCCCTCACACACCTGTGGTGAAGATAGATGTTAGCTGTAGGTTCTGGTTCTCTCCAACCTCTATCTGAGTATATATACACAGTAGTCATAAAATGTGATGACAGGGCCATTTAAAATACAAATACAGCTCAGTCATAAATAATGCCTTCCTTGTAAGAATGGGAAGACGGATGGAAAGATTAGTATTCAGGGTTGGCAGGACTGTTTCCAGCGAAATGGACAGGAGATGGAACAAGTTAAAGATGAAATACTTAAGATATAAAACAATCACTTTACTTCAAGGTTTATTTGTTAACATTCCGCAGCTGTGGGTACAGGAACAGAGCTGCTGCTGCGAATCTAAGGTATCTAGCTTTGTTTTTA
This sequence comes from Vireo altiloquus, assembly GCA_013396875.1. Taxonomy (NCBI): domain Eukaryota; kingdom Metazoa; phylum Chordata; class Aves; order Passeriformes; family Vireonidae; genus Vireo; species Vireo altiloquus. The sequence goes on along the minus strand of VZRF01001782.1, from coordinate 539,253 downwards.
TTAGCACAAGGCAACAACAGATATTGATTTGGCTGACTGTACAAGCAACCATTTCCCATCCCCAGCACAACTAATTATCTTACACAGCTACATGATGCCAGGGCATACTATTTAATGACCAGAATACTAGGAAAGGCAGGAATCTAAATGTCTGCTATGCAGTCCAGAAGATATAAATTTTTGACTGCTCTTTAAGTAGATGGAAGACCCAAGATTTTGTAAGAACCTGATTTTTCATTTTTCCCTCTAAACAATGGCAAATGGACTAATGTTCTTCCTCCTAATGGAACAAACAGTATTTTTATAGGAAACTCATGGGCACTCTTACAAAAGTAAGAGTCAGCACCACCAAAACACATTCAGACTTCTCTTGGCCAGGGCAGAACACAGTCTGTTACACACACAATACAGGTGAAGGATTATCATAGACTAGAATCACAGAATCACTGAGGTTGGAAAGATTATTGAGTCCAATCATGCCCATAAGCACCACGTCTACACACGCTGTAACTACCTCAGGAACGGTGACTCAACCACTTCCCTGGACAGCCTGTTCCAAAGCTTGACAAGGCTTTCCATGAGGAATTCTTTTTTCCTAGTATTCAACTAAATCTCCCCTGATGAAACTTGAAGCCATTTTCTCTTGTCCTGTTGCTTGTTACCTGGGATAACAGACCAACTTCCACCTCACTGCAGCCTCCTTTCAGGTAGTTATAGAGAGGAATAAGGTCCCCCAATCCTCCTTTTTTCCAGGATAAGCACCCTCACCTCCCTCAGCCACTCCTCACCAGACTTGTGCTCCAGACCCTTCCGGAGCTCAGTTGCCCTTCTCTGAACACACTCCAGCACACTCAGGGTCTTTCTTGCAGTGAGGGGCCCAAAAGTGAACACAGGATTCGAGGTGCAGCCCCACCACTACAGAGTATGTTAATTTCTAGTTATGGTATTTTCCACCAGTTATGATGTTTCATAGCATTTCTTTTTCTTTTAGAATTTTAAAATTCTACCTCTTGATCCTGAGTTTTAAAGATGAAATCTGAGTTGCTTAAACTCAGATTCCTTAAAACATCTAAGTCAATGGCAAGAACATAGTGCAATGATTTTGAGAACAGTCACTTATTCTGACAAAGAAATGTTGCACAGAAGGGAACAGGGGAAAAAAAAAGAAGCTGAAGATGAAGGAAGATATGGGATAAAAATGGAAAAAAAAATAAGTGAAAATGAAGTGCTGCATATTAAGGATGACAGAGGTTCATAGTCTTCTCTTCCAATTTAAATTTTTCTACTCCCTTAATATTTCTTGTGCCAAATCATTTCTCTTTAGAAATTATGCTTTCAGAAACCCAGATGTGACATTACAAGTTTGCCCCAGGTCTAATTTCCCCTTAAAACAGAAGATACTGCATGCAGACATCTCCTCTGTCACCTTTCCTGATGCATGGCAGAGCTGCCTCCTAGCAGAGGGCATGAAGAATTTCATACACAATGTCACAAGACTTCAAAGCAGTAAAAAAAAATAAAATGCAGGCATTTTTTTCCTCTGGACTCCCTTTAAGTGCAAGGCCCCACATATTTTGTGCCTGCCCTCTGCCATGCAATTATCACTGCTATTATTCTGCTCTTTTATTTGATGGGGTAGATGGCACTCAACCTGCTACCTGTGGTGCAACAGGTCACGAGAAGAGAGGATGAGGAGGTGTGCTACAAAATTGGTTGAAATAGAGTTTTAACTGTGGAAGGACAGGAAATGGAAATGAAATACCTGCTATGCTAGACACAGACTCAGCACATCCCTGCACATGGGAATGTATTCTAGCACTTTACAGCATAATGGTGTAACAGTCTATGCTTTAAATTTACGCAGTTTTTTTTTCCTTTTTTATTTGTAAAGTCTTGGAATGGAGAAAAACCTAATTGCAGTACTTAATTTTGATTTTAAAAATTGATTTTCAACTCTTGCTTCTGCTGGTGCATAGGAAATTCCAGTGAGTCACAGAAGTAATATAACAACCATTAGCAGCCTTAAAAAAATAAATAAAAATTTGAAAAATGCCAGTTTATTCCCTATTTGTCCCTGGTTCAGCACAAATTGCTTTCTGCCTCACCTTTCTAATAGAAATTTTTAAATTTCTTCCTGCTGTGTTAAGAAATCACAATCGAAATGGTGTATAAAATCCTCTGATGCGCCATTATGCTGCTCAGACTTGTATCAAATCAAAGCACTGTGTATGTAGCACAGTTATACATTTGCATGGCAAGTACTCCCACGGGAAATAATATAAACTACAAAATTTATCCTAGGGGAGAGAAAAAAAGGAGGAACTACAGACTGCAAGCAGTGCTTATGTGTGTCACCAGTGCATCTTGCAAGATACTAGCCCAGTATAATCCTGAACGAAACTGAAATCAGTGTGGAAACTCTTATGTTACAGCTCTGTGTGTGTGCCTCCCATCCTGCAGCATTTCAGTGCATTTGCTTTCTCGTTACTTATACATAACCCTGAGTGATGGTGGACTCATCTCTGTTCTGGGTGGGGATGAATTAAGGCACAAAGTGACTCAGTAGCTGACACATAAGAAATTGGAGAACTTGCACACTGACTGGAGCTCCAAAATCTCTGATCCAGGGTGTGGCCACACGGTTTGCCATGGCTAAGGCCAGGCAGAAGTGGCATGCACTCTCACTCAGCCCTATGCCAGTCACAGCTCTCCTGTCCAGAACCAGCGAGAAGCAGGAGAGCTGGAAATGTCTATACACCCACCCACAGAGGCCACTGACATACACACTTTCCATATGATCTTTTTATTAGGAACAGAAAGCCAGGAAGCCTATAAAGAGTTGTTAATCTCACTGCTAATCACAGAAGAACCCCAAAAAACAGTTGCAGGCACAAACACGGGAATATATGTCATCCCATCTTTAACATTATTTTATTCCTGGCTGATGACAAGCTGTCTTTTCTTTCAAAGACATCCTTAAATCTCACTTTCATTTTACCAGCCCCAAGAGCAAAATGAAAAAGTCAGTTTAAGCAGCAACACTGCAAGTTATAGGCACTGAACCAGTGAATCACACAGACTGCTTTGACCCAGCATTATTTAAAAGTTCAAGGTGAATGTACCTGGCCCTTGCCATTGTCCAAGCTCTCCAGAAAATCCTCATGCACAAGAAGCCAGGTTGCACTGAATTATGAAACGTTAAAGAGCCATAAGGGATGAGATTTAACAGGATAACTATAATCTCATGCCAGCATCTCCTTGCAGGCAGACACATGCGTACCCGTGTGGGTTGAGCCCACTCAGCAGCACATTCCTAAGCAGCACCAGAGACCATGCAGCCCATGCACACCATTCTCCATCATCTCGCAGGCTGGGCTGCCTTTGGTCCCTCTCCCAAGCCTTTGCCAAAGCAGCAGCTCCCCGCTCCCACCTGGCACTGTCTCCAGCCGTATTCTGTGTTGGCTGGATCATGCCCCAGCTGAGCAGCCCTTCCCCTCCAGAGCCTCCTGACTGACTTTTCATGCTTCTTAAAGAAGAAGCCACATGTGGAGAACAAATGCAACAGATAATGTCTTCTGCTAGTTTTCATTTTAGTTCTTGTTCTTTATCCCCGTCCTCAGTTTGTCTAGGCTGTGATCCTCACAGCTCCTCAGAAAAGGTCCTACAGCTCAACAGTTCAATATCACTTGGGAAGTTAAATCACTTCAGAGGCAAGTTGTTAAGAACAATGCTGAACACTGTAGATGCTGGACACAGGTTTAACAAAGCAATGTTTTCCTGTTAAAACGCAAAAGAGAAGAAATACGAAGGAAAAGTATGTACTTAATTCTTACAAATATAAGATGTTCTACTACTAAGTATGAGGAGTAGATAACAAGTCTTTATCCAGGACTGCCTGTAATTCTTAGGGCCAGAGACAAGGAAGAGCTCTTCTTGCTTTTGCAAGGGACTCACCACATTTATATTGCCCAAGCAAAGCAAAGAGAGGAGAGTCCAAACCACAGCAGACCAGGCACCAGGTTTTCTCCCTTAGTTCTGCTAAAATTCTTCTTCATCAGACTATTCACTCTTTTCAAGCCAGCTGCTCACTCTTAAAATGAAAAGAATAATGCTCTACCACACTGGGACAGCATAAAGATAGAAGTATTAACAAATGGGAATTATTGTGAGAGAAGGCATTTTAGGAAGAGGAACATCTACCCCCTCACTGGTTGATACAGAATCATACAGAATTCTGCTGAAAGGTCTGTGCGAGTCAAACCTTATACACAAATGCTTCACTGTAATGTGACACACAAAAATGTCAATTTCAGCAATAAGTTATAAAGGATGTTGTTATATACATTGTGACCAAAAGACAAAGGAACTATAAGGAAATATGAGGTTAAGGACAAGAAGTTATTCTTCTAAAACCTACAACATCTTTAGAAGCAGAAAAAAAAATACAGAAAATAATAAAATCTAAAATAAAGAATTAACTGTCTAATCTATTTCAGTTAATTAATTAATTAAATGTTAAAAAAGGATAAGGGAAAATTAGTCACATGAGATTTTCTTAATTCCATTTGAGTGCAAAGCCAACTTGATAGGAGAAAGATGAGAAACACAGTGGTGGAGGGAAATATTTCATTGCAGAGGATTTTGGCACTTTGAAAACAGGGGAAGAATTGAGGCTGCATACAGCTAGTGAGATATACTTCAACAAGAGACGGACTAGATCTGATTTAAAAAAAACAAAAAAAATGTGATAGTTTTTTAGGACAAGAATAAAAAAATAGCATCTTTCCAAACACTTTGAAGTTTTTAAATTTAATCTGAGTGTTTCAAGAAAACAGAAACTTTTTGAGATCTCTAACCAGTAGAAAATTGAGAAAGTGTTCCTTGAAATTGTCAAAATATTTATCTTTCATTTTCATCAAAAAATCAGCACATTTCAGCCTTCTCCAGGGCTGTCAATACCGCTGCCTAAATTACATTTACATTTAACTTTCCTTTGGGATCCCAGTCAACAGATATTTTTAAAATTTCTGTTCTGCACAACTCACTGAAAATACTTGCATTTGATTCATACATCTAGCAGTCTCAAAGATCTGCCAAATCAAAGATCAAAGATTCTTCCACACCTTTCTGCAAACTGAATTTTGCCAAGCCAGGTACATTGGTTCTCTGCTCACACGTCAGAAGGCAGCCCGAAGATGTTAGAATAGTTCGTGTGAACTTATAGAAGAGATTGTAAGGAGAGAAAGAACCACAAAAGCAAACAAGTCCCTGCTTCTCATTGTTCAAGCATCCTGGAAAGCGCCATATTTCATGTCTTGACCTTCCAGAAGTAAAACCAAACCTGAACAAAGGACTGTTTCTCCACCACTCCCCACAGCTAAATGCAGAAAAGATTTAATAGACGGAGACCTGCACAACACATCTCTGCCCTGCACACAATGGGGCACCAGAATAAGTATCTCCAAGGACTCCAGTTATTTTTCTGTGGCTCTTGGGAAACCAGTTCTACATTGAACTGAACCAAAAGCCCTAAAATGCATTCTGCTTCCAGACAAGAGAGTTAAATAATGAGCAATGTGCCAAAATCCCATTCCCAGCACTGGAGAGGAGCTCTGATCTTAAGAGAAACAATCTGTTCTCTCCACTTTCCTCCTCTTTGCCATTCAAAGTCTTGAAAGGTTCAGTGAAGGTAAAAGTCATAAAAGGGCACAGACTTCTGAGCTGTGCCTTATCCTAACGGGCTCAGGCTCCCAGAAACTGCTGGTTGTCACAACCTGCCAGTTTTGTCCTCAGAGACAGCAATGGGTCTGTGTGATTGAGAGCCCCAGCTCTGACCCAGAGCACAGCCTTATTCCCCCAAGCCCCACATGCAAGGCATGATGAGGGCATGATAAGTGCTCCCAGTTGCACTAACCTGCCTAACCCTCCCACACTCGCTTTACTCAGTTAAGCACATATGACTGCCAAAGCGATTATTTTGTTAAAATGCCCTCTGACATGTCTACTTCCTACTTTCAAGCCTACCCTCTCAAGTACAAAATAGGCATTTATGCTTCTGCAGTTCTTTAAAAATAAGGGATTAAGTACTACGCACTTACTGAGAAGGTACTCTGCCCACAGTAATGCTGTAGGAAGACAACAAAAAGATGGTAGATTGCAAACGCATTACACAAATGTCTGGGTAATTTGATGTGGTTTAAAGATGAGATAAGCAGGCAGCACAATCTTTCAGTCTCAGATTGTCTCAGTCTGAAGAGGGCTAGAGGAATACACCTTTTGATTATCTCATCTATTAGGAACAATAAATCTCCATCAAAGCTCAGGACAGAGTATGACAACACAAATGTGCCACATGAATGCATTACCTCAGTGTACCTCAAGGCAGCATCTCCAGAGCAATACGTGACTATTCCTACCTACAGGATTTCCATCAGGCCAAGTGTAGGGAAGAGCACACTAATCCTCTGATTGTATGCTCAATGCACGTCCCAAGCAATATATCACGGATAAATGTTAATGGATATATTACATGTTAAATCTCACACTTCTTAGCCCATGCAAAGAGATACAGAGTAGCAGGCAGTCCTTTAGAAGTCACCATTTCAGCTGTTTCTAGGACAGGGCAAACAGCCTGGGATTCAGCCTCCGCAGCTGTACATTTAGGAATGTGCAATGTGCTTTTCTGAGAGAGATCTGCATTTTTAGTTACACAAGCACTGAACATGGCACAGTGGCAAGGCAAGCTACATTACAAATGCAAATTCAGAGATTGGAAAAGAAAAAGAGAAAGAAATCAATTTCAAGCAATGCTTGAAATACATGTAAACAAAGTCACTTAAGTGAAACTGGCCCAAAATTACACGAAGGTGTTTACCTTTTGGAAGCTCAAGATAAAAATAATGTTCACAAACTACTTACAGATTTCTGGCCTTCAGAAAGCAAGGTAATTTCCTCCAGTGATTTTCTATGCATAGTGTGAGGGAGGCAGTTAAAGCTGATATAATATAATCTGAGCAACATTTAAACATCTGGTCCATCTGCTTTATATGCATTGATAGGCCCTAGACTAGAACAATCAATAGAATGTTATAATGTTATTGAATATAATTTTTAATAGCTATTTTACCTATGTGTCCTTCTCGGGCAGGCTTTAAAATCAGGATTGTAAGTAAAATATTACTCTAAACCACAATCATATTGTATAACATTGTTTTAAATTAAGTAAATTCCTAATGTGGATTTAGCTTCTGTAAAATTTATAGTTGATTGATACAATGCCCCACAATTTTCCCAGTAATAATTTAAAGAAATAGACAGATGTGTACATAGGATAGATGAAGTTATACTTAGGATGGTCTGTAGGATGTTTCACTTCAAACACACCAATCCCTATAATTCCTGAATTAAATTCTCTTCTTCCACTGATTTAAATTGGAGTTTTGCCAAATGAAAAACACTTTTTCATTTGGCTATGGTGGAGCGTCTGTTCTTCTGCTTAAGAGTATTTCAGAGTTTTAGAAACCGTACAGAAATTTATAAAAGTTTGAATATTCACTTAAAACAGGGGGCCTGACTAGGTTTCCATGTTCCAGACAGTGTTGGATACAAAACCTAAAGGCTTAGGCATTTAAAGCATATCTAGCTATTGTCAACACCAGTAAATAACATACAAATAATTCTACAGTTGGAAAGAAAGGTCAAACTATAGACTGTAAAAGTCATGCACATTTGATTCATCCAACCTCATTTCTTTAAAAAGCATGAACACTAAGATGTTTCAGAAAGGTACAAAAAGTAATACCTTTCAGCTATTTAGGCTTCTCAATACATGTGAAAGTACTTTAGAAGAGTACCACAGGCCAATAGAAGTAAATATCTACAACCATAAAAGCCCTGAGTTCATTTGTGAATAAATACTGATTCTGGAATTTTACTCTGATGTAATTTATCCTACACAAAGAGGAGAAGCTATGCAAGAAGTAGCAATTTATCCTTTGATGCGCTGTGAGCACAGACCATGATATTAAAAAGTCTGAATGACACCATTTTTCCTATGAGCATTCACATGTTTTTTATGATTAAAAAATTTTCCACTTCTGCATTTTGATATACATTACTATTATTTTTTAAAATCCGAGTTTAAATCCTCACATGTGACAGAACATTTCTGGACAGACAACAGAAATTCTTAATCACATTTTAATGTGAATTAAAGCATTATACCTACAAAATTTAAAAAGCAAAAATACAGTTTCATGCACAACTCTAATTAGACTGGAACTGAGCAGAGCTGCTCAGCCGGCTTGCTTAACAGCTGGTCCAAATCTCTTAGGGAGGAGCATATTTTTACAAAACATTTTATGAGGCCGCACACTGAGAGCTATAGGAGTTTATTATTGAGGAAGACAGGTTGATTAATAAATATCAATTTTGCTTTGGGAATCAGAAATGTAAGTGGTTGGCCTATCCAAGAAGTCTAGGCAATTTATGGATTTATGATTATTTAGGTGTGTGTGATTTAGTGATTAAAATTCCATATAAAATAAATAGCCTCATGTATATCTAGGCCAGAACTTTTATCAACTTCTCAAATGCTTGTATTTGGCAATATTCAGAAGTGAAAAAACCCATCCTCAGACAAAAAAGGTTTGAAGGAAATGAGGGTAAAATAGCTAGGCCAGCATGTAACAGCAATCTGTCTCCAGGACACATTTACAGACGGTCTGGCAAGATAACTAGGGCAATAGGAATTGAAAGAGAGGGGCCAAAGCCTGGGGTGTGTCAGATGTGCAGTTGTGAGTCACTTTATTTTCTAAGTTACTGCACAAGATGGATGTCATAACCTCTCACACAGCATTGCTGAATAAAGTGTTAGCAGTACAAAGCGTCAGTCTGAACAATAACTTTAATCATTTTATAAAAGCTCAAAAATATTTGCGTTTTCCAAGAAGCACACCTTTCTGGAGGCTGCTGGTTCTGTATTCTAGACACAACAGTAATGCTCTGTAGTCTTCGAGAACAATGCACGAGCTGGATTTTCCAATTTTAATCTATTTTTTTAGGGAAATCTATATCTGGCATTCACTCTAAAAAGGCTTAATGCTGAAAACCAAAGCACTTTCTGTATAACCACAATGTGAAAAAAAATTGGAATGGTAGAATGGCTTAGGTTGGAAGGGACCTTAAAGATCATCTCATTCTAATCCCCTGCCATGGGCAAGGACACTTTCCACCAGGGTGCTTGTCCAGCCTGGCCTTGAGCACAGTCTCAAGCTACTGTGACTTTGTTTTCTTCACCTCTTCAATTAATATTATAGATCGTTACTATTTTCTACTATTTTTAGTGCTGAACATTAAACTGCTGATCAGCCTGAGCTGACAGCTTCTGGCACTGCTATAATAGGGAACATTGTCCCCAGTCACCTATCTTCAATTGCTGCTTTTCCTTTTCCTTAGTCCTTTGTCTTTAGGGTCATTGCATTGGGCAGCATGCAATATGGAGCTTTCTACACAGATAGGTCAAGGTGTATTTAATCCTCTGTCACACTCTGTGTAAAAAAAGCCCCGAACTTGCTACAGATGTGCAGAGCAGGCTCTCTTGTCTTTGATTACCTAAATTTGTCAGTGTCCTTCTTTACTTTCCCTTCTTTCTTATGTATTTATTCATTTTTCATTTATAATATCTTTCTACTTGATAAAAACTGGACACAGTGTCATTCCTTTCAAAGTGCTCTCATAAATCACAGAGGCACAGGATGGTTGGGCTTGGAAGGGACCTTTAGCTCTGACAGATTCCCGTAGAGCAGGCTACACAGGATCATGTCCAGGATGATTTTGAGTATCTTCAGGGAGGGAAACTCCACATCTTTTCTGGGAAGCCTCTTCCAGTGCTTTTTCACTATCAAACTAAAAAAAATTTTGTTTGTATTCAGATGGAACTTCCTGCGTTTCAGCTTGTGCCTGTTGCTGGGCACTACTGAAAACAGCCTGACCCCATCCTCTTGACACCTGCCCTTGAGATATTTATGTGCATTGATGAGATCAATCCTTAGTCATCTCTCCTCCAGGCTAAACAAGTCAAACTCCCTCAGCTTTTCCTAACAGGAGAGATATTCCAGTCCTCTCATTACCTCCATAGCCCTCTGCTGCATCCTGTTCCTTGTCTTGTCCTGAGGAGCCCAGAACTGCACACAGCACTCCAGATGTGGCCTCACCAGGGCTGAGTAGAGGGGCAGGATCACTTCTCATGAGCTGCTGGCAATTGGCCTTCTCGACCCCCAGAGCACACTGCTGGCTCCTGGACAGCTTGTTGTCCCCCAGCAGCTAACCTCTACTTCTGCATGAGGTTATTTCTCCCCAAGAGCAGCTCAGCACTTGCCTTTGTTGAACTTCACTAGATTCCTCTCCTCCCAACACCTCATTACCTTGTTACCTTTATTCTCCAACTCACTCAAGCATAGATCCCTCATAACAGCTAAAGGAGGTCATCTGACTTTTTTTTTCTAAATTCTTTTGCCTGTACTTCCACCCTGTAAGACTTAAGCAATAATATTTTGTGAAGTAGAAATAAGGCAACTTTCTGAAGTGAAACAAAACATCTACCAACTAAGTTGTTAAAGAAAAAAAAGGTCAATACCATATTCATAATTCATTAAAGATCTGTCACTCTTCAAGCACCTTTTAAGTATCTCATTCTACCTCAGAGGTTTTCAGTTCATGGGAGAATGTTTTATGCCTATGATGCAGGAATCACAGAGAGTCTGTCTTCAAATTTTCTTCACCATGACACAAAGAATTAATCCAAAAAAGAATAGATGAGGGGACATTCCTTTGCTTTGATAGAACATTTTATTTATTGACTGCATGGAGTATTTTCCTTCTCTCCCCTCAAAAGGAAATGTTAGGAATATAGCAGAATATGTGGGAAGAAACCCTAAATGGGCCAGAAGGAAATTAAAAATCTAAATAAATTTATAGACTTGCTAAAGAAATATGAACTTTCAAAAAATGTTTTTCATATAGAGTTTCTTCCAGTGATATACCTGGTCAGCTGCTGAATCCCACAGACACGGACAGAGATATAGATCCAGCACAGTGTAGGAAAAGAAGATAATTTTACCAGCAGTTTGGCACCACTGCCAAACCAAGCAATGTCAGTTTAGTGTGTTATACACACTGCCGGCCTTGCCACAGGCACAATTCTGGATCACTCCCTTCTGTAAAAAATCATAATTATTTGGGAAGGTCAGTACCTCCCGCAGTGCTGTTCAAGCACTATGGCAGAGCTGACACTCATGGATGGTGCTGGGAAAATTGCCGTGATGAGAGAGCTGCTACTTGTTTTCTGTTGTTGTGTGCTTTGTTTTCAAAAGCAGAAGCCAGAATATCTCCTATTTGGCTCCAATTGGTCTATGCCTGGGTATCTTTACAGCTACTCAAACCATCTCAGCCTTACATAGTACAGATGGAGACCTTAAGCTATAGCTGAAAAATAATTTTCAAAAATGTTTGCAAAGCCATTAGCTGTGATAAATTGCACAATTTACTCGTAGACCAAGATTCTTTCAGGTGGTGTTTCTCCCTGGATAATCAAATCGTGTTTTGCTTCAAAGCAGTTCAACTCCTTCCAGATGCTGCACCCTGCAGAACGTCCTTCCTAATTGCCAAATTGGGACCTGATGTGGACTGCGTCATCCCTAAAAATCCATCAGCACCTACACGATTCACTTCAAGCCCTGTCTCCTGCCAGTGCAGCGTTCCTGGGGTTTCTGAAAGTTTTTTGTCACTGCTCACATGATGTTGGACTAACCATTGCAAAACCAACAACACACCATGCTTACTTTTTTCTGCTACTGTGGGAACTGTGATATCAAGCTGGGACTGAGATACCTCACTTTTAGTCCAAAAACCAGGTAAATCACATGTTGAAATAGCATTTGTAAGCATCCTACACTACCTGAGCAGAAAATGCTGTCTTTTGGTTTTTTCCTGAGTTGACAGTCAGGAATATGCAATTATATCCCTTCTGTACAATTAATGATGACAGTTAAAAGTAACAGTCAGAACATTTGATTTAGTATTGGTGACATTTAAAGACATCTTAGTATATTTTTCTTGTCTCTTACTTCCAAAAGTTCTTTTTTCTAAAAGAATGAGTTGAAAATATTTGAGTTTGTGTTCCACAGACACAGATGATCAGTTGACTTAAGAAAGGCATAAGATCATACCAGTGTACTTTATATATATGCAAATTTTAAAAATCAAAGTACACATTCATGCTCTGTGGCCGTGCACTCCTAACAACTTTGTTTGGAATTCTGCTGGACTTTTCAGTAACTATTGAAGAAAAAACCTTTTTCTTGCATAGGACCATCTGCAAAAACCTTCCTTATTGCTAAAGCAAGTCTTGCCCCCAGTTTTATTCAGATAGTATATTTGATTTCTTCACCAGAATTTCTGGCTGCAAGTGTAATCTCCCATTTGAAGAGCATAGTTGACAGTTTATTGAAGATGACAAAGTTTGTCCTTTGTCACAATATTTGGGAATTGAAGTTGTACAAAAACCTGGTGGTTTACACATCCACCATCCTTCCTGTCTGTGCAGTTTGAGGAGATTTAAAAGAGTGGCACCTTATTACGTGTTTTCCACCAGGGAGAGATAACCCTTGTAAAGATTAATGGGCTGCCAGAATACTCTACCATCACCAAACATATCATTTTAAAATTTCATAGGACTTTTTTTTTTTCCCTGCAAAGCTGAATAATGCCCACAGAGCTTTCTCTTGCAAGCTGCAAGAAAGGCATTGTAAAACATGCCACTGCCAAACATATTTCCAATATTAGCATTCATTTCACACATGCACTCTGAATAAGTACAGTTAGTGCAGAATCAAGGCTGCTAAATTTTTCTGCTATGTTAGACTTCATGATGTTATACATTACCGCAAAGAATACATTCAGGATATCTTAGTGAAGGTTATTAGCATTGATTTATGTTATTTTGATGCCTTACATTTTTCAATAAAAGTACCAAAAAAAGGCAATTGAATAGTTAAGTTGGATGACACTGTTCTTTATTAAGTCACATCCTGATCTCACTACTTAGATTAAAACTTGATCTGAAATATGCAAAATACAGGAATTCATTATGCATTAATGCGTAATAAAAGTTATGTATTAATTGCAGAAATCAGAGAGAAACCTGACAGGAAAAAAGTGTCAAGCTGATCCCAATTCTTTGAAGGGAACTGAAAGCAAGCCTCCAAATCCAAACATTTTCCTCTGATACAGTAATCTCAATGAAAGATTTTCTGAGTCTTTAATTTATAACTAAAAAACCTGTAGCTAGACAGGATGGAGAAAATTTACTGAACTAATCTTTAAGGTCAGCCTAGACAAAAACTAATATTATTTCCTCATTTACCTCCTCGCTTTAGAGATCAAAATCATGCTTCTGGCTTGCTGATACAATTATTTGCTTGTATGCCTGCCAGGCAGCGTGGTACATATCCATCTTCAGTACATGCTACATGCCAGCAATTGCTCCGCTTGGGGTAGGCAGTTGGAAAGCAATCTGTTAAAGTCCCCAGCATGACTCAAACTCATTCTCCTCTCCTCCTAACACTTTCTCATTGAGCTGTCTTAAAGAGAAATCTCTCTCCATCAGCACATCTCCTTACTAGGGCCTGGCCAATGGTTCTTACGGTGCAAGTTTTTCAATTATGGTTTCTTGGCTTAGAAGGCTTTTTTTATGAGTTCGCAGAATAGCACACAAATGAAAAACTGCTTGGTTCTACCTCAGCAAACTATGTATTTTGTTATAATTTGGATGACCATCACCCAGCTACTTCTCTAGGGAAGCTGTAGAGCTAGGTATTTCATCAATCTGCTAAGACAAGCCTCATTTAAATCCTCATGCACAGCAGAAAATATTTAATGCAATGCATCACATGCCTCCCTTGCTGGTGTCAGTACACAAGGAACCTTTTGATATTTTTTTCTTTTTGAGATCTACTTTTGTTGTCCAGAGCAGTTGCAGATACTCCATCCCTGGAAAGTCAAGGCCAGTTTGGATGGGGCTTCCACCATGTGGAAGGTGTCTCTGCCTATGGCAGGGGCTTGGAAGTAAATGACCCTTAGGGTCTCTTCCCTTTGTAGATGTATTTCAGTAATGTTGGCCTTGCAGGCTACCCAAACATCTGAACCAGGCTCTCCAACAATATGTGATCCCTATTGCTAGGACAGACGAGCTCCCCTCGATGTCTGGTAACGCAGCTCCTTCAGCACTCATCCATCATGTCTGAAATCCTGCTGTCCTACTAAGGCCTCTCTGACGTGCTGCTAACAGTTTTGTTTGGAACAGAAGGATCTATTATGCACAATACTGATTATTAGTGATGGGACAGAATTGCTAAGGCATGAAAGGGACTCAGGAAACTGGGTTGATCTGTTGGCTCAGCCATTAAATTGTGCAGCTCTGAGCAGTTCCCTTCCACACTCCGTGCCTTTGTTTCACCAAACCAGAAGACAATGGTAATGCTGATCCCTATTGAGCCTTTTAAAGTGTGCAGATTGAAACTGCTTTATGGGTCAACAGAATTAGAGTAAGGTAAGAATTTATAGTATTCATTACATCTAAAATACAGAATGCATAAATGCATAGTAATTTGTTTAAATTTCCAAGAATATATACAAAATTGTAAACCTCCTCCCCCATTTCCCCTTAGCCTTTCTTATTTTAGGGTAAATAAACCAAGAGAGACCCATTCATTCATCAAAAAAGTTTCCCTCTGGACTACTCCCAGTTGATTAATTTTAAATTAGTAATTGAAATTAAGAAAGAAATGTAGAGCACAGATGAAGCTAGTATGAGTTTTACACTTGTGATTCCAGAATGAAGACTTTAAAACAAAAGAATTTCATTTCAGAAGGGTGCAGAACTGCAGAACAGCTCTGTAAATAACACAGCAACAGAACAGATTTCTCACCAACACCAGCAGCAGAGCTTAGCAAAACCAGGTTTCATTGCTGCTGTTGGGGACACTTCTGCACAAGATTCCTGTGCAAGGGATTGCAAAACCCATCATAAACATTAAATAACATAAAAATAATGAGTTTCTCAAATTGCGAGGACACGTTGATTATAAAACTGACACTGAAAAGCCAGGAAGTACTTTCCAGAGAAAGAGGTAGCAGAACTTTCATTTTTACTGAACCTCATTAATTAGCTGTTAATGATCAAAAAGTTCCTCTCATGCAGTCAAAACATATAAAAAGGTTTTAGCATGAAAAAAATAATTAAGAGGGTTACTTAGCACATGGGAAAGAACTATCTTCTAGTCACAAGCTTCTTTTTTATCTTACTATGCTTTAATTCCTATACTTTATCTTATATTTTTTTTTCCTCCCAGAGCTACGCTTTTATGTCCTAAACTAGATTCAGAATTTGAAGGCTTCTAGGATCATGCTTTAGGCCTACTCTGTAATTTAACATAATTTCTTATAACTGCTGGAATTATTAAAAAGGTTTTAAGGCATAATTTTATGGAATAAAATATAACTGCAGAAATTTCTTGCTGACAGAGGGCCTAAAGATTTGTCTTTATATTCAGCTGTCAAGTGTTGGTCGCTTATCTGTACAATATATTAAATTTTATATCAACTTTCCTTTCTCTGATTATTGTCATTTTTATCTACGAAATCCACCAGTATTCAGCACAATTGAGATATAATTGCAGAATAGCTGCCGAGTATCTTTTCTGTAGATTTGCTAACATGTAGGATATGCACCAAAGCCCAGAATGTAGCAGAGGAACTTAAACAGAGAATGAAAGGGTTGGCTTCTTCTGCCACCACACTGAAGGGTCAATACTGTTTTTCTCTCCATGTCTGGAACACTGCAGGAATGTTTAAGTTTCTCTTACGCTACATATTTCTGTTTATTTATGTTGCTTAATTAATTCTTTCAAAAGAAGCACCTTCTTTCCTCTCATCTTCATCGGTTCTTCCTTGTCCACAAAGAATGTCAGCTCCATAGATTGCGAAAAAAGAGGTGCCAACTCTTTAAGGAAGATGAAAATAAGAGAATACAAAACGTTGCTTAAAGTGGGTTCTAAATACCCTTGGGTGTGGTGGAACATATTTAGTGGCTGAACAGATAGTCTGTCCTTGCTAGACTTAGAACAATGCAAAGGAAGATCAGTAGAGAACTTTTCATTAGGACAAGTGAAGATAGAAAGTAGTACTGTATCAATTTTTAGGTCCTTTTGTGCAAGGGGGAGAACAAAAGTCGAGAGTTGTCCAAGAAGTTAGCATCCACATGGTGGATAATGGTTTGGTGTTTATATTTTCTGGCATATCAGAATACCTGGAGGACAAAGACTTCTGAGAAAGGCTGATGGACAATAAATCACAGAATCCTGGAATGATTTAGGTAGGAAGGACCTCAAAATCATCTGTTTGCAACCCTGCTGCCATGGGCAGGGACACCTTCCACTAGACCAGGTTGCTGAAAGCCCCATCCAGCCTTGGCCTTGAACACTTCCAGGGATGGGGCATCCATAACTTCTGCCAGTGCCTCACAACCCTCAGAGTAAAGAATTTCTGTTTTATAGCTAATTTAAACCTACTTTCTTTTGGTTTAAAGTCACAGACCTTTGTCCTATCACTCCATGCCTATGCAAAAGATTGTTCTCTAGCTTTTTTGTAGGCTCCCCTCAGGTACTGAAAGGCCCCAGTAAGTTCACCCTGGAGACTTTTCTCCTCCAGGGTGAAAAACCCCAAGTTTCTCACCCTTTCAAAATGATACTTCCCTCAAGAGCATTGTGGGGAAAATGCATCTACTCAAATGGGCATCAGGGTACTAGAAAAACAGCTACAATAGGTAAAAGACAGTACTATTATAAGAAAATCAATAGCAGAATGATCAGAATGGTCAAAAGAAGGTGAATAGGCCCTGCTGTTTACCCAAGAAATACAGAAAACATCCAAACTGGAGCAGGAAGAGCAGAACAGAGAACCTTGGCACTACTCTGCAGCCACACACTGGACATTGGGTAGTTTCAGCTTTCAACAAACCAAAGTCCTTTAGGAGCACATTGCAGAATTAAATTCCTTCCATGCTTCTTAAATGATGTGTAAGACCAATATATAGCATAAATTCTGGCCTGTAACAAATACAAGAAATATAGCCTAGAGAATATGACACAATAGATTATTCTTTGAGTAAGATAAAGTTTAGCCTGTGCTTTGCTATGTAACAAAACCCCAAAGCCTCAATACTCCTAGTGCATCAGCACCAATAATAAATAGGAATAGGTAAATATTTCCCAAACAGTACATTAGATTTATATTTCATTTCTAATAAATTACACTGAAGAGAAAGGAAAAAACCCTGAGAATTCTCAAGTGTGTATTGAATCATTGGTCATTTCACCCTCAAAAGAATTTGAATTTCAACAAGAATTTTTAATTGAACCCCCTGGATTTTAGCTTATGATTTAATCTACCAAGTTGCTAAGGCAACCAATGATTATAGCTGCTGGGCAAAATTCACAGAATTGTTAATCGATCTTAATCTGGATACACTGCATCACTACTTCTCTCACAGGGGAAACAGACAAGGCTAAGAAAAAAATTTGGTTTTAATACTTAATTTACAACATACAATGGCAATAGAATTGTGAATATGTTTTTCATAATAAATATCCATAATAGAAATACCATCTTTTAAACCCAATTGTTCCAATAGAGAGAAATCTTTTGCTGAGGTATATCACGCAGTAGTGTGTGTCTCAGAGACATCTAATCAATGAGCTTTTTAATGTGCTCAACTCTCCCTCTGCTCTCAAAGGGGAAGAATGGATTTACCCAAATCAAAAGCTACAGTCATTATTCTAATATGATTGTGCTGGAGGATAACATTTGTATGGTGCTACTTTCAAATCTGTGCACTGTTTGTCTGGCCCACTGTATAAAGTGCAATGGCCTCCCAAGGCGTGGTTGAGAACTTTTGCAGCTCTGTTCTTTATCCTGTTTTCACCATGAGCATTAACCAATCACTTAAGATCTGTGTCTGTTCCAGACTCCTATTTCCTATTTTCCTATCCTCCAGCAGAGTGATGCAATTAGACTCAGCTACTACAGAAGGGTGTTGTGAGATCAACTAACTCTGAAATTTATTTCTAAAATATTCTTAATATCAAGGGTTGTGCTTCACTAATATATAGCATATTAATTTTAATGACCAAAAGTAGTTAGTCAGGAAATTTATATTCTCTTTTATGGTCCCATTAAATGTCCATAAATTTACGCATCCAGATAAAGCTAACTTAGCATTTATGAGAGTGCTTTCATTCTGGTTCAATCTAATTCACTTTTACAGTGAGCAACTAAACTCTTCTGAACATGCTCTGTTAGTGTGTTATTCCTGCTGACTTTCTTGGAACAGATGTAGTTATAGCTCACTAAGGCGATATTTTGCACAACAAATCAATTTAGTTATTCAATATAGTTATTATTACTTGAACTGATACTTCTAATGTGGTGACTGTTCTTCACATTATTTTGCTCATGTAATCTAGAGCTTCTCTTGTTCACTTTGATTTCCTCAATAAATGTACCCTAGGATACCCAACTGCAAAAATAAAACAGGGACTAGCGCCTATGAAAAAGTTACCACAAAAAAACCATCACAGATGAAGAAGCCCCAGGATCAGTGTAAGTTTCAAATAAATTCCTGTGCAAGACCTTTGGGACTCTACTGGTTGGATAAGAAGGTTGCAGGTATGCAACTGAAGAAGGATATTCTTTGAAAGCTGATGCAGAGAGCAAACTATATGGTCTTTCACCGCATCCTGGAATTTATGTAATTTCTTGATGACAAAGAAACCTATCACAACATTCAGAGGCATTATAGGTCCTTAACTTTTTTTCATATTTATTAATCAATTAATATTGTTTGTGGAAATAAGGGTGTGATCCTCCCTTGTACCACCTGAAACAAGAAGCTCTAATTCTTCAGTGGCACACACAAGTGTAACTCTCCGATGAGCCATGCCCTCATGATTCTGCTGCATAAAATACCAACTGAGATAAAACCCCAAAAGAAAGCAAAATTTTGAGGCTGTGTTTCAGCTGGAATTGTACAACTAACTTCCTTTTTTTGCATCATACTATTTAGGATATTTATCCAAAAGATACACTTTTTCCAATTGAAGTCTTGAAATCAAAACTGTACTAGATCACAGAATGATAGAATAACTAAGATTGAAAAAGACCTCTAAATTCGGTGAGTTCAACTATTGAGATAAAGAGTTTTGATGGAAAGAGTAAAGAAGGACAGAACTAAAACCAGTAGCATGAAATTATTACAACAAAAATTTTTTATTCCTTCTGGTCTTCTCATTTGTTTGCCTCATCTCTTTCATTTTTACAATTTATTCATCCTCTCCCCAGGGTTTGTTATAAATTCCTCATTTGTTCCAGGCTCTTTTCATTTTGTCTACTGTGAAGTTTTCTTTTTAAAAGATTTCTCTCCACTCAGAATCTCGTGATACCCATTGCCTGCCTTTCTACCTTATGGTAGTTATTGTGTTAAAATATGTTTTCTAAACATCTCTCTGAAGAAACTTGCCTGTTTTAGCTAAAGGAAGCACACAGTGCATTGTCATGAGGCAAAAAATGGATTATTTTAAAAGGCTGCAGCTAAGAAACATATATAGCCCCAGTCTTAGGTTTATGGTTGGACTTGATGATCTTTAAAGTCTCATCTAACTCAAATGATTTCATGATTATTTTTTTAAACGTAATTTTAAACTTTGCAAACATATTATGTAATGCACATACACACAGATTCACACCTATATAAAAATGAAAGTCAACTGGTTTTCAGCCTTCATAAGGATGTCAGAAAAGATAGAAAGCTTTGAAAAAACGAAGGGATTTTTGTCTGAAATATGGAAATCAAATTGCACATTCATCTAAAAATTATGGAAGATTAGAAGGTATATGCAATGTCATGTACATAACACTTGAGAATAATGCTTAAGAAGTCCCATCCTTTCTCCAAATCATTCATGTTCAATAAGTCTTAAAGTAGATCCTTAAGTGTAATCCTCCACAGCTTTTCCATCAGGATAACTCACTTTTAAACCTTTTTGCCTCTTATCTATACAAAATGAAAGGTAGCTAAAGAAAATGTTACTACTGCGCAATAAAGGCTTTTTCATCTAAAACACATCAGTACAATTCCCTTTGAAACTCTATTTTATACCAGGTGCCTAATTAAAAAGGAACACTGTTTATGCAATTTTGACAATATTCCAAGTAATGAACAATAACATAGCTTTTAGGCTGAAATCCCCACTGACATAATCAGGACTTCTGCCAAAATATAGATATGCCCCATGACAGCCATGGATGCACACTGTTATGACAAAGTGTAATATAAAACACTTCGGGGTTTGCTGCTTTCATCATTTATTATTTGACCATCTTTTTTTCCCCCATATTTTAAAATTACTTGCTCACACATGACAAGAGTTATATTTTGCCTCTCTGGTTCTCAAATTTTCCCTTACTGCCATTAAGTCAAACAGTCATGATGATCAGGAATGTATAACTATTATCATATATATAGGATTAAAAAAAAAAAAAAAAAAACCAACAAAAAAACCCCAAAAAACCCCAAATAAACCAAAACCAACAAACTATTTAGAAAGGCAAAGTCTATAAAAGATGACTCAGGCAAGTAGTTTATGAATGACATTTCATAAGGTACTTGCCAGAGAATAATCTCTGCATCCTCTCTAATTAACTACACAGTTATAATTGTAAAAATGAAAGTTTTGTCATTTCCCTTGACTCTAAATATACCTTTATTTAAATAACTTTAATATCCACAGTACTGTAGGTAGAACCATTCACAGAAGACTGGACCTGAGAAAGCCTTTTAGAGCTGATTAAATAAATCCTTGGTTTTTTTCTTTTGCAGAGGGGTGAGTGGGAGTAGTGAGGGACAGACTGCAACCACACAGACTGCAGCACAGCAGAGGTGCACAGAACCATGAATTGGTAATTCCAGGATTTGGATTCCAGCTACACTGGAGTACACCATATGTGATATCCACCAGGGACTTTTACAGAGCTTCCCCACTGCCTGAATGCTCATCACCCTGACCTCAGAGCTGGCTGTCAGCACACCAGGCACCTCAGCTGCAAAACTCAAACACTGAACAATTGAGACATAAAAATTTTTAACTATATATATATTCAACTGCCCTCCCAAATAAGCAGTTTATTATATTGCCTTGTTACTTATGTGGATATTGAAGGCAAGAGACTTGTTCCACACACCCTGGACTTGTACAAAGACAGAACTGGTATTTCTTATCTCGTCTCCCCCTTCCAAGCCATATTTTCTTTACTCCTTGCATTATGGTGCTGGAAGGACACATGCTGATTTATCCCTAAAAATCCTCATAGATGGGGGACACTAAACATTTCCAAAACCAAATTTAAACAAGATAAGTGAGTCTCTTGTTTCTCTTGAGGGGGGTTTCTCATGAACATTTACCAAATAACCCAACATATTCTGCCAAGAGTAGAATGGGAATGCAGTATATATGTGGTAAAACTTCATATTTTGCCAAAGTCAGACATAGATGATTCATTGCATACCCTGAAAGAGTTTCCTATTCTAGAATTCACAGCTCTCCATGCAGAAATTGTCTGTAGTTAGGGTGTGAAGGTAACTTTTTATCTTCATAACTCAAAACAAAGAGTCAAAACTAAAAGGACTACAGCATATGTTCTTAGAAAGTCTGTGCATATTTTGTCTCATATCCCCCATAAACTGTGCAAATAACGGATTATTCACTCAATAACAGAACAAAGACAGAAATCAGGTCAGCTAGACCTGATATATTTTATTCAATCCGTCACCAACGTTTTTGTCTGGAAGAAGGAACATTACTTCTTTTGCTACGTTTACTTTTGGATATTTTCCACTTTGGAATGCGTGTTTAAAATTTTAAGTCCCAAATTATTTTACAGCTTTTTAAAAAAATGTTTTGAATTATTTGAAACAAAGTTTACATTAAAAATGTCAATACAAAACACTAATTTCTGATCTTTTTACTTATTCAGTCAGATGAAATTATTTGTTGAATTTCATTTGAAACTTTTAAGGTAAGACTGAAACAGCTTTTTGTGGCAAATTTGCTATTAAAAAATCCCCATCTGTATTCATGCTAAACACTCCATGTTTAGATTCTTAGCTACCTTTTCTGACAATAAATATGTGCCTCTGATTTTATATTTTTTCACTGAAAAGTATAGTTTTGCTGCAGCTATGTCACCTAAAACCAAGAAAAAGAAATCAGTTCTTCCCCATATTTAAACATGACACAATTCCTTAAGCATTTCAGAAAGATCACAAAATGTTTTCTAATTTCATCAGTCTCCTTCTAGAACAGGCATCAAACTGCACAGTAAAACCCACAAGAAGGTATCATCATCTTGCAGGATCACCTTTTTTTGCTTGGTTGCCTTTCTTGAGACTAAACCAATAGGAAAAACACCTTTCCATTTGGTCTATAGCAGTAACTCAGGAGCAAGCGAAGTTGTGCATTAACTTGTGCAATCCCTAAGGTGACATCCAAAAATATCTCCTTCCATTTATTTGAGGTTTTGACGCTTAGACTGAACTTGAAAAAAAGGATTATCACCAGCTTTTGTAAATTAAATTAGTAGAAAACAAGACTAATTTCACTAAAGTATGTTTTGTTTCTCTCAATACCTGATCTCATCTCTA
The DNA here is from genome assembly GCA_013396875.1 of Vireo altiloquus. Classification (NCBI taxonomy): domain Eukaryota; kingdom Metazoa; phylum Chordata; class Aves; order Passeriformes; family Vireonidae; genus Vireo; species Vireo altiloquus. The sequence continues at coordinate 516,440 of VZRF01001782.1, read as the reverse complement.
ATGATGCGGAAACGTAACAGAAATGTTCCAAATGCAATTCTTTCTCAATGATCTATTTATTAGAAAAATGTCAAAGTTTTATTAAGAGTGTGATAAAAATCGTGTGATAAAAATACATCATAAAATTCACAACTGAAGTTTCAAGAGTTACCATATCACTTGATTTTGTTATATGTCCAGTGAGCATGTACCTCTGGTATAAAAACATACCATAAAACAGCAGTGGAGTCTTTTTATGGCGTAACATATTCTCGTAGTTTCAGTTGCCACAAGACCTTTGAGTCCAGGAATGAAAAATAAAGCAAATAAAAGAAAGTGTTTATTATTTTGTAATAACCCACAGAGTGTTAGTTCACTTCTTAGGAAGGGATTTCAAACATTGCAGCTGGTTTTCTTTTCCCCTTTGGCGGGTTACAGAAATTACCCCTGTGCTAGCAGATTTCTGGAGCATCCAATCTGTTCAGCCTCAAAAAGGTTATGTATGACAGGTTATTATGTTCTATTAAACACAGACCTGTTCTATCAGGGCGAGATCTATGGGACAGCAACAAGCATTGTGCTCTACAGCTTCAGCAAGAGCCTTAGTAATTTATAATTTCCCATCCATCTGCACAGTGCAATATGATCCATTTGTTCTGGCTTCTTAATCTCCTATCCACAAGGTCAGGATTTTTCATGTTCTCTCATGAATATTTCCAGATTCCAAAGAAATAGACCCCTGAGCAGAAGAATAAACAAGACTTCCCTTCCTGTGGCTCTGAGCTACATTGTTAAATTCTGATGGCTAAAAAGGTGTTGGTTCCAACCAACAGGTGTTGGTTCTGCTGCAGTGCAGAACATTTGCTCTTTCTCTCTCACTCCCCCACCTCTGAAACATAATACTTAATCTTATTAATTCACTGGTATTTTTACCAGATGAGTTAATTCTGTATCTTTCCTCTACTTGGTTACCTCTTTTTATGGGAGTCATAGGACTTTCTGTTCAGCTACTGACCCCTTTCAGGTTTGATTGAAAATGACAAAAAGGGGAAGAAAATCAGAGAAGGGAGCAAAAATTAGTATCATGGCCTAACACTACTTTGTTCATAAAACATTCTTCCCATTGCGATCCGTGTTTCCTTTTCTTCTTTATTCATTTCTAAAAGCCTCATGCAATAGAGCTTCTTATGGCATGAAAATATTTTCAATATTTCAGCTCTAAAATTTTTGCCTTCCATTTGTAAAAATTCTGCTTAGTGAATTCAGTCACTTAAAGATTTGGCTAAAAAGCTGTAAGCCATTCCATTAGTCAAGACTTTATGAGTAATTTATATTTCCATCTCCACTGCAAATATGTATATTTTTCAAAATTGCATTTTATCATCTGCCTATTCTTCCAGTTCTGTTTAATTCTTGTGAAATGTCTTACAGCTTTGTCTTCTTTCCACTGCCCAAAATAATGGTATACCATCTGCAAATTGCCCTGTGGTTATCTAGCTAATAATCATACTTATACTTCTATAGCACTGTCTAGGACAGATTTCAAAATATGCAGTTTCCCTGGTCCAGGTTTACTTAGGACAACCTTAGTCATAAGCCTTCTGCCATATTGCAGTTGATCCATTCATTTCTCTCAGTTCTTGTGATCACTCACACTTTAACCTTCCCTGGTATTTTACTTTCAGAAGTGTTTTCTTTCCTCAGCATGTTAGAGTGATGGGACTTAGTGAAAATTATTTAGTAGGTACAAAGAAATTACTTTAGCCTCTTTTCTGCTTACTACTAATTTACTGACACTATCAGAGATTCCCTTAAGCTAAAAGAAATCCATTTCTCCTTTAGAGAAACTGTTCCTGTTTGTTACAATCCCATTACGTTTGTCATTAAAAGTACCTGGCACAGATTTTCTGAAGTGTAATACCCAAGATCATCCCTAGAGTTTCTGAAAAGACAGATAAATATTTCCTGCCATCCAGTTCTCTAAATGGAAGAGCTGTGACAGTGCACATTTTTATTAACTACCCATCAGCCATCTAATTCTACTTAATACTATTTGTAAGAGAGTAACATTTTTGTTACTCATTTTATTCTTTTGCAAATATACAATATCACCACCAACTCATAAAAATCTAGAGTAAAATTATACGAACTGCCAATTTTCCCATATCTCTGGAAAAGAGACTGTACCAAGCAGATAGAGTTCTTTGCTGCTAGGATCACGTTTGTCCCTGAAGCACATTCCCACTTCTGGAAGCTATGAAGAAAGCGGTTAGAACTGCTCCTGCAACCCTCCCAAATCTGCAAAACAGTGGTGGGTATGGATTAAACAAAGACAATGAGGACAAGTGGGTGGTAAATTTCTACTCTATGGCCTTAACACTTCAGAAAAGTAAACGTCACTGGAGTAGGAATGCCCAGGATCTACATGGTCTAGCACTACACCTACACGAATTAGCCTTTGAGCAATGCTAGCAATGCAAAACACCCTTGTCCAATGCCCTGACCACTTTCTCCATATTTGTTTGAAAAAGAGTGTGAAGTGGGAGCTAGGGAGCTAGTGGGAGCTGCAGGGTAGATGCAGTACATAGAAAGGCTAAATGTGGGATGGTTAAAAGTGTGAAAATCATTATTTCCTGTCTTCTCCATCTTTTTAATTTTTACTCAGGTGTTCATTTTTATCCCAGACTGCTGGAGATGCAGCTGCCTGTGCAGCCACTGTGCCCCTCACCCAATGAATCTCCTTCCCCACAGTCACAGAGATGCCAAAGTCATTCAGACCACGTCTTAGAGGGAAAGGGGAGCTGGGAAAGACACTAGCTGATCAAGGAAACAGGCAGTTCTGGAAGAAGATAAAGCATTTCCAGAGTGTAAGGCCTTTTTGGAAATCAGCATCTTGACATTCCATAAAGTGTTGCCCTAATGGATCTTGTGTTTGCATATCAAATTGTTAACTTTTTTCTTCTTGATAAGCTCTTATCACAGGTTCAAATGCCACTGCAGCCCTCAAGACATGGCCAGAGAACAAAATTATAATACACCATGATGCCCTCCACCAGCATTTTTAGAAGGTATAGAGCATCGGAGTACTAAACCCATTAGCAAATAATAATTACAATACTCAAATGAAATTATGGAGAATTTGGATTTGACAGTCTACCTATCATAGGTCTTCAATATTACACCCTGCAAGGCAACAGAAAGAGTTTGTGAGAAGTGGAGATGGGTGTCTCTGAGAACCAAGGGTCCTCACAAGGATGTGCCAAATCTTGTTATATTACATCTCAAGCCTCTTAGTAAAGCATACACCCTACCATAATTAAGAAAACTCATTTGCACTAACCATTGTGATGAAAATTATGTTGAAAAACCCATCTAATTGAAAGTATAGTAACGCTCATCAACTCAGTTAAACACGTGTAGAATTAAATCAAGGACATTAACTGATTAACACAGTAAGTAAATGGTGGTATTTTAGCAGGGAGGGTTAACTTCTACATTGTGCAATCACGGCAGATTCTTACTGACTCTGTCCTCAGAACCATTTTTCTTTAACACCAAGGCTGTTTGTTTTTCTTCCCCAAATGTGTACACTTGTCCATGTGTTTCCCACTCAGTAAGATGCAAAGCATCCATGCAGTGCTAATGGGAAAAAGCCAATAAATGTAACAAGATAGCACTGGTCTATAATTCAGCCTTGAGATATGAACATCTCTAGCTAAAGAAATTACAAAGGAATTATACACTAGTTAAAAAGTAGATATAATTTGATTGTAATAGATAGATTATTAGATAAGATTTGAATATACAGAGGGATTCCTATTAATTTCTGCTCATTTGCATTGGTTTTAGTCCGGGCAGCTCTGTGGTATCACAACATTAAAGTTTCTCCTTGTCTATATGATGCTTAGGACAATGGGGCCCTGCACTGCTATCATAGCCCCTGGATAATACTATAACCTAAATTATCATCATCATCATTCAGATTGAATTAAGAGGCTTGGAAAGAATATGCATCTAGGGAGGAATCTGCAGACCAGTCTATCTTAGATCATTACTGAGAGCTCTAATGAGAAGGGTAGTGGCACATCTGCTTTGATATATTCAGGGGCTGGAAGGACAGCACTAACCTGGTCAATAATCTTGATGTAGCAAAGATAAGACAACCTGAGATATGCTACAGCATGATGCTACAGAAGGGATGAATTTCATCCTCTCCCACACCTCTCATTTTATTATCAGATGAGATTCTCAAAAAGAATTCAAAAGAGTTTGTGACTTACAGTTCTTTGAAAATCAAAGGGAGATGTATTCCTGCCTAAATTAGGCTGAAACCTACTTTTCCCAAAAGCCTGAATATAAAAGAATCCAGCTTTTCAAGATTATATATAAACACCACCGTCACCCCTGGGTTTAACAGTGTTTGGGAAAATTTTGTACTTATCCACCCACACATGATCTAACTGAAGTCTGCAGAGCTTCACCCACAGAGGGATACAACCCGCTGTGTTTGTATCCAGAATGGTGGAGCAATACTAACAAACCCAAAATTTCAGTCAGAGTCGTCCACCAAGAATCATTTGGGGGCTGCTATTTTTGTTCAGGTTTCTTCCCCTGTAATCCCTAGAGGCATTGCAATGAGCAGCTCCTTTGAATATTAAATTATTGAAGTTCAGAAGAATTTAATTAGTATCTCACCTACTTACCATCTTGCAACGATGCCTCTCCTACAATTACGGTACTACATTACAAGCAATTTCAGCTTAATTGACTAACTGGAATAAAACCTGGATTCCAATTGCCAGAATTATCTGTATTAAGATAGCTATAACTTACTTAAAAACCTGAAAACGTGAGATGTTCTCTATGCATGCAGGTTTACTGCAGTAAATACAGCAGTATTCGACCTTAATATTCACCCTTAATATTACCATATTCACCCTATGATTACCATACTGTCAAAAGAAATATGTTTAAACAACATTGCAGGCATGTCAGTTGTCTGGGTATGAGCAGTTGAATAATCACAAAGTCAAATCAGGCCGTAAGGTAGTAAAATGTAGGCTCTAAAATATTTTCAAGTATTTTAGCAGCTTGTGCCTCTTTTTCCCAGCTGCACATGCCTATGTGCACTTCAGCCACTGACTGCCAGACTCCTTTCTCACAGTTCCTCATAGTCAAATTATTTGTAAAATATGTTTTCTCACAAAGCCTTGTACTGGAAGCAAGAAAAAAAAAATTGCAGGGACAGTGAGAGCAAAAGAGGAAAAGAGCAATGGAACAAATCCCAAAATTGCATTTTCCTCAGCCTGTTTTTCTACCCTGCTGCATTTTGTGTAGCTCCAAGCTGGCTCAGATCCCCTTTCGTTTGAGATAATGACCTGGCGTAGAAGTCAGCTGCTGACTCATCCTGCTTCAGCAAGAAAGTATGAGAAAAAGAGGCTGGTGATAAAGCCAGTATATGAAAGGTGGAAAGCCACAGATGTGTGTTTTCGATGGCTCCATCATCCAGCTGAGCACAGAGCATTTCTAAGTCATACTGCTCTGAAAGATAAGCTTGTACAGGGAAACACAGAACCACTGCGGTTGGAAAAGGCCTCTAAGACCAGGTAAGTCCAACCACTAACCAAACACCATCAGGTCCACCACTAAACTATGTCCCTTCGTACCACAGCTACATGTTTTTTGAACACTTCCAAGGGTGGCAATTCCAGCACTTCCCTGGGCAGCCTGTTCCAATTCTTGACCCCCCTTTCAGTGGCAAAGTTTCTCTAATATCCAGACATTAGGAAATACCTGTCCAGCTTCTCTGCAAGCTGCATTGTAGGACAAGTTTGATGCTGCAGTCTTCAAATGAGGAAGGTACAGTCCCTAAACAAAGGCACAAACAGTCCTCTGAAGGCATAGGTGTGGAAATTCCCAGTACACAAAGTGATGAAGGAGAATAGAAGCAAACTGTTTTTCAAGATAATTCCAACATTTCCCCATTTTAGTAGCTATAAGAGACTTATATACTGATGCTTTAGGTCTTCGCTCAGGACTGCTTTTCTTCTGCTTAGAAACATCACTGGAACAGGCTCTCCAGGGAAGTGGTACCAACACAAAGTTTTCCAGAGTTCAAGATGTGCAGGCACATGATGTGATTCCAGAGATTGGACTTGATGGTTCTTGTGGGCTCCTCCCAACACAGGACAGTCTGTGATTCTATGTTAAATGTGATGCTCTGCCTGGTTGATTGTTGCCTTTTTTGATAGATGCAGCTCTATTTTTTTATTAGTCTTAGAGGTCTTAGTAGTCCTTGTGGCCTACTTTACATTCCAGAATAGGGACAGGATTAAAATTCCCTAACCCCAGTATATTTAGGAGAGAGTAGGGAAATAGCACTTTCAGAAATGGAAACCTGTCTTAGGCATTTTAACCTGAACTTGCTTGAGCCAGATTTCCGACATTCCCTGACATTACAGGTATTAGTAAAGTACAACGAGTATAGAAATGCCCTTGTGTTCACTTTACTGTATCCATTCACATTTGCCTTAAGTAGATATCAACATCTCCAGAATACTGAAAAAAATAATGTCTTTTCTAAACAGAAGTAAAATTATGAAGATAGCAGTTATGAAAATAACCCAGTTTCAGCTGAAACCTCTAATTCAGTTCAGATCTGCTCAATCTGCAGGTTTGTTGCAAAACCATGAAGGAAATAAACTGCCCAACAAGGGCTAAAGAGGAAACAGCAGCAGTTTCAATGTGAAACGATCTGCAGGTGTGGCCTTCAGAAGCTGGTTGATGACTTTAACACTCCCAGAGTGTAAAGTTGTTAACTTTGTGCTATTTTGGCTAATTCCCAGTAATTAATATAACTCTTTATACTCTCATCACTGAAATTCTATTTCCCTGCTTGGTATTTGCTCATCCACTTGATCAAAGGCACAATTTGTGACACTGACTTCAAAGTAAAAATTTGTTTATTTGCTGTAAAAACACCAGTACTCTTTTTAGCCTTTCCAATGTCATGTAATCAATTATAATAATTTTATTAAGTCTATTATCAGGTTTAATGATCTTTTTTTATTTGGAAGCAAATGCTTCAACCACTGAAGGGTGATTAAATCCAGTGCAGCAATTCAGGCAGATGCTTATTAAAACTCTAGCGGGAGGAAGGCTTTGAAAAAATCAGCCAGCTACACTTTCTTTGACAATGTGGTCATTTTCTGCAGAAACCACTTTAACCTAAAAAGCTGACTTCTAGCTCTTATATACGTAAAAGTCTCATTCTGTTAATATTTGGAAGATAGATGCAATTTCGTGTTCCTGAGTTTGTTGGCTGAAAAAATTGATTGCGTTTTCTGTGGCTCATAGTGTCCATAAATATTGGTAGAATAAAAGCTGCCTGGAGTGCTGCCGTTTCAGTGGGCAACTGAGATCCACAAGACTTGATGATATTCAACTGTATTTCACATTGCTTTTGTTCAGGGGGAAGAGAATACACCTTTCAGTAGCATGAAGAATAATAAAAACTGTTCTTAAAGACCACGAGCAACAAAGAGGAGACAGGGAGTGCTGTGTCTCCTGCTATCTAAAGCAGCCAAGAAGCAAAATGATCAATAAGAGTGCAGTTGTTTCGTACAGGAGGGCATCAATTGTTACACATCCACAGCTCCCTGGAACAAACTTGTACTTCGTGGGTGGCTTGCAGGATTAATAAAATCCATGTGTGTGTAGGAATGGAAATAATAAAAATGTAAGAGAAGGAGAAATACAGGAAGGGATCCTGAAGGTAAGTCAGAAAAGGAACAGAGAAAAGAAACAACATCACGTGAAAGGGAAAGACAACACTGTGAAAAATTAAGTTAGCAAACAATGCAGATCTTAAAAAAGTCACTTGAGTCACCAAGACTGCTGACTATTTTTTTACATTTTCCGCAACTGCATCAGCTTCAGTAGCAATTTTTAAAGATTATTAAAAAGCTAGTAACATGAGCTTCTGAAATAGAGAGATTGAAGGGAACCAAATGACAAAAGGCATTTTCCATTTAAAAATATTTTTGAGATTTTTTTTTTTGAGAAGTCTCAATAAGCCATTGATACCAAGATCACAGAATCACAGAACCATAGAATGGTTCATGTTATAATGGACATTAAAGATCATTTAGTTCCAAGACCCCTGCCATGGGTGGAGTTATGATGTTGTCACAGAATAATAATTGTGAAGATGTCACACAATAATAATCTCAAAAACTCTTATTTAGACTAGATTCTTGAAAATAATTGGAAAATAATAGCCAGTTCAGAAAGACTTGTTTCTCTTTTGAGTGTCAAAATTCTGTTGTTTTTTATGCAGCTCCATAGTCCACAAAACTACATTACAGCGAGATTAAATAAGAGCTAGGAGAAACGGGAGTTTAAAAACGTTGGAAGTAGCTTAAGCACTTAGTCAGGTTGCCAAGATATTCTTTCATAAGTTTTGACTAAAGAGATTCTGTTCTCTTCATCCTGGAGGCTGCAGCCATCCAGAGCTCCTGAAACTGCAAACTTCTGCTTTCTTTTACACCTGGTACTGACAAAAGCCAGAACATTTTTATGTGTCACATCATCAGATATATAAACGCTTATATCTTCTATTGAATGACGGAATTATCAGTGTATTCCTCAGTGAAAAGGTATTATGGCACTTCAGTGCTTCATTTAAAATGTAGAATACATTCCCAAGTGTCAGCAGTAGCTGAAGTCTGACAGAAGGGCATTTCAGCTACCGAGCTTAGGGAAACAACTGGTGTTAAACCTGTCTGACATATCTGAGAAAAATCCCTCCTGTTACAGTCTGACTAATAACACCAAGATGCTGTATTGCACTTTCCAGAAGAAGGTCACAAAACACTTTGGAAAGGTGGCAAACATCATTACAGATAATTTATAAATATTCTGGTACTTCCAGACTCGGAGAAAAATGGCAGAGCACACAAATCCTGTATTCATAGCATCTAGCAGTTATTCCATGCATTTATTGCATATATTTTCTGTATTTCAGATGTAAACACCCTTATGCCCTTTATAACAGTCCATCTCTCTGTTTACTTTATATTCTATGAGTATTTCACATGCCCAACACATCAAGGAAAAAACAGCTCATAAAATTACAGGGAAGCAAGGAATAACTAGTACTACACAAAGCATTAGAGAAAGACAATGAGAAAAAAGGGTTCTTGGAATTTCTTATTTACTTGATTACACATGAGAGACATGATCAGGAATATCTGCAATATGTCAAGCTTCCCTCCCCACCCCCCCACCCCCCCCAAAAAAAAGACACTCAGGAACAAGACTATTGTTAAAAAGAAACCTGCTATCCAAAAAGAATAAAAGACAAATCAGCTAATTAATACTAATGGATAAAACACCCAGTAGATCAAGAACACAGAAAATCTCCTGGAACAGCAATTCAGATTAACATTTGAAAAGACCTTCAATACCTAAGAGGCCCATATAAAGTAAACAGGTCCATAGCCTGAAAATATTTTCAAATTCCTTTGAAAATTCCTGCCTTTATTCTTCAGGCAAGTCTAAGAACATATAGTGCACCAGTAGATACTGTCAGAACTTGCTCTGCTTGTGTCCATCAGAGGACAACATTTATTTTGCCAAGAAATAAAGGATTGCAATGTCTGAGGTTTACTTTAAGTTGCTGAGATTTCTCCAATTAAATCACCCACTGACAGAAGCAATTTTATTTGGTTTCTCTTTTATTCTGTCAGAAGCTAGAAAGATAACAAGATACTGTCTGCAACTACATAAATCATGTGGAAAGCCATCAATCAGAAAGCCAAGGCAAAACATCAAGCACACAAAACAATGGACTTAGCTATGATGACAAAACAAATAAAAAGTATTCTTCACTAATAACTGTTCACTGTAAAATTCAATTTTTGCACCATTTTAAGAATTTGTTTAGAGTAAGACAAGGACTCAGAAATGAAAGACATTCCTGCTCACATGAAAATGAGACACAAAATATTACTCAAAATGCTAATTTATAAGCTGCTTATTTTGTCTTGAAACATAATGAAACAAAATCAAAATTCATAGCTACTTTTGCCATGTCCTTAAGAGCAGGAACAGGCTCAGGCATATTTGTGAGCTTCCTTTGTCTCTTTTCCAATCCGATTGCATTTTTATATTAAAAAACATAGATCACAGATCTATGTACGATATATGCTTATCTACTGTTACAGTAGGAGATAAGAGAAAAGCAGTACACGATTAAACATGTAACAAGTGTCATATCTTAATGAAGCAACCTACTGAATATTCAGCAGAATCCACTAACTGCATGGGGCTCTGCCAGTGACTGCATACTGAAAAGGAGGGAGGAGGGAAAAAGGACAAAACAAAACCAACTCCAAAACACAAAAGATAGGAAGCTACTAGGGCAGAGATCAAAAGTATTCTTATAAGATCATTGCTACTGGGCTGAGCCACCCTGGGGATAAAAAATGCTTCATGCAGATTAGCTGTACTTATGAAATGCAGTCAGTGTAAGCAAAGAAAAGGATGCAAGATTAAATTTTAGATGGCTTGCTAATATATCCATGCATACATTAATATGTCCTCTATATAACCCCAATTAATTCTGTAACTGCAAGAGAAAATTTCAGACTGCTGTTCCTTACATGTAACAAAGCCTCAGCCTCTTTCAGTCCTCCACTGCTTTTAAAGAACCTCTGAAATGCAGAATCTTTGCTCAGGAAGAACAGCCTGTGCTATGGCACTGCCTCAACTCTTTGTCACACCTCAGCCACAGAAATTAAAGCAAATTCAACCTTTTTTTTTTTTCTTCCCGATTTGAACTTCATCCCTATAATAATTATTACCCAGTAATAGGAATTCAGGGATCTCAGCAGAAAAACAAATGGGGTTTCTAACCATAGATAGATTACCTCGCCCCCAAAACACCAGGAACTACATTTACACAGGAGTAGCAGGCATGGCAGTGCTGAAAGCTGTAGAAACCAGCTTTCTCTGTGAAAACCTGATTCCCTGGAAGCTAGGGGTATTTGCATTACATGGTCAGAGGAGTTCCCTGCGATTGCTCAAACCTGGTCTAGTGGAAGGTGTCTCTGCCTAAGGCAGGGGGTTGGAACTGCGTTATCTGTAAGGTCTCTTCCAACCCAAACCATTCTGTGATTCTACATTTTAAAACAGCTATGCAGGTCTGTGGAGTGCATTTCCTTATGCTGTTTCCCAGCTCTGGGCAGCAACATCTTACGTTAATTTACAGGTCACACGATCTGCTGCAACATCAGGAGAGTCTTGGAGCTTGTTATTTTCACGGTACCTGTGACCAGTACATGACTTTGGTTTTTATACAGAGTTCAATGCCAAAAAAAAAAAAAAAAAAAAAAAATTTTGTTGAATTGAGAAATGAGACTGTTGCATTTGGAAAAAAAAATTGCAATATAATGTTTTGACCTTATTTATCCAAACTGTCTTTAGAACTCAATTTTTACTGAAGTCAATGTTAATTCATGAAATAAATAGCTCTTGCCTAATCTACATTTTTAGACACAAAAGATTACTCTTTATGACAGTCTCCAGGAAGCTCAGGTTAATACATTTTTCACAGAACCATTAATCATCCAGGCTCATCCTCAGAGCCTCTTTCCCTATCTTTGTTAATTTGTCAGACAAGTACAGCAACCACTGTAGTGAGGTCTGACTCACACCTGGACAGGGAAAGCTTCAGAGGTGGGGAAAAAGCTGTTTCATTACAGACAGAAAAGGGCAAGCGACAGATTACAGGAGCCTTCATAGGAATGACCTTCCTGCTCTCAGGAGGATAAAAAGAAGAATGATGGACATTTTAGGGATACTACACACTCACTAGGAGATTGGAATTGGGAAAGAGAGACATCTGCCTTGGAACAGAAACAAAACATCTTTCCCACACTAAATACAGAGAGTCTCAAAAAATCTTTTGGTCACTTGTGCTGCTCACCAGAACTCTGTATAGGGTCCAGCACTGTTTAATATTTTTACTGATGATCTGGATGAGGGGATCAAGTGTAATTGCAGATGACACCAAATGGGTGAGAGTGTTCATCTGCTGGAGGGTAGGAAGGCTCTGAAGAGGAAACTGGTCAGGCTGGATTGATGGGCTGAGAGCAACAGCATGAAGTTTTCTAAGGTCCTGCCTTTGGGTCAGAACAACCCCAGGAAGGGCTACAGGCTGGGGACAGAGTGGCTGGGAAGCTGCCCAGTGGAAAAGGACATGGGTGGCTGGTTGACAGCAGCTGAACATGAGCCAGGCTGTGCCCAGGTGGCCAAGAAGGCCAGTGGCATCCTGGCCTGGATCAGCAATGGTGTGGCCAGCAGGACCAGGGCAATGATTGTCCCCCTGTACTCAGCACTGGTGAGGTCACACCTCAAATCCTGTGTTCAGTTCTGGGCCCCTCACTACCAGAAAGACATTGAGGGGCTGGAGTGTGTCCAGAGAAGGGCAACGGAGCTGGGGAAGGGTCTGGAGCACAAGTCTGGTGAGAAGAGGCTGAGGGATGTTTATCCTGGGAAAAAGGAGGCTCAGGGGGGACCTTCTCACTCTCTACAACACCTGAAAGGAGGTCACAGTCGAAGTCGGGTTGGCCTCTTCTCCCAGGCAGTTGAACCTGTGCCAGGGAGATTCAGGTTGGACATCAGGATGAATTTCTTCATGGAAAGGGTTGTTCAGTATTGGAATGAACTTCCCAGGGAAGTGGTGGAGTCACCATCCCTGGAGGTGTTCAAGAAATGACCAGATGTGGCACTTAGTGCCATGGTCTAGTTGACAAGCTGGTGATCTATCAAAGGTTAGACTCGATGATCTCAGAAGTCTTTTCCAGCCTAAATGATTCTGCGATTCCATGACTCAAGTAATGGGTAAGACAGGGCTTCCTGCCATCAACAACAACAAAAATAAATGGAATCAACGTGCTGTGGCACTGGGAGACACAAACCTCCTTTTTCTGTAAAGCAATTTGTACAAATGCCAATTCGTGGATAACCTTAACTTTGGAGACTGCTGAGCCCATTTGTTCCATGTGGAGATGGTTTTTCTCCTCTCTCCACTGGAAAGTGACTCCATCAATCCGGTAAGCTGTCAGCAACACAGCTGAGCTGCAGGAAAACATCCTGGGACAGAAAAAAAAAAGGAGTAATAGCCAGAGTGGCTCCTTTCCTTCCAGAAAGTGAGGCTATCAAAGATGAGGCAACTGAAAAGGTTCATTATTGATCATCCTTGTTTGAAAATAACTTTGTTTAGGATAATAAAAGTTATTTACCTGGTTACTTGTTTTTGCATAATTGCCATTGATGCTTACAGTTGAATCTGGCATTAAATTAGGAAATGGAATAAATAAATAGCTGGAATAGCCTGACATTTAAAATGTTTGGACAACCAAGGAGATGTAAGATCCTTACAAGGATTTTTACTTTTCAGCTCATCTTAACAAAGTGGAGTGTACTGAAAAACAAAAATAAGTCTAACATCACAATAATATTAATAAGGTTCATTTAGGAGCCACAGTTATAATTCATTTAATGAACACTGATTAGCTCTATTCCTGGGAGAAGGGGAAGAGGTGCATATTTAATTTAGAGACAGAACTTGCACCTCTGATTTTCAGATATAGTTGAGTTGAATTCAGATTTCCCAAAACATCAGCGATTCTCGAGGCATTTTTTACTGAATTAGCACTTTCTAAGCCATCAAAGAAAACTCTCAGTAGTATATAATGAAGCTTTATAGATGCAGACCAAAGAATTCTAAGCTTACTGCACCATCTCGTGTCAAACAAAGGGAAGTGCAAGAAAATTATTTTAAACTCTTTTCATTACACTACAGAATTTTTCCTCTAAGAGGTTAATGAAACACAATTCCATCACCTCCATGAGTTGCAAAGAATATTTATTATTTTAATATGGCAACTCTAACAAAACTTCTCCAATGTTAGCATTTTCCCAAATGTTAATACATCCACATAACTTCCTTTACAACTTCAGTGTTTGACATTCAAAGTTGCTTAAGCTGTTGAAAATTTTATCTTCTGCACACTAATAAGCAGATCAACCTTTAACAGGAGTTCGAAGCTTTCTAAAATTAAGCATTTTTCAGAACTGAGTTGACTGCACATGAAATGCTACAGGAGAGTAGAAAAGCAAAGTTAATGCAAAATATGATAAGGTGAAGGAGTAAAAAACACAGGGAAAAGAAAACATGGTCTGATTTGCAGCAAAATTGCTCTTGCTTATTATTATCTTGTGAAAGGGAGCAATCTGGCTAATGCATACTAGATTTTAGGTACTCGTAATGTAAGAAAAACACGCCTGACATCAATTTCAGAAAATCTATTCACATTTCTAAACAATATTTATCATAATCAGTATCTGTGTGCCTCAAAGAGATTTTCAGAAGGTATGAGGACCAGGTTTCTTATTATTCAGCACATAAAAAAAGTGCAAGGGTGTTGAAGAAAATTATTTTTATGTTTTGGTTTCCAAAACAACCTTCTGAGGTAATCAATAATCACAGAATCATGGAATCATAGAATCACAGAATGGTCTGGTCGGAAGGGATAATCTTAAAGACCATCTCATTCCAGCCCCCCTGCCATGGGCAGAGACACCTTCCACTAGACCAGGTTGCTCAGAGCCCCATCCAGCCTGGCCTTGAACACTTCCAGGGGTGAGGCATCCACAGCTTCTCTGGGCAACCTGTGCCAATGTCTCACCACCCTCACAGTAAAAAATTTATTCCTAATATCCAGTCTAATAATCTAATGATGATGAGCTCCACAAGGGTGTTTCTGGACTATATCAAACCACATAAACTGAAATATGAAATTACAGCCAAATTCTTTAACAATTTGTATACTTTAAAATTTAAAATGCACCTGTTCTATGCAAACATGGGCCATATTAGGCATTTTGAATGACAGGTGTTAACAAAAAGATGGTCTGAATTCTTCCATCCTGAGTGCTAGAAAATGTTTCAGGAATCCCTGGAATGTTTTAACTGGAGATGTACACAGGGGAATACACAGGCCCACAGTTTCTCTGCCTGAACTCCAACCATCCACAACACTTTCCTCTGTAAGGATACAAGCCTGTCCTCAAGCTGACAAGCTGGCTGACGGATGCACGCTGAGATGTTCTCTGAGAAGTGGGGAGCAGGGTGATGGTAGCCAGCAGTCTACAGGCACTGACAAGGTGTAACCTCTGCCTTGTTACACCAAGGTGCAACAGCTTCCACAGATGGCTGTGGGCACTGGTCAGCTGTGAGGACTAGAAGCAGCCATCCCAAAGGGAAGTTTTTTAATTGTATGACCTTTGCAGATTTCTTTCCAAATGAACAAAATTGTATGAAAACAAGCAACTCTTTTTTTTCTGCCAAAGTCAAGTCACTTAGGAAAAGTGATGTGGATTAGGATGGACATGTGGCTTGGTCTTGGGCCAACGTTTTGGTTCCAAAGCATCTTAATTAGATTATTTTTATGCTCAAATGTTTTCCTTTTATGATATTATTTCAAAACAAATATTGGGTAATCATCCTGTCATCAGGGCATCGTGCAGCCACTAAACACAAAAGACTGCTTCAAAACTTGCTGGAGAGGTGCACCCTGGTGCTGCAGTCCCCACGGAGAAATTCAGGCAGTGAAATGCAGCCAGGCAGCCAATGTGCTTGCTGGCCTGGGTGAGTGGTCAGATGGACAGTCCTAATGACACACAGGACGTCATGTGATCCCTGGCTTGGTGTTAAGGAAATTTCCCAGTCTGACCATTCACAGGCTCTGACAGTCACACTCCCAGCACCAGAACCAGCAGCAAATGCACTCCTCAACACTTGGTACAGGCCGAGTGACCTGTACCTTCATGTACACACATTTTCCCTTTGCACCAAATGCAAACCACCTGTAACCACAGAACTGAGGCAGAAGGAGTCAATCTTCCCAGTGCAAACAGCTCTTGGTGGAGTTTCCTGACAGCATTATCCTGCTGCAACTGCCAGCGTCTTCTCACTCTTAAGAAGCTACTCGACAGTATTTGGACCCCAGTACTTGTTATTTATCCTCAGAGCAGGATTCAAGCAGTTCCACTTCTATGTGAGTCAATGAACTCTTTAAATTGCAGGCATTATTTTCCAGTTAATCTTTAAGAATCCAGTATTTTATATTTCCCTAGGAAGGTGTGCTAAGGGTTGAGAGGCAGTGTGCCTCAGATTTCACCATTATTCAGTGCGGCCATGTTCACACAATACAGCTGAGAAGATGGCAGAATACTTAAGGATATCATGCTGTAGTTTGGAAAGTCTGCAATCCAAGACAAGAACTGATTCTGACTAGATTTTGCAGTATTTGGAATGCTGTTTCTCAACTATGTGGAAAGCACTGTGACCAAAATCTTCTGAACAGGGATTTCTGTCAACTACCAACAATAAAAGTGAATCCAAAGCAGGTACTTCAGACAGGAAGGGCAACACAACAACATGAGCTCTAGCAGAAGAACTCCTCCAGCCGCCTGAGCTAATTCTCTACTGAAGGTTAAAAGATGGGGAGATGGAGAGGAGGGAAAAGAAAGCAGGAACTTCAAAGCCATTTGAAGAGACAAATAGCTAAATTTAGATTAAATGGCAGGCATAAGATACTAAGACACAGATATGAGACTGTGAATCTGAAGGAAAGAAGGGAAAGGGACAGAATCAAAGACAAAAATCCTCAGGCTGAGGGGAGAACTGGCAGGAAATACAGATTTCCAAGAGGAAATACCATAGACCCCTTCTCCCACCATCACTTCAGAGAACATCAGCAGACAACAACTTTGTCCTGTTACAAGAGCAAATAAGACTGGGAGCTGTTTCAAGGCAATTGTGCATGTCTGGGGATACCCTTGACCTCACTTCACCATGAGCTTTCTGGCATCATTGCTAAACCCTCATCTTGGATTATGTAACCTTAATTGAAAGTCTCCCAATGTAAAGAATAATGTCTGGTTTTGACCTTCAGGAATAAGAAACATCACTGTAATCATAATACTCAAGGAGTCCTGGAGGAACAGGGATGTTCCCTTTCCGAGCCAGAAGTCGCTTGGTCTGTGATTGTATCTTGATGCTACAGAGAGGCCTCATGGAGGTAATCCCTTCCAAATAACTAAAGTGATACCTCAGCACAATATGATCTATCACTGCTTGGTACTGTTGGCTTCTGCAGTAGAAACTAGGTAAGTAACCCAGAAACCTGCTAAAACCTGAAAAGACAAACATCATACAAACTAAACACAGGACCAACAAGAGCAGAGGACAAAGATTCATTCACATGGCCATTCCATGAAGGCTCAATGAACTCCAGCTCTATTCACATCAATCTTTATTAATAAACACTTCCTTTCACTTGTAACCACACTATAAACACTGCACTAGGCAAGCAATGCCCATTTCACAGGCTTTGAGCCCCAGAAGGAGAAAAGACCATCTGCCTTGTTTGCTGCTGAGTTAATTGCTGGAATAAAACCATTACCCTGAACATCACCGCCTCTAGTAAAGAATATTTTTCCCCTCTTCCCAGGCCTAGTAGAAACAAAGATAGAAAACCCATCATGCTAATCACTGCTTCTATGTTCCTTCCACAAGAGAAGCTCTAGGAATATTTTCAAACCATTGCATTCTTATGAAAGGGCAAATGTAAATTTTCAGGAATGGATTTCTTTTTGGTTATTATACAGGTTCACCAGGGAGAGAAACATTTTTGTCCAACAAGATATATCAGAGGACACCAGACACACATACAGCTAAAGCTTCTATATTTTATAAATAGTTGCCTTAGTTAACAGAAAGCTATCTCTACATCACTCCAAATTGCATCAAAAGGCGCAGAAAACTGCAAGTGCTTAAGCAGCAAGGATATGAATAGAGGAAAATGAACTCCCTTTTCAGACATAACTTGTGACTTTGATAAAGCTTTCTGAGAGATGAAAAAACTAGGATTCCATCAGATGGTTACATTTACAGTATTTTTTTTCCCCAATTTCTGAACAAGGATAATCAGGAAGGGAAGTCTGCCATTTCAAAATCACCATGATATTGAGGCTGAGAACCTGCATTATCCCTTTCACAACGTACAGAAAAACAGGCTCACTTGCCAGAAATTATTTTTACTCAAGCAAAAACCTCACTCAAAGCATAAAGCTCACATCTCTACACAAAGCTCTGTCACCTAAACTATCACCTGTTCCACTACAGTGAGCCTTAAAAACCCATCACAGGACAATCAATCTGCAATGATAGGTTTCAGAAAGCAGCTTGTCTGTTTGTGCAACAAAATAAGTTTCCCAGGCATTTCATGCTATGTGTTTTCTCTTATTTGAGGACTAAAGCCATGAGTAGTATCAATCCTACCTTCAAAGGAGAAATGTGCGACTGTAAGACGTATCCATGGACATTCTCTATTTGAGACAAGTTCTTCTCTGACACATGAACAAGCTCTGGGCCTCTCACTTCGTGAGTCAAACGAGGCAAAGTATGGTCATGTGGAGCATCCTCATCTTGATAACGATATTTCTAGAGGAAGAAAACATCAAGGAAGAACAAATAAGCTTTCAGGAGGTAATTCCTATATTTTAATATAATTATGGAGTAACAAATAAAATATGATACAGTAGACAATAATCACCGAATTTCCTAGTGTGTTCTGGAGAGAATGAGTAATTCTTTTTTAAACATTTTATCAAAGAGAAAAATGTGGTATATGTCACCAATGCACAAAACCTTCACCATCAAATAGACATTAGAGATGACACACTGAAAATGAAAAAAACGAGATGTTGATCAGCTAAGCTATAGTGTCAGATCACATTTCACATCCTTGTGTTAATAATTGCAGTTCTTCTCTGCAAAATATTTGAGTTATTTTCCACTTGGCAGGGTGTACTCTGATGCTGGAGAGCACACATGCACTTCCACAGAGCCACAGCCCGGCAGAAGATTCCCCTGCAGTAAAGTTCTGTCCTTCCCCTGAGCGTTACTGGGGTTATACCCTTCCTCTCCATGGAGAGGCAACATGAGATAAAGGAGAGAAGATCCCAAATGAAGCTTGTAACAACAAGGAATATAACCCTAAAAATTAAATTTAATAACCTGATCAGTCCTCCAGTTAGAGTGCTTGGTAAAAAAGGTGACATCTCCTCAGCTCTGCCCTGAGGGGGGCTGTTGGATAAAAGCCTAAGACTTATTTGGATGGCCATCTAAGAAAAATAAGCCTGAAGTCCAGGTACAATCACAAGAACATCCCAAAGCAGACCTCTCCATGCAGCAGGCATCTCTGCTGCTCGTACACTTCACTTTGACCACTCAGCTATGGAGTGTTATTTCATTTACTCGTCCCTCCTAAGGAAATCACCCCAGTGTATTCTTGCCTTCAATCTTATGTATGGAAATGTTTCAGCAGTTACCAATTATTTTCAGAATACACATGTGACATGATTTATTCTCTTCTTCTTTTCTGGGATATGCCTGCAGCCCTTCACATATTCACTTTTCAGATAACA
This sequence comes from Vireo altiloquus, assembly GCA_013396875.1. NCBI lineage: Eukaryota > Metazoa > Chordata > Aves > Passeriformes > Vireonidae > Vireo > Vireo altiloquus. The sequence goes on along the minus strand of VZRF01001782.1, from coordinate 496,898 downwards.
TAATTAATGAATATATGAAATGACTGGCACCAGCCAAAATTATTTGGGCAAGAAGCCATCAGTCTAATAGATAGTATTCCAGCCAATGTCACATTTAAGGCTTGGCACACAGATCATTTAAGCCACAAGCAATCAATTATTTTTTTAATCGAGTGAGTACTCTTTCTAAAAAGACAACTATTCTGAGACATCCTCTTTAAAGTGAGTCATTTGCTAAAATGTAATTAGGAGAAATAAGAGCAAAATACCAGTCATCTCATTAACTCAGGAATGGGGAAATGGAAACATCCAGTGACTACTTTCTAAGGAGACAAGACAGCAGTGACAAAAGCCATAAGAAGCTCTATCATAGAATATAGAACCATTCAGGTTGGAAAGGATCTTTAAGATCATTGAGTTCAACCATCCAACCCAGCACTGCCAAGTCCACCACTAAACCATGTACCAAGTGCCACATCTACATCACTTTGAAATATCTCCAGGGATATACATATCCCTAGGCAGCCTGTTCCAATGCTTGACAGCCCTTTCAGTGATGAAATTTATCCTAATGTATAATCTAAATCTCTCCCAGCACAACTTGAGGTTGTTTCCTCTCATCCTATCAGATGTTATTTGGGAAAGAGACCAATCCCCACCTCACTGCACCCTCCTTTCAGGCAGTTGTAGAGAGTCATAAGGTCCCCCCTGAGCCTCCTTTTCTCGAGGATAAATATCCCCACCTTCCCCAGCTGCTCCTCACCAGACTTGTTCTCCAGACCCTTCCCCAGCTCCATTGCCCTTCTCTGGACACACTCCAGCACCTCAATGTCTTTCTGGTAGTGAGGGGCCCAATACTGAACACAGGATTTGAGGTGTGGCCTCACCAGTGCTGAGTACAGGGGAACGATACTGCCCAGGTCCTGCTGACAACACTTTTGCAGATACAAAAATTTATACATAAATATATATATAGGCTTCTCACTTCTCTCAAGTTCCTGATCCTCTGGGTGGGTGTGGGATGAGTGGAGTCCCTCCCACTACAAAGACTGAGAGCTGCACTGAAAAATAGGACTTAGAGGTTCCTGTGGATGATAAGCTGGACATAAGACAACAGTGAACATGCAACCCAGAAAGTCAACTTCATCCTGTGCTGCGTCATAAGAGTAATGGCCAGCAGGTCAAGGGAGATGATTCTCACCTTGTACTCTGATCTTGTGGCACCCCACCTGGAGCACTGCATCCAGCTCTGGGGTCCTCAGCACAAGAAAAACATTCCCTCCTCTGTACCTGTTAGAGCAGGTCCAGAAGAGGGCTATGAATGTGATATGACCTCTCCTATGAAGACAGGCTGAAAGAGCCTGGTTGTTCAGCCTTGAGAAGAGAAAGTTTCAGGGTGAGACCTTTCAGTACTTTAAGGAGGCTTATATAATAGAGGGAGAGGGATTTTTTACATAGGCATGTAGTGATAGGGTAAGGGAGAATGGTTTTAAACTGTAAGAGGTTTACATTAGATATTAGGAAGAAATTCTTTCTTCAGTGTGATGAAGCTTTGGAACAGGATGAACTTCCACAGGGAGGATGTGGATGCCCCATCCTTGGAAGGGATGTGCAAGCCCAGCTTGGATGGGACCCTAAGCAATCTAATTTAGTGGATTAGATTGCCGTTGCAGGGGGCTTGAATATTTAAGGTCCCTTCCAACCCAAACCATTTATGATTCTATGATTCATTTTATGATTATATATATATGTATAAAATAATATATATATGCTACTCTGTCCAGGTCACTTTTGCATTTTTGCACTGCCAGAAGCAGCGTGATGTGGCCCTAACTAGATCTCCACTGATAGACTTGCTTTATAATTTGACTTGATCTATTGATCCAATAACTGCACATTCCCAGTAATATCCATGTTCATGTGCCATAAACTGAAAAGTTTACAGATCAGATTTCCACTTTTCTATTTGTCTTTGTCTCCCTCCCATCCTAAGCCCAGCCTTCTCCTTCTGCACAAAGTATGAGCCTAGAGCATTTCTGGGTCAATCCTGCTATGGGTTTGCCTCATGTTCTTAGCACCAAACTCATTGATTTTCATACATCTTTCCTCCCACAGCATCTCTTCATTGAAATGCTTTCAGCTGTGAACCAACACAGCTTGACACAGCAAAAAGCCAGTGGTAAGGCTGAAAATACCAAACCAGAATTACGACTCTCCTGCAGAAATGCCTCATTCATCTCCACCACCCTGCTCTGATGCGGTCCTGTAAATGTCCTTGAAAAAAACCCATTCCCTAGAAACCTTTCTCTAAGGATTAATTCAAATTTCTGGAGGGAAAAGCATGATTGCACGGAAATGCTACTCTTCATTTGACAAAAGAACAGGTGGATGTCTTATGATAATTAAATTACAAATCAGTGCCTGCTGCTGACAGGGTATTGTACGCTGCCAGCTAGCATCAGATATTTAAAATCCTCTGTAATTACTATAATGGGGGTATGGAGTGTGCTGATGTGAATTTTTAATATGAACGTGCCTTTTTATAAGAGATCATTCTCTCTACAGTGTGAGATTATTACAGCATCACTGCTCCTCACATCATACGGTCTAAAGGAGCATTTCTAAGGCTGTGATTGCCAAAGAGATGTCAGTTAGACACAACTGAAGATGTGAATTCAGCAGGAGGTAATGGTCAAAAACCTTAAATTTCAACGAAGGCAGTTCTCAAGTTACAATAGCCAGAGTAGTGCAATGGTATGAAAATACAGATGTTCTTACAACCCACCTGTCTTGAGGTGACTTTACTGGGTTTATTTGTACAACATCATAAAGTCACCCCAAGACACTACCTTTGACAGACTGACAATGAATCAAGACAACTGGGACTTTGTCATTCAATTTTGGGCCAAAGAGAACTGATATTTTTTACAAAAGTTTGTTGTTTATTTTTCCTTTTTGTCATTGCCATCAGTTCACAGAAAATGCAAATAGAACATTTAATTTTATATCAGATGAAACTGACCTAAGCTGCTGAATGTGGCCCAGCTGGAGTTGCCATTCAAAAGCATGTGTCCCATTCTCCACACAGCTCTTTGGCTGGACCACACTCCAGTACATCACACATTCCTGCTGCTTGCTATATGAGGGCTGCCAAAGGAGGGAGCTAAGTGTGTTAGAGGAATCACAGGCTCTACAACATCCTGTGAAACGAGCAGCCAGTGAATTCTGGTCTACAGAGAATCCTGACCTACTAGAAAACACCCTGACATGTCAAGAGACACATAAGCAAAAAAGTGACATTGCTTTCACACAGTCAGAACTTTATAGCAGATACAGCTGATAGATATTAATAATGGAAAAAAAGTACCACTACATACTATGAAATAACGCATTCATGAGTGGATCATGCTCCCAATTGCTCTTCAAAGCCAGTGTGCTAGCCAGTGGCCAGTATATTATGTTTTGTCTTGGGAAACAATAGCAATACTACCAGTTTTAGCTCTTACACATCAGCATTTCAAGTCTCAAATACAATTTCTGTTTTTCAGTCCTCCTAAGGAGGGGCTAGGCTTCTGCTCCTTACAAGCTGCAAGTTTTCATATAACCCATTTAACACTGAGACCACAGGGAAAGGAATTCCTGCAGGAAATTTCCCACATGAGACAATGACCTCTTACAGATCCAGTTGTCCCATTGCAATCTGGAAATAGGCAAGGTATGCAACTGGGTCCCAGCACTACCTTCTTCTTAAGTGCCACTCACTTGCCTTTTCTCTCAAACCAGCATTTGAGTTACTTTGCAGCTTCCAAGTAGGTTAGCCCCATTCCTGGTCATCTGCTGGAACCCGGACAGGGGAGCTACCTTTGAACAGGGCAAGCATCACCCACCTTCTGCACGAGATTTGATCCAGGATTGAATACACTGGATTTGCTGAGAGAGGTTGTGGATGCCATATCCCTGGAAGCGTTCAAGGCCAGGTTGGATGGGGCTGTGAGCAACCTGCTGTAGTGGAAAGTATCCCATGACTGGGGAGTTAGAACCTGATGGTCTATAAGGTCTTTCCCAACTCAAACCATTCTAGGATTCTGTGATTTGTTCTCAGTATTAGTAGCAAACAAAAACTAAAACCATGATGGACTTGGTCCATTTAGACAAATGAGTAATCTGCAAAGTCCCATTAAAAAATGTTAATGTCACCTTGTCTTACATTGGTGCTCAGTATTTTCTTTGGTCTTTAATGTGTTGAATTTTACTGTCACTGCTCTCCAAAGGCAGCAAATTTCAATGTCATACCAATGAGCATCTTCAGAAAACAAACTTTACAATTTGCACACACAAGTCATTGGGCATTCATCCAATCATGAGCAGAAATAATATTACTCATCCAACTGATTGCAAATGAGCAACACAGCTTGAATTCTGAATATTTGCAATCAATCTATAGAGTAAAAAGAGAAAAAAAATACTCTTCTCATTATATAAAATGGAGAAAATCACAATCTGCTTGCCAAGACTGTGGAAGTAGATTAGGAAGCTTAAATCATTGAATAATTATACTTATTGTGAATGACTTGCTCTTTTGCTTATCAAGTAGATTTCCAACAAGCTTGTCGCTGTATCACAGCAATACCTTCCATCCAAGAAGCCCAAAGAGCTTTACAAGTGGTAGTCAAGTCTGATAACATCCTGTTGATGTGCATCATCTAAAGGTGGGTAAAATTAGGCATGGAAATACAGCAATTTGCTCAAGGTCACAGAGAGAATCAGTTCATTAAGCAGTAGTAGAACTGAGGAGATTTTCTGAGATTTCAGTCTGCTCTTCTAAGTCCAAGATCTAAATCGACATGTGCATCTACATCGACTTTAATAGCAATGATAATTATTATTTAAACATAAGCCTGTAGGTTTGCTAATGCCATTGTAAATTATTTTTAATTTTTCTTTTTTTTTTTCCCCCTCACAAATGTTCCAGGGTAAAGCAGTCTTTCTAAGGTCAGGAATCAGGTTTTTCTCTGTCTCAGTTTAATAGCTAGCAGTGCTTTGGGTAATTTATAGTGTGCTATCTCTGAGAAACACATAGTGAATTTTAGAAGACGAGGTTTCCTCTAAGAGCCAAATTAGTTCACAGAAAGAACATTATCAGTGCTGAATACTGAGAATTTGCATAGATTTTCCATTTAGTACAATAATAACGGTTTTTTTCCTATGAGGAAGAAAAAAAAGTATCATTTCTTATCTCGGTTTATTGAAAGCACCAGGTTTTTGCCCATAGCAGGAAATATATACTCAGTTAAAAAAAAAACAACAGAAAAAAAGCACAAGTATAATGCAGTGGAACAAATACGTTTTACAGTATTCTCTTCATCTTATTTTTTGAAACCCTAAATAATTTTATTTTTCATGATGAAGAAGAAGAAGTGAGATGGACATTAGCCAAAGTACCTCTTCCTTTTATCAGCTGGAGGTAGTTGCATCTTTTCCTCACAAGATGGCACAGTAACCATCGAGTTAAAGCATAATCTCACTATGAACTGTGATGTGTTGCAGGGAAAAATCAGTATTTATGCAATGTCATAAAACTTCAAACAATTCTTATTTTGAACTGACCTGACATAAAATTATTTAAAAAAAGAAAAATACAGCAATCTTTTATAGTAAGTATACATAAAGAAGCAGTGATCATACATAATGCTGGCAGATGAAGAAAAGTTTTAACAGTTCATAAAAGTATCAAAAAATTACAAGCAAGTAAGAATCTATCAGTTTTTGTGAGCTTTAGAATGAACAAAACCACTATGTATTGACAACATTGAGACTAGCCCAGAATGCTGCATTCCTCCAGGAATTCTAAATCCTAATTAAAACCGCCTGCATGCAAATCTGTACCATGAGGTATTCAGCTCCATATGCTGCATCACATTTTGGACCTGTTAACAGCATCAGTTTAGCCCTCTGGAGGCTGCTACTTGCTATCCAATAATTTAAAATAGATTTTTAACTTGAAGTGCCAATATACAAAAAGACATTCTAAGAGGGCGGCTTTGCTTGGATTAAATGGTGAATGTGACTGCAGACTATAAAAATCAGTGACAAGAAAGAGAAAAACCAGCTAATACTGATTGTTTATCTAAGGGGAGCAAAGGAAAGACGTGGGTGAAACGGTACAATTTATCAGCATCAGGCAGTAGCCATTCTCTATCCCTCTGTCCTGCAATAACATCCCTTGCTTACTCCTTTTTATAGTCTCCAACTATCCCACTCAAAGCATTTTATGTCCATGTTCCCCCAATTGCCATAGGAGCCTTCATACCTCAGCAGCTCCCTTGCTTTCCCCTGCAGCTCCCCGTGCAGCCCTAGATGCACATCCCCATTGATCCCTCTAATCCTGCTGCTGCAGCTCCTCAGCACGGAGGCACTGAGCCTCACAAACTCCCCTTTTCCATCCCTTGCCTGCCCTGGAGAGCAGCTTCTGGCATTGGGGCAGTGGGAGGGAGGGCTGTGCTGAGGTTACAACTGAGCCTTTGGAGAGGCAGGGCTGGGAAATGCCGTCAGTGGCCGTGTCTCAGCTCCCCTGCCAGTGATCCTGCGGTGGGAATGCAGCCTGGCAAAACAGACACTCTAGGTTTACGCCAGAAGAGTACGAAGCAATCATGGAGTGCATTAAATAAATTATGTATTAGCACTGCCTGAAACAAAGGATAAAAGAGAAACAATAAAAAAACCCCACAGAACAAACGGCTTGCCCCTCTTGTGCTTTCGGTACCAAAAGTATATATTTTAATTTAGTCCAGCAGCATGTGACACAGCAGGCCATTTGTGTGTTGCAGCTGAAACCCTCTCCCCTGTCTTCACACAGGAATTATGTGTCGGTGGGATTCCAGCATCATTTTTCACAGAAATAGGGGGTTCTGCCAAAAGGCTCTATGAGGCAAAGGGATATTCTCAGGCTAAGACAGGTGAATGCTATTGTAGATAACTGCTTCTATTCTTGTTTTTACCACAGAACTCTCATGCAATGCTAGGCTTTTCACGAAACATAACTTTCCACAGGTGTAGAACTGAGATATTCCTCACTTTAAAACGTCCTGCTAGCCACAGATAGCCAGATTTTGCAGAAGAGCTGAGCATCAGCAGCTTCCACTGAAATCAGTGAGAGCTGGGCTTTGTACAGGAGAAATACCATGGAATCCTGTGCCCTCGGTCACCTGCACACTGAAGAAGTTCTTCCTCATTTCTGTCTGTTACCTCTTGTCCCACTGCTTGGCACTAGCGAGCAGAGCCTGGCTCCCTCCTCTTGACACCTTCCCTTCAGGTACTTACATACATTGATAAGGTCCCCTCAGTATAACAGGAAAACCAATGAAACATTAATAATGGAGCAGTTGGAACTGCTTGCATTAAATAATGCATGAAGACATATGTTGAATGCAAAATGCCACGTGAAGTACCACAGCACGTGACCAAAAGAAGCAGAAAGCCCATGAAAACAAAAGTAACCGTGCAATTAAAAATGTATTAAAGTTGATACATATTATAATACTACATTAAAATACATGGCCACAGAGGGCCTGCAGTAAGGTTGCTTAGACCATCTCAATTATTGCATTTCCTAAATCTGAGTGGTTACCTTTATCACCCTGCCATCCTTTAACAGTTCTTTGAACACAATGTATATACACATAAAAATGCCTCATAAATTTTAATAGCATTCCTGCTTCTTCTAGTGTGAAGAAGGTATAGAGAGAAGTATTTTTCAGCATTTGTGGAAAATAAACTCTTCTTAAATAAAAATACAAATGCTTTGTGTACATAAAATTGACAATCTCACTGTTGTCACCCTGATGAACTTAGACCATTAGCTCTGAAGATAATGTTCTTTTTCTACAAACCAATTTATGCATCAGCTGAACAAGTTATTACAAGTCTCAAATATTCTGCTTATCAGTTCCCTCTTTGAAAAGCTATGAATTTTTACCAACAGAAAGATGGATTTAGTCCATTTTAACTAGATGTTCAACAGGCCAGCAAAACACATTTGTGTCAGGTGCATTTGCATGTGCTTGACACTCATAAGGGTTGAGTTAAACATTTCAATAGCAGGGCACTTATTGAAAAAAACAGCTTTGGGCCTTTGGGTCTTAATCCTTCCACAGCCTTTCAGTACAGTATAATTGTGGTAAAATAATCTACATTTTCAGATATTTTAATAAGCCCTGCTTAGTGCACAAGCAGGCAAAGTAGCTGTCATTGTAAACGGAACATAGAGAAACATGAAAATATTCCATTAACAAGGGAATATTTGCTTTACCGAGACTATTGTAAAAACCCATATTTCCACATTTCATCTCTCCACAGCAACCTAGTTCCTGATCTACGAGTTTATGGTTCCAGGGGAAGCTCTTTCAGCTCAATGATCTGATGGTGACACATCAGGATAAAACTGTACCAGGTCAGGGGCTGAGCAGGAAGGGAGTACTCCATTAAACTGCACGACCTGCAGGTATGCTGAGCTCAATGTAATGGGAAAACTGCTTGGGTTTACTCTTCTGGTGAATTTATCACTCCTTGGGCCATGCTTTACCTGAAAGTAAGAGGGAACATCCTATAATAATTTTTATTTATCGTATTTAAAAATAAACATAACAGAGGTGTTACGCCTGCATTTTCTGAAGCACCAAGAAAGCCTGCCAGCACAGTTTTCCTCAGTTTTTCAAGTCCCATAAGGCTTAGCCTGAACCAAGGCAGTGAGTGGGTCATGGAGAACAGAATTCCAGGTAGCAAAGCAAAATTGCAGAAAAGTAGGGGATATAGACATAGATTTCTACTATCTGTAGAACAGCTTTTAGACCTAGGCATCTACAATTTTTCTTTGTCTTGCTTGGATATGGAAGCATTTTCCACATTTGAGTTAAAGTGTGGGAATCAACCAGCACTTTCCGTGATGGATGAAGACAGCAATTCTCTGCTGGGGCTACTGTTATTTAAGGATCTCCTTCCATAATCAAGTTGGAAGAACAGGCATATATTTTATTTTTAAGTGATTTGAGCACTCATATTTTAGATAAGCCAACTGGGCTTTAGGTCACTGTAAATATCTCTCACTAGAGAGCATGCTTCAATTGCAGGATCACAGAATCATTACGGTTGGCAAAGACCTCTATGTTCATCAAGTCCAACCACTAATCCAGCACTACCAAGTCCACCACTAAAGCACATCCCTGCCTGTCACATTCATGTGCCTTTTGAGCTCTCCCAGGAATGGTGATTCCACCATTTCACTTGCCAGCCTTTTCCAATGACTGCTCACCCTTTCAGTGAAGAATTTCTGAACTAAACCTCTCCTGGAGCAACTTAAGGCTATTTCCTCCAGTCTTGTCACTTGTTACTGGGAAGAAGAGATGACCCACACCTGACTGCAACCTCCTTTATGGTAGCTGCAGAAAGTGATCAGACACTTGTTTTATATCAGGTTATGGTGTATATTTGGCAGGGTCAGTAATGTCTAAAAAGTTCTTTAGAACTGAAAAATGCCATAAAAATACAAATTTATATTATGTGGCATAGAAGACTCTCTGAGCATCAGGCAATGATTTAGATGCAAATGTACTATCAGCTCATGAAAATCAAAACACTACATGTCTTAATCTGGAGAACCTCAAACATCATTGCTTTTGAAAGTTATCACCTGACTTTTCTGTTGGATACTACCTTTTTGTGTCACAATTGTGTTTGTCTATCTTAATGCTGAATTCTACAGTATTTTGCACCTTTCCTGATTGTTTTTGGTGGGTTTGCAGTTGCAAAGAGTAGGGGAAGGCAAAGGGGAAAGCTGAATACTTTAGAAGTTATTAATATTATCTCTCAGGAAATAAAAAATTTCTTTCTGGCAGACTGACCTTATCAATGTTCAAAGCCATCCCTCTTCGTGATAACACTAGCTTAATTAAAAGGTTAAATCCCTCCTATGCTATTTGAAAAAGGTCTAGATAAAGTAACAATTTTCTTTTTAATTTCTTTATGTTTTCAGCTGAAGAAAGTAAATTTCTTGTGTAAACTAACATGAAGAAAATAAAACCTAAATTCCTTTGTCCCTAACAACTAGCTTTCAGGAAGGCTGGATAAATGACTGTCAGCTGAATAACAATGTCATGGTACATTTTCTGTGTTCTTAATTATTAGAAAATCAGGACAAAGCAAAACCCAACCAGGTTAAAATTAGATTCAGCCCAGATCATAAGGCAATCATGAGGCACTCTTAACTTTGAAATGAAAGACATTATCTTAAAATGATACCCAAAACAAAACTCAGACAATCCCAAGCAAATAGCTTGGTCTAGACACAGCAGTTTTATTATTAGGCAGAGAGGGTTTTTTAAGTCCTGACCCAACAAATGGATTGGTTGATTATATAACTAAATATTTTCCAGAACTTCATATGTGCAGTGGGCCAAATCTGCAACATCCATCTGGAAATACAGCCTATTTAAAGATATTCATTTTCTATTCTTTTTTAGTGCTTGGCTAAGCTCTAAATGGATAGACAAAGACCCATATCTCTATCTGTTTTCTGATGAAGTAACAATATAAACTCAAAAAACAAAAAGTTCTCTTGTAAAAATGCCATCATTTTCTTTGCATAAACCACCTCTTCAGGAAAAGACGAGTCACTCTGCATTTTCTGTCAATCCTCTGCTACTCAGCTGATAATACCAACAAGGAAAACAATTTGTTGAGTCTGGAGCTGTGATTTTCTGCTGAGGAAGAGAAATGCTTCCTGGGAACCAAACTGAGAGCTACAGCTCATTTTTATCTTGACAACGAGAAAGGAAGCATGACTTTCACTTGTTGTTGACCTTCGTCGCAGTTGGATCACAGATCTAAAAGTCAGCGCTATATATAAAAAACATTATTCACATAAACTATCATGTATAGAGTGGGAAAAACACATTGTACTATTTATAAAACATCTCTGCATGAGCAAAGTTCTGGCTACATTAATCACAATTGTGTGAATGCCTATCCACAGCAAGGAAAATGCACCGTTTTGAGTGATTCATCTCATCTCTGCTGCTCCGGAAGGGGTGGGCTGCCCTTTAATGGGGCTTGAAACTAACTACACAAAAGCTGAGATATTGGCACTGCAGAACCTCACTTGAAAGCTCCTCGGGCTATCAGACCTTAAGCTCCTCAGTGGATGTGTGCTTTCCCTTGGGAGGTGTGTTTAGTTTTTGGTGTAGTGACTTTCTCCTAAATGCTACTTTACTAAACCAAAGTGAAAACTGCCCGTGTGGGAATTGCCACAACTTGTGAACATACAACTAGATTCGACATTTAGATTACATATTGGGAAGAAATTCCTTACTGGGAGGGTTGTGCAGCACACAAGCTGCCCAGAGAACCTGTGGATGCTCCATCCCTGGAAGTGTTCAAGGCCAGGTTGGATGGGGCTCTGGGTAACCTGGTCTGCTGCAAGATGTCTCTGCCCATGGCACGGGGGTTGGAAGAAAATGATCTTCAGTGTCCCTCCAAACCCAACCATTTGTTGATTCTGTGATTCCATCATTCTATGATTACTTTAGAAATGTTTTTTTGGAAACCAAAATATAAAAATAATTTTCTTCAACACGCCTGTACTAGTTTCACATGCCAAATAATTGCGATGATCCCTTTAAATACAAGCCATCCTATGATTACATCTGGAGTTTTGAAAGCGGAACATAGCATTAAGCAAATACCAATTGCCAGTAATACTTTGGCCCTATGGATCCATGTTCTCAGAGATATTTTTCAGCTTTATTAGCTTATTAAATTATGCCCCTATTAGCTTTTCTAATCACCAAAGTAATGCTTACATGTGTCAGCAAAAAATGTTTTGAAGACTTTCTTTTACAAGTGATTAACTAGTGTTATAAGATACACGTTAGTTGTCTGAACAAATGTAGGATATCTCACTTTAGTACTGACTGCCCTCAATTAAAAAAAAAAATACTATTACGATAGTGAAATGGTTAGAAGTATAGGATCTTAACACTTTGTCTTCTTGAACTTTCCAACCAATAAGTGCCATGAAACCACTGTGAAAATGTTTCCTTCGTTTCTTATTACACTGTATTTAGAAAGCAATTCAGTAAAAATTCATGTCTTAAAAAACTTGATGAATAAGACTCTGTGAAGTACATTACATTAACAGGACAAAATCTGTTCTCAAAGCTTCTGAAGTATTCCATTGGAGCCAATGTTTTCCAAGCGAAGATTATTCTATTATTGTACCAAAATTTCAAAGTGTTTCAGTTATTATGCTAATCCCATGAAAATTAGCAGTTCCCGAGTCCCTCCCACCTCTCTAATTTTCTCACATCAGTGTAGCTCATTTGCAAGTGTTCAGTTCTCACCTGGAAATAGGTCAGATGTCTGCCTTTCCCAACACCCTTGCATCCCTTCTGACAAATCCCTGCATGCTCTCAGAGTTGACCTGCCTGTAAAATAATTTCAACACCTGCACTTCAGCTATACATTGCCAAGCTATACTAGCTGTTCTCATATGCATAAGTGGCTACTTAGGTATTCTGGACCCATTTCTGTTCCTTGTTCCAGCTTCAGAATGCTTCAGATTTTTAGTAGTACTTTTATATAAAAAAACCACTGGCTCGCAACAGACTATAAATGGCACATATTTGCAGTTCTACTCAAAAAACCCAGAGCCTCTTATCTGTATCCTATAAATCTGGAATTGCAAAAGGCACCATTGCCATGTTGCTACTTTGGATTTATTTTAAAATATACAAAAGAAAAAAAGGGTAGCCATTTCCTTCAAAACATGAATTCTTAAAGTAACTCTATATCTGACATTTCTATCTTGCCATGTACTTGTTTCTTTGTATATGTTTGCTGTTTTTTTTCCTAGGATATATCAGAAATCAGTATTTGGTCCTCATTAGTAGGATGTGGAATATATATTACTTGTTATCAGGAAGAAAGTGTATAGAGAAGAATCCCAAAAGAGCATGAAAAGGATAAAAAACAAAAGATATCCCAAGTGGAATTAATGCTAATATCTGTATTTATTTATACCACTACCCACAGGGGCTCCACATTAAATACTCCTATTTCAAAAACTGCTTAAGCTGATTTCAGAGTGAATTAAATTAAGAACTTCCTTGAGAAAACAAACTAAGGGAATTCAACATATCATTCAATTGCTTTACTTTAACTGGAGTGCCAGTTTTTAAAATATTAAGATACATATAATTCAAAACAAAATTAAAAGGAAGATCTGAAATACCTGAATTTGCTTGCAAGTGTAATTTTAAATATTTTTAAGACAGTTAATGAAGATGGATACATTCCTATGAAATATTTCCAAAAGGAAAAAGACTTTATCAGAAACCAAGATAGTTTTAACTACCTTAGAGTTACATCAAATCACATAAGCAGACAACATATATATATATTTGCAGAAATTTCTTTTCTGTTTATTTCCTGACCTCAAAAAAAGCTCATTTTATAAATATTTTCACCTAAAATCCCTTTAAAGTACTTACTTTAGATTTCTGTATATTAAAATAATAGAAAAAGAAGGCTTAGGAAAGAGACCAGTACTATTCATTAGAACTGAAGTTCAAGAAGGGATAGCAATGTAATTTATTAGAGCTTTAGCATATCTGAAAAAAAGTGGGCAAATATTTGGGCATGAAAATAAATTTGTTTCTATCTTCAGACATTACTAATCTGTTTGCCATTTAAGCCTCAAAGAGAAAATTATAAATAAAGCAAAACAAAATAAAAATAAGGAATTTAGAGTTGATGTTAAAATTCACATTCCCCTCAGGCATGAGAGAATTCCTAGATATCCTAAAAGTGCAATTGCCTATTGCAGAGTTTCTTGAACCTCTCTCTGATCTCAGGCAATCCCTTATATTTCCAAGTTTTAAAAGAGTTTTTAGGAGGGGCTAAATTATTTCTAAGTTCATTAAGCCACCTGCAATTCATTAAGTGGAGAAATTCAGCACACACATCAAATCTTAAGAACCACTCTTTCCCTTTTGCTTTAACACTTCCAGTAAAATGTGCTTCACGAAATTTGACAGGTCTAAGGTGAGATGCACCAGCTTAATAGTCACAAGGGTTTGCATTCATCCCTTTGTGCAGGATGCACATCATAGTGACCATTAATTTCAGTAACATAAAATATGCAGTGAATCCCATTCCTTCTCCCTTATAAATGGCTGTTTAAGCCGAGGCCTAATAACAGGAGTGGCAAGCTGAATATTGATGGCAGATCTTTTCCTCCGGATATTCAGGAACCACCGAATGCTGAACTTTCTCCTCCTGAGGAAATTATGTTCTTAATTTCCTGAGGTTGGTTAGACAGTGCTGTGTCCAGCCAGTATTCCCATTTGCCATCAGCATCGTTTGAAAGAATGATCCCTGCTTATGGGGGATGGTTTCCTGTGCTGCCAGACCTCTTAACAACCCTCCCAGGTGAGTTATGTTGCTTGCAGCCCTGCTCCAGCCCTGTAGCAACAACGGAGATATCTCCAAGAGATGCAAAGATCACTAGGGAGAAGCAGACCTAGACAGGGAGGTGGGGTGAGAGACTCTTCTCTCATACCCCGAGTGAAGGAGGGAGCGAGGTTTGAACATTTTTAAGTTCCGCATCAGAGGTACAGACTGCCTGAAGAGTTGGGGTAGAAGATCATCAGACAGCAAAATAACCCACAAAGTTCACAAACACAAGAATGGCCAAAGAGAGTTCACAAATTTTAAAAAAAAGATCACACTCAAGTACTTTTTATTCAGTATGCTCTTTCATAAACAACTCATGATTTGGTGAGTAGATGGAGGAATTTGCTACTCTTGGGAATACCAATATATATAGTAGCAGAGCAATAGGAAACCCAGGGCTTATAAAATTGAAATATGACATCAATGTATGCTGACATGGGAACAAAAGGTAATAAAGTAGCAATACTGAAAATGCTTTTGCCAATGGCATGAAGTAGAGAGACAATATAATAAAACACCATTGATGGAAACAGACATGGTCAGAGAGCTCCATCATTAGTGTACATAATTCTGCCAAACCCAGAAGAGAGAGAGTCTCTCTCTTTACGGAAATGCTAAGGGTTCTGACATACAGAGAAGGTTTACAACAGCACTGTTGTTAGGGTGTACATACATGCAAAAATATATGAAAAATATTATAAAATTCAAATAAAGTTTTCAGTCTAGCTTGCGCTGAAACGTGTGTGGACATCAGTATTAAACTGCATAAAAAAGGTTTTAAAGGGTTATTAGTAAACGTGTCTTAGTGGAAATGGAATGAAAAGTCATTGAGAATGTCAGCTACAAATTTTCTTTCTTTCTCGATACTTTATGATTTCTTAGGGAGAGGGAAGACTACACTGTCATAGCAAAAATTGTTTCACGAAGACATTTAAAGTGTGCTCTGTAATGGAGAAAAATGCTGTTATTGCAGAACTTAAAGCACAGGACACCTGCTTTATTCAAAAGATCCCTACTAGCTGAGTGGGATCATAATGACCACTAATATATTTCACTTTGCAGTGACAAGTTCCCTTATCAGTTTGGTAGTCACGTTTAGAATTAACAACAGTGTAAAGTGATGATTTCGTACCCAAATTTCTTTAAATTAAATAAGATACCATAAACAGTAGATCGAAGGACCTACTTATTTTTTCTTTATATCTGTGACAGGTTTAAGTTTACACCTGTAATACCAATGCACATTTACCCCACACAATGCAGGGGTATTTATTCAGTACAGTGATATATGAATGAGTTTGGCAGATTTGAAGGTATCAACAGCAGCACTAGGATAAGCATCCTTCTTCTGACCCTAAATTGGTTGGCAGGAAAACAGCCCCACCAAATTAAATGCAATTTTTAAGAGAAATTATTTTTATAAATGGGCAATAATCGTGGCCCCTCTGTTTATGTTTTCCAGAAGAACTGGTGTTATTTAGGGGTCAGTCTGGATTAATCAACAGTACTTACACACTTTCCATCTCGCATCCTCATACTGATGAGACCAATGGGGTTTGCAAACCTGGAAACATGCATGGAGTAGTTGTTTTCCATAACTTTATTTTATCATTTTGTTTTCTATATTTTGACTTTATTTATCCCTTAAGCTAAACAAATTCCAACATATGAAACAGAAACTGAACACTTCAATCCAAAACTAAAGCTTTTGGAGGAAATAATATAAGACTACTACAAGATCCCATTGTTCTCTAACATCCTTCAGTTCTCCTCATTATCTCTGGATAACAAGCTATTTTCCAGTATCTCCTGTAGGCTGAAAAATCTTGCTAATGCTCAGCAAATTAAAAGAAAAGGCCAAAGCTGCAGCCCCTAGAAAGTGCCATTATGCCTACAGCCATATCCCAGGCACTACTAGGTTAGCTTTACATTTCAAGTTACTGCCATTTTTATTATCAAAAAAATCGATGGCAATGCAAGGATTTGAAACTAAGCCTCCAAATCGCATATTAAAGCTTATTCACAGAAAATTCTCCGCTCAGGCTCATGAGGAGAGCAGTAAGGCATCTAGCAGTCAAAACCCTAATGCCCTGCACAGGGTTCAGAATCAAGTGGTTGAAAATACCAATGCAGTCAGGCTGTTTCTAAGGACGTCAAAGAAAGCAATAAAACACAAAGAATTCTGGTACCACATTGAAAAGTTCTTGAAATGTTAGGCCTGCCTGCACCAGTAAATACAACAGAACAGCATTTTTGCCTGCAAACCCAAGTATGCCCACTACGCAACTTTGCAGTTTATCCAAAAAGGAAAGGTGATATTAAAAAGAAAAATCCATAACCATCTGCACACAAACTGAAGCTGGCATTGTAAGTTCTGACCAATGCATTTCCTTTCCTTCAAGTCCTATTTACATTTGCATTTGACAGGAGTCTTCCTGTGGATGTAATCACGGGCACAACAGTGTAATTTGGAATGAGAACAAGGACATTACTCGTAAAGAGACCATGGGTGGGTTGCAACTTACTTAAAATAAAATTGCAGAAAAAGGACTCTTAAGAAACTGTGTTTGAAGCCTAAAGAAATAATTCAAGTCCACAATTTCATGGTAATACCTAATATTTTGCTATGGGCAACAGAAACCGTAGCTTCATTACTAAAAAATCACCAGGTAAATGAAGAGTTGGAGAAATAAGCAGCAGAACTTTTTGCACATCATTTTCCTTATTTCAAAGGAATTTTGTGTGTTGAGAGGAGGGCTCCAAAAATTGACTTGTGTTCATGGGCTGTAACATTTTAGAACCACAAGGACCCATTGAATTGGAAAAAAGAGAAATGGGAAGGGTTAAGGAGTATTTTTCACAGTCAGATGGGATTGATAAAACATGCTGAGTATGAGGAAAAAGAAGTTTTCCTTGGAGATGGTGCATGCAGGAAGGCATCTCGCTGGGTGTTTAGAGCAGCTACTTTTGAACTTGGTGTGATATTCTTGCACCTGCAGGCCACAAGTTTTGCCACTTCCCTGTAAGCACAATGTGCCTAGAAAAGATCTACCAGCTGTTTCAAGATCTGAAAACCTAACACTATGAATCTGGATGTCAAGCACACCACTGGGATGTTAGCAGAAATCTTAGATGTGTATAGGTGGGAAGCAGAGGTTTTTCACAAGGCAGCCATGGGTTTCAGATGGAAAATTGTGTTTCTCAGCATTCACAAGATTGCTCTTTAAAAACAGTATGAAAACAACTGTGAAAAAAATGCATTTTGACTGTATATAAATGTGGGAAGGAAGGATTGTTTGAACTAGATTCTACTCATGAGTTTTTTAAAAAATTATTTATTTTCAGGATGTTATTGGTCTGAAGTCAGGTGATACCTATTGGTCTTTAACATCTTAAATGCATGTGAAAAGAAAGAAGAAAGAGGGAGTGATAACAAAACTCGCATTAACTTTAGCCTGATTCTCATTTACACACAGGCTGTTATATACCATGCCAGCAGCGCAAGAAGATTTTTAACTGGGGGTAAATGTGTAGTGTTCACCCAACTTAGCAACCCTTTATGGTGACAAAGACAGGTTTAACAGTCTTAATGCAAATAGGAATGAGGTCAAGTATGAAATAAATAAGATGAAAACTTTGTTGCCTGTGAAAGTTTTCTAACACACTTCCTGCAAACTAAACACAATCCATTTTTATTCTTTGTTTCTCACAGGCAATTCTGCAAGATGCAAGAAGCATTACACTGCTAGCAAGCCTACTTATATTTTACTGGATGTAAAAGCCATTCTGGAAAACATCTGGAAATAACTTAATTTTATAAACTGCACAGTAGCAGCCTCTTTTCAAGGCTACTTGAAGAACCTCAACAAGACCTGGCATTTTCTTTCTCAAGTTGTCAATAACAATATCAGTTTTGAATCACTGGAACACCAGAAACATTTAGAAATGCAATACTGAGACAACAGTAGATGACAGCCTTTGGTTGTGATTTTGATGGAATTCCTATGAACTATTGCAGCTCCAATCACTGAGCCTCAGACCGGCAGCTACTAAAGGATGAACCCAGTTCTGTCAGCTCCTATGAAATTTGCTGTAGCTGAAAGCATGGCTAAGACACTCAGGTTATTATTAACAAATTCAAAATTAATGAATTAAATAGAAAAATAGACAGACATTCAAATATTTTAAAATGTTTTCTGTAGTCTTTCACTAATCTAGCTAAAAGGACTTCATTTTAGAGGTTAGTTGTATCAGCCTCTTTTGTCAGAAAAAATAAACACATGGTACCCTGTATGGCACAGGTTCACCTGCAATGCAGAAGCTAGTAATAAAAAGGACTATTTTCTGAAAGTGGCAATTTCAGCATTACTTCCATGCCTATAGTGTCACTTCATAAATTTAAGTCTTTTACAATTAAAAAAAAAAGTGTCCCATTTATTATCGTGACATCATCTTCAAAATGTGGATTTAAAATGTTCATAGGATGAAGCTTCTTTTTTCCCCTGAACCTCTTTTTTTTTTTTTTTATTTTTTAAATTTTTTCTTTAGATTTAACATACAATTGTTGCTGCTTAGTTAGAAATTCTCTAGACATCACTCTGCAGTTCAGAATGGAAGGAATTAAGGTTGAAAAAAAAATTATCCCGAAGCACATTTTACAATATTGAAACATTAGAATGCAAACTGTTAGAAAGAAAATATAGTAGCACATTAAAAATTTTAGGAGAACTAAATAAATATCAATAAGAAACTATAATACAGAAAATAATGTAATCATGCCCCCAGGGAAAAGGTAATTAAAATGGAATTATGAAATGCTCTAGTCTCAAAGAAATTGTATTTAAAACAGAAGGGAATAGTCACACAGATCTAAGACAGACTGTATTTGAAAAACAAAGCTTTTACTGCTCAGCATTGATACAATATTTAGAAACACATATTTACATTTGCACTGTCAGTTGCAAGAAAAAGCTACTTGCTCCTAAGCTACTTGTTCTGACTTGTTCTAGTTTTCTAAACTCTGGTAAATCTGTTCATTTTAACTCAGCCTATGATCATTAGTAAACCCAGGACCTCATTTTTATAATGAGGTACTGATGGAGATGAACTGATCCTCTTTCAAATAAAAAGAAAACGAAGCACTTCTGAAATGACCTAAAATCTATCCACATCAGTTAAAGGACTTTCATTTCTTTGGACTTTTATGCAGACTTCATGTCTATTTTGAAAAAATGGTAAGCAAAGAACAAAAAAAGCTACTAGACCCACTTCACTGAAGTACTAAAGTGTGGGTCAGAGATACTTTAAGTACCTTTTTTTGCCTTTTCAGTAATGATGCTTGAGAAATGGAGCTGGTAGTGAGTTAAAAGCACTAATCTTCAAAAATTTCTTGTAAAACTCCTACCTGGGCACAACCTGGATTCAGCTGGTGAAAGCTTTATCACACATCCCAGTTATTCAACATTTCTCCCTACAGACAAACACCTCGACTACTCAGTCCTTATCTCCAAAGTCTTTGTTGATCAGGATCCAGTACAATGAGAAATCAGCTTAAACTCCCAAGACCTTGGCACCAGACACAAAAGCCAGTGCACTCTTAGCACAGTAGATTTGTCCCTCACAAGAGGAAAACCAATTTCTCCAATCACAGATTTATAGAATCGTAGAATGGTCTGGGGTTGGAAGGAACTCCAAAGATCATCTAGTTCCAACTCCCCTGCCATGGGGACCATGGCACCGCTAGACCAGGTTGCTCAGAACTCCATCCAGCCCAGCCTTGAACATCTGCAAGGGTGAAGCCTCCACAATTTCTCTGAGCAACCTATTCAAGTGCTTTGCCACCCTCAGAGCAAAGAACTTCCTTCCTGTATCTACTCAAAAGCTCCTCTCTTTCAGTTTGAATCCATTTCCCCTTCTCCTGTCACTACATGGTCTTGTATAAAAGCCCCTCTCCAGCTTTCTTGTTGGCTCCCTTCAGGTACTGGAAGGACGCAAAGCCTTTTCTTTTACAGGCTGAACAAATCCAACTCTCTTAGCCTCTCCTCATGGGAGAGGTGTTCCATCCCTCTAATCATCTTGGTGCCCCTCCTTTGGACTCACTCCAGCAGGTCCAGGTCCTTCCTGGGGTGGGACTCTAGAGCTGGATGCAGCACTCCAGGTGTGGTCTCGTGAGGGCAGAACAGAAGGGCAGAATCCCCTCCCTCACCCTGCTGCCCACGCCGCTTTGGATGCAGCCCAGGACACATTTGGCTTTCTGAGCTGTAAATTCACATTGCCAGGACGTGTCCAGCCTCTCACCCACCAGCCTCCCCAAGTCCTTCTGGGCAGGGCTGCTCTGATCTGTTCATCCCCCAGCCTGGGGCTACCAGGGGTTGCCCCAAACCAGATGCAGCACCTGGCACTTGATCTTCTGAGATTCCCATGGGCCCACTTTTGAGCTTGTCCAGGTCCCTCTGGATGGCATCCCATCCCTCAGGTGTGTCAACAGCGCCACTCAGCTTGGTGTCATCTGCAAATCTGCTGAGGGTGCACTCAGTCCCTATGGCTTTCTTGAATGAAGGAGGCTGGAAAGAGATTCAACTAATTCCTGTAAAATATAGGATCTGTTTCAAACAAACCTACATTTAGTACTTTCCTAGTAAAAACACATGATCCAGCAAACCAAAACAAACATATTTACATTGGAAAGCCACATACATTATTTTATTTGAAGGAAGAAAGGCAAGATCCACATGTTCAGTAGACCTTAAGAAAAAGGGGAAAGCCATAATTATATATATATATATTCTGAAGTTCAGTGAAAGAAGTAATCAAACACTGGAACAGGTTGCTCAGAGAGCTGGTGGATGCCTCAGCCCGGGAAAAATTCAAGGTCAGGTTTGAATGGGGCTCTGAGCAACCTCATGTAGTGTAAAATGTTCCTGCTCATTTCAGGGAGCTGGACTATATGACCTTTAAAGTTCCCTTCCAAACCAATATATTCCATGTTTCTATTCTAGGAGGCAATTTTTAAACTTTGGAGTTCTCTGAGAATGTTCTAGAGTTTACCTTTAATTAAAAGAGGGCACTTCTTCACTTCATTCTGCATAAATTATTCACATGAGCTCTGTGTCTCAGTGATAGCACATTAACAGCTCTGTTATTTTATATAATTGCTGTACATAGGTAATCAGAATACATTATGCTGCAGAGATAAATATGGCACTGTTTTCTGTTGTTATGAGATGCTGGGAGCCTCAGCAGCGTGTTTTTGTGACATGCTGCATTTCATATGGATGGGGAGGAAATTGTCAAGAATTTCCCAAGGCTCTCTATTTTTTGACAAATCTATTACTCCAGCAAAGAGATTAGTGACAGAATCTTTCTTTTCCAGCGGACAAGCCTTTGTTACCAAAAATGTTATTGTGTTTAGTAAAAAGTCTTCCTCTTTTGTGGGTTTAAGCAACACTGCAGATATTTTGTAGCCCATGTGTTATTGCTTTAATGAGTACTCACACAAGAGTCCCTTTATCTGTGTATACACACAAATACTGTTACCATAAACCAGCGGGAGTACAGGGAAAAATTGAATTCATGCATTTTATACTCAGTAACACAGATTTTTCTATTCACATACTTTCATGTATATAGATGACTTGGGTTTTTTTCCCCTTTCCTAGAGACAAATAACAAATAACAAATATCTGCCCAAGAATAGAAAGAGTTCTACTAGCTCCATTTTTCCCTTCATTTGGAAAGTGCAGATGGCAAAAATCCATCAGAAATGTTGTACTACAATACTGACATCATGCTAGCAGGTACCACATTACCCTAATTTATACAGCGTTTCCTCACTCGTTTCTTCTGCACTGCCAACTTGTTTCTGTGACGTGCAGACTGTTTTCACCAACACACAATTAACAGGAAATTAAACCCTACATGTGAATTTGACACCAGTTTTCAACAGCCTGCAACTAAAGGATGAATTTCACCCCTGTCTATTGTGATATATTTTATTGTTTTAAAGTTATGTCAAGTATTTACTGAAAAATGCCAATGAGAAAGATCTCACAGGTCTTGTACTCTATCTTCTCAGCAATAAAAGCTGGTTTTAATACATCCAGTACTTAAATGTATCAAAGAATATTATTTTCCAGACATCCATGAATTGATATGACTACATTAAATACTTTCAGTTTAGCGGGCAATGGCTTAGAATCTATTAAATGGGAAAATAATACAATGCATGGTGTTTAAAATACATAATAATATTAAATATATTTTTAATTATCTGTTTTCATTTATGGTGAGCAGAAGCTCTTTAGAATTACAGTAGCTTTGGAGATTGACTGGGTTTGCTTCGGAAATCTATCAGAAGGTTTCCTAGAGCTGAAAAATCAAAGTCACCAGGCAGCAGTTTACAAAGTATGTAGGGATCTCATATCTGCCTGAGTTTAAGCAGTTCCCTTGCAAAGCATGACTGCACTCATATTTTAAGAGGAAAAACAACCATCAAAAATAGAAAAAAACACCTTCATATTTTACATATTAAATACTTTCAGTGTAAGTTAGTTGATTTTTTTGTCATGACCAAACACTCAATAAGCATTTCTGGTGATTGCAGATTTATCTATAAATTTTTGTGGCCTTTACATATCCTATACTTTCCACTAGCTTTGAGAGTCAGCATTTTGTGCAGAAATTGACCCTATTCTGATAATATCTGGGGTTTACTTCATTTAATTTCAAAGGCTGGGAATCAAAAATTAACATTTATGAATTCAGGAGGAAATGGAAGGGTAATAGCGATGATGAGGATAGATTTCTTACTGATTCAATGACTGAAAATTTAAGAATGTTTTGCATGTTATATATTTGTGACCTTGAAAGTCATAACTTGAAGCCACTACATTCGTTCTGGTTCACCACAGGCACTTGATCTGTTGAAGCACTGACTCATGGCATTAGGTTTGATGAGTATATAAAGACCATTTGCTATGGAATTAGGAAGACTACAGAGGTTATAGAGAAGACTAATTTATGGCTGACATAACTGGACTAGGGCTGGAAGCCTTCCTACATCATTACCATTGTAGCAGGACTACAAGAACATATTAAAAAGAGTTGGTAGTGATAAAAAAGCCAGAGAATAATTTGATGGGTTTTTGTTTTAATGTCAACAAAAAATATTTTGGGGGAAAAAAACCCCCAAACAAATTGACAAACTGTGTTTTACTGAATGCTCTCACTTCCCTTCATATCATATTCCATGGTGATTGACTGCATTTTCACTTTAACAATTTTTCATTAATTTCTTTCCTAAGAAAAGACCATCAGATCAAATATGAGATAGCTTTTACTAAGTAACGACAGTATCCATTTTTATGTAAATCTGAAAATGGCCTAGTGTGACTATGACATTGTTGCAATATTCTGATGTCTGCAAGTTAATTAAATATATGACTTAATATTACTAATCTGCATTCAAATCTTATCACAGTAAATAACATGAACCCATTTTGTTATTTTAGCAGTGTATTCCAGACACAGTTCCATCTGGCTTTTTAAACTTAATCACAACTGTTTGCTACAGCACTTTTTGCATATCAAATACTGTGATTTTTTGACAGAGTACACGGATCATTTCTGTGTACCTTATTACAGAAATGGAAAAGCTGATGTTTTAAAATTACCTTTAATGGTTTTACGCTTCTTTCATATCTGGGGCCACAACATAAGAAGGACATGGACCTCTTGGAGTGAATCACAGATGCTCAAAGAGGTGGAGCACCTGTGCTATGAAGACAAGCTGAGAGAGCAGGGGCTGTTCAGTGTAGAGAAAGGAGGGTCTGGGAAGCCTTACTGTGGCCTTTGAAAGAACCTCATAAGGAAATGGGGACAAATGTTTTAGTAGGGCTGGTAGCAACAGGACAAGGGATATTGGCTTGAAATTAGAAGAGTATAGATTCACACTGGATACAAGGCGGAATTTTTTTATGATGAGGGTGGTGAAACATCAGCACAGATTGCTCAGAGAGATGGTGGGTGCTCCATCCCTGGAAACATTCAAGGTCAAGTTGGATGGGACTCTGAGTTACCTGATCTACTTGAAGATGTCCCTGCTCAGTGCAGGAGAGTTGGAATAGATGTCCTTTAAAAGTCCCTTCAAACCCAAGCCATTCTATGATTCTATAATTCTATGAATTCCTCTATAACACCATGTGATGAAGTCTTTAATTTGTGCAGAACTGAGGCCAGAGTGTTCCAAGGAACTTGAGTGAATTAGTCACAAGTGTTAAATAAGTATTATAACAAATTCTTGCACATTTAATCCTAAAGGGTTATCGTGGTAATGCAAAACATGGCTATTCATATCTTCAGAGCCACTTCAGGGGCACAACTCAATGTGCCGCTACAACAATTTGCTTTTAAAAAAGTTACTTAGTAACTGGATTATTCCAGGGTTATCGATACACTGGGGTAATTGCACTGCAGGACCACAATATGAGCTAGAAAAGAATCGTCAGCATGAAATTTTGCCAGAACTTTGCAACGCTAGCATTTCTTTATTAGAGGAGACAAGACAGCATAACGCGCAAGAATCCACTAGATTTCTCCAGCTTCATGGAAGAGCACTGCAGATACATTCTAGGGGAGAAACTCTAACCATTCCTCTTGACTTTGCCATGCAATGACATGTGGGATTTATGGCCTGCTGAAGTGACGGGGGAAAGGTTCTGGCTCTCTGGATGACCTGCTGACACCTTGGGAGTGCCCTCATGCCTGCAGTGCCCTCCTGCTCTCCATCCCATTCCTCAGAGGCAGCTATCATGCTCCCCACGTCCTGGAGACTCAGAAATGCCATCCCTTAGAGAGGGGAAGCATTACACAAGAGTTCACAGAGTGCTGTGAAGCTTTTTGAGAAACTTTTGAGGACAACCCATGTGCTGTAAAGTGTGGGCTGCTGTGGACCTGGAGATAAAGCATTACTACATGTGTTACCACAGAGCACAGTTAATATTAGAGTGGGTAGAGAACAAGGGTTTCCAGGCACCAAAGCTGCGACACAGAGATGTGTCAGGTGGAGGGGTCAGGTTTGCTCCCCAGACAACAGCAGCATCATGTACCACATGTAGAACTCTATCTTTCCATGTGGCTTGGAGCCTGGCATAATTTGGGGTATAAAGGCACTATGGTCAGTACAAAAAATAAATGGTTATTCATGAGGATAAGCTGCCCACTAGAATTGAAAATGCACAGGTTTATAGGAAAAAAATTTTGTGATTTCTCAAATGATTATTAAATTGATTAGCTTAACCAGGCTATTAATCTACCAGCTGTAAATCTTTTCAAGTTTTTTCAGCAATGTCTGATCTAATCTATCTCACTTTTCATGCAAATCTGCCATGACTACACTCACTGGATGAATAGTTACTGGCTCACTCATTTCTGTCTCTTGAAGACTACTTGTGCTCACTCCTCTAGTAAACTGAAACCAGTAAGGACAGATCCTCATAAAGTGTAAGCAAAGAATGATGAAAAGACCTCAGCAACATTGTATAAAAATAAACTAACTACCAATTCTTTCCATGGAAACTATAGATGTGACAAAAAAAGTTTGAGTATCCAAAGTTATCCAAGGTCAAAGTCTTCCTTTAAGCTCAATTCAGACTGTTGTGTTTGGGTTCTGTTCAGATTTGTGTGAAATTATGTACCTATGAGCCACAATGCCTTGGCAGTAAAATGAAATTAAATGTCCATCTGCCTTAGCTTGGGCTCTTATTTCTTGCTAATAAAACTCCTCTCAGCAGAGAGCTGATAATTCTCATTTGCCTACAGTTGCTTTCTGACAGATGCACACAATTTTTGAGCTCTGCTGATCCCGTTTGAGTCCTTCCCATATCAAACCAATAGTAAATGAAGTTGTACGTGTATGTACAGAGAAGTAAATGTGTTAGACTTCAGGTAGAATGCAATGATTATCAATGATAAATCTTTGAAAAAATTTTAGAAAAGGTTTTCTGAGATTATGGTGACTATTACAACATCTTTTCCCTACACCACGAGCACAACAGGCAGATTTGTGCATGAGAAATGAGAGGTAAAGAGTGTAAATGAGAAGAGAAAGTGGCATGAAAAGTCTTCTCCTCACATCATGATGCTATATTGGAACCTGAAACTATGAAGGTGCCTATTGGCACATTCCAGAATGCTTTTCCATTGCCTCAGCAGCTCAGGTCTGTCCTGGCTGCTGTCCTGTCTCACTCCGTCATGGAGAAACAGGTCTGAGACAGTGTATGCATCGCCCACAGGCAGCAACCTGTCCTGGGGTCTTAAAATCCTCTGTCACCACCATGGCAGCAAACTGCTAAGAAATTCTGCCTTTAAAACAGGCAACAACACATGCACTGAATGCTATTTTTGAAACCATGCCAATTAAAGGCCTAAAATAGAAAACATTATGATGATTTTAAACCTCAACAAAATGAATCAAGCACATCATAAATTGCAGATGCTCAAATAGAGAAATTACAGTGGAAGGTACCTAAACTCCTCTCTGTTAAGAAGAGAGGATGCACAGCCTACACACTGAATAAAATATTCTAAAGCATTTCATTCACACAGGATACAACATTGCCCCAGGGCAAAAGTTTTAGGTATTTAAGCAAATAAAATCTTTTAAAGTATTATTTATTTATAAAGCCTGATCCAGGGAAGACCATATTTTAAAATGCAATTGTAGATGGCCAGCATTCAATTGCTTTCAAGGTTATATGAGGCAAGTCAGCTACAATGGAAATTTGATGAGAGCAAAATGTTTCCCTGTGGTTTAACCCCAGTCAGCAACTAAGCCCCACAGAACTGCTTGATTACCCCCAATGAGGGTGAGAGAATGCAAGGAGTAAAAGTGAGAAAATTTATGGGTTGAGAGAGACAGCTTACGCAGAACAGAAAAAGAAGAAGAAAATAGTAGTAATAATAATAATAGTAATAATAATAATAATAATAAATTTTGAATATACAAAAGAAGTTATGCACAATGCTATTGCTCACCACTCACCAACCAATGCCCAGCCAGTGCCCCAGCAGCAGTCCCCCAGCCAGCTTTCCCCCAGTTTATACACTGATCCTGTATGTTATGAAATATCCCTTTGGTCAGTTGGGGTCAGCTGTCCTGGCCGTGTCCCCTCCCAACTCCTCGTGCCTCCCCACCCGTCTCGCTGGAAGGGCATGAGAAGCTCAAAAGTCCTTGGCCTTGTATAAACACTACTTAGCAAAAACTAAAAGCACCAGTGTGTTACCAACATTATTCTCAACCTAAATCCAAAACACAGCACAGTTCCAGCTACCAGGAAGAAAATAAACTCTATGCCAGCTGAAACCAGGAGATGTTTATGCAAGAGGAATTTCAAGAGCTAGAATGCAAAACAAACAATTTGTTTCTAATCGCTCTGTATTGCAGATCTATAAAGCTCACTGAAAAGCCTGTATATTGCAGTAGATTAAATTTTAAATCACGTGCATACACAGCCACTGAAAAAGTAATGCATAAAACATAATGACAATAGGTATCACCAGGACTGAAATCTAAACTGTATTTTGATGTATAAATCCCTAGACTCAGCACAAGTGAAAAAACCGCAACACCTGGAAGTCCAAACTAGATACTAGATTCAAATATTGCCCCAAAATTCTTTCAGTAGATGAATACTTCTGTGGATCTCTGGTTTCTCTTATTGCTTATGTCTGGTTTTAAATATTGATTTGAATGTTAAAGCTGAATGTAATTTTGTAACACAATATAAGATTCACTTGGGGTATTGTGAGCAATTTAATCCCTACAAAGAAAAATTTAGGCTACCAGTTTGCTAGCCTAAGGATAATTTTATTTCAATGGAGGAACACCACATTAACTTACATAATACTTATATATTACTTAACAACAGTCAGAATTTAGCTATTTAACAGACTTTTTGAACTCTTCATTTGGGAGGGTATTTCTCCACTCTGCAAATGGACATCGTATATCTGTTACTCCTTCTTCAGTTATAGGAAAGAACCAAGGAAAACAATAAAATGCAAAATTAGTCAAAGTTGAAGGACAATGAAAATATGACCGTATCTAGGTTTTGTTCTTGGAAACAGGTACCACCTCCAGAAACATGCTTAAACGAATCCTAAATGGAACATACACAGAGAGAGAGCTAAGAGCAAGAGCAAAGCTTTTAGGTCCCAAAGAAGAGTCCAAAATCCGATATATCATCATCAGATTACTTCTAGAATCTCAAGAAGGTAAATGGCTTTATAAGCCAAGCAAAACCAGGCATCCCCTGGTAAAAGCATTTCCATTTTACCTCCCCAAAAATATCAGAAAACAAATTAAGATGAAGTTTTACCAATTAATATATGTATTAAGAGATGCAGTTATTGGACAGATAAAATGAGCTCAAGCTTTTCCCATTGTTAATGGAATACAGACACATTTAGGGCAAAAATATAAAACTTTGTTGACTCAGATATATTTAAATCAAGTGCACCAGATTTGCCTTTATCTGTGATCTTTGAGGGATGCAATATATAATCCTCACATGAATGGATCTTCAAAAATCCTTTCCAGCCAAGTTACTCTTTAGAATTCAGAGCATTCATGGCGCTTTATTTGTACCAGTTATGAATTTTAGGAGCACGGCAATGGCTTATCTGAACAGTGCAAAACTGATAACAGGGGTGCTGACAGGCTGTCAGTTCCAAACGGTACTGGCACCATGGGATTCCTGGAGTCTCTGAATCAAACTCTGATTTCAGCTCTACTAACTTTATCCTCTATGAATCAGTTTTGTTGAGGGTAGTCACTCTTAGGAGCCATGAGTATTAATTTAAAGAGGCACAACGCTGCTGTTGATATGCTATTGTAACACCTCAGCCTTCTGGTGACTGCTGCAAAGGTTTATTGCAATCTCTCCTCTGAATTGGACGTGAAGTGACGGGACCATTACTTTGTTAAGTTTTTTCGCTACTGTCACTCTAAAAGAGCGAACAGACAGATCTGATTGTCATGAAATGTAGGATTCTGTCGCTATATCTTATCCACTGACTATTGAAAAGGCATATGTTATAGTGATCTTATGAAAGGTGAACATGAGCGGCATAATTTTAGATTTTAAAAAATGAAACTGTTGTGGTTTAAAAAGATGAAAGAGATGGGGGAAAAAAAGAGAAAAATACAGTTAGAGGCATTTATCCAAAGATGTGAAGCACAGGCCCCCATTTACTTGGCATTGAAAAAAAGAATTTTTATAGAATATAATGATTTAACTATAAAAAGAACTCTGGTGTAAACATTCTGAGATAAGAAAGAATAAATGCACCTTCCATCACATTGATGATCAATCTATACAGACATATGTGACACTTTACTGAAATTATTGTGCAGCATATGGGAAGTTGTTGCAATTACTTTTTTCAATTGTTACACAGATTTTACCATTTTTTCTTTTGAACAGGAAAAATATGTTACATTATTTAGTCTTCATTGAAAACTACTATTTGTACTGCCATAAAGAATTAAGAAAAAAGGTCACAAAGGGAAAAGGGAGGTAACAATAAGTCAAGAAGAAAAATAAGAAAATATGAGTGAAGGGATCAACTGTTTATCCTAAGCCATGCATTAAAAATCTCCAACCAATTTCCAGTCAGAAACATGCCCCACGACATTATAAGGCTACTAATTAATATGACTGCTAAAACTGGAATTAGTTACATCCTGATCAGACTTCCTAGAAAGAACGGACTGCCATGAATTGTTTTAATAAGTATATATGAAGTCTGAAAATATAAAGATGGTTTGTCTAGAATTCTTTTTTATCTGTCTAGTCATCACAGCATTCTATGAAAATAGAATTATGTGGGATGAAGAAAGACTTGAAGAAACTACAGAATTACTAGAAGTTGTAGGTGAGAAAAATTGGAGGAGATTATTAATTTTCTGAGGAACGTGAAAGTTCTCTCATACATTTGCGTGTACATCTAATACACACAGGCACAAGGCTGGACACTGAAAGAGCAGTGCCCCAGGCCCAACTCCTGGTCATCATGGGGATGAAAATAAATTTTCTGTGAAATTAAATTGCTGTGGGCATGGGAGTATGGATATTAGGACTCCCTAATTTTATACTTATGGACTGCTGTGTGCATTGTTTAAGCCTGAGGACAGGTGGTTGTCTAAGGCACAATGTATTTTGGGTTACCTGCTTCACAGATGTGGTGAGGCTGTGTCACAATCAACCGAGGAACTGTGTTGATACAGGAGTCATCACTAACCTGAACCCCCAACCCTTTGCAGGAGCAGGCGATACCAGGTTGCTTTCCTGGCATCCTCCCCCTATCCAGCCCAGAATTACCACCTCAGCTGCCACCTCCTGGCTTGTAACCTCTCCCAGAGGTTTTTGTCCATCGGTTTCCCATGCACAGGGCTGATGCCATGTGATTCTCGACAATGAAAAATTTGACATGCAGTGTGTGGTCGTGCAGGTTGGTCACAAATTCAACAGCTTCCAAAACAGCCGTGATGGAAACAGTTCTGGGAAAAACTTAGCTCTGTTGGGTGGGGCTCATGACTGTTTCAGAGAATGGCGCATTGCCCTGGGCATGTTTAAGCCTCCATTTCGAAATTACAGTCCCAGCTTCTTTCTATTCACCTTTAGTCAGATGCAGTCTGTCTCTTAAATGTTTTATGCAGGAGATTTTTTAAATATATTTAGAGTTTATGTAGTCTAACTACCTTTTCACAATTCAGCAGGAAAAGGGAAGTACCTCCAATAGGACTGCAATGCCATCCACCTGCTTAAAATGTTCTATATTAAATCAAAAATATCATGCTTTGCCAATAAGTTATTAAATGTCTGAAAGCATATGACATTTTAAGGGAGCCGTTACAGACAAAACCACACTGTATCTCATATTCCAAAGATCCTTTAAAAAAAGACCAATTGTTCCATCAGCTTCATTGTGGAAATCCAGAGCAACTCTGCCTGTTTCCCTGAGGCTATTGCTGGGCCCCTCACTGGGGCTGATTGAGCAGATTAGAGTCTACAGGAGCCCCTGCTGAACCCCAGAAGGACTGAATTTCAGCTGTAGCATATAAAATTATCGGGTAGGTCAGGCAAGGACCTAAGGCTATGTCCCCACAAGAGGACAGAATTAGCCAGTAATACCCAATCCTCATTAATGCATGTAAATTTTTATTAATGCTAACCAATACTGTGCCAGGGTAGCTCCATTGCAATGAGCTCTAATTCTTCCCCCTCTACACAGGCTGAAATTCATTTCCCCATCTGCCTCCCTCTGCTCACAGCCACTTTTTCTGGAACCTCACTGCAGAAGTTGCTTCTCTTGTCTCACACCTCTTTTTGTCTGAGAAACATCATATTTCTGGCAAATTACTGACATCATAGCTGGGTCCCCAAGGAGGTGCTGGTTCTGTTGGAGAGGACACATTATAGCTTGAATAAAAATTCTGATATGTGCTTGTCTTTGCTAAAGTCCTAGGAAATGTCTCTCCACATCTGACCTACTGTACTTAAACATCAGTAAAATTGATTAAATTTTCTTTCCTCAGACTGAAGGACAGTGTGTAACTGCTTGGAGATGTTGATTTTATACCAAGAGGTTTTTTTTCTCATTTTATGCCTTTACGGCTTTGGGCCTTCAGTAGTTTTAAAACCCAAATCTACAATGAAGAGTAAGTAGATAAGAAGATAACTCAGGGGAGTTTATGTCCACCTCTGACCACAATCTCCAAGAGAAGAGAAAACAATTGCAAAGGCCAGTGAGACAGTACTGTTGTATGTATTTGCGCTGTAATTCCATAGGGACATGGAATACATGGGACATCACTAACAGCAATATCTCCCATTCCATGCTGCTCATTCAGTTTCTCCAAACCCACAGAAGTGCTTTATAAAATGTCCTAGAATGCAAATTCTTAGCCTTGTGTAAGAAATACAGGTGGGTTTTTTTCCACAAAGTGCAACAGGAAAGTGGAGTGCACTAAAAATCATCATTTTTTTCAATTGAAAATTAAGGTACAAAGTAAAAAAAATATATATTTCCACAATTATAAAACTGAGGATTTTGCCTAGAAATACTTTTATAACTAAATGTTAAAATATAAAGAAACGAAAAATAAAGTCTTCTTTTTTTCAGAGGACTGGAAGTTATTGGATCTTTGCTTCTTTAAATAATAGAAGAGCTGGTAAAATTAGCAGGTTATTCTTTACATGAATCTGAATAGTCATGAGATACAGTCATTGAACTTAGATTTAGTAAGTCAAAAAGTGTGATAAGATTCAGGAATATTGGGTTGCTTTCCAGTTTAAGATTTTTTGATACTTCCTGTTCTTTGCTCTATTCCTCTCTTAACATTTTTAAGAGCCTTGAAATTAAATTAAATGTAGAACAGCAGACACTGCCACAAAGTCAGGTCAGTTTGGCATCACTGCATATCCACTTTCTCTTCCTAAAGATTTTGTGGAAATAACCTGTCACTTGTCCTCTAGGTTCTTTTCTCTTTTCTTAGTGGTTTTTCCATTCAGTCACTATCAGAATTCACTGCTGTTGAGCATCCTAAAGTCAATTTGATTCAATGTGATTCAAACCAAGTTGGTCTGAATATTTAATTCTGAAACATTAAAAAACCAAAGAAAACAACTCTCTTCCACAAGTGTGTGTGAACAGCCACAATCTTTCCTTTCTTATCTTTGAACTACCAACCATAGAACAACAAAGAAAAATAAATTCCTCTACAAAATTGAATTGAAATACCTTTAAAAATGGACAACATATGGTACATGAACCAAATCAAGGTCATTAGAAAGGCTCCTACACCTCACTGCCCTCTTTTCTCAGTAGCATTGGAGAAAGGCAAACTGTCATATGGAAGAGAAATCTGCACACAATAGTTGGTCTGTCAAGGTGTGTAACCCCACATATTGACTGGGCTACTTCTGAGGTAACTAAAATATTTAGCTATATTAATTTCTAAATAAAATCCTCCAAAAGTCTGCTTGGATCACAGGTCTGTGTGGTTCCAAATGCTACTTTTCATAAATATCCCTCTTGATGTTGTTCGCAAATTTCAGTTAGAAGAGACTAAAATAAAATATTTCTAATTTTCAGGGAGAAACCAACAAACAAAAAACCAAATAACTCCCCAGACTGTTTTTTCCAGGGTTTTTAATGAAAATTTGTGGATAAGTATTCTCCTTAAAATTCTTCTCATGGAAATAGGAACAAAAGCATTTAAAACACCACCAAGCCTGACAGATTTCAAGAAGCATTTGGTCAATGCTCTGAGGCACATGGTGTGACTTTTGGGGCTGTTCAGTGCAGGGCCGGGAGTTGGACTTGACAATCCTGATGGGTCCCTTCCAACTCAGGATACCCTATGATTCTTTGAAATTGTCTACATGCGTGCTTATTGGCAAGCTGGAGTCACATCAGATGGCTTTCCCCTGCAGGAAAGTGTGAAAAAGTTGATGGTTTGTTGTTTTGTTGGGGTTTTTTTTAATATTAAACATTATATTCAAGATACAAAATATATATATATATATATATATAGAGAGAGAGAGAGAGAGAGAAAGTAGGCTTCTAACAGTAAATATTGAGAAATTGAAGTATTCTTATGTTATGGAAGAAGCAAGTTGGCCAGAGCTATGTGACTGAGAAAAGGTGATGCAGCTGGGGCAGCTGAAATTTTTGCTTATGAGAAAAGAACTTCTGAGTTTATCTTGTTCTTAATGGATAATTTATCTTAATGCAAGTTTTCTCAAGTGCTTTCCAACAGACTCTGTCATTCCTGGAAATTACAGTTGAGAAAATTGCTGCTTTAACAAATCAGCTAATTTCTGAAGTCTTCTGGTGATTGAGTTACCTGCAGATTGACTCCTGATCACTCCAGCTCTTACAGTTTAACGCATCTGTGGCCATAATGACCCTACAGATGTATTGCTCCAGGTCCTCTCACAGTGTCAGCATTGTGAGAGAGGTGACTCAGCAGCCAAGCCAAAAGACACAATTCACTGTGTTCTTGATGGATGTTTTGCCTTTCCTAGTGTCCAGTGCTACACCTGAGATGAAGCTGTGTTCCTGAGATATTTTAGGGAAAGTCAGCTACTCTCAACTTACCAGAGAGTTCACCCAAAGATTTTAAAAAATAAAGTGTGATAGAGATTTAGGGGAGACTGCATGTAAATATATTCATATACTTGTTAAGGAGGCAAAACCACCTGCCTAGGTCACCTTAGGGTACACCTGAGAAGAGTTAGTCATCTTCAGCATCAAGAAAACATGCCAAAAAAACATTCTTGAAGGCTCTGGAGCACGGCTATTTATGGAGGCGATGGCTAGGTAGAAAAGTGGGTGCAGTTTCCTTGGCCCCTCTTCACCTTTTCCACAAGAAATCTCCTAGTCTCTTTACAAAAAGTTCTAATAATAATGCAGATAAAAGTCAATACCCACTCCTCGTGTCTTTCATCTACAGTTTGCAGAAGTGGTGAAGAAATAAAGGAATTAGTTTTTACTTATATTTAGCAGCTTTTAACAGAGGTACAATGAATCATCAGCTGCATTTCAGGGAGAGTATCTGAAGTGCAAATACCAGGGTGCAACTTCTGACACTTCAATTTTTAATCAGGGCAGGAGGTGTTATTTTTTTTATTATTCTTCTAACCTGTGTTGAGATTAGAGGAATGCTGCATGGTATGATTATTTCTGAGCTTTGCCCCAAGGTCTTATTTCTCAGGTTGAAGTCTTTTTAAGTCTCCTTTGCCATTAACAGGAACTCTAAGTCCAGTATTAAAACAATGACAAAGTCACTAAAACGTTTCTGGAAGAAAATAAAGTTTAACTAGGAAGGTATGAACATATCTTTGTCTAAAGCATCCTTTTGCTGCCTTATGAAAGAAATGAAAACTCTCATTACCATCACTATTTGCTCAAAGCCAGCCTGACTCAGTAATTAGAAGTAATGCTTACTGCTTTTATATAGAGCTGACATCAACATTCGCTGTAATTTCAGTACAAAGTGCAGCAAAAAGCCTCCTTTTCTAAAAGTGCTTGTTTGTTGCAATGCTGATTCAGCTTCTCTAACTCTATAGGTTGTGTATATGCAGTCAGAACTTATTTGGGATAACTTAATATTGAAACAGTAACAAGGGGTAGAAAGCAAAAACTGTAGGATTCCCACTAGGAATAATTTAGTTGTTTCTGCAGACCTCTTAGGGTATAAATTAACACTCAGTTCCAGTTTCTGTAAAATGGCACACAATGGTCAATATGTTAGAAACATGTCAACATATTATATTAGTTCCTCAAGTCTGTACTTGATATCCTGTCTTAAGGTAAATTCAGAACAGACTATGTAGACCACAT
This sequence comes from Vireo altiloquus, assembly GCA_013396875.1. Taxonomy (NCBI): domain Eukaryota; kingdom Metazoa; phylum Chordata; class Aves; order Passeriformes; family Vireonidae; genus Vireo; species Vireo altiloquus. Next base: position 461,006 of record VZRF01001782.1, on the reverse strand, counting down.
TTGTTTTCAGTTAACTGCACTAATTACCTGCTGATAATATGATATTAAATAGTAGTAAGAATGACACATAAATAGTTGTCCGAGGACATTTATAATCTTTTCCTATTACTTCACAAGACAAATTAGACTAAACACACACTAAAACAACACTGAGGGTTTTTTTTTAAACTTTCATTTTGGAAAAAAATATAAAATAATATCATAGAATCATAGAATAACCTGAGTTGGAAAGGACAAACTAGGATCATTGAAAACCAACTCCTGGCCCTGCACAGGACACCCAAGAGTCACACCATGCGCCAGAGAGCATTGTCCAAATGCTTCCTGAACTCTGTCAGGCTTGGTGCTGTGAGCACTTCCCTGGGGAGCTGTTCCAGTGCCCAACCACCCTCTGGGTGAAGAAGTTTTTTCTAATATCCAATGTAAACCTGCCCTGACAACTTCATGCAGTTCCTTTGGGCCCTGTCATGAGTCAACAAAGAGAAGAGATTGGTGTTGGGCTCTCAGCTTCTACCATGAAAACTTGGAGACCCTGATGAGGTCTCCCTTCAATCTCCTCTTTCCCAGCCTGGACAAACCAAGTGGCCTCACCTGCTCCTTGTAAGGTTCACTCTTCGTAAATTCTTTGAGATAAGGAAATTTTGTATACAACAGTAATATTTTTTGTGTGTCTGTAAACAACGTGAAGCATCTGACAATAAAAGTAACTTTTCATTCAAGTGTAATATCATGCAACATTTTCTGCTTTCATCAGATAAATAACCAAAGGTTTCTCACAGATAAAAGATTTCCTATATTGGTTTAACTAATGGAGGATTACGATACACAAAGGTCACTGTGTTTTTAACAATAATGTAATTGACATCTTCCAACTAAAGTGGTACCCAGAGGTATTCTCACTCATTTCTGCAGATTTTATACCAATGTTTTGACCATTTCCATCACCTGGTAACTATGAGACACATCTGGCTACTGTGTTTCAGTACCCTGCTTCCCTGTGCTGGAACAAGTTTAATGGTAGTCCAAAAAGATGATGAGTGGCTCAGAGCACATGAGATAAAGAGGTTGAGAGAGGAGTTTGAACAGCCTGGAGAAATCAGAATTCCCCAGACAAAAAGTACGACAGGACTGGTCAAGCACTGGAACAGGTCACCTGGAAAGGCTGTGAATTCTCCCTCCTTGGAGATATTCAACATGTAACTGGACAAGGCTTTGGACAACCTAATCTAACTTTGACTGGATGTAATTTCAGAATTCAAAGTTGTTTCTAGTTAGACTGGGCATTGCACCAGACAACCTCCAGAGATCTCTTTCAACCTAAATTTTTATACAATGATAGGATTTTTCAGAAAAAAGGAATTTTAATTTGTCCTTTTAGCTTGAAGGATTATACTTGGGGTTTTTTTTACTTTTTTTTTAACAGGGAAATGTTATAAAATCACCTAATCAGCCTAGGAAAAAAAATCTTTGTTAGCGGAATTTAAAATCTGAAAATATTTCCAACTTTCACATATTGCCCCTTTTTTTCTTTAAATATACATTTCTATAGCAGTATCACTGGGAGTGATATTTTCACAGCACAGCAAAATATTCATAAAAACCAAAAATTTTTATGATAAAATAATTACAGAGGAAAAAAATGTAAGTCTCTTCACTTCAGGGATTGTTCTGAGTCACTGGAAAAAATGGTATTCAAATTTTTCAACAGTCCTGCCAAAATGAGGAAATAATTAAAGATTATTTGCATAAATTATATCCTGCAAGGTTTAACATAAAATGCAAACCCAAGAAACAGACTCCTGCAGAAAGAGTTGCTTTTATGAATAAAGTTTTGCAGATTGTTCGAACAGTCAGTGAATTCCCTTTCTGAACACAACAGCAAATTACCGAGCATAAAGGTCTTGCACCATTGCTTTTCAGGAAAGCCAAGATCTCCTCAGAGAAACAGCAGCAAGTCATATATAGGTGAAGAAGATGAAGCACATTCCTTAACTCCCAGATGTCCTGAATCCAGATTTCTGTCTGTGAACTGGTGTAGGAGGAAGAGCGTTAGCATGACCTACAGAAGCTTATTTCATCTATTGGCCAGGGCACATTGTAGGCTGGAGGAGATGTTGGGGTCTTTCAGACATAGATGGGGGCTCAAACTACACCAATTCTGATGGACAGTACAGAGCCCGGCACGACAGGTAGCACTCGCTAACTCCTGGGAAAGGCTGAGCTGCAAGCAGAAAACACCAGCAGCCAAAATAAAAGTATGGACAGGAAAGAACAAGAGAAGAGCCTTAATGCATATCCTCAGAGTTGCAATCTAAGGTGAGCCCTGTGTTCTCTTTTGCCCTGGGGCTAGAGAGCCTTGCTGAGCTACCAAAATCTCACTGGTGATCAATGGTACAAATAATCAACACCTGCTGCACTACAGCCAAATCCTCTCTTCTCCATGTTAGGAAGGCTGCCCTCCTTGGTGCAGAGAATATTTAAATGGAAATCACTACCAGACCTGCACAGGATCCAGCCTCAGTTCTTGTTAGAGATGATTTAATGAATTTGTGTGTATGCCTCTTCATTTTCACAGTCCACCTGATGGTGGAAGAAACCCAAAGCCATCTGAACCTCTGGACACTGAGCTTGGCATGACATTAATGGGAAGGTTTATGGAGCAGCTCCAGAAGAGTCAGCCAGATGAGTGCACTGTGTGATACGGGAATGACCTCTGGAAAAACTCAAGCTGAAGGAGAGGAAGAGGGCAGTCTTGACATCTCAGGGCTCCCTCCATGACCACCCAACACTGTGCAAATCCATGTCGGAGGTGACATTTAGCTCCATCTAATGCAACGCTCTCAGCCTGAGTTTCCATGCGCTCACAGCCTGCTGTCAGTGCAAAGCCTGGAGCTCTGCCATCTGGGAAGGCAGAGCCCACTGCAGTGGGAAAATAATTTTTATATCTCCAGAAGCCAGCATTTCCCATGCCATGGGGAAGAACATTAGCTGTATCTGTTCTGTTCATTATTTTAAATAATGTAGAAATGAAAAGAGTTTAATACCCGGAATCCCTTTTTTACAATTACTGCTATTTTAATTGCCCAGTATAAGCCATTTTCTCTAGGTGGCTGCAGCCAAAGAAATAGAAAAAATAATGTGTAAAATAGATATTTTTGTTTAATATGTGTTTAAATTAAAATCCTCATCTAAAAACAGTGTAACAAGTCAGTAATGTCAAAAAATAGTGATAAAAGAAAACAGCATTTAATGATGTGTTGTTCCATTGTCTTTTCTTGCAGTCATGATGAGTAGAAATCCTCCTTTAAAAGGAAAAATATTTCTTAAATCATCATATATTTCCATTAGCTGGGTGAATCAGAAAAAAAAATAAATTGCTATGGAATAAAAGGGTCCAGATTCAAAGCAGATTTTTTAGGAACAGGGTAAAAAGGAACTTTTTGAGTTTTGTGTTTTAATATATTCATTTTAATTAAGAAAAAAAGAAAAAAGCAACTTTATTTGAAATGTTGTAACTCAAATGCACCCAAGTCAAACAGCTGCTTTTTTAGCTCAAAACACACTGAAGAGAGATAGAAGGTGTAGAGTTCATGTCAAATGCTGCCAGCACTTTGCCACATTCATAAGTCTTAATTTACATACATGCACCTACTTGCACTTCACAGGTGTGGAGGTCAATTACTGCAAGCATAATTAACATCTTACTGCCAAAATTTGTTAAGCTATTAAGGCAAAATGAAGATTAGAATAATACAGCATGATAACTAGATGCTCTATTAAAGGATGAGTAATACAATTTGGGATCTGAAAATCTTGGCTCATTTAGAATATTGTTGGTTCCAAGAAAAAAAAATTATTTAACTTAACACAGTCAGAACTAGTAGAAATTACAGAATTTTGTAGCATAAAAAGAAAAAGTGTGTGAAGCTCATAGAAATTAATATGAAACCACCCTAAAGTAAATGTTTCACAAAGAAGAGAAACTGATATACATCTCCCAATAGTCAGAGAATGAGTGGGGGCACTTTCAGGGGCTGCTTTTCAATACCTGCGAGGAGGTAACCAAGCAGACAAAGCCAAACTCTTTATTCAGATGCTTCGTGGGAGAATAGACAACACTCATCCACTGAATTGGGAGAGGTTCCATCTGTACCTCAGAAGGGGGAAAAAAATTACTATGAAGTTAATTAAGAACTGGAACAGGAGTTCGGTGAGGTTGAGGGATCTCAGCCTCAGGAGGTTTTCAGGATGTGACTGGATAACCCTGCTCTGATTTCAGTGTTGACCCTATATCGAAGAACAGGTTATACAGAGACCTCACAAGGTTCTTTCCATTTCAGCAGTTCTGTGGTACATGTGGTGATGAAGAAAAATAAAAACCAATACTGAAATTTCAGTATTGAAAGAAAGTGGATGTATACTATGCATCTGTCCTGAAAATAGAAGCACTAGCAGTATTTATAGTCACAACCTCTCAGAAATGGTAAATAAGCTCTGTGCTTGAAAGAGGAATAAAAATCAAAGGTCTGCATCTGAGATGCTGATTGAGAAGTGGGCGTTTAGGCAAATTAATTCCCATACATTCATAATATAACCAAATCATTGTTATTGACTTTAAAAAATCCTTAATAGCCACTAAAATCTTACAGACTGAGAGAAAACATGAATAATAAGTGATTTAAAAAGCACTTTATGTTTTAAAGAAATCAAGTTAAGCTGAATTTAGGTCTGAATAGCTTTCCAACTCAAAGCCCCTTCACAAATTCAAAATTAAATTATCCATACAATCTTGTTTCTGCAACTATGGAAGAATATTTAAATATATTTCATACATTAAGAAACCTCTCCCTGGCATCCAGCTCAGTTATTTTGGGCAACAGGCAACCTGTGCTGGGAAATAAGGAAAACCAGTTTTGCAATAAGCATGACAGATCCTTATGCATCCTCATAAGAGGATGTCAGAAGTATAAAGACTGAAGTCATGAAAAATAAAGGGTATTGCTCACAAGCCAAGGAAACCAATGAATCACTTCAGTTTGGTGTTTACAGAACACAAAACATAATGGGGTAAGTCTGGAAGTCTGGATGAATCAAGGGGAGAGATGTCTACTCTGTATGAATTCATTCAGTTTTTATCAGTTGCTGCTTTGACTCCAGTGTCACCTGGACTCATAGAACAGAAAAAGTGAAGATGCCTCGTTGCCCCCGGCAGTTCTGAGAAAAAGGCCAAAATGTATTTTTATATACCAGGCATTCAAGACCTTTTTTAGAGAATACAGAGAAAGAACACAAGTTACAAGAGCAATTGCACATCTTAATCGAGTTTGTACATTCTAATGTAAGACTTGACAGTCATGACTAAGAAATGTATTTTCTGCCCAAACATCACTATTTTCAAGTAAACAAACTCTGTACATCTTCTGGCCAAAATTATGATCTGAATAGCTGAACTGGTTCATGATTTTGATAGAGAAATAGTGTCACCTTTAAAATGACAAAAAGAAAAAAAAAAGTTGACCTCTAAAGTTACATTTATAATGTTACACTTCCACAGATGGTTATAACCACCAAAAAGTCCATATTTAAACACACTTCCCAGCTCAACTGGAGAAATCTCCTTATCTATTCTTATATTGAGCAACTACTAAATATTGTCAAATTGAGTTAATAGTCTATCATATTATGGGTGCAGCTGATGTTGAGATAAGGAGCTATTAGGAACATTTAGGAACTTCATAGTGGAATATAAAAGCTACACAGAAACTCTGTGAGGGATCATAAGAAGCATATTGCTATATCTGGTCCTTCTTCAGAAATTTAGAAAAAGCCCATTGATAGAAACCAGAGATTCTCAGTCAAACAGAAATTAAACTGTTGTTAACTACTTGCCCCAGATTTTATGGTAAGCAGGTCTTCCTAAACCTGTTTGCATCCTCTGTTGAGCATATGATTTTAGCTGACAAAGATAACTGCCAAATGTAAAATATTCAGGCTTCTGAAAGGCTATTGCGTATGAAGCAGTTAGAAAGTTAGCATTAAAGCATAGATTTAAAAGACAAAGAACTGACTAGATAATAAATTTAAAAAGTAGTCAACAGCGGAGCAACATGATTTGAGTGAAAATGTCTCTGATGAAAATTTGTAGCTACAGCAGCATATCCTGCACTACTGAACCGTGTCAGGAAATCTTTTGAGATACATCAAGGTGGTTCTGATGAAAATTTTGGATGACATAAGAACTACTCAGGTTAGGAATACTGAAGGCCGAGTTGTAGATGTCCATTCCCCCATAAGGGATGGGATTACCTGAACAAATAAAAGTGCTTGCTTTTTAAATACCTTTGGAAACCTGGCTCACTGTAAAAGCCACCTATTTTATTTTTAACCAAAGAACAGAAATAGGCACTTTTAGATGCCTATGTTAGTTCAGACTGGTAACACCTTAAAAGTCCCTATTTCTCACCTCTGATACCAAAGAAAACACAGGCTTACTCAAGAAATTAGTTGTAGTATATAAAAGTATATAAAAGAGGGCTTTTAAGAGTGATGGAAATAAACTATTTAGCATGGCCTGTAGTGACAGGACAAGGAAAAACAGTTTTAGCTAATAGAGAGTAGGTTTAGATTGGGAATCATAAAACAAAAAATATATTATCAGGATAGTAAGAAAAATGTGGTGAAAGATGTTGCCCAGAGAAGCTGTGGATACCTCATCCTTGGAAGTGTTCAAGGCTAGGTTGGATGGGGCTTTGAACAAGCTAGTCTTGTGGAAAATGTCCCTGCTCATGGCAGAGGGATTGGAACAAAGCGATTTTTAAAGTTCCCTTCCAATCAAACCCATTCTTTGATTCTGAGATTCACTGCTTATTTTGGAAAAAATTAATTTAATCCCCAGGTACAAATGTGAAGAACAATAGATCCATTTAGTACAAAGGACAGTACAGAAGCAATTTTACTTCAGTGTGGTGAACCATAACTCCGATGCAGGCATACTACATAAAATTAAAATGTCTACATTTTAATAAGGACATTGTAAATCAAGACCAGAAAGAGAAAATATTCAAATTATGGGGAGACATTTTCTTTCAGCAAAACTTTTAAAAGCTTAAGCTGTTTAACTTTCCATCTGATGACTGAGAAATTAATTGAATGCAGTGTTTTATATAGTAGAAAAAGCCATAACAAGAACCACTGTCTGTAAACTATTGCTGGACAACTTTACACTTGCAAGGTGGGGAAAGGAGCCAACAGAACAAACTGCCCAAGGAAGTGATGGCTTCTCTGTTACCTGATACCTTTCAGGACTGAAGGTGTTGCAAGGAGATATAAGTCTTTGAAATATAAAAGTTCTTTATTACAGTGCAAGTAAAGGCTTAAGGAAATCTGACTAAATCTAATGGTTCTTCAAGCAGCTCCTCCTGGCCTCAAACTCCCTGAGTCTTTCTTCTTATGGACTGATAGACAGAGAATAAAGATGAGGCAAGTACACATTTAGTGCCCGAGTTTCACTTCTGCCACAAGAGCTAGTGACACCAAGTCCCTTAATTTACATGTGGATATGTTTCTTTCTAAAATAATTTAAACAGACTCTAGACAAACTGAAGCTTTAGCAGCATGTGCCAAAGAGTAAACAAAAGAACATTAAAAATCTGCTGTGAAGAATATAGATGAATATATGAGCAGTGCTTGGTTATGTGATCATCTACACAAACACAACGGAGCACTTGGAACACTGGTAAGAGGGAAAAACCTTGAGTTTGCATCTGAGAAGACTTATTATATGGTTAGATCAGCGATGCCTTAAATGGCTACCTAGAAACAGAGACTAGACAGCAATAAAGGAATTAAGGAGGTATTTATTTGAAAGGCCTTCAGATGTACACTCTGGGCTCCAGAGGCTCCTGCCTCAGTGGATCCCAAAATGGACAACAGGTCACGAGTTCTTCACACTTTTGTATCAGCATAAATTCACCAACCAGAACCCAGCCAATGATGGAATTTCCCCAAGCTTGCCCTGCTCTCCCCAAGATGATGGTTTACAGTTCTTGGGCCTAGGATGGTCTGGCTGTCCTTGGACAGCAAGCTAGAGAGGTTTTGTTATGTCTATCTTAGCATGAGAGAACAGCACTTAACAAGCTACAGGAAACTTCAGAGTTACACTGGGCAGTACAAGATTTGAAAAATGTAAAAGTTAAAACCTAAGGCATCATCAGGAAGATCAGCAAGAACTGCCATGGAGATACAGCAGGTGGAGATCACAATTCAGTAAGTACAAGTCTCTCCCTCTTCCATCAGTATTATACTAGTTTTTGATGTAATGCTAAGGACAGCATCATAATTCTATACACTAGCATTGCTAAAAAAATGAATAGCATTTTCTGAAAGGTTAGGTATTTTAATCCCAGTGTCCTGGGTAATACTAATTTAAAATTTAAATTTCATCAGTTGATTTTCCTGACAGTTTCACTTATTTTTACTTCTTATGAATTATATGCGCTGTTCAAATAGTTGATTGAACTTCCTCAGATATCTGTCAGAAGCTTTTCAGTGCCTGGAAAAGTTTTCTATATATATTTATGTCTCTCTAAGTTCCTGTGCTGATGACATCACCGGTTAGTATGCAGTAACTCAGAGAGACAGCAGGAGATTTAAATCATATTATTGCGTGCTGGAAGGTAACCAGGCAAAAAAAAAAAAAGATGTGATATAAATTACACGAGTATTAAAATTCTTCACTTGAATGAAAATCATAGAATGGTTTGGATCAGGAAAGGCTTTAAAGATCAACTGGCTCCAGCTCCTCTGCCATGGGCAGAATCATATTCCACTAGACCAGGTTACTCAAAGCCCTGCCCAAGCTGGCCTTGAACACTTCCATAGAAGGGACACCTATAAGTTCTCTGGGAAGAAAATATATAAGATTCATCAAATACTGGCATATCTTTCTATGTTAATTCTTTTCTATTGTGCATTCATTAAAGAGACTGGCTAATGGGAGTCCTGAGAATGCAGGACAAAGAGTTTGTCTATTTCATGGATACTAAAAAGGAATGTTTGCAAAGAGAGGTGATTGAGCATAAACACCAAGTTCATGGCTCTGCAGTCTGTGCTTCCAACAAGAAGTCATTTCAGCAGTAAAACACAACATCCATTCCTCCCACTGGCTGATGCCATCAGCCACTCTGTGACTCTGCACTGCCTGACTGCCACACTAGGGGAAGATGCACTTTCTTCCTTCATAACTTATCAGGTCTCATTAAGAAGGGGGGTATTTTTTCCACTGATTCTTAAAAAATCAGTCCTTCAAGCTACATGTAGATAATTCTGTGCTTTCTTGGCTGCTATCAAAACACAGCATCAAACCTCAGAATTCATTTGTGTGAAATATTTATAATATAGTTTATGCACACAATCCTTACTGTTGCAGGATCTGAAAATAATACCAATATCTCATAATATTTTTTACAAGCAACATTTGCTTCTGAAGCACTCAGTCCATTAAATCTGAAAGCAGCAGAGATAGAAAGCTTGTTTAAGAAAAAGGAACAAATTAAGTTTATGAACTAAGAAATGGTTTCATTGGAGAGAAAAATACAGCAATGGGGCTGAGAACAACGGACATTATATATCATCTTTTCTAAGAAAAAAAAGGGAAAGAAAAAACCTGTGAAAAATGCAGATCAGGGAAAGTGTGACATAAAAAGGAGGTGAATACTGAAAATGCACTATACCATCTGGATAATGTTTGACATCAGAAAAAGCAAACAAGAATGTAAAGGAATACATGTTCCCAGTTATAATGGTACATAATATAGAAAGATAGTATAATGAACACTTCTTTTGAAGCTGGATTCTTATTTCCTTGCTATTCCCTACTTTTTTCAGTCATTTGTAACATTCTATTTCCTTTTGGCAGCACCATATCCTTTCTCTCTGACTAACAGAAAGTTCCTCTCACTGATATCTCCTGAAAGAGTTTCACACCGGTGGAAGATCCTTTCAGAAACCATGGAAAAAAGAGGTCACATCAAAGGAGAAGAAATCTTGCTCAATTCCACAAATATTGTCAGGTTATCGACTTTAACATTTTTGTTTCTTCTGGTCCATGCAATAGTTATATATAAACTGTACTAAAATCTCAGAGAGTTTGGGTTTATTAATTACCTCAGCTTTTTCTCAGTATCTGACACAGCCATGTTAAAATAGTAGTTGCAGGTTTTTGGCAGCAGTACTGAAAGGAGGATGCAGTGAAGCATCCTGAGGTGGCCTAGGCACACGGAAGGCTGGATGGAGGTTGCTGTTAGAGTATTCTATGTTTACGAAAAAGATCTGAAAAGTGTTAAAACTTTTTCCCGTGTCTTGGAATAAAGAACCACATGGAATTTTGGATTTAATATTTAAATTGGTCTAGCCACTAGACTGAGAAGCTGTACCACTAGTTTAACTTGAAATCTCACTAAGGTGAATATTAAATTGTTTGTCTTTACCAGCTCATCCGGTATGTTCAACAGTAGTAAATTAGAAATATTTTAACTGAGTTATCTTTTGGGGAATTACTGGTGCAGAGTTTTTATGAACTTTCTCACTGTCAACAGACCGCCCTCGCAAGTGATGCATTCTGAGCAGCCTCCCAGGATTAAAAAGGAAAAGTCTGGGTGAGATTTTGCAGTTAAACAAAATCTCACTCAAAGACAGAATGACACTAACAGGGAGCAGAAGTTTCAAATTAGCTGCTCATAACACACTGCTGAGCTGCTTTGATATCTTCTCAATGTAGAGCCTAAGATGAATATTGCTCTTTGAACATTTTAATGCATATTAACATGTGTCTTCTGTGACAAATTTGGACACCATCTCCCCCACCCCTCTTATAATATATGCAGAGGTGTCAAAGAATATATGAATATGTAAATATACGCATAAAAGAACACTCAGTATGCTGGGCATCTGTACAGCTATAACCAATGTAAAAATTGAGAGTTTATTTAGCTGACAACAAACTTGTACATGTCAGTATTTAGGCAGAATGATACCAATTGTCTGAGTAAGCAGAAAAGGCATTAATAAGATTTTATCAAAAGTTTTGGTCATAAGTCTGTCATAATCAGTGTTTGTTGTTATTTTAATTATGGTATTTGAAATCATAATAATTCAGCAATATCCAAGTTCAATTACACAAGAAACAGCCTGCTCTCAAGAAAAATACGGAGATGGGCAACCAACATACTATCTGGGAAGATATTTTTATCAAAATCTAAAGTGTAATTTATAAGATGAAAATCTGAAATATTGTCCATGAGTGGAGCAGTGGAACAGATTAAATAGTGTGCATCTGGCTGAAAATGTAACATGTTCAACAAGGCATTAATTAGAATTTCCAATAGAAGTTCCATTTAGTTAAAATATTTAAGTGCATGGGATATGTGCATCTGATATGCATGCATTTCAAATTATTTGAGCAATTTTCATTAGCAGACACTATATCAGTATGCTTTGGAGTGCTAGAAAAGGCTTACTCTGATTCCTTTTCTGTGTATAACTTGATGCCAGAATCATCATTCATTTCTTTTAACCTCTTCACTTTCACAATATCCTTTCACCCAGGTTTGCTTGATCACCTCGCCAGAGTGAAATATGTATTTTTCTTTACTGAGCTGAACATCAGCAGCGCTAAAATAACTCAAGAATCCTGCTGTATGGCCACTAGAGGAATGAGCTACATGAATGGACAAGGAAAAGCTGTGGAGAGTCAATTTGTCCTGGTTAGTGGTGCGGGAGGAGCTCTGCCTCTCCTGGTGCCAGTGCAAACCCCTAACAAAGCTGTGCTGCCGTACACGGCGTGGCCCTCAACTCTGGCTCTGTTTCCTCCAGGAGACTGCTGGGAATATTTTTAATAATTTAATGTGCTACCATCTTCTGAATGCCTCCTTTTAAAACAAATGAGATATCCTTCCTAAAGACTAATAAGGTATTTTGCACAGAAATAGAGGTGCAGCAATCGCTAAGGAAATACTGAAGTCAGTGCAGTTCAACTCTCCACTGACTTTTTGGAACAGTCAGTGTCAGCATGGTAATACAAGATGGAAACAAACGACAAGACTAGAATTAGCCATCAATTGGAAGGTCTTTATCTCTCCCTACACAGTATATATGAAAATCTTAAGCTTTATGACAGCAGGGACTAATTTTAAGTGAACAGTTTGTAGCCAAACTAGCAAAGCTGCAGTATTCAGCAGCACTCCACTGAACCTAGTTCAGTGCACACTGTAAAATTTGTGCTTGCTCAACAAACCTATTAATACTTCCTTCACATCAAATACCCAAGGACCCATAAAAATATTCCTTTTAATCTGTGGGATACTCCTACATGTAAAAAGACATTTGTCACCAGGCAAATCTGGATTGAAAACCAAAGGTTCATAAAATTATATTGGATTAAAAATGAATTTCCTTTTAAGACTCTAAGATACCACTTGTCCAAAGCCTTAAACTCTGCTTTTCATCATGATGAGTTGCAGGAGAATTGACGCATTGCCTTCTCATTGTGACTGCTACAAAGAGGTTTTCATAATAAGTAACCTCCTCTTAGCTTTGTCTCCTCACATTTCTCACTATGGTAGGAAAATAATCCAAAAATTCCCTTCCTGAAAAAATAATCTAAGAAATAAAAAACCAAGAAGATGAACTAATAGAAAATCCACGTCTTTTTATGAAGTTGACCCATTTTTTACCTCATGTTACTTCTGAACCTCCTTCCTCTGAATGACACGCTGTGTTATGACATTAGATCTACTGAGCCTCAGCATGTCAGGAATATCCAGCACCAGATATTTATGGTACTCAGCCACCATAAACAGATGGTTTGTGCACACACAATGTCATTTTATGCTCAAGGATTCACAAAAAGTCTGGAAAGAGGAAGGGTTTCACTATTGGTCAACAGCTACATTTAGCTCATCATCTTTCAAGAAAGCAAACAACCATTTTCTCTTTCACCTGGAAGCAGAATCTGTGCTTTGTTTAGCCTAAGATGTGCAGTTCTAATAATCCATACATCTTTTCCAATCATTTTCACTGCCATGTAGCTCTTCGTTTGATTTCAGATTCCCAGCTCTGTAAATGAAGTGCAGTAGAAAATTTCTGCAGTACAAGCTTGTAATAAGGATATATTACAATCTCAAGACAAATGCTTCAGGCATCAGATCAGATGATTTATAGTAGCCAGGTTTTATTAAGATCAAGAATTTAGTCATCTAGTTTGTCAATTGCACAAAATTGACTATTGGATAAAGTTCAGGTCACAGTTTTCAAAACACACTTTTCTTTTGGTTTGGTTTTTTTAACAGAAAGTTCATCAGTAAAAAGTCCTATATTATTCTGCATTACTTCTCATTTCATCAGGTGACTGCCTCAAGTAAAGAAAATAGAGGAAAGAACCCCAAATTTGCCCTCTCCCATCAAAGGAATTAAGCTGAACTAAGCAAGTCCTTTACCAGTATAAGGTAATATACTGATTTATCTCTTAGAACCACCAATCTCTACACACTGAATAGAAAGAGCCAGTCTAATTTAGGAGTGTCTCTGAACAATGCTCTGCAAGCCTGTGAGGATACATATTTCTCTCCACTCCTAAGAACTTTGGCCTAACTTGAACCTGGATAATCACAGCACTTGTATGAAAAATTTAAAAAAAGGCAAAAAGCAGCCCATCAAATTATTCTGATGGAATTATTTAGCTGGTTTCTGAGTATATTATACAGCTATAAACACACATTGCTTATTTTTAATATGCAATATTCCAGCCTATTCAATAATGTCAAATGCAATAAATCCTCTAATTATATATATGTGACACCTCTTAACTTCCTACAAATGCCTGCAGGGCATTGTAATATGGAGCACTATGCCAAAGCTGTGTCATACTTTAAATATTTGTTTCACCAACCAAACGCTCCATCACAGAGCTTCATGCCATTCTCTCCTAGAATTAACATTTGAAATATTAAAATATCTTTATTTGTAGCAAATTAGAAAGTATTGTAATAGCCAGTTTCTTCACATGGCCATAACCTGTGCACTAAAACCAGACCCACTGAAAAGAAAAAGAGTTGATGTCAAGGATATGAGTTCTCATATACCATTAGAAATAGGAATTAGATCAGTTTTGAGTTCTTTGGTCCACTGATACTGAAAAACCACAGACAGGCGCTCGAATCATGAATTCTGTCGGTTATTTAACCAGAACATGAGATGCCTGGCCATACTTATAGTTAGGAAGCAATCTGTTTTAGAAGGTCTGAAAATTCATAGAACTGCAGAAATAATAAAAAATGTCCTGTGTGTTCATTTCTCAGAAACAGTCCCTTTGCATGAACATGCTGAGTCCCCATTTACAAAGCCTAATTTTTAGCTTGAGTAATTCATTATTTGAAAAAAAAATCAAATTATATTAACAAATAATGAGTTACATCATAATAAGACATAGGAAGAACAAATTACACAACAGACACTGCTCTAGGGCATAGAGAACTTCAGATTGCCTATAAACATTAAGCCAGGATGAAAAGTGTGGTTTGCTGTAGCTTATGGGGTCTCTTTGCATCTACCCAACTAATTCCTATAAATGAGATAAGCACTGTGTTTTTATGCATAATAGTTTGATGTAGCTATAAGTTTTATTTTTGCTATCTTTTTCATGTTAACTTGTTCTGATTTCATGGATGTCAAGTACCACCACAGGTGCACAGACAGTGTAAGTTTTCACATACTGTTGCCATGTAAAATCACGTGTCTTCAGATAACCTGACAGATAATACAATAATACAGATTACTCCTTGACTAGACAGTATAATCCTTGACTTTTCAAATCTGGATCCTATGTGAATTTCTGGTGTCATCTGCTTCAAGATAGAAAAAACAGAGGTTCACCTCTCCAGATTTTTCCATGTCAACCAATAAAAACTCCTCTCTGGATTTAGATGTGGTTCAATCTTCGTCTTGCTGCAAATATTGTTGCATCTCTATGAAACACAGTCTACACATAGGTAAGAAACCGAGAGGAAAGGAACTTTAACCAGTGGACATTATATATCCTTTACTCAGTAAACACTTTTCCCATAGGCCACTTATGAACACATTTTCCTTCTTTCTTTTCCTCCATTCCCATAATTTTTTCACATTGCTCAGACTCACTCTTCCACGCATGGTGCCTTTTAGCAGACCCTTTTCACACGTGTTTCTCTAATTCTAAATGCAGGTTATGTCAGAAAAGCTACGTCACTCAAGTCTACTCCAATTCTTGCATTTCATTGTAAACTTAATATCCGAAAGTTGCACCATCATTGACATCAATATGACATAAAAGCTTTGCAGTGTGATTATGCCAACAGGGACTAGCCAAGGTCAGGGGAAGAGAAGGCAAAATCAAAGTGAAATGTTCAAGTATTTTAAAGTTACCAGAAAAGGTAATCTGGCCCTGTAGGAGTCAAAATGAAACTGAGGAAAGGAAAAGTTGAACTAAATATTAAGAGTGACCAAGGTCTATCTAGGAAACAGAGGGTGAGATTTTAAAGTTTGGACCCTACAATGTTCAGTCCTTAGTATATTATTGCACTCTTCAAAATCAATCACTAATAAATGTCAATTAAAGTCAAAGAATCATAGAGCTATAGAATTAAAAGTTGAGTTGGAATTGTGTCTTATTGTCCAACTCATTCTCGAAGCAGAACTTCAAAGTTGAAGCAGGTGCCTCAGGGCCAATATTATTATAGAAATAATTTCAGGTCCTTATTATTTTAGAAACTTTTAAAAGGAACTTTGAAAATTTTGAATCCAGAAGTTCTGTGGGGAGTTAAGCTGAATGTCAATTTAAACGAAGAAAATCACAATTCTTTTCACAGTGCTTCTAAGCAAGATGTAAGAATCTCATTACTGGAAACTTAGTGTGAAGTTAAACTGCATATGTCTAAAGGGACAGAGGCTTTCAGAGATCACTAGAAGAGGCAGAAAACTTTGTATTATAGGGCAGAAATTAAGTATGAGCTGTATTTTGCTTACGACTACAAGGCTTAAAAATGTAACTGAGAAAAGGTTTATTTGTCAAAAAACCCAAACTTAAATTTTCAAATTCCTATGGGCAAAGTGAGATACAACTATTCTTAGGTAAGTAGACTACAATGCAATCATGTTTTTGTGTGTGTGTGTAAAGATCTAAGACAACTTATTCAATGATAATTAAAACCTGCCATAGCACTGAAGGCTTATGTAGTAAAGCAGCTACACATACTCTGTCTCCAACAATATACTGTGCCTTGTAGAAAACCAAATCATAGCAAAAGTATAATTTTATAAATTCTCTGGGTACTCTCTGTTGCAATTAGAACAAATTTTATTTTTATTTAGTAGCATTGGAATAAAGTGCATGGTTTCCATGCTCAGCATCTCATAACAGGATGCTGAGCATGGAAAGGTCTCTTAATTGTCTGGGCTTTACGAAATTCAAAGTCTTGAGGTCTGAAATTTCTACAGGTTTTAACTAAAGATTAAACTAAACTCAGCCATTCTTCATTTGCAATTTAATCAGTAACAATGTGTTTTGTAAACAAACGAAAAAGTGCTGCTTTTTTGTTATTGAGGTTTGAGTGCAAAAGACATGGTAGAAAAAATTCTCCCATGGTAAAACCTCACTCCCAGGGGAGTTAACTAGTTTACTCTTAATTGTTTCTTTTTGTTCTCTAAAATTCTCCAAGTTGTCTACTTATTCATATATATCTTTTCAATTCTTTACTGAATAAAGGATCTGAATAAAAACGTGCTTTTAACTGGATTCCAACACTGAGACAAAATTTTAAC
Organism: Vireo altiloquus; assembly: GCA_013396875.1. Taxonomy (NCBI): domain Eukaryota; kingdom Metazoa; phylum Chordata; class Aves; order Passeriformes; family Vireonidae; genus Vireo; species Vireo altiloquus. The sequence goes on along the minus strand of VZRF01001782.1, from coordinate 444,155 downwards.
CAAATATTTTCTTAGAGACATATACTCTTGATGTTACAGTAAACTCTACATTTCTATTGCCCAAAGAAATTAAAGAGTGTTATTTTATATGAGTATCCTTGAAACACAATTCAACTATAAAGATGTTACTTTATCATGATCACTTCTACTCTGGGAAATACTTTTTCAAATAAAAAACAAAAAAATATCCCCCTTGTAGCTGTAAGCTTCCTATAAACAGTTTCTATAACCAATCAAGAGGCTTTGAGTTCACTACAGAATGAGTATGTATTTCTAACAATATTGAATAGACTGCTTACATAGCTCATATTTCACACTTTCCTAGTGCCTTTCTGAATGGGTGAAGATTTACAGTATGAAGTAAAGAGAAAAATAATTTAAATCCCTTACTTGGAGAATGAATCCATGAAAAAATCAGGTAGGACAGTTGACTGAGGCAGCAGCCATCAATGTAAGGGTATTAGAAGTACATTTTAGGATACAACATGTTTCTTTTTTCAGAAAGATTATATCATGACAATAACTATTTTATACTAAGCTGAAGTTGAATTCTGACTAATGACAACACCACTTCCCTGGGCATCCTGTTCCAATGTTTATCCACTCTTTCAGTGAGGAAACTTTTCCTAATATGCATCTGAACGTCTCCTGGGAAAAACTGGAGGGCATTTTCACTCGTCCTATTACTAATTGCCTGGAAGAAGAGGCCACCCCCCATCCTGACACAACCTCCTTTCTGGTAGTTGTAGACAGCAACTATATGTAACTAAACAATCACAAAATCCCAAATGTTTCAAGTAAGCAAGTTGTAATGGAGGCAAGTGGGCTTTAGCTCCTCCCCCTCCCCCCCGAAGAAAATTTATATTAAAAAAAGGTAATATAGATAAACACCATGATAAGTAATATAAACACTATAAGATAAACACTATGAAGGGAAAAAACAACATCAACCACGAAAAAACCTCTCAAGGAGGTGAAGAACAGTCTGATATTGCAAGCTGACCACATGAGCATGTCTACAAAAGACAGGAAATGCTGTAATTGAATATTAACAACTCTTACTGTCTAGAGATAAATAAATTTCCTCTCCTTCAGAATGACTGACTAACGTGAGCCATCTTTCATCCAAGTTACCAATATACATCTCCCTGTTCCTGTGAGGCAGATGTTACAGGAACTCCATGATGGTCCCTATGGATGTGGTCGCTTCCCGAAGGAAACCGGGAGCACATTCAGCAGTGCAGTGAGGTTAAGGTTTACTCCAGAAACCAGGGTTAGAGGATGGTCAGGACCACACATTGGCTCTAAAGGGGACTACGGGAATTTAGGCTGACACAAATATTCAGCACTTTCGTTTTCCAAGAAGGCTGGAATTGCTTTCAGCAACTGCACAGCTACGCAGGTACCTCTTGGAGCCCTCAGAATTTTCAGGGGATTAGTACAGAAGTGACTGTGAGACTGAAGCCACTACAGCCTCAGGAAACAGACAAGCGAACAAAACTTTACCAAAGGTGAGCTAAAAAACCTGAACCAGCTCCCCTCCCCCGCCATTTTTAAAGTTTATATAATAGAAATGACAACTGACCCAAGCATCACAGAATACAATTATAATTAACAGGAGACTTTTCTGAAAAATGTCTGTGCTGCCTTGGGGAACAATGTAGGTCACAGCATCAATTAAAGGCAGAACAAACTCTTCACTGCTTCCATAACATTTAACTCCACTTCATTTTGTTGCTGTAAATTAAACAACCCATTGCTGCATTACATCACAGGAGTGAAAAAAGGCAAGAATAACGTGCTTAAAAACTTATTTCATGCTCCAGCACCCACTTTACACTATAAAATATGGGTAAGCAATATGGAATACTGATGTTACCAGTATTTTCCTCAGCTTTGTGGAGCAGAATTACTATCTGCATATTCAGTTTTCTTTTACCTAGTCTGGATATTAATATTAGATCTTTGAAGGAAAGCATATGAGACTTACTTAATTGACGATTAAAACAAGCAGTTTACCTTTGCTGCTGACTGTAAAGGAGATGGAAGATTCTTTAAAATTCTAAGCTTCAGTTTTGAAGCTCTAGTGAACACTCTTCTATTCAGGAAAGTGGAATACAGAAATAATCACTTCAGGTAGAATGTGTTTGCAAGGGTCACTACATATATTTTACCTAATTACTAATTACTAATATTAAGTACTAATTTTCTAATACTATATCAAAGATAACTGTCAATAGAAGCCACACAAAAACTTAAGGTCATTCACTTTTAAAGAACTGCCCAGTGGTAATCTCTTTTTAAGATCAATAAATTCCTGTTTCTTAACAATAAAGACAATTTTCAGCAGAATTCAAGCCAGAAGAAGGATCTTTGTAATAAAGCCTCTCAAGTGTTGTTGACCTTTGTGTTTGTTCATGTGGAAATATTGGGCAATATCTTGGATGCAATTAAGTCTTTTGAAGTTTTATTATTTACTTGAATGGGAAGTGAAACAAATTATTCTTAGCTTGTGAGACTCAAAGGGCAACTACACAGCATTGATAAGCCAGACTGCCTGAGCAGTATCTAACAAAGTTCATGAGAGAGCACAAGGGAACATCAACTGACACAATAAACAAAGGGAAAACAAATTTATAAAGTCCACCTCCATCTCTTCTACTACTCACAAGTAATACCAAGTAATTAAAAAATACTGCAGGCAAAAGTAAGACTTCCTGATGCCCATGCATTACTTTCAGCTCAAAAATTTCTTCACAGAGAAGTAATTCTATAGGGGTATATAGGCATGACCAAAGACTCATTTCTGAAAACTTAGCAGTGGAAAAAGCTAAATAGCTACATTAGTTAATAAATACGTCTCTCAGTAGAGTACAAAGGAAGTGGATTTGTACATCAGAGAAATTCCATTTTAATAGAACTAGGTTTTAAGACTCAAACTCTTCCTATGCTCTCATCTGCATTTTTCAAATTCCAGTAAGGGGTACAGGAGCTCATTTCCCTTTTCCCGGGTGAAATGTTAAGATCATGCAAAGAATGCCAACTTCTGATTAGCCCATTATCTATAGCCATAACATCTCAGTGCCAGTGTTAAGGACTGCAATTCCACTGTCAAAGGCTTTAAGGAAATCCAGAACAAAAAAAGGAGTGGCCAAGCTTTAGAGAGTTTTCAATTTGAGTATAAAACAGAAGAAAACAGATGCAACCCATTCCTCAACAGTTATCAGGATTTCACTAGAGTTTTAGACCCCTCATTACTGAGACAGTGAATTTCTTTTAGACATTAAGAGAACGGCAAACTTTGTTGATGACTTGAGCAAAAACCATGAAAATATTTTTTTGGAAGATTTCACAATTGAACAATGGACCCTTCCATCCTTAACTTACTGCAGAGGAAAGTCGCTTTTTGCCAGGGAATGGTACAGGGCAAGTAGGGTGAGAATAAGTGGAAGTAATTTATTTTAGGTGCAAGTCAAAGCAGGAAGCTTGAAAAGAAATTCTATAATGGGTAGAAGAGGGGGAACAAAATAAAAACCTCATTTTAATTATACTTTCTCTAGGGATTGAATGATTTTAGGCTAGGGGGTCTCTGTTTCTTCTTACCCCCAAGTGTTCTAGAATGTTATTAGATGAGGATACATCATTCACTGCTCTGAGATTATGTGTAATAGTAGTACAATAATGAATTAGTTTTATTTTAAACCGAAAGAAAAGGTCTAAAGACTCTTCTGCCACTAGAACCTTTCTCAAAGCCCTCTGTAGAAGAAAGGTAAATGTTCTCACTCCTTTACATGTAGGAAAGCAAAGGGAAAGAGAATGAAGCAAGCTGCCCAATATGACTCAAGAGTTGAAAAACCACATCATAGGTCTAGAAATTTATCTGAAAGACCACCCAATCTTCAGCCAGTTGTACAAAATATGACTGAGATGTAGATGGCAGACAGCACTGAAAAACATCAAGCCCTCTCAACCAATCCTTGCTGTTTTAATCAAAATTTTGCAACTACAGATTAAAAATCAGTGAAGGAAAATGAATTCAGAAGTTCATGATCTAGAAGAATTCAGACTTTATCCTCCACACATGTAGGCCAGGAGGTGGGTGTACTGAGCTTTTTTAATGAATTAAAATGCAAGGAAGTGGGCAGGAAGTAAAAAGGAAATAAATGCTTTCATTAGGCCAAGTTATACAACTCCACATTCCTGCATTTGAACTACCGACTGGGGAAGAAGGTGATAAAATGCACTTGATCTATGAGTTGAATCTCCCTCCACAATACCATCTAACCCCACATTCCTGTGTAGAAACAGTTTTTTCCAACGTACTTGGAGCAAAGAACAGGCACCTCAAAGAGTTGGGGTTTAAGGCACAAAACACCACTGGATCATCGGGATCTAATGAACTGCCACATGTAACACTGACAACGACAGCTTGTCTTAAACACAAGGGTGCACACCTACTTCAGAAATACACCTCATCCTGAAAATATAACAGGACTGAGATCTGCCACTTTCCATGATGGTTTCTCCTACTTTCTCACTTTTAAAAACACTTGCCCGCCCTTGGTTTACTCTTACCCTGGTACACATTCTGCTTTTCTCTGCTACTGTGAAAAATACTCTTATTCCTAGTCATTCCACAGGAATACACTGTCATTAAGTCATGTCTCCCTGGAAGAAATTTTCTCCATTCTAGTCTCTCTTCTTTTGATATTTATTATCTTTATAAATTACAGATGCCAAAACTCAGTACAATATCTCCTTCCATAGCCTCACTGTCACACATACCGATAAAAGCATCTCCTTACTCCCCATTTTGTGAGGATTTTTATGTTCAAGTTCACAGTACAAGCCTCACTGAGCTGTCTGTTCCCTCCTCTGGAACATTCCTAGCATCACTTCAGCTTTTGGAATCCCCACGTGTATATTAGGTTGCCATTGCTTCCTTCTGGCTGTGTAATATTTCTCTTCCAGGTAATGACAATTTTGTTTGAATGGCCTCTCTTTACCAGGTTAGACTGTAACTGGATTGCACTATCTGATTACTGTGTCCTCCTTTTTTTTTTCTACTGTTTCAATCTTTGCATTATTTTTAAATTTTAACATCCAAGAATTCATCCTGCTTTCCAAATGATTTGTGAAAATATTGAAATAAGTTGTCCGCACCCAGTTATAAATTGTGGAACACTGTGGAGAGAGACTATTTACAAGAGGATGCAGTGACAGCACAAGGGGAAAATGGCTTCGAACTGAAAGAGGGCAGGTTTAGATTGGATATTAAGAAGAAATTCTTTACTGTGAGGGTGGTGAGGCACTGGCACAGGTTGCCCAGAGAAGCTGTGGATGCCTCATCCCTGGAAGTGCTCAAGGTCAAGTTGGACAGGGTTCTGAACACATTGGTCTAGTGGAAGGTGTCCCTGTCCATGGCATGGGGGCTGGAATGAGATCATCTCTAAGGCCCCTTCCAACCCAGGCCATTCTATGATTCTATTTTATGATTCTACGATCCCTCAAAATTTCTGCATAAGGGTCATTTCTCATTGACTAGTGCTTTGAGATGTCAGTCTTTGAGGAATATTATTTTGATAAAGTATACTGTAATTTATTTATACCAGATGAAACACAAAATTAAATTAAATTCTTTGCAAAAGCCTAAACACCTAGGACCATTTAACAAATAAATTCACATTTTGGAATGAATTTAATCTAGCATAATTGCTTTTCTTTAAAACTATGTTGACTGTCAATAATTTCTTCCTACCACTAATTTATTCTTATGCTTGCTTTTTTTAGCTAAATTCTCCTTAATCTTTCCAATATCTTTTCCATGGAAATACAACTAACCTGCTCTGAAGCATTATTTGGAAAAAAAAAAAAGGTGAAAATAATAGCATGACTCTCACACTCTAGAATTTTAAAAATTCTCCAACAGATCTTTTAAGTCTCCTTTTTTAAGGCTCATAGGTGAAAGTTACCAAGTAATGAGCCTTCTGCTTCACTTATTTTATCACTGGCAGATGTTGTTTAACATGCTTTGAAAGATTCAATGCTGTTTGTACAGTAGGGACACTGGATCTCCTACCACCATATGGGCTTGCTAAGGAGCAAACAGCACTTCCCTCCTACTGTGTGCCACTCAGTATTGAAGAGGTATCAGAGCTTTTGTTCATCTTCACATGAATAAATGACACGATTAATTAAATAGTGACTGACTGGCATCATTCCTTCTTCTTTTTGGCTTACAAAAAAGCAGCACAAATTAGTTAAGTCACACACAAAATAAACCAAGAAATAAACTTTGTTAAACTTTTCTCAAAATCTCAGGAGGTAGAAATTGAATGTCCAGATATATACTATAAGACTTCTGGTCCATTATGCTTGCCACTGATTTCATCCTAGGCTGCCACCTTAATCATTACATATTTTTGGCCCTTACATTAAGGAAAATTACCTAGACATCCTAAGCCATTATAAATTGATGTCCAGCTGGCAGAGAGCTGTGCAAGATCACTCAGAATCCTCATCCACCCTATTTATCCCAGAGTCTTGTTAACCCTGGATAACAAAGGATAGCAATTTGGACACCAACAATATATCACTTTAGACTACGTTTACCAGAAATATCCCATTAGTGTGCATTATCTTCATATCTTAATCTGCCTTCTTTTCCTCCTGAGACTGCAAAGGACCCAGCTGGCAATCAGCCAGAATATTAAGTTTCTCACACATCTATTATCATAATGGCAGAAGGTCATACACTGAAAACTGAGCACACAAATGTAACATAAACTAAGCTGAGTATTTCACAAACAGAAATTTATGGAGGCTACTATCCTGGTCCTAGAGTGGCACTTGCACTTTTGTTTGATTTGAAAGTGTTATTTTTATTTCTGGTTTCAATGACAACTCCTCTATTAGAAAAGTTCTTTGATTAAAAAACAAACAAACAAAACCCCAAAAAAACCACAAAAAGCCCCACACCAAATTAAACTTCAACAATGCTTTTTAATGTCATGCTGTACAGGTCCATAAATATACTTAGTCTTCCTGTCTTATACCCTGATTTGGTCCTGCGTGTTACATCTCAGAGACTGATTGTACCTCTGCTGGACCAACAGGCAATAAAAAGAAATTTCAAAAAGATAAAGGTGAAATTTTCCTGACCGCTTGAGATACCAAAGTCGAGACATTTACACCTAAGTTATTTGACCATAAAGAATGCCTAGACAGTGGAGAGACAAAATCATTTCCAGGGCATGATCTGTTGCCTTTCCCTGGTCTTAAAATTAAAACCAAAACACAGTTTATGGGGAAAAGGGGTTTTTATCTTGGTATTTATTTAAGTATCTTTGGGTACAGCACTTCGTCCAGGTGAAATGCCCCAAAATGCACACACTGCGCCTCACACACTGAAATGCACACAATTATAGGCCTTGCAAATTAGCATATCTATCAAAGATTCCCCAATGAGAGGCTCGAGTGAACTCCCTGTTCTTAGGAACCTTCCCCCTGGATGGGTCTATCTTAGTTTACAAAAATATTTTCTGGAGAGGACCTTGGTGTTTGGGGCTTCCAGGATGTTTGGTCTCCTGGCCTAACAGGACAGTGGGTCTCAACTAAGTTATCAGACTTGGAAAGTTAAAATTATGTAGGCTAAAAACACTAAGAATACATAGAACTGTATAAAAGGGTATATAAGAGGGGTAGAAAAGGCAAAAAACCATCGTGGCATCAGATCCACCTCCATCTAAAGGAGCCATCCAGATCAGATTAGAAGAACTGCGTTCAGGACAAGCCTCTCTGTTGACTACTGTGGCAAAATATCATTGTCTTCTTCAACTGCCAAAAGTCAAGTCAAGCCAAATTGCTTCCTAATGGCTCAAACTGTTTTCAGTTTGATCAGCACGTAGCTGAGGCTTCTTACATGCCACAGCATCTTGGAAATTATTGAAACATTCACTAAAATTTTTTTTTAACTTGAAATAGGCACTTTTGGGTCCAGGGAAGCATTGGTGGACAAAAATTGGCAAAACTACGAAGCAGCAATTCAGAAACTATTTGCTTTCCTCACTTACTTCTCACAGCCAAATTCACTACTCTCACCTGTGTATTAGTCCATTCCATTTCAGGAAAAGGTCCCAGCTGAAGGCCTCTACCTGTGGGATTTTCTTCCTCTTGGCCTTTCTGGAAGTACATAGAGACATCTACTCAAAACACGTTCCAAAATCAGATTTTTTATTGTCTTTGCATATGGTGCTTAGTTGTGTGGGTTTGCTTCCCAGGTTGTTTTTTGGGGGAGTGGGCTCATTTATTCCCTTGGAGCTGTAAATTGGTGTTAATACATGCTGAATTGCCCAGAGGCTTTACAACAAAAAATAAATTGGCAGTACATTATATAGCATTAAAAGTGTGAGTGCATATTATTGATTATAAATATCTATGAATTAGCTATTTATCACTGAAGGAAGAACAAGCAAGTTATGTATATTTTACAATAATTAACACTGTACTACTGTATTTAGGTTTAGTTTTAGTATGCAACATTTACCAGTCTCAAGTAATTATTAGCAAGTGGAGCAATAAGGCTACAAGGAATAAATAAACATTCTCTTGACAGTCCACCTCTTTCTAGCTAAAATTAGAAATAACCCTGTTGCTTCTAAATTTTAAAACCTACTCCAATTATCACTATGAATTTATGAAGTTTTAACAGTAGGAGGTTATATATTTGCTTTTAATGAACGTCAGGTTTCCATTTTTTTGTGAAACAGAAAATCTATAATGAATTCGGTCTCCCACATAGGCATGAGTCAATGCCATTGTAGAAAACCCATGAGTTCTTAACAAACAACAACAATATGGAAGAGCCCTGTCAGTAAGGGGAGACACAAGGCAAGGATCTCAGTTTTTGTTGATAGCAAAACTACCATATCTGTAGTTATGCATACGAGAGCATTTTTTACATAATATTTAATACAAAAGGGACTAAAAGCATTTTTACAAAGGCCATATTCATTACAATGCTTATGTAATGCTGCTCCTCACCTTTTATTATGTTACTTTAGAGACTTTTTGTTTCTATTTTAATAAAGAATACAAATTTTAAAAAGAATAAAAATCATAGATGAGTTTAGGTGTGAAAGGATATAAAGATCACCTAGCTCCAACACCCCCTGCCATGGGCAGGGACACCTTCCACTAGACCAGGTTACTCAAAGTGCCATCCAGCCTGGCCTTGAACACTGGCAGGAATCCACAGGGCATCCACAGCTTCTCTGGGCAACCTCTTTCAGTCCCCCACCATTCTCACAGAGAAGATTTTCTTCCTAATACCTAATCTAAACCTGCCCTCTTTCAGTTTGAAGCCATTTCCCCTTGTTCTCACTACATGCACTTGTAAAATGTCCCTCTCCAGCCTCCTTGTAGACCCCCTTTAGGCATAAACCCACTTCTTTTTATGTGTAAAAGGTAACACCTTTTCACTCTCACCTGCAAGATTAAGTCTTTTTTAATAGTAAGCATAAAACACAGCAAGTATAAAACTGCTAGGCCAAGTCATTCGGGGAAGTCTCAAAACTCTGTTGCTGTAAAGAATGGCTAATAATAGTCAAAAAGCTCAGGGTGTAACACTCTTTAGTATAAAGTATAGTCTAAGGAAAAGGGACTTCTGGCTCTGCATAAAAGGATTAATGCTGTCATACAACAATATTTTTAAGAACTGAGGCTTATATTTATGCTGTCAGTCTTCAGGCATTCAGCTGTGTCTGCTAGGAGCAGTCCTTTGAGACACAGGAAAATACTGAGAAAGGTTTCAGTCTTAAATGCCCTGAGTCACTCTGGAGGGTGCTTTCCCACCTTAGTGAAGAGGGAGGAATGGAGGTCTGAATATTCAGTTGACCTTGCACAGAGAGGATTTTTACACGAAAAAAATCTAGAGTAACTTCTTTTACAGTGTAATGGGCAGCCGTGGATTCCCTAACACCAGCACCAAGCCTACCAGGAATAACTGGGAGGCATTTTATGGCCAAGTTCACTGGAGCTGATGCACTTTGACCACAGCAAGCTTCTGTGTACATGTAGTTTAGTCTGAATATTTGGTTCTGGGGAATTTTGAGAAGAAATGTGCAGTACCCTAAACCTGATAGAAGAAATGCACACCGAGCAGTAAGGAATTCCCAGACAGAGGAATCATGAAAAGCAAAAATATAGAGGAAGAAATGCCTCTGTGGAGCTCATTAACTAAGGAGGAGCCAAGATGGAGGTTCTGTTGCAAAATGGCCTTCCTTCAAGATACGAAGAATTGCTGTGCATAAGGACAAGGGTTATAACTGCTGTGCTGTAATCATTGATGAAGAGACACCAGCAGAACTGTGTCATTTTGGGGCATTTTGTTTTAAGATAAGCCCTGGAAAAGCCAAAGAAAATCTACAGAGGAAAGAGGAAATTCACAGCCTAGGGAAGACTGAAAACAGGATATTACATAGGGATACTGATCAATTGTCTCCAGCTGAGAGAGAAACTAGGGAAATCAGTCCAAATTTGCTGCTGTGAAAAAAACGTTTAACTGCCAAGTGTTGAAACATTGAAAGTGTCCAGTCCTTTCCATGTCCTACATGCTTTGACCCCATGAGAGGTTTATTCTCTAGTAATTTCAGCCATTTTAACTTGGAACCAGATGATTTATAGCCAGCTAAAAGCAAAAGGCATATTCCCCTGTGCTAAGTTAAAATAAAATAAATACATACTTGCATCCAAGGTAAGGTTTTATAAATGCCACTGTTGGATGTAGTGGTTGTAGAAATGTAATCTTCTTTGTAGAAAACGTCTTTTGAATAAACTCTACTCAAATGCAGGTAAGGTAGCATTTAAAACAGCATTCCCCATAAGCATCAAACTGTGAGCGACAAAGGTGGCAACCCCAAAGGTGAGACTGAGTTTCCCAAATAGAGCTGTCATATGTCATCAGATGCACTAAGGCATCGTTTTGTCTCCAGCTGCTCCTTCAAAAGGGACTGTGGTTCTTTCTGTAATTTCTGACAGCCATATGAACACCTCAGATCTTACAGGACATCTAAAATAGCACTGTATGCCTATCTTAGCCAACCAAATCCCATCCCAAAAAGTCTTTTTTTTATTTTAAGGAAGTCTTTTCTAACAGATATTGTTATTCATACTATCTATTATTAAATGCAAATGTATAGTTTAAAAATATAAAATTTGGGGTGTTGTTGCATAGAAAATCTAAATCTCCTACTCTTTAACTAAAAATAAAAAAATAAATGTCAAGTTTCCTTAAATGTTATGAACTACCGTAAATACAAAAATCCAAAATCCAGTAAAATTTTTGTACAAGACCTAGAGCCAAACGAGTTTCAGTGTTGAAGTACACCAATTTCAGAAGGACTTAAATACTCTTATAGTCTGTAAAGCCTTGTTAATCTGTAGATCAAGGAAGGATCAGTTTATTGCCATGGAAAAAAATAGTGCCTATTAAATACTGGGAAGTCCCATAGTCCAACAAATATTACCTTCATACAAGAAAATCATGCAGTGTCATAAAAAGTCAGCCACACCAATAGAACTGAGGAAAATAAAGTTTCCTGTTTAAAAATTTTTAAAAAGAGATCTCACGAAAATTTACATAGTTCCTGCTAATCATATGTAAAGGGCACTGAAGTACTGCTATACAAAGTAACAGTTTAATAAAACATGAACATAGGGAGAAGAGATGTGCAAAGAAAATGGTGAGAGTATTTCTAAATAAAGCAATGAAAAATCGTTGCCCTCACAAGAACTTCAGTATACTGAACAGTATCTGTGATCACGCTGCTGAGTTCAAGTCTGTCCCTCATGCCAGTGATGCAACTACTATAGATGAATTCTTCCATGGTGAATAATTGCTCTTAAACTAAAAATTTCATTTATGTCAGACAAGGATGGAAAGGCAAGTTTCAATGAAAAGCTGAAAAATATATAGGAAGCTACAATTTTCTTTTAAAATTTGAGTCATTCTTTTTATCAATTTACAACAGAATAATGAACAGTTGATAGCACATTGGAGACAAGTCCAAAAATACTTTTAAAACAGGCTTGTGAATGAAATGAAAATTCAGGAGCAGCAGATGGGTTCAACTGCTGTTAAATGTGGAGTGGTTTCCAAGAACATGTTGTATGTAATAATAAATAGCCAGAGACATTAAGTTTCCCCAGCAGTTTTAATCCTGAGCATACAAGCTAAGGGAGGGCTTTCAAGCCTTGGCTCACTGCAACTTCCTTACATTTTACCCTTGTCTACAGCAGCAAAAATGCTTGTTATTAACAATGTGTGCCAGCAATGAGTGCAATTACAGCAGCACTGAGCACAGTTTCACAGGCAGGCAGGTTTAACATGGGCTTTCTGAAACAAGAATAGTTCTTGGCTCTGCTTGCAGGTTAATCACATTCAGCACCAGGGTATCCATTCTCACAGTGGAAAATTATGCCAGTGTGCCCAGTGCCTCAGTTTGTGCATACGTTTTACATAATAAACATGTCAGAAATTGCCTCGCCTTCCAATTCTTGATCTGGATGTGGGCACTGGGATGATGTACTGCATCCAGGGTTTCTGCCACCATGAGCTGACTGACTCCATGTCTCATGTCCTCTTGGACTTAAGCAAAAGTGAAGTCCCAAAAGCCCAGGAAAACAGGCAGCAACTTTCTTGTTCATACCTAAAACAGTTCTGGCTTCATCTTCTAATCCATCAAAAAGTGGCTTTATTAAGTGACAGCTATGACTAAGTTAAAGCTTCTACACTTGCTACCATGTAATATTATATTTGACTGACACAAATATTTGTTACATGGAATGAAACTGGAACTTTTAAACTCACAATGATGCACAGAGGCACAGACAGAGAAGGATTCAAAAGAATGAGTTCAACTGGCAGAGAATAGAAATTACATTGGAAATGAACCCAGAAAAAAAAAAATCACTGCTGCTGTCTTCTGCTAATCCAATTGCTCCTGTAACAACAAAAAGTTTGTAAGGAACTGTGGAAAAGAGCACTACTGAATTCAAGGAAGCCTCTGGAGCTCAGAGCAGACCTACATTATAATATAATATACGTATGTTCCTGCTTAGATGCACCAAAGACGATTCTGGTTAGCTACTCTGTAATACCAGTATCTGCTTGATACTGTCGTGGATGAACTGGAGGGAAAGGATTATTAGGGGAACAAATGATAGAAAAGAAAGGTGAGGAACCAAATGAAAGAACTGTATCAGACAATAGCAGTGATGTCAGACCTTCATGTGGGTTGCAAACTATAAACTTACTCTCTCGCTAACCTAGTACTTTTCACTGCTACTCTAGAAAATAATGATTTCTAGATTTCATTGCAGATACCACCGCTTTTTCCAATTAATTCTCTCCATACAAACAAATATGGTACAACTGTTGCAAAATCCCTTCTCTCTAATCCTAGTACTATACTTCATTCATGAAATGGATAACATCAAATCAGTCCACTGATGCTCATGTGGCATTCAGGGACTATTTGTTTCTGAGGGATCTTCTAAGAGCTTTTTTTTAATCCCTTGTACCTACTGAGAGGCTTAGAAATGAAATTGCTGTATAGTCCTGGAAATTCAGCCATTAAAGTAACAGTCCCCAAAGCATGCCCTTCATTCCAATCTGAAAATTAATGGTAATTAAATATCATATATGTATAAGCTAACATCCTTTTGGTCAATCTAACAAGCAGCCTTACTAGAGGTTGTTTGGAGATTTCCAGAGCCAGGGCTTCTGTCCATCACATCTCAGCTGAAACATCCTTAGTGTCAAATGGATGCAAACTCAGCTGTTTTGTGTGCTCCCTGTCCCAGCTGCACCCTGTTCTGGTTAGTCAGACCTGCTAGAATGCTGTAGCACTACTACTTCTGAAATGGCTGCGATGCCTTAGGTTTTAACTTTTATATTTTTCAAATCCTGTACTGCTAGTGTAACTCTGAATTTCCTGTAACTTGTTAAGTGCTGTTCTCTTATGCTAAGATAGACATAACAAAACCTCTCTAGCTTGCTATCCAAGGACACCCAGACCAAGAACTGTAAACCATCATCTTGAGGAGAGAGGGGCAAGCTTGGGGAAATTCCATCATTGGCTGGGTTCTGGTTGGTGAATTTATGCTGATACAAAAGTATGAAGAACTCGTGACCTGTCGTCCATTTTGGGATCCACTGAGGCAGGACCCTCTGGAGCCCAGAGTGTACATCGGAAGGCCTTTCAAATAAATACCTCCTTTACTCCTGTCTAGTCTCTGTTTCTAGGTAGCCATTTAAGGCATCAGCTGCATCATCCAAAGAAAAGGAGGCTGAGGAACATGCTCAAGCCTGGACCCTCATAATCCTCACTGTTAGATGTTAGAAGTTACACGAAGCCCTGGCTATTCTGGGTAATTCCAGCTGGTTCCTCCCAGGTCAAAACTGCTCTAGAAGGAGCCAGACTTATGTAGTGTGGACATGAGTAAGCACCTTCTATTCCGCAGCACAGACACAACCACTTTCTACTACCAGAGATGCCCAATACTTGTTACCTGAACTACAAGTACCCAAGAAATCAAATTAGATCAATTACATATTTTTCTTTACCTTTTTGAAAGTGTCCAGCGATTTCAGGGGTGGTTGCTGGCAATGCAAATGTATGTGTTTTCATGTTTCTCTTAATGAGAGCGATCAGCAACAACCACATCACCGGAGTCGCACTGGAATTTGAAAGTAGTGACTACAGAGCACCACTGCCATTTGATTTTGCAGTAGTAGTTTTGAAGGGGTTTTGAACATCGTTTTGACCAGCCATTTAGACAGGGAATTATGGAGATAAGAGATTACATGATTAGAACTAATCTTTATTGAAAAGGACCTAAATACATCCTCAGTAAACTATGGTCTGTTCTCAGCTATTAATCAGCCATTTCTACTATTACCACAAAAATAGATGATATACATGATACATGATATAAATTATATACATTCTCTTTCACAGAAGCATTTTCTGATAACAGTCGATCATCAAGCACAAACATATGGGTTTGTAGGGTTTTTCTTTGTCCTGAAAACGTAAACAAATAAAGGCCTGGGGTTTTTCTTCTGGAGAGCCTCTTTTGCATATTGTAAGATGGTATATTCTGCAATACTTCAATCAGAGATACTGAAGCAAATTCAATGTATTTTGCACCTCCTCTCATGGGTTGCTCACTCTAAATGACCTTCATTTTAATATATTTTTCCTGTAACACTTTGAAGATGATCTTTGTAATATCCAACTCCTACCTGCTCCAGATATTTTTTTCTAAAATTGGTAATAAGTGTTAAATACGTGCCACTGTCAAATGTAGTCATTTTCCGGTGTCTTACCTTAAATCTGCTCTGGCACCCTCTGCGCATGTCTCCTTTGAGACCAGACTGGTTATTAAATTCCAGTTATTAGGAAACAAATTTAGGGTCAGGACAAGTTTTTCTACTAAACCTTTGCCAAATGCATGAATGACTTTGCCTACAAACAGCAGTCCTCTTACAGGTTTATATTCAGTTTGTGAGTCATAGATTTCACAAACAACAACAAAAAGGTTTTATTTGTTAAAAAGCGAGGATTTCCAAGAGCAGTGGTTCATGGTCAGTATTAGCTTAAATTGATTTCCCAGGAATAGGGGCATGAGATATTTGCACCCACAATCAAAAGTTTTCTGCTTTATTACAGCCAACTGTTTGGTCCTTATCACCTGTATTGCCAAAGCCATTTTAAGGCTTCATGGTATAGAATAAGAGGATTGAAAGAAATTTAGCATTTCAATTATGGAGATAATAAGAGAAATAAGACCCTCTAATTCTCTCAGCTTTCCAAACTCTGTAGCAAGACTAAAACATTAATGTCCCACTGTTGCTCTCCCCTCAAAGAAACCATATGTATTGAGACACAGACGTCAACATGGATCAACATGATGAAGTACCAGTACCTCAAAAAAACAAAGATATCATATAATAGAACTTAGTTCAGCTCTGACCCAGCAGCTCACTTTGTTCCAGAGAGCATCTGGTCATGCCTTTCTAACCTTTCATGGTCCTACCGCCTGTGAGGATATTACAGTTGTGTTTCTTGGTGAAAGATTTTGGTTGTCCAGCACATATCAAATGATAATAATAAGAAAAAAACATCTTTCAGAGGTGGAAAAAGCATTAATGTACTGTTTTTCTAAAGTATATATTGATATATCAAGCTCATAAAATTTATCTGGCATAAATTTTGATAGAAAAATCCTTTCCTTTCTTGATAGAAAAATCTTTGTTCTTACCAAAGCTAATAACTGTGCTTGCTTTGACAGTCCTTAGGGAAGGGATAATTTACTGAAATGTGTGAATGGGAGACTGCTTGTCTCCGCATGCCTCCTGATGCCTCTGGAGACTATAACCATGCTCATCAGCTGAGATGATGGTGTTTATGCTGTTTCAGTACCAGAGAGACCTGTCTGGCCATCAGCTGCCACTGAAGAAAGTCATGGGTTTCCTATAGGTGTGGTGATACATCAACCACAGACATATTGAGGGATGTCTTGGATGACATTTAAAATGCTGATAAATGTCTGTGTTTTGGCAGGTTTATTATTTCTGGAGGATATTTTTCCAACCTCCACTCTGCTTCCTTCATTTTTAGGGGTCTTCTTGATGAGGAAGAGGATCTCCTGTATTTTCCACTAGTAAAAGAAACAAATTTTCCTTAGTACCATTATGAGCGTTCTCCAATGTGCTGATGACCCAGCTAGTTCAATACTTTGTTAGTGTGGGGATTCCTAAGTAAACTCTGCTCTTCAGAGATCCCTCTCCCTGTTTAGCTTTTGCACACTGATGTGCCCGTGCCTCTATAACTGCAATAAGCACAGCACTGAATTCTTTCTATCCAGTATTCAAGGTTAGCAGTGAAAACAACTATCTTTGGCAACATAATAGTGAGTGTGCCATGTCCAGCTTCATAACTGTCCCATTTACTTCCAGTTCAATAGTGCATTTATCTCCAAATAAACTGCTGCTTATTGCTCCTGGGAGGATTAATCTGAGCAACACACGTGTTGGCTCTTGCCAAATTTTGCAAAGCGATATAATCCATCCTCCTTCTCACATCTTTCCTTTAGTGATACCCAGTGGGTTGGCTTCTGTTAACTAACTCTTCTCCTCAAACTCCACATGCTTTTTGCTGCAGTCAGAGTTGCGATGCTGTACGCAGCTCTCTTCTCCTACTGTGTTAAGGCTCTCAATCAGGACACAATTTTCCACCCACTACTCTGAGTCTGAACCCGGTCCTTTATTTTGTTTATCAAAGTCTTACATCTTAGTGATGTTCCTGTGCTTTGTTTACCCTCCCAGTCACAAGTGCAGTGCTGGGATGTGACTTGGGCATGCTCAATCCCTCCTCCACTATTTTGTGCCACAGGAAAGCTAAGCAGGCTTGATGTGCTCTTGGAAGAGCTCCAGCTGAATGACTGGCAGAAAAATGTGGGGTGTAGGTAGCACAGAACACAGAGTCAGCGTGTTTGTGGTGCACACAGAGGATGGGCCTCGTGGGGGGCACAGCAGAGCGCACTCGTGTCTCAGTGCACATGGAAATGACAGCATCTCTCACCAGAGACTCAGCCCCCAGAAATGCCACGCACAGCTTCCACAGCCTTTTGTACCTCTGACTAAAGCCACTATTCGTATTCCATGCTTATGGGGCAGAGAGCATTCCACATCCTTCTTTGCTCCAGTTTTATAGCCTTTTTGGCTGGGGCAACAAAAACTATCAAAGACATTGAAGATTTCAACCCCACAATTGTTAGAAAAGGATCTGTATTTTGCTGGCATTCACAGCTTGCAAAACTAGAGTGGTGTCACTTTTGTTACCCTCCACGTTCCTGGAGAATTCTAGCCTTGGTGAGACTGGCTTTGAAGTGTTTCACTCTCCTCCTCAGTGTATTTTCTCTGTTCCTTTTAACTCCTTCTCTAAGTCCTGTTCAGCAAGCCCTTTCTTCTGACAGCACTTGCAAGAGGGTTTTTTTATGCCTGGTTTCATCTAGCTGGGAATAATCACAGAAATCTGATGTCACCTCCCCTGACCCAGAGACTGTGTCTTACTGAAATGAGCACAGAGGTATCCACTGGTTATATCATACAGGACTAATATAAGAAAAGGTTTGTCATTAGGATTATTGCAAATATATCCCACCTGATTTTAAGGTTTAATTTCAAACCTATATTCTAAAAAAATACAGAAAATAAAACTACAAACAAAAGAAAAGCAATTATGATGAAAGACATTTGGAGATTATAATTGTGTTGTATTTTCCAGTGCATTCAGGGGCATAAATATACATTTTTGCTTTTGTGCTATATACAAGGAAATAAAATATACCAGTTCATAAATGTGTTGGCAGGGAATCTCTACACTGCTCAATTTTGGCAGGATGCTAAGTATTAGATGCTAAATATTATTTGACCTCATGACTCACAGGAAAACAATGTGTACTTAAAACACAGAAATAATTGCTCTACTTCAGTATGTCCAGCTTTCCTATATTTAAAGGCAGTTCACCATCTGAAGATATTTCTAAATTGAACTGCTCTAACATTTAATCCCATACCCCCAATGACAACAGGCTAGAATTTTTCTGAGGTCTTTTTCTTAAAATTTCTCTGTTCTCTTTAGATGAATTCTTAGTGAGTTAATGCTTACATCTGCTTTATATACTTACAGCTCTTCAACACAGTGAATGCTAATTCCTGTCCTTAGGTTTCTATCTTGGGGACTTTAGAAACCTGCAAATCTTTCTATTATTCTGTGTGTCTGCTCAGACATGTTTACTTATACACACATTACGCTTATGCTATGTATGTGATGCCATGATGATTTTTCATCTTTTCTTTTATACCCCTTTTATATGCCCTTTCATATAGCTTTTATGTATTCTTAGTGCTTTTACCCCACACACTTGTAACTCTTATAGTCTGATAACTTAGTTTAGACCTAATGTTTCATTAAGCCAAGAGACACAAACATCCTGAGGCCTTGCAGTTAGAGGCCAGAAAGCCTTAGAAACCAAGGTCCCTTCTAGAACACATCCTGTAAACTAAGATAGGCCCATCCAGGGGAGAATTCCTCAGGACAGGGGGGATCATTCAAGCATCTCATTGGGGAGTCTTTGATAATAGATATGTTAATTTGCAAGGCCTATTACTTGTATACACAATGTATCATGCAGGTGCATTTCGGGGTGCATTTTGGCACCTTCCACCCGGACAAAGTGGTGCACCTAAGTATCCTTAAATAAATACCAAAATAAAAACACTTTTCCCCTTAACAGTGTCTGGCTTTTAATTTTAAGACCAGGGATAAGGCAACATATGTATAATGTCTCTTTTGACTTTACACAGCAGCTCAGCAAGAATATGGTCATATTCAGTAGATGTAAGGATGTGTATTTATCTGTAGAGGAAAAATTTTACACCTTCTCTCCTCTCTCTAGTTCTTCCTCTAAAGCATTAATCCTCTTTCTGAGCCACCACCCTGAAGAATTATGTCACTGAAAACAGAGTTAAAGGCAACCTCAGGAAAAAAAAAATAATAAGTTGTAGTTTTGGAAAGTACTTTACATAATACTTGTAAAGCTCAATACCAGGAACATGCCATTGATGGAATCTCATGACAGCCATAAAAATGAATAGTACCTTTTAATGCCTTCACCATCTAGACATGTTTCACAAGGGTATAATATGTGGTGGGGTTTTTTAATCACAAAACTTTACTTTATTCACTCTTCCTTCACAAAACAGCTGAAATTTGAAATTTCTTACAGCTGTTGGTCTCTCCCGACATCAGCAGTTACCTCCCTCCCCTGATCATCAGGCCCCTTGCCCTGTAAGAGAACGATGGGTGATGGGGACATTTTGGAAAAACTGAACATGGGTGAGGTAGGATAAGGAAATGAAGAGACTGAGGGAGTGTTTCACACAAATGCCTGAAGGAAATGTCATTCCTTTAGGTGCTATCGTGGGTATCACCTGACAGTTATCTGACTGTCCTCTAGGATATCATGGGGGCATTTCTACTATATCACCAGATTCCTGCAGCCTCCATAATCCTTGATGGATAGGCAAACAGTGTCTAACCTCCTTGACAGAAACTTTATGGGTGAAATTAGCCCTGCAGCATTAAGTGTTAGCATCAGAGTGCAATGTGTAATCAAATGTTTGGTACTAGTGAGCTCACTGGAAAAAAATGGATGCCAATTTCATCTTACTAGCTCTTGAGATTCATGGCTGCAGGGTGCCTGTCAAAATCACAGCTAAATTTGAACAGTGATAGATCAGATTTATGACAAGGTTTGGATGGTTGAGGCATTATGTTTTAATGGACTTATCAGACTGGACAGAAATTAAAAAGCTCCTCTATGTTTTAACACTTGGCTGGAGAAATAGCAAAAATAAATCACTTTTAAAGATGACACTTCTGGTCTGATTAACATCTTCCTGATCAGCAAGTCCTAAAACACTGACCATGATAATGCATATTCCTATTTTACACAAACATATACACACACTGCATCCAGGAGACAGAGTTAAGGTTGCCATGGGAACTTTACCTCCAGATTTTTTGGGTTTGTATAATTAAAATAACACAAGTACAATGTTGTAAGAATTTAGTTTTGCCTTGTAATTAATTATGGTCTCATTTTATTCGGGCAGGAACTTTGTTTTTCTGATGGTACAGCCCCACGTAATAACCTTATTCAACATTTCCAAAAGTTGGTTTTCTAAGCAGGGGATATTTTAAACTTGAATCACTGTGCAGAAATGACTACAGTGCAGTACAGAAAGTGCTGCATCAGTGTTAAACCAGGTGGTCCAGCTGCTGGTAAGGTAACCTCCATGGCAGCATTGAACTTAGCACAAGCTCTGCCATTGCACTGCAGGCTGTGCCAGGCCTGGCATAGGCTGATGCTGAGGTGTGGAAAGAAGCAGAACACTTCTGGGACCTCATTCCTCCCCTCCAACAGTAGCCATTACCCTACACATATTTAATCCACCATGGGAAGCACCAGCAGACTCCAGCCTTGCTCATCAGGGTTGCCCTCAGCTCACTGTTTCTTGGTTCATCTCTTTTCTCCTCCTATGCTCTTTCAGGTCAACTCCCAACTTCTCCTGGATGTTCAGAAAACTTGAGTTATCTCTGAGCATAGGAATACACTTAGACTCCTCGCTCTAAACTTAGGCTTTCAGAAGAACTGACCTACAAACCTCATTGATGTCAACGACTGAAAGTGTGCAGCAAACAGCCTTCCTCAACAAGTCATCCAGATGAGGGCTTTTGAGTCCTACAGAAGTTGTGTGAAGATATCAGAAAAGAAGAATGGTCCTTGGAGCCCTTTGTCTTTTCAGTAAAGGGATACTCAACCTTTTGTGCTATCAAGTTTTAGAGCAAGACATGCTATTTAAATAAGCAGCAGCCTTTCCTCCCCATTGGAACATGTTGCTTCCTCAAGAGACCTGGACCTTGCTACAGGCTATTTGCAAAGCAGAGGATACTCACACTGAGCATGGAGAGATCATTATTGATCTAATTGCAGTCACAGGCTACTGCTGACCCCAAGAACATGAGCTTCAAAGCCTGCATTTGATATACATATACAGACACTGCTGTCAGTACTGCAGACATGGAAAATGAGCTTTCTGAAGAGCCAGCTGGTTTAGTCAAGAGGAAAAGAACAGAAAACAATCAAGTTTTTGGCATTGTAATGAAATGAGACCTTACCATATATATGTCCGTACTGAGGAAGGAGTTTAGTTAAAATATTCAGTATAAGTCTCCTCCCTAAAGGAATAGCACTTAATACATGTTAAAATGTAATTGTATAATTGGAACTCAAGTGTTTGGGTTATGTAAAAGGTGCTGTAGGCGTATCAGCTTAGACAGAGGTAATTAGATCTTGTATATTAACATTTTTCCCTTAAAGGGATAATCAGCAATACTTTCAGTATTGGAGAAGCTCAAGCCTGGAAGCTGGGTGGGAAAAGGTGCTGTTCGGAACTCCTCATTTAGCCCTGTGTTTGCTTTGTTCCTATCTCTGTCACTGAGTAGACTGAAAGAATATTTCTGCAGTAGATTACTTGCTTAATACAATCCCCTCTGGGTGCCCACACAATGGCAATACTGCCACTGCTTTTGGTGAAATCAGCACAAAACTGAATCACCTGCAAGCATCAATTGTGGTGCTGAAAATAGGACTAGGTATTGGCGTTAAATAATGCAATACCTGCATATTTAGTAACAGGTCATGCACTGAAGCCACACAAGTCTGTGGCAGGGCCAGGAGTAGAAGAAATCAGAGCTCTATTGTCTCCTCGAGGCAAGGGTTAACACTTAACACAGGTAAGAGTAAACAGCCACACACCAGTGCTTAGCTCAGTCAGCCTGAAGGATACAATAACAACAAATATGGTTTTACTCACAGTAAGCTGAATGACAATCAATGGCACTACAGCTTTGGAGCATCCAATTGAAGCCCTTGAAAAATCAAGAGGGTGAACAGGAAGGTAGGCTACTATTCCATCATAGGATGAAGACAGGAGAATATTATGGATTTCTTGGATTTTCAAATATGTTGTAAAGTTTTCCAGAGGAAGGAAGCTTTTTATTTTGAAAACAGAACACTGCATCTTTAGAAAGTGAAACAGAAGAGCACAAATAAAAGCTGGTTTTGCTTTTTAGGATTTTTCTTTTCAAGATAAAAGAAGAAATGCAAAGTTCCTCAAGCCAGAAAAACAAAACACAGCCAAACAAACCACCCACATACCAGGACTACTCCAGGTATTTTCATTTCATTGCTGCTATCCATGCTTATCTTTCACATACAAGAAAAACATTCCAGGAAAGAAATTCCAGGAAGAAAACCCAGACTTTAAGCTTCTCATTGAAAAGCTCATACCAAATTTGGAATCCAACAAAATCTCAACTGAAATCAAGAGAAGGTTAATCCAGACTAGAAATATTTCCCCCATTTCATATTTCTCCCTTCATGCCTGCTGAAGACCTCCCTATCTCTTCTCTGTACTACTCATATGAGGCTTTGTAAAGAGTTTGAGAACAGTACAGATATCTTGTTTCTTGCTAAGTCAAAGCCTCTCTTTGTACCTGAGAGGGAAAACCCTACTTTTCGGCTTTGTTCCTAAAGTCTCAAAAGATCAGGACTTGTGGACTGAAATAGCTGGGTAGCCTAAATAGAGATGTCTCTTCAATGATTATCTGCATTGATATGAGAGGCAAGAAGAAGGAAAGAACTGTTACCAGGACCCAAAGGACAAGCTCCCTTGTCTTCCTTTATTTTGACCCACGCCCTGTATATGACAGAGATGGGCAATCCATTTCCAGAGGCAATCCCAGCACTTATATCAAGCAGCTCAATATAATTTTTCCATAAGGCTAGTGACTAGAAGATCTCAATGCACTTAATAAAGGATTTTCTTAAATGCAGATATTTAGAACAAAAAAAAATACCTAGCAATAGTTACAGAGCTCCTTAAAACGAGGCTTTTTCACTCTCCTGTTTTCCAACGTGCATCTGTCCTACAGATGTGCTTTCCACTGTGGGATTGCACCTGAACCTGATCTTTGTAGACAGCAGCCGTGCACAACAGTGCACTTGGGAGCAGGGAAAAGCAGCGAGTCCATGTGTCTCTAAGCAGTCTGCACCTTCCTTTAAGGGGTCAAGTGGTAGCTCAGAGCAAGCTGCTAAACGGTTGTTTGTACCACCTCTGCAGGCAAGCAGAGTGGGGTATCTACAGCCAAAGAGATGAAAACAACTGTAGTTGACAGCAAACACTGCCAGAAGGTCAGCACCACCTGGAGAGTGGTTGTTTCCAACCCAAAAGCTGCCGAGCTCAGGCGTCTCTGCTTATATTTAGAGCGTTTAATTATAACTCATATTTTTAGCGTTAGTGAAAACACATTAAAAAAATAAAGAGCTTTGCTCTTCTTTTGGGATCTCACCTATTAAACCATAAATATGGACCCATAAGGTCTTTCTCTTTTGGGAATGGCACTGCAACTTTAAGCATCGTTACATAATCATGTGTTGGACATAGAATTATTCTACTTACACACCATAGGTTCAAGTACACTATTATAAAGGAGAGAAATTCACTTCATTTTCAAAACTTCACACAGAGAAAATGTAATTTCAAGAGTTACAACTTCAAAAAATGTTCAGCTCTTTTCAGTTTTCAGCACCTTCTATTTTGTCCTGCTACAGCTTCATTATTTTCTTATTCTTTGTAGTACATGGCAATCTTTTTCAATGAAAAGAAACCATTCCACATTAGTCACAACAGGAAAACTAATTTTGCTTTGCAGCTGGTGAATGGAGATTATCAGAACTTTTATTCACATGCAGAAGATAACAATATAATAGCTAAGGAATGCTGACAAAATGCTGTGTTTACTCTAATTTATCAGTTTTGTAAGCCTTGACTTGTTCTCAAAAAAGCTACCTAATGCATGACTGCATTACTCCTCTTTGGTAAATTTTGTGCCCTATATTCAACTAAAATCCAACAGATTCCAGGGGGACCACATGTAGTGTTATACTCAATACTCATTTGAAGCTTTGTGGAACTATTTAATGATAGGAAAAGCAAAAGAAAGGGCCTTGTGCCCCTTAAAAAGGCAGCAATATGTTCACACCAAATAACCAAATTTCTTTAGATACCAAGTCTGACTGAGGTCTGAGAAGAGCATCTCAATAAAAAGCCCTAAACCTAATTTCTGCAGCTAAACTCCACCAAGGAGGAGACTCTTATTAAGTGCTGTGCCTTGGTCTTTAAGTCAGTCATCTACAAGGTTTAGCCAAATGTGGAATTACTAACATGGAGGTATTTCACTACAACATGGTATCAGTCTTAGTTTGGGTCTCTGCATTAGCTTGTCACCATCTAACTAGAGGAATAAATTATGCAGGAAAATCAAAGCAGACTCTCTGCTCACTTTCCTTTTCTTGCCTTATTTTAATTTTAGCTGCAATTAATTCAAGGAGTTAAAGCCTTCTTAATAAAGAAATGCTTAAAATACATCAGCTAGATTTAACTTATTAGGAGTTTTGACAACAAGTCATGTTATTATTTACTGCAGCATTCAAAGACCTGTTTGACTTCTCACTCTTGCATAAGAACTTTCAGGGATGTGACAACATGTATTTTCTATATAAGGCAAATAGACCTCTGCATCACAAACATTTTTGACACTTTCAAATGCAGTTTACAGCCTTAAACAGACATTCTGCTTCTCCCACCCACCCACCATCACATCCGAGGCCTACAGCCACCAAAGTTTCAGAATTAGGAGTGGGAGTATTACTAATCTACCAGGTAAGTGCAGGGTTTAGTGACCTGTTCGGGTGTATATCCATACACGTGACAAGGCACGGACACATATCCCTATGTGTCACATATCCTGTCTCCAGTTCTCTCTAGAAGTGCCCTCCTAACTTCCCTACCCAAACCAACCACATTGACTGCCCTGGGATCTAACAGTGAATTTTAAGTACGAGCCAGGAACAGCAGAGAAGGCACATAGGCATGTTGGAGAAGTAAAGCAAAGCAAAGGAGGAGCTAAAGCATAGGCTGAATAAAGGAAGCACTGGAGAAACAGAAATTCTGCACGGGCAGATCCTTAGGAGGTACTTAATTCCTGTCAAAAGCCAAGGGGGTTGGTACCTAATTATCTCAAGGTCACGACTCTTCCTGAACTTATTTAGAAATGGAGGCATAAAAGGTGATGCCCCACCCCTGTGACAGAAGCCCCTACCATCCCAGCCCCTGGCTACGCTCCCAACTTTAATCAGAAGAGGCCAAATCAACTTCCTACACATGTTCTATTGGATCAATGGAAGAACAGGGAGTAACATTCAGAACTTTCAACTTTCCTTCCCTAGTTTTAAACTCTGGATTATGCTTCCCATATTTCCTTCTGTTTCAGCTGCAGTGATATTTCACCCGGTGTTGCTCAGAACCCAAGACATTTCTTCTGCAAAGAGAGGTGTACAGATGCATGCTAAATCACATCTCATTTCTCCTGCTTTCAGTGAAATTTGGATGAGGTCATTTATGGAGGTTCTTTCCAATCAACATTTCTAAGATTCTGTGATTACTTTTTATGTGTTCTTGTAATGTGAGCTGACCCCTTCCTATCTGAGCTCCTTTCTTTTATGAATAACTGAAGATGGTAAAAGAAAGCCCATCAGACTACAGGACAACTAATTCTCATCTAATAACAGAAATTTTATTAACTCATGGAGCCCTATGCTGTCCCTCCTGGTGAATAAAAACAGTCAAGAAATAGCTGGTGTTTGCACGCAGAATGTGGATTAGTTTGAGAGCATCTCCATTTCTCCGGCTCAGCACACTGAAAGTTTTTATTCCAATTATACAGGAAAGTAGTAGCTGCTAATGCTCTGGGAAAAACTGGTGCAATCCAGTATCAGTAAGAGATTTATACATCAGATAGGCAACCGTAGACAGCAAATCAAACCTCTGTTTTAGGAAGCTGCCTCCAACACAAGGAGCAATAGCCTGAGGTTCAGGTCCCAGCTTTATGAGGAAGATGTTGTTCTCCTGTCCCTACAGCTGTACCTGACCTGAGGAAGCAAGCCTGAAGACCCTGCAACAAAAACACTTTCAATACAAAACCTCCCTGTTCATAACCAGGTCTTGCAATCCTCTGAAAGTTTCTCTGACACAGTCTCTATTCCCTCTCTCTCTGCTCACTTCCAACACCTTTACAGGGCTGGCTTCCACCTTTACAAGACACTGGAAAGATATGCCCTTAATGCTGGAAAATTAAAGACCTGCATGTCTGAAACTCACGTTGGGGTTTGATGCAGATAGTAAAGAGTGCAAAACACCAGGGCTTTAAGGAGGAGGTGCAACAGTCTCCTCTGTAATGCGTACATACACACAAAATTAGACCTGCAAGTGTGTTTTCTAGGTCAACTTCTTCTCCCTCCTCTGCTCTCACCTCCTCCCTTGAGTTTTCTTAATTGTTCTGGGAAGAAATACATGTTTCAAAATGTATCACCAAACTTTATCTTATGAAAACATATTGTCCTGGTCATTTTATATCCCAAACAACTGCCTATCGAATGTTAGTCTTCAGTTAACTTTGCCAGTGCGAAAATGGCCTATGCTTTCTTTTGCTGTCAAGTGCTTAGCTCCCATACAGCTAATTTATCATCTTTCTTAAGCTAAGGACCAGGAATCTGAGCACAACGACTGACACAGACAAAGGAAAGAAACAAGTAGGAAAAGTATAAAAAAACACTGCTACAAGAACACTGAAAAAACCTTCCCTCACAGCTCTGCAGATTTTTTGTGTCCTGAATTTTATGGGACTCTACAGCACTTTGTTTAATTTATTGTAGACTGCAGAACCTGGGATATAATGTGCCATTTGAGAGCCATATGGCCCTCTGAACTGGGCTGAATGTCCCTCCCAGCGATCAGCCTGACCACAGCTCCTGAACACTCACAAGATTTCATGATGCAGTTACTGATTTGCCTCCTTGCAACAGGTGTACATGCATCTGCTTGCCAGCTTCCTTCCTCCTGTATCATAATCCCAATGCTATTTTAAAATAATCTTTGCAGAATAAAAACACGACCAGAGTTCTAGAAATTGCTTCTTCTCTACAGCAATTTTATATAATAAATTGAAGGATTGTAGCACTACTTGGATGGGAGGAGATAAGAGCTTGTCAGCAGTTTCTTTTCAAATTCACATTTGCAAGGACTTGAGATTCACCTACAACAATTTGCTTTGGGGGGAAAAAAAAAAAGAGGGGGATGTGAAACCTCAGTCCTGGGGGAAGAACTATAAAAAAAAGATGAACAAGAATATTTCAAGGTATACCTGAAATAAATAGTGTGGAAAGAAGAACACACAGGTAAAAAAGGAGGAAATACTTTGATTTTCACTAAAGTCATTAGATTTTCACTTATACCCTCCCCTGTCTTTGCCTAACTATGGCTTTATGTTGTCCTTAGACCAGTTATACTCACACTATTCATTTCATTTTGGTGCTGTTTACACACAATAACTACTAATTCTCAACATTCCTTGGAGGCAGGTATTACCAATTTGATTTTCTAGAAAGAGATGCAAGGCACAATTTTCCTCAGGCTACATCAGGAATTCTATGTGAGAGCCAGGAATAGAAATAAGGAGTTCCCATTCCCTGTCCTAAATCAAGGTCACAGAAAACCCTCTCTGGTAGAGGCTATTTTCTCAATGTTTTATGGAGGTGACTATCCTGTTATGGAACTATGTTTTATACAGACTGGGATTTCCCTGGGATGTGTACAAACCTCAAGTCATCTAAGTGCCAGCTGACAATAGCTCTCACAAATAGTGTAAGGGCCAGGACTAACACCATTTAACTACACACTGTTCACAGGGCATTGTTATAAGCCTTATAAGGTGGTAGGCAAGTGCGAATTTACTAATTTAAATGCCCTTTTTAGCTGTTAAACCTTTTCATTTACTGAATTTAAACTCCTCTCTTACTTGAAGCACCTGTGGCTGGTAAAGGTGAAGTGGATGTAGCTAGTAGGAAGTATTTGAGGGTGGAGCATCTCTGTGTGCTGGACACAGGGTCTCTTTTCTTTCACTGAGTTCAGTGCAAGTTTCTCACAGTTTTGGGCTCGGACTTTTAACCCAGCATACCTGGCTGTATTTCAGGTGGACTGGCACACGCGTGGTGGTCACAGGTCCAGATGAACCAAGCCTGACAGAGCTGTTACGGAAAGACTTAATCCGACCTATTGGTTAGATCTTTCAAGATACAAATCGTGGGATCATGATTGAGGCCTTATGCCACATCAATTATGATAAACCTGTCTGTTTCTCAGCATGACCCTTGGTTCTCAGGCCAAGCGGTTGAGTGAGGCCCACACCCATGTTGCTACTAAAGTTGCTTTTTTAATAAATGAATCCAAGATGTTTTTCACGCTCTCAAATATCACCAAAAGGCAAAGGGCAGGGGTGGGAGGTGTTTGAAGATACAGGCAAGAGGTTTGGCTGTAGGCTGCAAGTAATCTTCCCTGATGCAGTCTCATCTACATTCCCTTTTGGAAGAGGTTCCTGGAGGGAACAATCCTTCAAGCCATGTCTACAAATTGTCTTGAAAGACCCTGGGATCACCCCAAAATTCAGCCAAGGAAAAATCTAACAATTCTTCAATATAGAATGTCAGGAGTTGAGTATTTGAGTACAATCATTAGTCCTCCTTTACTTAGTGATAAAGGTATACTCTAAATATTTGCAGCTGGTCCAAGGGCTGCAGTTATAGGTCTGTTTCCGTAGGGGATGAGCTCACATCTTGCAAATAAATGATGTGTCTACAGTCCTTCTCAGGCAAGTGGGTGTTGGCACAGGCTCTTTACCACATTAGACACATCTACAGAGCCTCCAGGTGATTCATTGTGCGGACTTTGGTGCTGACAGCACCTTGCAACTTTCTGAACACTCATATTTGGCATATTCCATCATAATTACACTGAACAGCTGCCAGCATCTCCTAAAGGAAATAGCTCCCCAAAATGATGTGTCAGGATTCTCAGAATAAAGGTTCCTGAAATGCCAGTTGGAGGAAAAATAAAAAACCTTCCTGTTTACTGAGAGTCCCAGAAAACCTGCTTTTCTGGCTTGGTGGGGAGGGATGATTAGAGAAGCTAAGGGGTGCAATTCCTCACTGAAGCTGGGTGATGATTTTTACTTTCCAATGATACTCTCAGTACACTAAAGAGTCAAGTGACTCAAAAGAATAGCGCAAACTGCCTTAATACTTCATCAGATCATTCTGTGCCATCTCTCCTGGGATTATAGATCATTAACTTCTACAGGGAGTCAGAGGAATTCCCATCAGTAATCTTTCTTCTCATTCAGGTTTCCATTACATTCAGCACAACCCCCAGCTAGGCTCTCTTGAAAAATCCTGTCCTTCATGTTTATTAATACTACAGAAAATGCTTAAAGCTGAAGGAAGTACAATCAGAAAAGTAAAAGCAATAAATATATATATTTTAATAATGAGAATATTTCTGACAGCTACACTGGAAACATAATAGCTACTTTCCAAAGATCAGGAGAACTGTTCAGTGACAGTTTTCACTTCTATTGTTATTATCACTTAAATATATTTATATAACACTTCTTTATCACCATTCTCTCCTATGACATCTCTTACAGCTAAGATGAATGTCTATATATATCCCTCTCTTAGTCAATAATTAGATTGCAAAATCAAGCAGCTCATGTAGCTGAGCATCAAGTCATTTCTATTTGAAAGTACCTCATTTTATGTAATTATTATGTATAATTTAAAGTAAAAATATATTTTAAAAATCAAGTGTCTGAAAAAACTCTGAACTTCTCCTTCAAAATGTTCAGTAACCCTTAGCTATGCTCCCCGGCTCTACTTTTTCCATAGGTAAACTTTATTGCAGTACTTATGAACCACAACAATCAGCTCTTCTTTATTGCTAGCTTAAAAAAGAAAGCCATTTCCCACTACGGCTGTATGTTCAAAGGTACAGTACAGAGGGCATTCACAGTGTCCTTTAGCTCCAGGTGAATTTTAAGTAATTTGGAGTGGTGAAAATCAGACTTCATTGCTGCACTTCCAGAGAATGTTCTTGTGATGACAGAAGCATGACAACAAGATGGGGCTGGAACTAGGTGATACTTTAAGATCTCCTCCAACAGAAACCATCCTATGACTGTATGATAGCTAACAGTGTGAGCCATCTAGTCCAGAGCAAGAAGAAGATATTCTGGCAAAATGTGGGAAAAAAGCCACTGATTCAAAATGATGTAGGGATTGAGGATCTCACCTTCAACAGAACTTTCTTTCAGTGCACAAAACTTTTAAAAAACAAAACAAGATACCTTAAATTAAAAGAGCCACTTTTAGCATTGTTTTCTTTATTTAAACTGTCTCAGGGAATCTCCCACCAGCCACCCATCTCAGTCACAGTGTACAGGGAGCTTGCAGGCAGGACAGGGGCAGAAAGCAAGACACAGTACTCTCATACAAACACAAATATTTCTAACATCTGATTTGATACTTTTCCAAAAATACCTCAGCATTTCCTTCCTCTGGCCAGTGCCAGAGGGTGACAGCTAGCAAGTGAACCCGCTCCAAATAAGAGAGAATGGTAACACTTGGTGGCATTCCCTAACCAGTGACTGAGTAACTCCTGTGTCATTGAGGGCAGAGGCCCAAAATTTCAGAAGATTCATGATATAATTTTTTTTTTTCCATTTACAGTCTAGCCAGACCCCACCAGCTCCTTTTCTGCTTGCCTCCTCAGGACCCTTGCCCAGGCCTTCTCATCCTACACCTAAGTTGCTCTCTCTGCAACATCTTTCCTCATGTCTTTACCCCACCTGAACCTTCCTGCTGCTGCCTCCTACCTCTCCTTAGGCTTGTGCCATCCCATGTCTCCTGTAATGATTTCTGCAGCACCCACAAACCTATGATGATTTACGAAGTCAATCTACTCTTCTCTGATTTCCTCTCTCTATTCCTAAGTGGTGGGGAGCAAGAAGTTCTCAACAGTAGGATCCACTTTATACATTTTTTAATACTGGGAGTATTAAAAGACAAGATCCCATAGCCTCATAATCTGCTACTTGGGCCTCAGATCTCAGCCTTCGAGTGACCTTTGAGTACAATGAGCAGTTTTTTTCCCCCCACTCATTGATTATGGGTGGGAACTGCTGGAGACCTTTCATTTTTCTTCAGCCAGAAGTGTTGAAGTCCAGGGGGTTAGTGAATGCCTGATAGAAATAAAAAGATACAGCCAGGTAAATTTGCTTGGGCTTACACCCCATATCCAACTTGCATAAATGCAATGCCAGAGAAGAAAACTCTCCCTGCCTTGAGTGTTGTGCACTAATGCACAAATCCTCTGTGACTCAAGTGATCATACTCAGAGCCTCTTGCCAGTGGCAATCCTGCATCTCTTCTGCAGCTCCTTCTATTGCTGAGAATTTTTATTTAAACACCACAGTAGCCTAACAAGAATAATATGTGGAAGTAGGTTTCTCAGTGCCACTGTCAATGTTACGCATAGCAAGTGGCAGCAATGTTCCAGCTGAATTACTCTGCTGATTGTCCATGAAAAGGCAGCAAACTCTTTCAGAGGGTTCTGGAACCCTATACAATATACTAGTCTCCATAGGTGGATCACACAAGTCAGCATGACCATGAACATGTTGTATCTTTGCATCTCTCCAGTTCTGATCCCCCCAAAAAATCATAAATTAAATATGTCAGTGTAGTCAGAGGTTAGGTACATATCAGCAAGCAGCAGGAATGGATCCACAGAATGAAGAGCTGATAAGAAGGGCTCAATCACAGCATCACACCTATGTTTTTTTGTGTTCAAAGTGAAATCCTGTTAAAGTGTTTTTATAAACTGAATACATGTAAGATTTTG
The DNA here is from genome assembly GCA_013396875.1 of Vireo altiloquus. Classification (NCBI taxonomy): domain Eukaryota; kingdom Metazoa; phylum Chordata; class Aves; order Passeriformes; family Vireonidae; genus Vireo; species Vireo altiloquus. The sequence goes on along the minus strand of VZRF01001782.1, from coordinate 411,604 downwards.
CAGAATTCTTCATGTGTTTCTGGAATGAATATTTCTGCTTATTTCCATCAAAAAGGCATGCTGTTTCCATACCCCAAGCCTACTCTGTAATGCAAAATAAATCAGGACACATGGGCAGGGCTGGGAGATTACTGTCAAAAAATCATTTGGAATTTGAATGAGTGTTCTATCTAGTCGCATCCATTGCACTTGAGTTCATGTGGGTACATCAAGAAGCTAAAGCATGCAAGGCCTTGAGCAGGTCTGCTGTGTATCATAAGTAGCTGGAGAAGTGTTTTCCTGTCATCTCAAGCTGCTGCTCCTTACGATACCCAGGTCTAGACTATGACAATATAGAGAATATTCTCAATTAAGAACTAAGTGACATCCCAGAATTTGTCCAAGAGACTAAGAACACCAGTACAGAAAACTACTAGTTTTTTAACAGTTTGATAATGATAAAAATAATAAATAGGAATGTCAAGATATTTAGTAATACCACTTACTGTTAGTTTTAATAATAAAATCTTCTGCATTCCAACAGTTTTTCAAAACATAGAAGTTTTGACCATTGAAGAAACAAGTGGATTTACTTGCATGTTCATCTCAGTTAGTGGAATATGTCACTATTCAACTGTTTCAGCTAAAACTGAGAAATAATAGCAAAAAACCTACCAAAACCAGCTATTTTGCTGGAGGAGGGGTTGTGATAAATGTGCTAGGAGGAAAGAAAGGAGACAGGGAAGAGAGGTAAGTCTATCTTATCCCTTTAAAAAGAAATTAAATTATGCTAGGACAGATATAAAAATAAACCTAAATCAGAAGGAAAGTAGGATTAATCAAAATAGCTGGTCAAGGTCAACAAACAGAAGTCAATGGAATCTCCTCAAAATCTATTTTCAATATATAGAAGTAAAAGAGGTAAGGCAGAATAACACTTCCATCTGAGAGCCAGAACTGCAGTTAAAATATAATTTAAGAAACATGTCAGTCAACCTGAAATCCCTTCCCGGCACTCTTAATAAGAGCAAAATGAACAGGATATTAAGAGCCAGGAGATAACTCTTCTGCAATACTGAACAAATAATTCAGCAAAGTGAGTAAGCACATACTGACATTTTAGCATGCATTTAAGTTTCAGCATCTTCAGTGAGAATCTGATGTGTGCCTGTGCACTCCTCTCGATGGAGATCCATGACCGTGGGTCTGTCTTACACACAAGCCTTCCTTCAATCTGTGGACATGACTCTGCCCAGTAGCTGTGGAGCTTCTCACGGACTCAGGGAATAGGCATTCATGTGCTAACCCTGCTAAGACAGTTCTGCAAAGCACCTCCTGGCACCTGAGGGCCACATTTTACAACTTGCTTATCCTCCTTCTGCTTCAGCTCTGTACTGCTGTGATGGGAACACAGGTACTTCCCTACTGGAAATTGAAAAAATGCTTAAACGTGTTAAGGTGCAATTGTGGCAATTCAGGTAGTCACTGACGTGTCTTTCAAATTAAACAGCTCTGAATTCTTCGCAATTTCAAGGTTAAGGATTACAAAACTGAACATCGTTGAAAGGAAAGGTGCAGGACAAGGACAGCTATCAAAATCCAGGAAATCAAGCAAAGCTTCTCGCAGGCACAGTGAGGGCTCCTCCACTGACCTTCTTTGCAACATATGGTGTGGCAAGATGTGCACCCTCCTCCTGCCCCACCAAACTAACTCCCTGGCACCAGCTGCTAGGAATGAGAAGACTGTAAAACTATTGCATGGGAAACAGATAAAAACGGTTCTGGTTCTGAAACAGTGCATTTCTCTCACTCACTTCTCTGCTCACAGGAAAAAGAAGTCTGTGTGTAACACAAAATTAAAACCTGTAAATCACAAGTGTAAGCAATACTGTAACTTGCCCTGTCCTTTTGAAAGGAGTCAGTTAACAACATGACCTGGTTATTTTAGCACTCGGAGATATTTGCCCATACTTTAAATTCCACCATCTAGATTTTACATTCTAAGGACCTATTTTCTCCTCTGTCACCAGACTATAGAGTGTCATTTCAGGCTATTACACTCTTTCCTGAGTTCAAGAGCCACGTGATTCTAGAAGTCATAATATTATGAGCATGCTTAGATCCATGACTTCATGCCATATTACTAAAACGTTTCCTAAAAAGAAAGAGTCTCACTTCTTATTCACACTTCTTTGCTCGTTAACAATGGATCTGCACTTATAAATCTAGAAATATAACCCTATGTGTCCAAAGCAAGAAGCCCTTTATTCATATATAGGCTGCAGAACACACAGCAATGAGAAAAATGTATTTGAAGTGAGGTGATATTCTGTACATTTACCAGTGCAGTTCATGCATGCTTGATGGTGGTATCAAAGGGTACTAATCCGACACATGTTGAACTAGCCCAAGGTAAATAAGTTCACTCGTTCTCCTTCTCATCTCTCTGAAAATGATCACTATCCCACACATCCACTTCTCATTCGAGAAGTAGTTCATACACCACCACAAGAAGATAAAACATTGACTGTGACTAATGTAATGAGCCTGAAGCACTAAAGAAAGATGAGGAAAAAAAAGTTTGAAATTTATGACTTTTATTCTCTTGCTTCCTCCTAACAGGATCTGAAAATCTTGAAAGAACTTAAGTGCATCAAAGAATATCCTTTGAAAAATCATGCTTACAGGCAGGAATACAAATTGGATACTAGTCCCTAGGCCACTGGCCTACCTTTGTAGAAGGGTGGCTTGCAATTAATTTCCCCTGACTAACAATTTACCTTTATTAATTAGAATTTAACATTTTAAAGCAAGAGCATCTAAGGTTTGAAAGTTAAAGTAAAAAAAAATATATAATTGTTTTCTTATTAAAATAATGCAAATTAAAAAAGCTTTTAATCTGACAAACTCTTGATGCTATTTATATCATTAGTGGCATCGTGACACAGCAATTAAATTATAACCCTTTCACTTAAACATATTTTTGCCTATTTAAAACAGAAGGGAAGAAACGAGAAATTTTAGTTCAAAAAAGCCTCAAGAAAGCAGACATGTACGCAGGCCATAGTTAGAAGAAAACCATAAGGCAGACTGGCAGTTTGTATGTGTTTGACTATAACCAAGTTTGAGTTAGTGTATTATATGAAGCAATACATGATCTGTCATTCACTTCTAGCTGATAAATGTTTAGGCAGCATTGGGTAATCTATAGCCTGTTCCACAAAGTCTTTTCATTTTATTTAGGCTACTCTGTCATGTAGGAACTCAGAAAACATCCTGTGTTCCCTAGTTTGTGGACTGTATAACTAAAATTTGATTCTTGTAACTTAGCTATTTTTGAGGATTAGTAAAGTTCAAGTATGAAGTTAATGATTTAAAGTAATTACTGACACTACATTTTTTTAATATAATTGCTCATTTTCTACTCTATTTAGACACAGAGGAACAGTTTTAATATGATCCAGTATTTAAGGAGAGCAAGGAAAATGAATGGGACAAAATATGTGACCCCCTTGTAAAATCATTATGATTGACCCAGTGATCCAAGAACCAAACTTTTTACCCAAAGACAATAAGTTTTAAAAACATGCCATCAATTCATAATTATTTCAGTAAAGTAACAAACATCAGTTATACTCAAATGTTAAGTCAGGATGTATATGGGGAAAATATAGCCCAATCCAACACCACTGTTAACAAAATTGGCATGGGGTTGCATTACACAGCCAGGAAAAAACTTCTCTGGCTAACTGCGCCACCTTATGATTTAAATTTAAATGGAAAATTAAATGATTGTCCAGTCCGTAGAAGAAAACACTTACTTAAAGATATTCCTCTGGACTTAAAAATAGGATCAGGAGCTTACTTTATTCTTTCTTACAGAAAAGTGCAGGGTAGTATACTTCAGTATTGCTCTTCTGGTTAAAAACCATGTCAGCAATATAAATGGAAAAAAAATACATTCAGTCTTGCAGGATTGTGTTTTTGTAATAACAGTATACACATCCAAATCAATAAAGCCAGGCAAATAGCGGTAGTGGTTTAGTAATCTTAGCACTGTTAGCTAAGTATACAATCAACTCTAAAACAAATGCTTCATAATCCGTTATTCTCCCGTGTAAATCTCTACTCGTATAAGCCTGGGAAATAAGAAACCTTTACTTCTGATTTTTTTTTCCCCTAACGTTTAAAACATGCCGGCTGTAAGCCCTAATTTATAGCCAACGGATCGCAATTTGCACTAAAATCCCTAGTCAGTCACGGAATTAAACAGCACAGATATTCAAAGGAGTTACAGCATGCATTTAAATACATTAACCACATCCTACCTTGCATCCAAACATCAACGATAAAGTGTTGTTGGTGCATGCAACTTTGCAGTGGCAAATCATTGGTGTAAAGCAGTCAGGATTTTTAACAATAGGGCACATTCCTTTAGTGCTGCAGTAGTGGCAGCCTACTGAAGGCTGAAAACAAGTAGCTAACACAGCACATGGAGTGGCAACATATGCTGCTCAACAGCTAGCTTTCCTCTTGCTGGTCAGAAGCAGCCTGCTTGAATCTCTACCTGGGTCCCATTCAGCCATCCCCTTCTTTGTTGGTGAGTCAACGATGAAACAATGATCACGGATCTCAGGATTCCCCTTCCTCTGGGAAATTAGTTCTTACATCGGGGGGGAAAAAAAAAAAAAAAAAAGGAAAAAAAAGGAAAAAAAAAGATAAATGGAAATGAGGGGGACTAGCAGGTGTGGCAGTATTAGCATGTAAAAGGATGTAAACGCCTACTCATAACAATCACATAAGATTGTCATGCTAGCTGAAGTGGGCTGAAATTATTCCATCGGAAGAAAAATACTGCAGCTCCTGATTTGGTAAAAAGCCAGTGAGTTGCTGCAATACATAGTCATAGTGTGGAGAGAAGAGGAAAAAAATGACTTATCTAAGAAGCCAGGATCCTCAGCCTTTATCAATATGCATTCCAGAAAGGATTCCCTTCCCAGCGCTTCCCCGTGAAAAAATCAGTCGCAACTCCGGAGAAGCGATGACCTTTGCTTTCCCCAAATAGATGAATCTCAGCAGGAAACAAACTGTACTCAGAGCTGAAAATCACAGATGCTGGGAGTTTGTAATAAGAGAAATACAAGCAACATTTATCCAATCCTGGCTTGCCACATGGGAGCTTTCTCCAGGCACGAATTTACAAATAGACAGGTTGAAGGATTGCAGGAGACACTGAATAAAGATATGAAGTTACACGGAAAATGCACCAGCATGAAGCTAAAAACTCAACCCTCTTTAAACTCTGCTTTGGAGGCAATATAACTACCAATTCCAGCTAGTACTGCTATTCTGCAACCTGCAAACATCTTGCTGAAAACCAGAAAAGCAATTATTAAAGAAGTTTGGGAGCATAACGCTGGTTCGGATTCTGTCGCTGTCGCTGCTCCTTCAGTTAAAGCAGCACCGGCTGAAAATGCATAATAGAGCACTTGGAAGAGCAAATCACTAGCTGTGCTTTTTAAGATGATTATTTATATCAAAAGCTGGATTAATGTATCCTCCAGGTTTAGGTTTTTTCATGGCAGACACACAAATACAAAACGAAAAGGCTATGATATGGAAAGCAAAGTGATGTCCTTAATGATTTCACAGCTGATAGCAAAGTAAACCAAGCAGTTGTTTCACAGTGCCCCGACCCTGCTTTTCTGTGACTCACTAAGCTCTGCCCATCAAATTAGAAACTCTTTCTAAAGAAATGAGAGCAGCTTGTCTCCCTGGCAATCACAAGTGAGTTCTTAAGTCACAACTGAAACAGTTTTCTGTAATAAACTTGAAGTAGAAATTTGTTATACAACAGAACAGAGAAAATGGCAAATGGAGGTCTCAGTGTGGAACCGGATCAAGTAGTACAGAGGATGAGTAGCTCAGGATTTTTTTTTTAAATATGCCTGAGATTGCAGACCCTAACTTAGGTAACCTCTTCAATTAAGATTTTATGTTTATATCAGTATGGATATATATGCACATATGTGTTGCATGTACACATATTTATATTTGAACAAGAATTTCTTCAGTGTAACATATCCTTGCTTACCCTTTACAAAGTTCAAAACCAAAAAAGGACCCATTTCTTAAACAGCTTTGTTCCTACTCTTGCACCATACAATAACTTTATTTTTATCCAAGTTTTGCGTGTAGTTAAATTTCAGCTTGGAATAACATTTTCTGATTATTGTTTATCTCTCTCTTTTTGAACTTAGCGCTCAGAGGAGCCCAAGCTCAGTAAAATTAGAGTAGCCTCTAGATGGAAGTGGCAGATAGGTCTGCTCCACAGAGTTACAACCCAGGTCCATTTTTGAAGATTTCTTTTTTTCCAAATAACAAGCTCTTACAAACCAGTGTCCTTGATTTACTCAGCTGATACTTTTTCCTCTGATCAGCCTGGACACGGGCTCACGTGCCATGAGAGTTCACTGCATGGATGCCCATCAGTCAGCTGCTCAATAACCTAAGTTTGTGTGACCCCTGAGCCCAAAGTGACATCACAGCAGCACTGCTCTGGAACAGTGACTGAGCCTGTTTAGAAACGTACTGTGGTGACAAACAGCAGCTGTAACACCGCTGAATCTTTGATCTGTTTATTCCTAGCTTGCCTGTCTTGTTATTAAGCTATATATTATACAGATTTTTTCTTTCAAGTACTGTCTCTCGCATAACCAGCACTGGTGTAAATATAGAAAAGCGTAGTTTCCATGACAATACATTCCATAGTTACAGCCAGCAGCCACTATCATTAAAACGTCATGAATCACAGTGCTACCTTAAGGTGTGAGCACACTACATCGCTGGCCTTGGAAGCATTAATTTGGATGGGGGTGGCATGGCAATATTTTTAGGAGACACTACTATAAAATGCTAGAAAACTGTGCTATTAAACTATTTTGGCCGTTCTAATAGCCACCCATCTTAGAAATTTCAGTGATCAGTAATTCCCAATCTGTACTAATCATTAGCATTTCTAAGAGAAGAATGCATCACATCTGTACTTTTCAATGTTTTAAACACCATGTCCTGATTGAAAACTGGACTCAATCACACAAATGTGACTTCTAATTAATATGCTTATGGCCTAATTAAAATCACTTGCATTTATTTCCAAAATCAGATTTCAAAGAAGGGAAAGACAATCAGCCAGTTAGCCTCTTGGACCATTTGAATCTTACTGCATTCAGCTGGCTCATGCTTTCAAAAGGGAAGACATAGCTGTTCATTAAAATTCCCATTTCTTCCCCAGTCCCTATTGCAGATTTTCAACCAGAACAGGTTTCACCTGTGATTTCGTGTCAGTGTCAAGATGCACCAGTAAAACAAACAGTAAGCACCCAAGTATTTTGCAAAGCATTAAATTCATCCCCTCACACATCAGCTAATCATTGCTTTCAAGAAAAACAGCTACCTGACACACAGTCATTTGGGAAAATCTCAGAAAATGAAGACTTATTCCAGTGACAGATTTGAATAATAACTCATGTCGCATTTGGCCAAGTCATTTATTTAAATGAAGTGACAATCACATATAGAAAAATGCCATAAGAATACATTTGCTCAGAGATCCTTCTTGATCTTTTTTTTTTTTTTCACAACAGCACTCACAAAACACACAAGTATATTGCCACTTGCCAGGAAAGGAATTTAAATCACAGTCATACTGCAGGAGCAAGAACTCTTGGAAAATCTATGTTCACTTTTTTGCACTAATGGGATACACAGAAGAATATACATTGTGGGTGTTACTGCATGAAGAAGAGTCCACAGAGCAGTTTTTTGAGCCCTCCAGCCTTCTTTGGACTTGAGTGCATTGATCCAGCTACTTGCTCACTGCTACTGTTTGAGAAGATTTCTCCTGCTCTACCAGCCTCTCTGGAAGCTGCCAACCTTTCAGCTCCAGGTTCCCCAAAGATGTCTGTCTGCCTTTCACAGTGCACCATTCCATGGAAATTGATGAATTAACTTGGAGCAAACAAGTTACATTTCAGGAAATATTATGATCATGTTTGCATGGTACTTCCTCACCTACCATGTATATATCTCCTGCTGTACTGGAGCTATTTCAAATAACAACACTTAGCTTTGCATCTGACATATCATGTGAGAAGCAAGAAGATCAATATAAGTAAAAATAAAAATAAAAGTAAAGACCCAGAGACTTACAAAGAATTTCTAGGTATTCACCTTAGACTAATAAATGCTTAATTTTAGCATTTCTTAATTCTCTGCTGTTTCTGTTGAGAGGATTGCTTAAGTTTTGGTACTATAGTATAGATTCATGCATTTCCCCTTCCCTGTTTTCACTACTCAACTTTTTGTTCCATTGCTATACCATTAAAAATTTCACTAACCCTTATGACAGCCATTAGAAACCAGATCATGATGACCTAGAAACCCTTGGCCAAGTCATATGATCATTAACTTTCTTCTAATCTTATGTTAGAATTCAAAACCATCTTCTTTGTTGCTGTTCTCTGAAATCCCTGAATACTAATCAAGCCTCTTAAAAACTAAACCTGTCTCTGACAGTGATTAAAGAGAAGTTGTCTTCTCAAAGAATCAGATAAAAGGAAAAGCAAAAAGGCTTATTGCACCACAGGCAGCACAAAGAGAACCAGAGAACATAAATATAAAACAAACTTGAAAGATCCACCATCAAAATAGAAATGATTGCACACAGCTGTTTCACATGGTCCTTAAGAACAAAACAGTCTCACACCTCTAGTCTAAACCAAAGGTTTTACAGCTGTTCTCTCTTTGGAGAGAATCCATAGGGTATTTGAAGGATCTCTGCTATGTCTACACTTTCTGTGAGCTGGTCACTTTGGGGTATACAATGAGGATGTCAAATCTTTATTTGCTGATTTTTGTCTGTTGGTGGGTATCAGAAGCCTGGGTTAAACTTGCCTGAAAATCGATTTCCCTTTGGAACAGCAATCGTAGAATGGTTTGGGTTGGAAGCAACTTTTAAAGGCCATGTAGTGCAACTCTTCTGCAATAAGCAAGGACATTTTCAACTAGATCAGGTTGCTCAAAGCCCTGTCCAACCTGGCCCTGGATGTTTCCAAGGATGGCACATCCACCACCTCTCTGGGCAACCTCTGCACATGTTTCATCACTCTGATTGGGAAAAAAAAAATATCTTCCTTATATCCAGTCTAAATACAGTCTATTTTAGTTTCAACCATTACCAATGTTCAATCACAGCAGGCCCTGGTAAGAATTCTGTCCCCATCTTTCTCATAGGCCACTTTAAAGTACTGCAAAGCAGCAATAAGGTCTCCAAAGAGCCTTCTCTTCTCCAGGCTGAACCATCCAAACTTTCCTCACAGGAGAGACATCCCAGCCCTCTGACCACTTTTGTAGCTCTCCCTTGCACTTGCTCCAACAGGTCCATGCCTTTCCTTCACTGGGAACTTGGGAGCTGGATGCAGCACTCCAGGTGGGGTCTCACCATAGTGGAGTAGCTGGGGAGAATCACCATCCTCGACCTGCCGGTCGCACTCCCCTGGATGCAGCCCAGGATACAGTCCCTCCTTCTGGGCTGTGAGTACACACCATGGAAGTCTGCCCAGGAAAGACCCCACAATCACCAGATACCACCTCAAGAGCTGCCAATCTGCAGTCTTTTTATGCCTCATGCAAAATTGAACTGGTTCCAAGGGGTAATATGGGACTGACTTTTCATGCACACTTTTAGAAATAGGGATAAGGCAACTTTTTTTGCGTGTCCAAAGGCCCAAGGACCAGATAAGGTCCAGGCTGGTCCTGCCTTGAGGAGGAGATGAATAGGGGTGGGGATGGAACAGAGAGCTCCAGAGACAGCTGTGTAGAGACACATTTACCACTTCTGTGAGATGTCATTGGAACTGCTGGGACCCACCTATTCCACTGTCATGAGCAGCAGCTGCTGCAGCTAACACGGTGGCTTGCGACAGCTGATTTCATTTTCACAAATCACTGTATGGAGACAGGAATGAGTTGCCAGTTGGCTCCTGCCAACAGCAGACCCTGCTGGTGGAGAGCTGGTTCCCTTCACCGAGAGATGACAAGGACATGGAGATAGAAAACTCTCCTCAAGCACCTTGCAATCTGAGCATGGAGGCATGCTCTGGAAAAAACCTGTGCATCAAGAATTCAGTGTGGTAGGCAGCTTGAAAAACATATGAGTCAATCTCCCCACCTGAAAATGGAGGTAATGCCTTCCAATTAAATGCCCATATCTCTAAGTATGCCATCCTATAACAGTGATTTTTAAGTTAATGGGAATACTCTTACAAAAAGTACTCATGTTCATAAGTGTTTACACATTCTAAAGTGCCACATTTCCAGCATAGTTCTACATTTGTAACTAGTGAAAAACGGTCTGAATAATTTATGAAAATAATTTTGATCTATTAAATCATTTACAAAGTCACCAACTGCATATAATTTAAGTAACTTCTCCAGCCAGGTACAAATTTAAAACAAAAATATGAGAGAGTGGAGAAAAAAAATACTCTAATTAAATATCAGCTTGAAAGAAAAAAGCAAGTATATTGCTGCCAGTCCTCAACAGATACAAAACAGCTCCACTTATCTGAAGATTCCTATTTATATCTTGTATTAGCATTTTTAAGGTTTTCTGTGACAAATTAAAGAGAAATAAAGATCTGATCCTGCTGGCACAGAGTGGAAACATGCACACAGTATATTTGGAAATATATGACTTACTTTAATGTCACCATATAGACCTATTGATTTCTTCAAGTGTTTACAGTGCAACACACATGCACCTGAAAGAGCTTGAAATGATCAGTTTAGCCACCACACGCTGGTGCTCACCAAGGACTGAGAGCTGCAGTATTTAGCCAGGCTGCTGGGACAAAGGAGGGGTTAGTCTACCGGGAATTTTGTGTCCATACCCCATTGCTGGCACTCAACTGGCCAGCTCTGTTTGCCTATGTGTACTGAAGTTTATTGCACCACACACGTCTTTGCTGTATGCATTGAGCGGAGGCATCAGCCTGGCCACAGTTCTCTCCATGTGGTCACCAGCTCTGCACACACACGTCCTGTGTGCAAGTGACACTCCCTTGGTAAGAAGCACTAGGAACGGGTAGGAATTTTCCACTTGTTTTCCTGTCTCCCCTTGAACCCATTCTATTTCCACAGCATCCATTGATGAGAAGTTTTTCTGGCCTTCCAATTCTATCTTTTTTGTTTATTCTGAATCTTGGCCTTGATATCTTTATCAGCTTTCTCAAAATGTTGCAATCGAAGGAACAAGGAACAGGTAACTTCTACTTGTCTTCTCCATGTCAGTCACGACTTTATAAACCAGTTGTGCATTCTCTCTAACTGGTCTCTTTTCCATTATGCAAAGTTGTAGCCTAATAGATCTCTGTCATTCTTATAAAAACAGCTTTTATATATTTGAAGATGATCATTGATTATACTTGTTCTACTTAACTCTTTCAAATTTCACCATAGCTCATACACTACAACCCCTCACCATCCTTGGTGTTTTCCTCTAAAGTCTCTCCATTTCTCTCAAAGTGTGCATCCAAACAGTGACACTGCAGAATGATTCCTCCCCTCTCTCACTTACAGTAATTCTCTAAATATAGTCCAAGTTTTTTACATTAGCTTTGCAACAGCCTTTCATTTTTCACTAAGACTCAATCTGGGATTCATTTCTACACAATTCCACCCTTCCCTACTTCCTGGCTAATCAATACACATTTGGTACGAGTGCAATTGGATATCCCTTACTACATGCAACACTTCATATTTGTACTTCATGTTGTTGCTTTTATTTATGTTGAGCTTTACACGTGCCATTCCTCTGACAGTTTCTGATGTTCTCAGAGTATGGACTTTAATAAAAGTTACTTGGAAGCAATTCTTCCTGGGATTTAGACTAGCTGGAGCACAGTGTTACCTTACCAAAAAGAGTTTCAAAGTGAAAATACACTTTCAAGAAATGCATCTCTGGTTTCTGAGGAGATGCATACACTGCTTTGACCTCATTGCCTTTGGATCACACAGAATTAAAATGTGGGAGATCATTAATGGACCATATAGATGGAAGTCGATAGGGACTGTACCCAGCTGAGGGCAAGCAAGGAATTTCACTTTTAAGAGTCATGTGTGAAATCCTTTCATGATCTAAATAAAAGTTAGGAGACAAAAAAGAAAAAAAGAAATCACAAAATAAAAACCAAATTAACAACCCAAAAAAAACCCCACAAGTAAAAAACCATTACTATTACCTTGACCATTTCCTGGATGTATTTTGTAAGGGCCTGTATTAATTTTCAAATATGGTTCCCATAACTGACTTTTAGTGGAAAACCAGTGCCTCTACAACCATCTCTTGTACTGAGACATTCAGACTGCTGCTGGCAGCCTCAGAGAGGAGCCACCAGAACCCAGCCTTTATTTCCTGTGTCAAATGGTACTACTATTTAGAGAGAAATAATAGCCATAAACAAAAAGTGCTTGATGAAAGCAGAAGTAAAAATAAAACCCATGATACATCAGAATTCATGATAAGGTCAGGTTTTTTGGCACTTTGGAGAAATTAATTTTCCACATTACTAGCATTTTGAAAGAAATTCTGTTATCCTAACTGTAAAATGTCATTCAGCTAAGCTATAATTGCAGGTATGAATAAATAAATAAATAAGTAGACCAGACATAAATCTAAGTCCTATGTCATAAAGTCTTACATTACTTGTTCCTTATTATTGTGTTCAAGATTTTCTCTGGCTAAGGGTGCAGGCAGCCCAGCTGAGAGAAGCAGACATACACTTCATGTCAGAGTTTAACCCAGGCTGTCACCACATGTGCTAGAAGCAGGAGAACACCTTTGGATTCCACTGTGAGGCTTTTCTTCTGCTCAGAAATTTTCTCTGACATAGAGCAGGAAGTTTTGATTACCAGATGTTAGAATTCTTAATTTTTTTTTTTAATTTTTTTTCTATATATAAATTTATCCATCTTCCCAGATGCCATTAAAAGTGAACATTTTCTCAGCAGTCAGAAAGATTGTCAGTGATTTTCTTCAGATTCTTGAACAGATTCTTGTGCTCACTTCTGGCAAATGCCACTATCCTCACAGCTTTTAGTATTTAATGGTTTTTCAGCTATGAAATTCTCATTCCATGAAAAAAAAAAAAAAATCCAAACCAAAAAAACACCAACCCAAACCCAAGAAAAACACAACTTAGAGATGCAATCGTAGTCACAGCTAAATTCTACATCAAGTTTTCCACCAAAATTCTGGCAAAACCATCTGTATGACAACACCTTTTGGCTGTTTGCTGGCATTTCTAACCTCACCATGCTAAGGACAGACTATGGATCTTGTCCCTGGACACACAGGATCCCCTTAGGTGTAATTTGGGGAACAGAGTTTGCAGATCCCTCTGCCAAATACATCCATCCCCCATCTGGGAAATAACTGTCACAAGGAAGAAAAAACATCAATGCCCATGGTCATCTTTTTGGTGGGAGAGGTGCCCCTGACTCCAGTCCACACAAAGGTGGCACCTGGCTGAAGGACAATACTTCTGAAAGTCTTTTTCTTCTCTCAACAGTCCTTGTGTGTCTTTCTCCATAACCTGACCAGTTTTCACAGCAGGAAAAGGAAAGGTTACCTAGTGAAAGCTGGAAGGGTGTTACTGTTGTGTGTGGCACAGACAACAGCTTCCCCCTGCCCCCATGGGATGTGCCCATTGCCACTGCTTTAAATACGAGCTGTGAAGCCTTGTGGTCACAAAAAAAGAGATGGAGGAGAAGCAAGTTTAATTCTGGGTTGCCTGGGAATCCCATCAATTCTCTCACTCATGGGAGCTTCTGGACCAAGCACTCAGTCACAGAGCTCCCTTGGTGCTCATACTTCTGGCTTGACCCTCTTTGCTGGAGCATGGCCAGGGAGAAGCACAGTGACAGCAATCCTTCAGCAAAGGGTCAGCACTGACCCTTTACAGCACCTTTCTCCTTTTAGAATGTCTCTAAAAGCCAGGGCAGGGATTTTTTTTACCCAGACAGCACTGCCCAAGCACTCTTTGTCCCTGGGGGTGAGGGGTACAACAGTCTGTCAGTGCTGGCCAAAGGGAACAGTTCTGTAAATGGAAGGTATGAAGGACAAGCACACCTCCAACTCTCTGTTGGTTGGGAATGCCTCCTACCTCCAATGCTCTACCACTCTGGGGAAGGGGAAAGGAAAGACTTTCCTAAAATGATGTTATACAGAGGAAATGTGTCCTCCAAAGGGTCTATGGGAATAAGAAGGTGAAATAAAGACAAATTTTAAGAGAGTTATTGGAGGCCCCAGTTTGCAGTCTTCTACAGATAACAATTTTAATGCCTCAAAGATGAGGAGCTTAGTGGAAAATCAATGCGTTTCTGAGGGAAAGGAGCCAGCAGAGCTTAAACTGCTCCCAGCGACTGCAGGCCTACAAGAGCCTGCAGAACCCTCCTGAGCCAGCCCCTGGCTCTGTGTGGTGACTGAAGACCATCTCCTCAGCCAGCCTGGGCTGAAGGGGCTGCTGCCAGCCACAGCATGGCCCCAGGACCGTGGTGCCACAGGCAGCTCCCATGTCATTCAGAGGTGCCTCCACAGAGGCAATGCTAACACAAAGGAACAGGGACAAGATCAGCTTTGGTTTTGGAACAGGAGTCTCCCTGTCCTCCTCATAACTAAATTCACGCCAGTCAGCCAGGAAGGAGTGAGAGAGCCCAGGCCCAGGGCTGTTTGACTCTTGCCTGGCTGAGAGCTGTTGTGAGTCAGCCAGAGAGACGGACGGAGAAGACCATAATTCTCAGGATGGCAGCATCCTTGGTGCTGCCCCGTCCAGGTGTGGGAATGAGCAGCTTTGGGGCTGTAGTTGCTTACCTGGGGAGAGCTGCCCTCCTGCTTCTGCTCAGTCTGCAGTGCAGCTGACTTGTCTGGAGCAAGCTTCCAAGAAAAACAAAAAAAGCAGGCTGGGCAAAGTCTGCTCACAGGCTGTGCTGCAGCAGGAGCATCCATCTTAGATCCAGTGGAGGAGGAGAGCTTGGACAAGCTCCCTTTTTAAAGCAACAGTGCTCCCACTGAGCATAGCAAGGAAGGGGAGTGCTATGCCCCAGCAGTGGTTGTGCTGGATGTCTGCAGAGCACTTTATAGGCATCAGCTAATTGATCTTTGCAAACACCCTTGTAGCAATTAAACATCACCTCTCAAGATTTACAGGTGCAGAAAATAAGATGAGCTAATGTCACCTCATGCAGAAGTAGCCCATGATTTTAGGGTGCCTGGAACAAAAGTCTTTTGGCCTGATTTGGCTGGTGCATCTATATGTTTGTCTGACTCTGACAGTGCAGAACATCTGTAATCTGCTTGTAAATAAGAGTGAACATCTGTTTTTAAAAGCCAACCTCAGGGGTATTTCAAGTTGGAAATGCTAAAATGCAGGCACACCAAATCACTAACCCTTAGGATAATGGTGGCTTTTATGACTAAAGATATCTGAGAAGAAAAGTCTAGAATCAGATTTAATCCGATTTTGTCCATCTGCTTCTTTTTATGCATCTAGACATGCTGTGGCTTCCCCATGAATTCCTATGGACCTGTTGGCAGAGAGTCAGGGTTTGAATAGGAAAATAAAACTTTTTTTGCCCAGGACCACTTAGTCTGAATGACCTGAAGGACAAGATGGGACACCCTGTGGAACAGGATCACCACCCCACATTAGATAAGCAGAATAGTTGTCCTGACTTTCTCCTTCCACTGGCCACTGGCCACCCTAAGTCTACAAAATGGAGAAAATGAGGAACACAGGTAGGAAGCAGGGACACCTGTGGGACATGCCACATGGCTGGGAGCTGGTGCTAACCGAGTGCTTCAAGATGTTTGTTGGTTTGCACCTTATTTTCTTCAGGGCATATTTTTGTTCTATGGCAGACCCTTAAAAAACATCACATTTTTACCTCTAAGTGTGCTTTACCAAAGAGCTATAAAAGAGGCCTCAGAGGCTGCCCCTCTGCCAGGTTGTTGATGCTGTATCACTACTCTACCAAGGCCCAGATTCTTAGTTAGATAGATGCATTCTGGTGCCTCGTGGGATTTTCCCTTGTAGGCTGAACAAGTTTGAAATTAAAATTAAAAAACAGGGCAAGTAAGAACACCCACTAGGGCCTACTTGTGATTGTAGTGCATAAATAGCTTTAAAAATCTCAGGTTTCTCTCATGTAGGGCTCCAAATGAGAATTCTCTTCCCTTACAGCTATAAGACAACAGCTGAAGCTCCTGTTGTCCTTCAAACTGTGCTTTGAGGTACATCCATGTTTTCAGGCAGCCTGTTTTTTCCTCCAAACCTTCCAGATGTGCGAGAGCTACAAGCTGAGTATTCCTCAAAGGAAGAGGCCTGAAGGAATTCAAAGTCCTTCGTTAGGCACTCTGTCAATGCTGTAAGCATCACTATTTAATTGATGCACTATTTTTATTATACATGCCCTAAGGGAGTGTGCTGACCAAAGCCTCTTATAAATTGAATAAATAAACAAATACATAAGCAAGCATTGTTGCCTTGACCAGCTCATGGTGTGACAAGAAAGTCTGTGTGGTTTAATGTGGTTTTACAGAACAATCCATCAGTCTAGAATGGCTGGTTTGATCCTCATTAACCCTGGCAGGCTCTTCCAGCTCCTTCGTCCACCTCAGCAAAGACAGAGGATGTCACTCTTACTTTTCAGATTTCTAAGGTCACTTTGTTGATCAAATATGTCATATTAAAAGCTTCCTATAATGCAAAAACTGCCTATTTCGCTCCTTCATCTGGAAAATGGGTGAAGAATTTTGTCATTTGCTGTTGAAAGGAATGAAGAAGTATTCCTCTTCTCCCATTCTTTCCCTTTCCCCTTTGCTCTACTTCCCAGCTCTGCAAAGTCATGATCTCTCTTTTCCTTCTTACTTGTTCATTGTTTGGATCAAAGTACTTCTCAAATATATCTTTTAACAAAACCTTAGAAAATATACCTGTAACATGGGATAGCAATGCAAATAAAAAAAAATGGGTACCAGCTGGGGAGATAAGCTGGCTTAAGCCAAAGTTTAGAAACCAATATAGACATGGGAGACATCACCCAGTAAGGGCTGCCCACCCAAAGCCTTGCACTGCTGCTTGAGCAGGTTTTGCAGCCTGTGCTCATCGCTGGGCTGCCTCGAAAAAAGCACTTTCAGTGGCCTGCTGCCTTGTACACACCTACAAGAACTGCAGCCACATGCTGAGTGCGGTCAGGCCTTCCTGCTCATGAGCGTTATGCATGTGAGAGATTTTACAGCTGTGAGTCATCATCTTGCCTACATTCATGTGCTCCTTTCCACTCTGGAAGGAAAGCACTTTCATTCACGAAAAGAAAAAAATATAGGTTTCAAGACATATCATGATGCAATCACACCCTGTTAGAGTGTTCAGCTTCTCGTTATGAAATATGATTCCCCTGAGGCATAACTATAGAGCGTGGAAAAGTGAGTTAAAATGGAAAACAGGTTGTGCCAGCCACGCCTCTATGACTGCCCAAATGACTTCCTCCAACTGTAGACTTCCCTCACAGAGCTGCTTAAAATTTTCAGGACTGTTATCCTAGATTGTCTTCACACTGAAGTGCAGTAAGTGTTGTTTGGATGATCTTTAGTATAGAGCTCAAAGAGACTGAAGAAATGAAGATGGACTGAACCAGAGACTGAACAGAGCCCACATGTGTGTCCCAGAGCTCTGTGCTCTTTCCCCCTTAACCATGTTGCAAAATTATTTTGGGGCAGTGTAGGTACCATAGTCAGGCTTTTATGTGAGCCAAACAAAAAGAAAACAATGTACCCTACTTCTCTCAAATATGTGAGGCCTCTGTTGTCCTTGGGATAGATATTGGCCAAATCAAATTGAGATAAAATCAAAATCAGGAAAAATGTCAGAGAAGGGATATTTCTCAGGGGACATTTGCAGAATTCTTGAATTTGGACATACTCTTAAAATTGTTTCAGAATAGGAAAATCAGGTGGGAAGCCTATTTGTCTCCCATGAGAAACTGGAAATGTTTGACCTTAACATATGATTAGCTGTTAAATTACTTTCAAGGAGACTTTCCTAGGATAATCTGCTTAGCCTTTTGCACCCATTTATCGCTGCATAGTGGAGATTAGGGTCAATTCTCAAGAACAGCGTTACTTATGAGTGTCAACTACATTTTTTTCAGTTACGCAAATTATTCCTTTATGGGAATAATGAGAAAATTTTATGTCCTCTTTTCCTCTATTTAATGTATTGTTATGGAATAGGTGACCATGAAAGTCATTTAAGGAATGATTGTGAATGAAATATTCTACAATTGAGAAAAAAAAAATCACCAAAAGATCTGATGGACTTGTGGTCACCCAGAAAGTTTGTACGGTATTTCTGAATTATAGATATGATGGTCACCACTTTTTGCTACCAGGTATTGGCCTAGACACACAGGTAGAAATTAAAGAGTCCAGATAAAATCTTAAGTAATTAAATCGAGGTGAGACTCAGTGTCTAGACAATGAAAAAAGATTGTGGCTAAGTTTATGATTTCTAGACATACTCTAGACCCTTACAAAAAATTTATGTCCTACTGCATCCAACTCAGGCCAAGAAATTCAGCATACCTCATACTGAAAAGTGCTCAGGGCTCTTTCCTTGCAACTCACACAGGCCCCACCCACAGTTCACAGCACTTGGTCTTGGGTTTTCATGACACTAGAAATCCGTGTTTCATCTCTGTGTGTCTGAGGATACTAAACATCCTGGGATTCTGCTGGACCACTGTGTAGTTTCCAGACTGTGCACCTTCTTCTCTAGCAATTCTTCTGTCATTGGATATGCCCCAGAATGTTTGTTTGGCTCCAAAAGCCAGTCAAAGAGTGAATTTACATTATGCAACATGCACAGCAAGAGAATAAGGCCCTTCAAATGAGCTAGGAAGACACAGATGTACATGGAGACACTGACACTGGATTTTTATCAGAATGGGTCCTTATACATAAGAAGGAATTGCAATCAGGTCCTAGGGAGCCAGCTGAGAGGTGGTACCCAGAATCTCCAGGTTTAGAGAATGGTGTTTATCACTAATCTTTTTCTCAGAAGGACATAGTATGAAGGGTAATGGTTTTAAATTGGAGGAGCCAGAGTTTAGCCTAGATATAAAAAGAAGATTTTTACAAAGAGAGCAGTAAAACTGGCTCAGGTTGTTCAGAGAGACAGTAGATGCCCCATCCCTAGAAACATTCAAGACCAGGCTGGACAGGGCTCTGAACAACCGAGTCTAGTTGGAGGTGTCCCTCAACATCGCAGGGGGGTTGGAGGAGACGGCATTTAAAGGTTTCTTCCAACCCATCCTATTCTATGATTCTGTGATTCTCTGATTCTCTGCCATGACTCTTGTCTTGTTCTGGGACATTCAAACACCCAGTGCCCTCTTCAGCAAAGGTAGTTTGCCAAAGTACCCTGTTGTGACTGCTTTCAAGTTTTCAGTCTGAAAACACTCAAGGGTCAGGTTGCTTGATAAATTACCTTAATTTAGCAATTGATTTTGCCTCAAATGAATAAAATGTATTGTTTCAGTGTGTTAACTCTTAGTCTATGGCAAACTCCTCTTTTAGTGAAAATGAAATTAAATTATATTGCCTCATATTTTCCATAGGAAAAGAGCACAGGCACAGTCAATCACATGCTCAACAGACACATGACATCACTTGACCATGAGTTCAAATAGGTAGACGAACGCACAGGACTGTGGTCTTTAGCTTTCATTATTGTTATCTCTGTTTCAGCATTATGATTTTAAGAATTGTTCTCCTCTCATAAATACCTCCCTCAGGTTATTCTGCCACTTCCTAACATTTGAATTTTCATATATTTCTCAAAGGTTAATGTCACTGTACACCCAGCCTATGTTAGACTCTCAATCACACAGTTTCTGTCTGTTATTTAGTGATTGCTGCAAATTAAATTTGTACTATACAGCATGAGATGAAAATACCACCCCAAGGACTTAGAATCAAAGTCAGACCACTCAAAATTGTTCTGCAGAGGTGAAATGTATTAATTAAAATATAAGTAACTCATCTTCAGGTATTATTCAGGAAAATTACAGTGTTTAAAGAAACCAATTCATTCAGCTGTGAATATAAATACTGTCTTGTTTTACTCTGGATGATTAACAGAATAGTGAAATGCTGGATTTCTATTATTTTAATAGAAAACCACTTTCCTGAATAAGATAAACTGCCAGCCACAACCAATAATTATACTTTTTTTCCTAAGGATATGCAACATTGGTGTCTGTTTTAGACTATTGCTTTTTCAGCCATAGGAAGGAGCTAAAGTTACATAAATTTCCTGGAAGAGTACTTAGACAGCTGTTTACCTGAAATTGTGCTTGTTTCTGGCATCAGTATGTTATACAAATTATTTTATAGTTGTGGCAGAGAAGTAATAATGAAATTGTTGAAATATTAGTACACAATTTATATGCTTACCTATGTGCCTCACAAAAAGATGCTTTTATATTCTTTGAAGAATATTGCTAGTGATAACGCCAATATACAGCTTCAGTTTTACTTCCCTCACTGCATCTTTGTGTGCAACAGATTTACACAATTCAGCACATGAGAATAAATATTAAAAAGAGGTATTTATGCAGAGTTTAAGGAGGCTCACATGTTCAAATCCTCCAGCAATGTACCAGGAACAGACACAGCTACACTTGACTTTAATGGGAAGTATTTGTGTTAATATTCCACATATGAATGCCAGAGGGAAATTAAGTGCTGTCTAACTTTAAAGGGTGCTATTCTATAAATTGGTGTTGCCAGGCTGAGCCAGGCACATGCTGGAGAGCAGACAAGACCCAGAAGGTGGAAAACTGCCTCACCACCCAGGGAGAATGGCAAACCACAGCTGAACCTCCCTCTAACATCCATATGGGATTTCTGGCTACTGGTAAAGATTACTTTTCTAGGACAAACTAGTTGCCCCTAGGATTCCCCACCCCTTCATGTCCTATATTTGGATAACAATCATCTGGGAGATCTTTACATCTGTAAACCTGAGCGGTCTTTAAATTAAGAGAACTATTAGCAGGGTTTCTGTAACTGCAGGTGATGGTGCAGTCACGTGAGTGTAGGTTGTCATCCTGAGGCTCTGTCAGCTGTTCCTTCCTGCCACCTGTACCTATCCCTCCATGTTCCAGGCAACCTTCTCTTCCCTCTCTGCTGGCACAACCCATTTCTGCCAGAATATCATGAAGCTTGTGTCAGATCTTGGCACAGGAACATAAAGAGGAGAAGCTGAACAGGATTCAGGAGCTGTGGGAGAATTATATCTACTACTGTGGCTGCTGATCCATTATGAGTATCACAGCCAGAAACTCCCATCTGGAGTCTCCCACCAACTGCTCTTGGGCAGGTTTCCATGCAGTGGTATCAACAAGTTGAAACTTGACCCTAGAAAGGAGTTTAAGCAGAAGTGGAAACTCTACCCATAATCAGTTCCTCTTATTTGAGATCTCAGGATGCACATGGGTCATATTTTAAAGAATTTCTCTGGAATTAGATGAGTTAGAAACATCCTATAACCAAAGGAGGGTTATTTTTAACTTCTACTACTCTATTCTAATGAAAGATAACCTGAAAAATATAATGAGAGAGAGGAACATAGTTATGAACTGACCATTCCTGATACTAGATATTTCTGTAGAGGTTTCTTACAGCTATCTTGCACAAAGGAATATATTGCCATTTTTCAGTGCAGACACATTTCTCATACCATGAGAAAATCTGACAGTTCTAAAAATGTTTCTTTTTTTGCACAGAAAGGAAGACAGAAGACTGGGGTGTTTTTACTTGGAGCAAGGAATGTTCTATGCCATGCATTATTTAATGAGAAAAAATGTAGATCACAGGATCTCAGGATAATTCATGTTGGAAGGGAACTCAGGCAGCCCCTGGTCCAAATTTCCCCTCAAAGCAGGATCAACTATGAAGGCAGAAGAGGTTGCTCAGGACTTTTTTTCAGTTAACTCCTGAAAGATTCCAAGGATGGAGACTACCTCTCTGGGAAACCTGACTCACTGCTGGGCTGTTGCATAATGAACCATGTCCCCTTATGTCCATTCTGAACATCTCTCATTTCAATCTATGACAATTACCTCTCATCCTTCCACCATGTGCCATTCAGTTCATTGATTATTCTCCCTTGAAGCCATTTCTTCAAAGGCTGAATGAGGCTTGGTCTTTGTTTCCCCTCAAAGGGAAAGTGCTCCAGCTCTGACCATCTTGGTGGGCATCTCCTAAACATGCTTCTTTATGCTGGAAGGTGCATGGGGTTTAACAAGCTTTGAGAAGAGGAAAGTAATGACTTCCCTGGATCGCCTGGCTCTGCTCCTGTTTATACATGTTGAATTTAATGAAGTTTTTGTTGGCCTTATTCTCCAGACCATCCAGGTCTCCGTGGATGGCAGCCCTGCCTTTAAGCATGTCAACTTCTCCCTTCATTGTGGTGTTTGCTGACCTGATGAGCACGTGCTCCTCATCCCCAGACATTGACAAAGACCAATTGATAAAGAGGAAAGGTCCCAGAACACATTGTTGTGATACACTTGCCATCAGTCTTGGGGTAGAGAGTGACCCACTAACCACTGCCCTCTAAGTCTGATCATTCAACCAGTTTGTTACTCATCTAGCTGCCCTAAAAACCTGGATACAAGAGGAGGTGTGTCAAAAGCCTTACTCTAGCCAAAATAAATTATGTCTATGGGTGCTTCTCACTCATGTGACTATTCATTTTATCATACGTTTATGGCAACCATGGCCTTGTCTGAGGTAATAAAATGCAGAGATTTGGACACCACTGCATTTTAAAAACAGTTTGGATGACCTAGAAGAAGCTGGATTAAGAACAGAATGGAATTCAGGATGATTTTTAGAGATCAGGAAGACCATAGAAAGCAATCATGGTCTGAAAAGAAAGCTCTCTCTGTAAACAAACTGTCCTACTGCACCATAAAGAACTCCCTGGGAGAGAAAGGATAAAAGGACAAAACCAACTCATTTGGGCATGGTAAAGGCACAAATGAGAAAAGAAAAATGCCACAAGTCCCACAGAATCAAAAGAATGTTGGTAGGGAACAAGATGGGCAACCTGAGCTGAGCCCTCCCAAGGACAGTCTATTCCTAGAATAAACCAGCGAACACAGCTCACTGGTGCTCACAGGTGACAGGAGGAGGGAAAGAAAACAGGACTCAACCTCCACCATCAAATTCCCTCTTCCAGCCTGTGTGTATGCCCATGCCTGGGGGAAGTTGGTGATGATGCTTGGGGCCCTGGCGAGGAGAGGCTTTGCATCCAGGGACAAGATGTGGGGCAAAGAATCCATAACAGCCCAGTGATCAGCAGGGCTCTTAAACTTTTTCAAACTAAAACCATAAACCCTACAACTTTTTAAAATCAGATCTGTTAAGATTTAAAATGTAAAAAAAAAATTATATTAGAAAATTAAAGCATTAAAATTCAGACACATGACAATTTATGACAATCCTGGGCTTACGAAAATTCCTACGATCAATTAAAGATACAAGGAAGCATATCACAACAGTTATTAGTTTGCAGATTTTAATGAGTTAAGGAGTGCTACCTTTTCCCATAATGACACAGCTGAAACTGAGAAATTGCTTATTTTTTTACAACAGCTTGATCATCATAAATATGTCAACTTGCCCTCTATAGTACTTTTAACAAAAGACTGAATGCAAATATTTACGTGTTTTCCAAAGGCCAATACTTTCTGCTTTTGTTGTGTAAATAAGCATTTGCCTTCATTTCTTTTGAGTTTCTATTCATTATCAGATTCAACAGGAATATTTTCCTCATGTGAATTAACACACTGAAATCTGAGAAAATGAATCAGAAATCAATTAGCCAACATGCTGCTCTCCTTTTCCAACTTATAAATAAAAGCCAGATAGGAGAATATGAGCTAAAATAACTAAAATTTAAAGAACAAATGACTAACTTTTTAAAATACCTGAAAATATAAGACTTTGAAAAGTACCTACAAATATTAGGTCATAATTCTGCTTCAGTTCAGCAACACCTTTTATTATTGAAAATGAAGTGCTTGGCTGCCTAGTGGTTTTAAAAAAATCCACTGATTACCTCTTTTTTCTGTTACACACCAACACATCAGATATTCAATTCACCATCTCTCTAATTAATTAGCCACCAGTTAAATTCAAATGCAATTTAAAATTTCAAAAATTAAGACAGAGAAACTATCTTATAAATGATTAAATTTATTCAATGGATGAGTATCACACACCCTTCTGAGTGCATCTTTCTCTATAAGAAATAAGGAAAATCAAGTTTTCTTTAAAAAGTGTGTCTGTCTGCACAGCATCACATTAAGTCACTGGAACAGTCATTGAGAAAGATTCCTTAGGACATAAAATGCAAATAAAATTTTAAAAAATCACAGTTTAACTTAAGTTTTCATGCTCTTGATTAAATTCATGGTTATGACCAGTGATTTAATTCACTTTGACTTAAGTCAATCTACATCGCCTCAGGTTCCCTATCTGTATATTTCACATTTATAAAATGGATGATATTAGGACGAGTTCCTTTCATTAGCCAGTGTGCCTCATTAGGAAGAGCAATGCTTCTTACAGCTAAATTGGATTTTGCTCTTCTCTACGGTCCCTTGGTCCTTGGCTGATTTTTCCTTCAGTAATTAGCCAGAAACACAAGTTTTTTTGTGATGTGGACACTTGTCCACTAGATGCTGCACTAAGTCCACCTACTTATTTCATACCTTCATCCTGCTGTGGACAGAACCTGGAGTTCTCTGAGTAATTCCTTCAGGTAACCAAGTTGGCAAATATTTTACCTTCAGGTAACCAAGTTACCTTGGCAAAATTTGAGGTGCATGATCTTATGAAGACAAAGTGCTTCCATTTAATATCTCAGCTTGGTTTCATCTTTGGTCTCAGACTGGGTGATGTGACTTGCCAAAGTAATACACAGGTTAGTGATGAGTTAAACTACCCTATACACCTGTACACTCAGAAATATTCACTCTGACATATTGAATGAGCTTTATGTCCCTTTCTCCAGTTTTGTACCCCTCTTTAAAGAGGGAACACAGCATCTTCTGGGTTCTGGAGCATGCTCTAGTAGCATAGATATGAAATAAAGAGTGGTTACAGACTTTTCTGTCTGCTTCTGGGGCTCAGGACTGCTGGGGTGAAGCCCAGAACCAGCAGGACTGCTGATGCTGTGGCTCCCTTATAAAGGGAAGTGCCTATGCTCTGCAGGAATGGCATATTTTACATTTGTTTCTCTCCTCAGATTTTTCTACTGCTGAGTTCAAACAGCCGAAGAGTAATTGTGACTTTGTGCAATCTAATTCTTCCCACTGAAAAAAGGCAGCCAGCTCAAACAATTATTCCAGGAGGGAAGATGACACTGGAGTGGAAGAGATGGCAAAGCAACATGAAGGTCCTGTCAGAAACACACACCCACGATGGGGAAAACCAGGGCTTTTCACAGCCCCTTCAGTGTGCCCAGCATTAGGAAACCATGGAGGTGGTGTAGACAATTCATCTCTACACTCGATTGCTTAATTCTACTGCAGGTTTAATCCTGCCCAATTGTCTTTTAAGCCATTTCCTCAGGAAGTGATTTACTAATCCAAACAAATAATTCCAAAGTGACACACAATAAGTAGTCCATTCACCAAACATTTACTCTGTGTAAGATTTTTCTTATACAACTCCCATAGGAAGCCATGCATTCTTGTACCTGCCATATTAGTTTCCCAATCCCTTGAAGAAGGTGTAAGTTCCCTCCTCAGATACATTTCAGGCCAGGTGTCCTTATTGGGAGAAATCAAGCTATCATAACATGCTTAAATTTAATTAGCTTTTACTATACCTGTTGAATATCTCTTATCTTATCTTATATCTCAGTGTCCATACTAGTGATTGAACTTAAAACCTTGGCAACACTAAAAAAATTAATCCTATTCTCCTTTACCTTAAATAATATCTGTCAAGTACAGATACTGTGATTTTTATTTATTATACTACAATTGTGCGGTATAACTTGCTTCAGTCAATTCTAAAATAAACAGGGTTTGCTAAACGTTATCCATTGTAATTTTCTAATAAAAAAATATACCAGAGCTTGAACTCCAGCCTTCCCCTCCCAAAACATGTTACCCTTCAATTTTGGAGCTAGTTCTTTAATTCAAAGTCACAACCAAGCAATGGATACAGAATGAGCTGACTTCCCAAAACTGTGTTGGCCTCCTTGATGCAGAGTAGGAGCAAAGGTGGGTGAAGGTATTTTACTGCGGTCCACTGTGACACAGGATCAAGACAATATTCACAAACTGTGAGATGGCTACTGCTCCTTATGAGGGCCAAGAAATTCTGCCCATCACTGAATTTCTCATGTTATATTTAGCTTCTTCTGTGTGAAGAAGAAACAGAACCCAGAACCTGACCTGAGCTGTCTCTGAGTTCTGCTTCTTTCCCAGCTACTTTCCCATCCAAGTAGGGAAACAATCAACACTGGCTGCTTCTCTGCTACAAAATATCTTCATTCCTCTGATCACTTGCTGGTCCAAGATTGGGATATTACAAGGTTCTTAATATCTCACAGCATTTTTTTGGAAAAAAAGAGAAGATCCCCCACTTGTTCTCCTTGAGCTGAAATTTGAATTCCAGGTGGGGACATCTTAAACCAGCATTGTGTCAGGAGGATGTCTCCTCCAGCTCATGCAAGGTGCTGAGCACACCTCACACAGACTCCGTTTGCTGCTGAAGTATCAACCTGCTGGACTGAAACACCGTGAGCACTGGTATTTTGTACTGAAACAACAATTTAAAAAAGGTTCCATTGTTCTAGGTGCCCAGGGAAGATACAGCAGGTCCAGAAGATACCTGCTCGGGGGGAGGCAGGCACTATATATCACCAAGCCTGGGAATAAAGGATTTCCTCTGGCAATGTTTTCTTTACTGGGTAGGAATAATCAGCACAGTTAAAATTATGGTATCCAAGGACTTTGCAACCAAAATGGTGATAACTATATACTGCCATGGCAGAGAAAGACAGCTATGAGAAAATTTATCCTGGTCCCACTAGATGCAGTGGCCAAATTGGCACTAACTATCCCAGGACTAGATGGGCAATGCTCCTTCAATCATTGATAGCAGGGTTGCCCCTAAATTATCCCCAAAATGAACTCTCCACTCAAAATACATTGTTGTCACTATTAAATTATATATTCTGAACCTACAGGTTCAGGTACATTAAACTAAATGAAAAACTTGAAAGAAAAATTTACAGAAAATACTAGAGAAAAGTTATGATTTCAAACTGAGTTACTGAATTAACAGAGTTAGTCACAAAATAGAAACAAAACTAAAAATAATTAACACTCAGTTTTAAACTTTACAGGAAAACTCCCCACAATCCTTCTGAAATTCCACTTTTGACTTTTCAGACCAAATTAATTTGCTAAGGCAAAGTTTTATGTTTGGTACCAGGAGGAATGATTAGAGAGCTCAGACTGAGCTCTGTAGCACAAGACATTAATTTTCTTCCATTTACCTTGTTCTGAGCCCAGTAATTTGAGCTAAATTACATAATTTCAGCCCATGAAAAACTAAATTATTAAGTGCCATAGGCAGGGGATAGAAAAGAACAGGGTGTTACCTTGGGCTTCAACAATAACAAGGAATTGGTTAGGTAAGAAATGATCCCTACTCCAATCTATAAAAAAAGCCAGAAAAAAATCCCAAGGTTCCTTCTAATCTGACTTGTGGAAAATTCAGCCCTGTCCCCAAGTCTCATGATATATTTAATCCTCACTAGCTGGCTAAAATGTACCAGTCAAGAATTTAAAGCAGAGGATTCTCAATAACCCATCAAAGCACTGGCCTACTCAGTCTGGCTTCTCCAGCTGCCTCCAACATTGATGTTTTAAAGGAAGCGGGGAAAAAAATAATTTATTATGAAGGAAAATAATCCTTCCCGAACCTTGTGATCAGCTGAATACTCTTAGAATAAGAGGTTTAAGGACAGAATGGCTGCTGTCCTGGATCACAGAAACACCTCATCTAATCTTCTGGTTCAAATGAATATTTGGCAAGGATTTTAGAAAAAAATTAATTTTTTTTTAAATATATATAAATTAATTATCTTTTGTTTTGGACCACTGTCCCAGATCTCACAAATTAATATTTTCTTGCATTAAATACAATATTCACACCACTTTGTTTAATATCCATTGATAGATACATCCTCCATGAGTGTATAATATTAATAATTATACATTTGTGCAGTATAATTACGCACTATGTCAGAAGCACAGATTCTTAGTTTTAAATCTAATACTTTATGTTTTCATAGGGTACACACTAAGTTTTGCAATGTGGAAAAAAAGAAAAAGAGACTTGGTCCCACTCATAGAATCACAGAATCATAGAATCATGGAATGGTTTGGGTTGGAAAGGACCTTAAAGATCATCTAGTTCTAGATCATTCTAGTGCTATGGGCAGGGACAACTTCAGTATTATAAATATCCTTAAATATTTTATAAGTATATGTACATATGCATATAAATGAGCATTTAATTACAGCTATTGGTGATAGGTCCTTAAGAAAATTATAAGAACCATTACCTTCATATTGACCAGGAAGGATTAGGAGCCTGTTGAAAGCAGTGTTGATCTTACTCTGTTCTAGCTACAACCCATGAAAAGGGTAAATGTGACATTTTCATTTTCATTTTCATTTTCTTTGACAGCAAGGTCAGAAGGTATGAGGCAGTCAGGCCCCTGCAAGTGCAGGGCTCAAGATGTGTCCCAGAATTCATATTTGAGGCAGATCCTTAAAGAAGGTTATCTAATTTCATTTTAAGAATTGGTAAGGTTTCTAATGCTTACTCTCGCTGTGAAGTGGTGCTGACTTATCTCATTTCTTCTTTCATCTCATTGGGTAATTTCAAACCTTTTCCAGGAAGAAAACCTTCATATTTTCTATTGATGTAGGAACACAAGCCCTGTAATCAAATCTGCCCTTTCAGCAAATGAAATAGATTAAGATCCTTTAGCCTGTTTTGGGAAGGATTATTTTTTCATCTTCTTTTTCATGCTCCCCACTGCTTCCACATGTGTCTTAAAATAGTGTCTTTGATAAAATTCTAGCAAGTATCTTATTAGTGCTATATAACATCTTGGACTACATTTCCATTTCTTTCCATTTTATTTTTTTTATTTACCCAAGGGTGACATCACGTTGGCTAGTTACAGTACTGCACTCAGAACAGCATTTAGGAAAAACTGCTTATAGTGTTGTTTGAATCCTTCTCTGAGACTCACATCCATGTATCCAAATTCACATATTCCCTTGTAGCTGCAGATCCCAGCATGCAAAATCCACTTCCATCTAATCATATTCTGCCTCTCATTGCAGCCATAGATATTGTGTTGCTGCCTTTAGCTTCCTTTAACAACAATATTTCTTCTCTTTTATTCCATACTGCCTGTATTACTTCTGGTTTACTGCTTTCCATTCCCATTTAGTCAATTTAGATTGGTTGGTTGGCTTGCTTTGTTTTCAGAAAGCAAACCTTTTTTACCATGTTTTCTGAGGTATGACTTTGAGGACACTCAATATTTTTCAGAGATGTGCCAGGAGTTATTTTACCCTTTGAAAAACAATGCATTAAAAGTAATTATTCGTTGATATTACATTCTGTTTGTATAAATATAGCCAGACCATTACTATTGCTACCAAGGAAACTAGGCTCAGCAATTAACCATTTCTGAGTCACAAAGGCAATTAACAATCCCTTGTTGAATCATAGAATCATTAAGGCTGGAAAAGACCTCTAAGACCATCAAGTCCATCCATTAACCATGCACCACCATGATCACCACTGAACCATGTCCCCAGGTGCCACATCCACACACCCTTTGAAGATTTTCAGGGATGGTGATTCTACCATCTCCCTGGGGAGCCTGCTCCAATGCCTGATCACTAAGGGGAGAATTTTTTTCCTAAAATCCACTCTCAACCTCCCCCAGTGCACCGTGAGGCCATTTCCTCCTATCCTGCCAGTTGCTATTTGGGAGAAGTGA
Organism: Vireo altiloquus; assembly: GCA_013396875.1. NCBI lineage: Eukaryota > Metazoa > Chordata > Aves > Passeriformes > Vireonidae > Vireo > Vireo altiloquus. The sequence goes on along the minus strand of VZRF01001782.1, from coordinate 381,380 downwards.
CTGACCCCCACCTGGCTACACCCTTATTTCAGGGAGTTGTGAGGAGTAAGAAGGTCCTCCTGAGCCTCCTTTTTTCCAGACTAAGCAACTCCAGGAACCTCAGTCCTCCTCATAAAACTTGCTGCTCCTCACAAGACAGTAACTTGAGTTCCTGGGAAGGAAACTGAACATATTTGGAAGCTGTGGGGGCCATAATTTCCTGCAATATAAACGGAAATGGTGCAGCTAGAATCTATACACAGGTATTCGAGCATTGTGCTGGACTAGAATGCCATGCAACAATGCCTTCTAATTTCCACAAAAAACTAACGCCAAATTCTGCAGTCTATTCTAATTTCTGGGGAAATGCTGGTTGCCAAGTCATCCCAAAATATAGGAAAATCAAGAAGAAAAAAAAAATCTAAAGCCACTAGCTATGGTACAAATACAGTGCTGATGATTGTGCAAAAAGCAATTCCACCGGTTTCTATTCTGCTAGTGGTTGAGGACTTGCTGCAGCCGAGCCACAGTGAAGCAGTGCCTGGTGTGCAGGTGCAGGCAGAGAGAGTTGCTGTTGTCGCCTTGTAATCGAGGTGTCAGAAGCACAGAGGCTCCCTTTGTCTGCTCACTTCTGCAGCAGGAGGTGTCACTGACAACATTTTCACAGCCTATTCATTGGTCTGAGGACAGAAAATAGATAATGGGAGAATCCACCATACCCCAAGAAAGGAAGGAAAAGAAAAGAAACAGATTACCATCAGGAAAATGACACTTAAGAATCAGAAAGGTTAACATCTAAATTAAAATAGCGAAATGGGACAAAAGAAGTTACAAAAGCAATCTTGCTGACAGAAGTTACCAGACACCTCTCAAATAAAATCTAAACAAACAAAAGGAAGCAAGGACATCACTGACACCAGAATCACAAAGGCAGAAGAGGGTAGCTTGGAAGTGGATGTTTGTTTTGCTTTCTTTTCTTTTGACATAAGAACAGCAAAAACGGATAATTCGAAGTCTGTAAATCTAGCTCCCCAGTGCAAGTTGCATTTCCAGGGAACTCAGTGCCAATACTCCAGTGACTCAGCTCCTTCAATGAAATATTGACAATACTTCATGAAAGGGGTAAATGGCAAGCAAAAATTACATGGTTTTGCTTCAAAGCTGTAATTCTGAACAAAAATTGAGAGCATGAGGATTTTAAGTCAAATTTAGAAGTCAATTCCTCAGTATTAGAAAGATGCTAAATATTGGGGGTTGCAGTCCTTCACAATTTCCACAGTGCTTGCTGTGGTGACACTTGCTGTGTCACAGCTGAAAGTGCCACTCAGCTCAGTAGGTATTCCCAGCCCAAGGACACCCTACTTACTCTCTGTGCATTAACTTCTTAGCAGCTTCCACAGAACACATACCTTTGTAGGGATGGAAATTGTTAATATCCCACTCTATCATATGCTTTGGCATTAAACAACTGCATAAAGAGGGATCTATGTTTTCATAGAAACATGGAATGGTTTGGGTTGGAAGGGACCTTAAGGTCATCTCCCTTGTCCTATCACTACGTGTCCATGTAAAATTGCACTCAAACTCACATTCCCCAACTTGTTCTCTTTTAGTTAAACACTAAATGTGCCAATGGAACTACAGACTGAGATGGATTTGACCTCAGAAGGAAAATCCACAGGGCAAGTTGGCCCTCTAAGTGACAATAGAAACACACTAAATTTATTTAATATGATGGCAGTAGCAGCTCACACTCATCTGTGTTATCGCGTTAAATAGAACCTTAACCAGATCCCTGCTGAAAGGCATGAGACATCTGCCAAAGAGAGCACAGATCTCACTGCTGTAATGGGAAACCTTGAAAGATGACTGCAGGGGTTGCTGAGGCCTTCCTGAGATACAGCAATGTCTCCATATAGCCTACGAGGTAAGTGAAAATCGAAAATTCTTAACATGACTAATTTAGAGCTTATAAAGTCCTTACTGATACTGATTGCTATAATTACAATGCCAAAAATATCAATAACTTGGAAAGAATTATAAAACAATTTGGTTATTATTTGTCAAGCTCTGAAATGAAAAAGTTGTACAGTTTATAACCTGGAAATTCATGAAGTATTCTCTCTGAATTTCATTCCATTTTAACACACATGTTGAAAGCCCAACACTCACCCTGGTTCTTGCTGGAGATTTTTCCTGAACAAAAGCTACCTGTGTATTTTTGAAGCCTGCTTTTAGAGAGAGCCCTTTGCTTTTGCAGCTTTAATTTCTTTCTCAAGATTTTCCAACAAGCTTTTCCAAAATGTAAAATATCCCTTCCACTCATATGCCTTAGTACGTTTATCCTTTTAGAAATATTTTCGCTCGCTAAATTTCTTATAGGCAGTTTAGGAGCTCATCCAGACGTATTATAAGTGAGAGTCGGTAGAAAAAAAAATCAAGACAGAATTACTAAGAAGACAAATGTTTTTGAGCTATGCTTTCTCCTTCCTTGAGTAATGCACTGCTTATAACCATTATATTTCTCCCTCGCAAACCTTTCTTCTCAGAGAGGGATGACCCTTATGCTGCCCTCCCATCTATTCCTCTTCCACTCCTCTCTCCATCTGCTCTGGTAAACCCGTTAAATCTGCATTAAGAGCTGTGAAAAGAAGAATGTTTGACAAACTGGCTTGACTGCTGCTGACTCTGGTATCATCTGCTGTCATTTGCTTCCGTTGCTGTCAGCTTTAAAGGTCAAAGGAAAGAGTAAGCGTGGCCCCGGAGGGGTAGCGGTCCTGGGGAAGCAGGTTGGCATCTTCCACCGTCTATAGCAGCTCCTTTGCTATAATGGCTTTAAAATGTTCAAAGGCTTTTATTTCCTCTGGCACTCAAGCTGAAAAAGTGGACTCAACCTTTCACACAGTTTGGGTGAATTTTTCTGCATTATGAGTTTTCTTGCACAGGTAAAGGTTCTCTGAAGGTTTAATTACAAATGAGTTTTGAAGCCCAAATTACCTGTCCTTGGGAGAATGAAAGATGCATAAGCAGACACTGTACCAGGCACTGGTACTTAAATATAGAAATAGACTTGTCATTTTTAAAAGATCTGTCAAGAAGGGGAAATTCTTGCAATTCGGAACTAGAGTCCATTAATTAAAAGGGCAAATAAAGATGCACATTTTAAACCAGGCTATCTGAACCTAGCTAATTAACATTAGTTTATCTGCTGTTGTGACTGACAAAAGATACGTACCTAAAGTATTCATGTTAAAGGACTTAGTCGCATTATCACACATTACTGGGCACAGACATTTGAAAACAGGGACATTTTGAGTCCCTGTTTTATCACTATCCCTGTGCACAGACAATGAATGGAGACTGAAAGTTTAATATCATACCACCACATTTCCATATGACACAATTTATGTAGGGATGACCTTTTCAATATCTTTCCACTACCTGGAACACAATAGTGTAAAACGTCAATACACAATGGCAGGAATTTTTCATCTAAGACCTCACTGACTCCAGGTTTTTAGTGGAAAAACTCTAAAAGTAGCAAATGTTTGCCTTCCCATTTCTGATCCTGATTTTGCATTTGCATTGAAGTTACAATCTGTCCCTTTGATTTTCTATGAAAACAGCAGTATTTTTTTCCCCATTTTTCTGACACTTTCAGAGTGCACTGTTTCTTAGATCATTATTCTTGCTCTTTTTCCATTTCCAGTCTTCTCTTTTGCCATGCTTGCTATTATTTTTTTTTTAAATCTAGTTCCTGTCAATTTATTACAAACTTTCTGAGAAGTTGCATTTGGCACAAGACATTTTTTTACTATAATTTAAAACTTTCAAATCTTTCCCATCTGTTTTATATGACAGTAATGAGAGTCTTAAAAAGGGATTCTATTTTTGCAGTGTTCCAAAAATGCCTTCTGTGCTGCATATTGTTTAGTAATACTCTTTGCATAGTGCCTTTAATCTCTAAGGGCCAGATGCTGATAGTGGGTTTTGTGCCCTCAGCTTCCACAAGAGTCAGAAATAGGTGAAGATCTTTCTCTTTCTGTAGGCTGTGATCAGTGCTTGGCAGAAGCAGATGCTAATTGGCTCAGTGGGAGAAACACAACTGCACACATATGTGAAAAGTGTGCTTGGGCTTTTTTTTAAGATTAGCTATGGATTAACCTTGTGGTTTGTCTGAAGCAAATAACACCTGCTATTTTTTTGCTGAACATTTGCAGTACTATGCTCAGAAGTTGCAGTAAAAAACCCAAAACCTTATCTTGTTTCAGTTTTGTTCACTGAAAGCTGTTTTTTCAGTAATACACATGAATTCACTGAAAGAATGAAAATGAAAAAATGTATCACTCAAGTTGGAAGTGTGAATGTAAAAACAGCATAATGCAGTATTAACAAATTTTCAGTCTCTAAGCTATAATCTAGACACTTATTGACTTGACTGCTTTCTCTTAGGCCTAAGGGAGAATATCTGTAAACAGTCTTAACCTAATTTTTTCTTATCACAAGGAAACTCATCCATATGCTCCAGAGCCAGAAACTGCCCCTACATGCTGGTAACCTGAAAAAAATGGGAAAAGCACCCATTCCATTTATGTGCCAGTGCATTCCATAGCAAATCAACTCACCCATTGGTAAATACATAAGCGCAGATTCGGTGAAGTCTTTCTAAACAAAAAAACCCTTTTAAAATTAACTTTCTTTAGTAGAGTAGGAGTCTGGCTTAAGAGTTATTACAAGAGGAGCTCTGTCTCTTAGATCTTTGTGAGGGTATTGCCTTCCTTTCTTGCTGGTCCATCTGCAATGTTTCTGGCAGCCCATTTCTTCCATGATCATGCTTTTAATGAGGGAGAATTGAACTGAAATTCAACTGTACAAGTCAGTTTTATAAGATTACTTTATAATATTATAATTACTAGCAAGAATTAAGAGGTTTTGAAGATTGATTTAGATGAGACACTGGACTGGGAATACTGAAGTACAGGGCAATTCCACCTTCTCAGCTACTCTGTGTCTCGAGGAATGGCATGGGAATATTTGTCTGGACTTTTCATTTGCCCAAAGGAAAAAAAGATAATGTTAGGGATTCCTTCCTTGCATGGTATGAGGTAGCATTCACTCCTGCAAAAAGAGTGAAACAAATTAATCCATTTCCACAAATACTGAGAGCCAGCTGGAGATAGGTTTGTTTCTACTAGAGAGAGAGGATTATTCATTATTTTGTGAGATTACTGACATGATCACAATCATCTCTTCTATATCATATTCCTCCTTGTACAGCATCAGCAAAATCTGAAAAAACTTTTTTGTAAAACCTTGCTAGAAGGAAGGCAGCTTCTGCACCTGATGATTGTTCAAGAAAAAAATCCCAGTTTGACTCCAAAGATATATGTTGAATAGTTTTACATCTATGTTAACATTTCTACTTATGGACAGAGAATGCTTCATATGACAAATATTGATAATAAAAATAACCTTATTTACATTAAGTTCTTTAAAATTTTAATTTCTCTTGCTCCAAGTGGTGTTCAATACACCTACATAAGCAAATTCAACAGTACTACCAAATTTTGCTGGGTAATAGAAGATTTTACATCATTAACCCTTTTAGCAACATTTTGCTCCATTTCAATGGCTTGGCCCAGACAGTCCCTGGGCATGGTTCAGTAGGTAGCAGAAACCAAGTCCCACTCCCAGCAGGCAGCTTATTTGTCCTCACCACTTTGAACAGCAGCAGAGCTTCACAGCATGGCTGTCAGCTCTTCTACAGCTTAGGTCAAAGAACAGCCTTGGGCTGCTGCTTTACTTATATCTGCTCCCAGCTCCTCTAAAATCAATGAAGAGACAGAAGTACCTCCAGAGGGCAATTTATCCCCATAACTTGGGCACCTGTTTGAAGTATAAGCATGCTTCTAAGATGTCCTTTTCTTCTCTGTCTGTATCTCTACTGTCTACACATGGATTTAGACATGTATTACTTAGAGAGCTAACATGAAGGCAAATCCCACCTTTTAAGCCCTAGTGAAAACAAAGCCACACAGGGAATGCCATTCGGGCATTCTTCTCAGTAGATCTGTGGTCTAAAAGCAATTGGGGCAGGTTCAGAAGATTATATGACTATTTTTTCTTGTTTCTTCCACATCATCTCCTGACTCCAGATGAAGGTGAGGCTCCTACTGCACGATGAAGTGTGAGAAATCACAGAACATTAGACTAGGTTTAACCAGCACTACAGGTGGGAAAGTGAAGTCTCAGTCTCAGGATACACATTGGCCAACATGGGCTTGGAGCTAGATACTTAAACACAAGGAACAGCCAGGAGAAGGCAGCTCTTTCGGACTTCAGGATGCTTGATTCTCACTGAAGTGCTCCCTGCAAACTGATACTCAGCTTCTGCCACTCCAGACCAGAAAAGGTTTTGCAATGAATTTAATTAAACCGGTCCTTGTGGGCAGGGAAAATTGCAGCTTATTTTTGCCTTTTCCACTATATTTTTCTTCCATTTTCTTTTCCTCCTTTTCCATTCAGTAAGAACAGGAGTGGACAGTTGGAGGAGAAGAGCACAGGAAAAAACAGGATGTGTCAGTGACACTGATTTTTGCCATTCCATTGCTGTACCAGGCGAGTTCACTAATTCACCAAGACCCACGGCCTCTCTGGACATAAGGGAGTTTGTAGACACTGTCGTCTGGCAGTGGTCCACAGGGAGGAAATCGAGGAACAGCCAAGCCCAGAGGGGATCCTGTCTTCTATTAGCTCAGGGTTTGTTTTCTTTGTAAATTAAGCCAAAGTCCTTGAAAGGGGAGAACTAGGCATTTGCTAACTGGAAATTGTGTTCTTAGAGTGAGTGCTGGCACTGCTAGTGATGTGTCAGATTGGGTGCTGTCCTGCTGAGATGAAGTGGGACAGGACAGCAGGAAAAAGGAACCAGTTGAAAAATGCAGTATAGAACTTTGGCTGTTAAAGAGATTAAACTTCCACTATTTTATAGCACTTCCAAAGCAAATACAAAATAAAGAATAATTTTTTATGCTGAACTCTTGCAATGTATGAAGATAATAGCAATGTTGAAGTGGAAAATAGAGAATACACATTAAAATGGAATAAAACTTAGGTCTCTATGCAGCTCATGGATGAAGTCTGATAAGTCCATGTTTCATTTTATGTTCCATATGCTCACTGAAAATAGCACTATTTTGATTTTTGCTGCGCTACATCACCAGTTTTCCTGTTTTTGAGAAGGAGCAGCAGCTGCTGGAAAGTTCAGTGTCTTGAATTCATCCTCCACTAGATGGCAACTGCTGAGTTTTTGCTCAGCACTACAGAAACCTGTAAAGCAGTAACTGAGTGTCCTCTCCAGACAGATTGCCAGAGTACACCTGCTTTATTTGCAGCTGCCTAAAGATTGGCTGCTAATCAGTTCAACTCGTGACAGCATTTGCACAAGACACATATATTAAAAAGGAATATGGAGTTTAAAGGTAGAAAAGCAGGAATTCACTCATCAGATAAGTGGGGCCATAGCTTCCTTACAGGTCATTCAGTCCAACTCTCCTGCCATGGGCAGGGACATCTTCAACTAGATCAGGTTGCTCAGAGTCCTGTCCAGCCTGGTCTTGAATGTTTCCAGGGATGGAGTATCCACCACCTCTCTGGACAACTCTTTCCAGTGTTTGATCACCCTCATTGTAAATACTTTCTTACTTATACCTAGTCTGCGGGAGCCCTGGTGGTGTAGTGGTTAAGCACATGGCATAGCAAGTTGCCAAGGCTCGGGGTTCGATCCCGGCCAGGCTGCTCCCCGGGCAGGCAGAGCTCGTTAGCCCTGCAAGGGGGCAATCTGCCTACGTCCTGAGGAGGACCTCAGCTGCCACTGTCCAGAATCGCTTTGGCCCGGCAGATTGAACCTCGGGATTAAAGGGTGGGCTCAGATCTGCGCGCCCTGTGTCTCACCTAAAAAATCTGGTGCGCAGGCTGGGAGGTCTGAAAGGAAAGAGGCCTCCCCCGGATCTTCGTACGCGAAGACTGGCCAGCAAATACCTAGTCTGAACCCACTCTCTTTTAGTTTAAAAAGATGACCCCTGTCCTATTGCTAAAATTCTCTGTTCAAAAGTCTGTCGTTACCTTTTTTGTAAGCCCCCTTTAAATATAGAAAGGCTGCAATAAAGGTCCCTTCCAACCCAAACAATTCTGATTTTGTGATTCTAAGCTTTTCAGCTTTGGATCATAGCACTAGGCTGGGGACTGTAACCAATAATTATCAGCAGTCTCTTATTCCATTTCCTTTAGTTTCTTTTGTAGAGGTAATAAATATGGAGCAGTTATTCATTTTCTCATGATACAAAGACCAGCATCTCACAATAAAATTGACAGCCCTTAAACAAAAGTTTTGATTCTTAATAATTTCAATTTTTGCTTAAAATTGATCACTGAATTTAAGTGGGATTTGTGTGTAGGTCATATTCAAAGCCTTTTCGAAATTTATTTCAGTAAAAAAAAAAGGTTCTGCACAAAAATAAATACAACCATAGAGCCCATGCAATAGTCATAAAAAACCTATTTGGAAAAGTACATCCTGACTGAGACCTCCTCCCACATGTTGATCTCTCTCTGAGAGATGTCTGCCAGACAACAGAACCTGCTTCTACTTTTGATTACATGAGCATTATCTGAAATAACTCTGCCAGAAGTGTTTGACTCAAACTGATACATATTCGATTGTAAGCAAGTACAGTATTTTCAGACAAATAATAACACTCCTTATGGTCTATAATCTTTCCTTTTTCTGTACAGTTTTACCTCACAAGCAAGCACAGAAAGATATTTTTATTGATGAATTGACAAAGTTTATCAAAGTTTTTTCCTGTTCTTCTTTATATTACTGATTATATTATCTAGAACTTGCCTAACAGATATGGATTGTATACCAAAAAGCTTTCTTGGAATAAGATTTTGAACCAAACTTGGTGATATTTTTTTAAAAGACATAAACCCCATACTAGATATGATAATGGCATTTTTAGTTAATGGTCAGATATTTTCTGGCAATCTGGTAGGGCCAGAAGCAGATCCTTTAGCTGCTCTTTGAGATTTCTTTCTTGATGCTCATCCTCCCATTGAATGAGGAAAAAATATTTCATCTTCACGTACACTTTTTTCATGGGATAGGCAAAAATTGTGCAGCCTCATCTGTTCCCACATGGCAGTTTTACCTGACTGCCCCTTCCTGTCTCTGTCTGTCAGTCAGCTGGGCCACCCACAACTGCTTTCCATCCCTCTACATATCAGTCCTTAACCTTCTCATCACTGCAGTCTTTTATCCATCTCTCCTTAGAGACTGTGGGTAGATGACTCTCATGAACCCCTCAAAGAGCACCGAGGAAGCAATAGTGGTGGAGAGTCCACACTGCCATATGTAAGAAGATGTTTTTTATTTTATATTTGTTAATTATTGATCTCTTAGAGATTAGTTGAAGTTTTCTTGTGGCATGTGATGACTTAGCCATTCAGTGCTATTGAGACTGATGGCATTGATGCAATTTTGCAGGTTTTAAAGCCTTAGTTATGCTGTGGAGCTCTTCTTCCTGCACCCTTAAATATTTTTAGTTTGCAAAAAAACCCCCTAATTTTTGCAACATCAGTATTAGGAGTCTAAATTTTTGACACATTGTTCTCCCGTGAACTGTAGTTTAACTGGATTCTTAAGAACTATTTTTCTTATAATGGAATTAAAAACACACCATCAAAGCAGCAGTTGCTGGCAATGAGGGTGTTTCAATTCCCAGGACAAGAAGCCTAGGGAAATTTATGGTTAGAATTACACAAAATGGTTGTCTGTGACAGCAGAGCTTTGAACTCGCTGGACTGTCACCTTCCACTAGACCAGGTTGCTCAAAACCCCATCCAACCTGGCTTTGAACACTTCCAGAGATGGAGCATCCACAATTTCTCTGGCAACCGGTGCCAGTGCCTCACCACCCCCACAGAATTTTTTCCTTATATCCTTTTTTCCTTATCCTTATATTTTTTCCTTACTCTAGATCTACTGTCTTTCAGTTTGAATCTATTCCCCCTTGTCCTGTCACTCCATGCTTTGGTAAAAAGGCTCTCTCCCTCTTTCTCGTAGGCTCCCTTTAGGCACTGCCAGGGAAATTGCGACCCTTGGGAAGAATGTCTATTCAAAGTGGTGGAATGCAGTTTTGTCCTGAGCTTCCACACTGGATGTACCATGAAGAACAAGCATCCAGTGTACACCTTTGGACTGCTTCAGGTAGGGATGTGCATGGGGATTTTGTAATGACCACACAAGGATGTTGTGTGCATTCTTTACACTTAAAAGTGGCACAGACCACCTCGATGGAAAGAAATCAAACCCAAAACACCTGCTCAACCAGAAAACCTCACCTAAACACAACAGACAAGGAGTGAGACAAATCACCAATAATAGGACTGGACCAAATATATATATATATACCGCAGAATATCTTCAAAAGCAACCAGAATTTCCCAAAGCCATTTTAACACCATAAGCAGCTCATAGCAGAGACTAACAACCTGCCTCGAGCATAGGGAGTGGAAAACATGAAAAGAGCAATGAAGCCTTACAGCATCATCGGAACAGGAATTCTGGAGGTTTAGTGAATAAAAAGGCACTGGCGACTGAGGTAACTGCCAATGCAACTTCATTTGAATATTTTTGGACTATGAGCTGTTACGCTCTTGGATGGTTTTTCAAAAGTTTCCTAATTTGGACTGACATTTCTTGCATCTCCAATAGCATTTACATGACTAATAACTTGGCCGAAGCGAGAAGTTTTCTGCCTGTGAATCATAAAATGAATATAGCTGAAAAGGGAAGATAAACAGCCAAATTGAGACAGCTCTGGAAACATAAGTTTCTTTAACCAAATAGATGTAAGATTTTAAGTAATAATTGAAAAAAAAAACCTATTTGTATTTGTTTACACTGGCTTTATCCCTTATGCAGTGATTACCCAGTTGAGTATAACCCAACTAGCACTACCACAATCTGCTTTTTTTCCCCCAGGTTGTCTTTAGACTCCTAGCAAAGTTTTAAAAAACACTGAAGTAGCTTAGGAACTCAGGAACAATTTTAAAAAACTAAGGTCACGACTAAATGGCAGATTGAACTTTAGACACGGCAGCCTGGAAACTGAAAGGAAGCTGACAGCATGAAACACTCAGTTAATTTCCCTTGCCAGCAGAGAGGCATGAGAAGGCTGAATCCCACTGACTTGGTTATTTCTAGGATTGTTGGTTATTTTTTTTTTCCTTTTCATCTCCATCCCCCCTAGCTGTAAGTGTCGAGAAAACATCATCAAAAAAAGAGAATTTATGGAGAGCATTAGTAACTCTGCCAAGCGGAAAATGAATAGGAAAACTTGAATCTATACTATTGAAGAATTAAATCATAGAATGGTTTGGGTTGGAAGGGACCTTAAAGACCACCTAGTTCCAAACCCCTTCCACTATCCCAGGTTTCTCAAAACCCCATCCAACCTGGCCCTGAACACTTCTAGGGACAGGGCACCCACAACTTCTCTGGGCAACCTGTGCCAGTGCCTCACCACCATCACAGATAAGAATTTCTTCCTTATCTCTAATCCAAATCTACCATCCTTCATCTTAAAGCCATTACCCCATATCAAATCACTTCCTGTCCTTGACAAAAGTCCCTCCCCAGCTCTCTTGTAGCCTGTTTAGGTACTGAAATGTGCTCTAAGATCTCCGAGAGCCTTCTCTTCTCCAGGCAGAACAGCTCCAACTCTCTCAGACTGTCTTCATCGCAGAGGTGCTCCAGTCCTGTGAGGAAGAATCACCTCCCTCAACCTGCTGGTCACACTTCTTTTGATTGCTACCAAGAAATAGTACATGTCAGTCACACACCCTGATGGATAACTTGACTGTCACTTCCAGAAACCCTGCTGCTGTGTTTTAATATCTCACGTTTGTACGCAGAAGTAGATGAGAGTTTAAGGCCAAACTAAAGGTCAAGCTTTGGCCCAATAAAATATAAAGAAATCCAGAAAAAGTGAAAGATTTTTGTTTTAAAAGACTGCAGAATAAAGGTTGTTGGCTTTTATTGTGAAAAGTATTTATTTTAGTTGTCAAACTACAGTCTAAAACAACTCTAAAAAGGTTTGAGATGTTTCACTTTTCAGGAACAATTTTGTTCAGCTTAAATCATCATTTATTTCATTTTCATTGGCCAGCAAAATTGAAAAGTCAATTATTCACCCTGTTCTACGTGAAAAACTGGGTTCTCAAATGGAACAAAAGAAAGAGGGTGGGTAATAAGCAGTCAATACATTGAAAGAAGACCCTTTAAATGCCTTGGACAAATGTATTAAATAAGTCATTACCCAAGTTTTCATTTCAATCACTGAAATACTCATAGAGTTTGTTTTCAATACACCAATCTTATCTAATGGTACTGGAATATATTAAATATTTCTCTTTTATTTTGTGATGTTTCCAAAATAAATGAGGATTAAAGAAGGGGAGAAAAGAATATTCTGTTCTTCTGCAGAAAGGATCCGATAAGTTTTGCTACTAGGAAAATTAAGCAAAGATTGAAAAGACGTCAACACCTAGGAAATAAAGTACCAGGCGAAATAAACTGCAGTGGTTTATAAAGAAGGAATTATTCCTTAATGGTCTGCTACTGCCAAAGCATCACATTCTTGGGAATGTGTCAGCAGCAAGACACTGATTTCTTCAAGATTACTTGCAGTTGCCACAGCTGCTCCCTTCTGCATTCGGAACAGTCATGGAGCTTTTAACACGTGACTGTGGTATGAAAATAAAAATGCAGAGCAGATTTATGAAGTATTTATCCTGCACTAATGGGAATCCAGGACCATTTTGCAAAAAGGGAACCCAAAGACTTGAAATCTTACTCGTAGAATCATAGATTAGTCTGGATTGGAAGGGATATTTAAGGATCATCTAGTCCAACCCTTTGGCTACCAGCCAGTCCAACTACTTCAGCTAGGTATTTAGTGATAGTTTCCACCTTCTTTCCCCATTCCCAATATTTAGTTTTCTTTTTCACCTAGACAAAAAACTGTGTCATCTGAAAGAGCTTTGGGCTTAACATCTTCACAGGCAATGAACTCATTGCCCTAATGATGAGCTCCAGGCTCTGGCGTAGTGCAGAATATAATATCAAATTAGAACAGAATGATGCAATCATAGAATTGTTAGGTTGAAAAAGACCTCTAAGATCAAATTCAAGCTGTAGAGGTTAGGTTAATTTTCAGTTTCCTCCTTAGAGGTGGACTTAAAAGCATGAATACCTCCTCTGAGCAGAGTTCTGGCACTGGCAGCTTCAAAGAGAACACAGGGTAGGTATCAGGCCATAAACTTTATGTCCTTGCAGAAGAGACACAAATGAGAGCTGAGAGGTTCCCCTTTCCTCACTGAGCTTCTCCCCTGCTCCCATGCAGTGAGAAAAGTCCGAAAAACAAAAGAGAGGGAGGAAATTATTCAAGAATAAAAAAAGTGAACAGCAATATGAAATAATAACTTGGGCTGCCTTAGGGGAAGTAGGAAACCAGATTTAGACACCTAACTCTGTGACATGATAGTCATTTCATAAACGCACAGTGTGACAGTGTATACAAAGCATCCTCTCTCTAGCTCGTGTCACAGGCTCCCCACTGGAGCTCATCAATAAACCTCTGGGTTAGACTGCTGGAATCAGATGTCTGGGGCTTTCTGTACAGCCTCTGCCAAGAACAAGTGGCCTTTCTAAGGGGTGGCAACTTCCAGTTTACTGCAGATCCAGGACGTTGATAGAGAGATTTTATGAGCACACTCTTTTGCTCCTTGCAACATTTATTACTGCTACTATGCTCTGTTTCAAGGTTCTTCATATTTATTCCTGTCTTCTTCTCCCATTTTCCATCTTTTGATCCTCCCATATCCATTTCTTTGTACTTCCAGTGCTTCAACTGCAGTGGTTAGGATCTCCTGCAGCTGTGCTCTCTCCAGCCTATTTCTGTTGTCTAGTTTCAGTATTTCCCTAATGGAACAGATTTATTTTTCCCCAGGGGACAAAACCCACATTTTCACATAGTCCTGTCATCTCAGAGTTAGGCTGAAGGTATCTCTAACATTTGATCTTAGTAAACTCACACGGAGTTTCACATCAACTTGCCTTGCAACGTGAGGATTACAGTGGATAATCTAATAAATAATTTCTGCTCGTATCTAATGCAAAGATGAGGGGCAATGTGCCAGGCCTTGGGAGAAGGGTGGTGAAGTAAACCTGCCCGGATATTGAGTTCAGTCTTACTCAGTCTCTTTGTTAATTATACCTGGAAGTGGCATTTAAGGTACATAAATAAAACTAATCTTTGGGAGCAGCTATAAATATTCATAGTCAGAGATATAATACAAAGAGACCTGAAGAAACTAGAAATAAAATTATAGTCCAATTGGAAAAAGGAAGTAATGAAGGCAACAGAGGGAAAACGCTGAAGCCTTGGCTTAGTTTTTAATAAGCATTTTAATAAGCTTGTGATAATGAAATAAACTAGATCAGAATATTTTCTGTGCAACAATGACAGTACAAACTTACTAATTTTGCATATTTTAGTCTATTTTAGTCTTCAACCATTCAGAAGCCCTAAAGGGCAAGTGGAAGTTCTTCCAGCTATTTGCAGACAATCCTTTTAGAAGCCTTTGCTAAAGCTCACTTTCAGTTCAATCTGATTAAAAAAATCAAAAAGCAGATGAAAGGAAAACTAGATTTCTTTAAGTCTGCAACCTGTTTGTTAATTACCGAGTGTTGCAGCTGTGGTCTGATTGTTCCCAGCCTGCTGTACCTTCCTCCTCCCACTCACTCCTGCAGAACAGCCCTTGCTCTGCACCTTTTGGCACCAGCATCACTGCAATGGCAGGCTGATCCCCACCTCTGCTGCACGCCCCCACGTTCAATTCACATCTCTTACCAGTACACACACATGCAGTATTTCTACAAAGCTCAGCACAGCACTGTACACAGATTAATGCTGCACCCCACCTAGGCTGGTAAATACTGTTTCTCAGCAAGTGCACTGCTCTTTGCTGTGCATAAAGCATTCAGCTCTTCCCACAGACCACGGAGTTTGTCCACAGCTGAGGTTGTAAAATGAAGCAGATGGAGAGACACTGGACTGAAATAGAAGTAACCCCATTGTCTCATTCATAGATTTCCTCACTCATGGAAAAGGAAAAATACCTGTCGCAATATTTAACTTTTCATAAAAAAATTTTCTTTTGTATGTAGATTCCCCATTTGTACTTAGAAATAGATAATCTAGATCACAAGCTAGTACAGTAACCTATATGCAGTTAATTTATACATATCTATTACAAAATATCTCCCAATCTTTTTAAGAGGAACAAAAGAATATCTTCTTTCACAGATTTAGGTCTTCCTGCTATAATTTTTAGCTAGTAGCCATCAAAGTAACTAGTCTGTATGTGAGCCCAGCTGTATAAATTTCACATGTTCATCACTAAATTAACTTCAAAATTCTACAGTTCTCAAATAAATGTCTAAGATTTGGTCTCACATTTATCAAAGCCCCTCTTCCCACATATCAAGTAGCACTGATAGGACTAGGAATGTGAAGTCACGTGAATGCCTCATGTCTTAGTGCAGAGACTGCAAAGAGATTTCTCAGCCAAAACCTGCCAGCAAAGTTCGGCAAAAATCTGTATGGAATATTTTTGCATGTTAGAATGCCATCTCTGTGTTACAATTCCAATCTCAGGGAGTATTTCTAGTTTCTGTTTCAATTCCAGGTCTGCTATAGATTTAAAGTACAGGTCAATGTCTTTAACACAGTTTAAGAAAGATTACATGGCAATATAAAATGTTGCAAATCAGGCAGGGAAGAAATTAAAACAAGAGAACTCAATGTGGGCAAAATTTTTCTGCTGACTCGCTGCGAATTCTGAATATTCATTTCTTCCTAATTTGGTCCTACCACAACTTTCTTTTATGCTTGCTATTTCAGCACATGCAATTTATTAGCATGGACAATCAATAGCTGAGAAGGCTGTTTTACATAAAGCCTTTGGCAATGGATTGAAGACCTTTCCAGCCATACCTCTTTTATCAAAACTGATGTCTTCATCAGCACTCAGAAAAAGTGTGCTGCAGTAGCAGCTGCCTCAGGCTACTGCAATACTTGCTCTATCCCTCAGCCACAGATCCTGAACTGAGAGGTGAGAGAACCTCAGCTACTCTTGAAGACCCTGCATGCTTTGTGGCAACTTATCCGTCTAGACACACACCCTAAGCTGCTTTCACGAACCTCCTCTCTATTCTCATCAGGGCAAGAATCTCCATTTTTTTCACCCTGCTATAGTTGGAATAGAATAGAGTATTTCAGTTGGAGGGGACATACAAGGATTATCCAGTCCAACTGCACGACCAGCTCAGGCCTGATCATCAGTCAAAGTGAATTCTTAATGGCAACGTCCAAATGCCTCTTAAACAGTGACAAGGCTCCTTAGGGAGCCTGTTCTGGTGTTTGAACACCTTCTCAGCAAAGAAATGCTTCTTATGTCCAGTCTGAACCTCCACTGCAGCCATGAACCATTGCCACATGTCCTATCACTGAATACCACAGGGAGGAGAGATCAGCACCTCTCCATCCTCTTCCCCTCCTCGGGAAGCAGCAGAGAGCAATGAGGTCACCCCTTAGCCCCCTTTGCTCCAAAAGAGACAAAACCAGAGTCCTCAGGCACTTCCCACATGACATGCCTTCCAGCCTTGCCACCAGCTTTGTTGCCTTTCTCTGGACACATTCACATCCTTCTTAAATTGTGGGCCCAAAAGTACTCACAAGGAGTTTCACCAATGCTGGAGCATCAGCTGGACTCTCTCCTCCCAATCAGCCCATCTAATAATTAACTATGTAGTTAATTCTGTGCAAACGCAGGGCTACATGGAGGCCAGCCCTGTTTGCATACTCCTGGATCAAAGAGGAACAAAATCACCATAAGTCAGAGTCTCTGAGATGTGTGTTGCAGTATCACAACCAGAGCTACAGGACACGTGGAAATTAATTTCCATACTGTAAAGCACTACATGTGCTCTTGTGCTTTCAGTTCTTGCAGAGCTAATTCTACCGTTATTGGAAAAGAGAGAAAAGTTTCTGAGAGATTATTGCGTTTCTGGCAAGTTTCTAACGTGGGAATGAGCTGGATATCTCATACTCACAGTATGGCTAAAATTTCCATTGTGAACTTTAAAGCCACGTTTTACATTTTTTGGACATTACTGTGCAGAATTATTACTAGTGATTTTTTAAATAACTAATGTGATTGTAATTGCACTAGGAATTTTTCAAGCATTGATGCCATGGGGTCCTTTGCAACTAAAGCCAGAGTTCTAATTACCTACAGTGAAGTTGTTCAATACTTGCCCTTTTGCAGGTTTTTCAGAAAAAGTGCATTAATGCCTTTTTTTCCCCTCAGCTGCAGTTGCTAATTCAGAAAGACAGTGATTTACTAGCTTGAACTTAGAAGACATTTTTCACAACTGAACCATAATTCTGTTTTTTAAAAGTCTGGGTATTTATTTCACTGTTGTTTAAATCTCAGAAAAAATATATTATTTTTAAAAAGTTGATGTGCACATACAGATAATGGGACAGGGTATTCAATTGAGACAATGTTTAAGAACTCATTCTTTAGGAAGAATCAGAACTTGAATATCTTAATTCAGTTTACACCCATCAGACTTTTGTACAGAACAAAGAAAACAAAGAACATAAGGGATGCCCATAGAAAAACCATACACGTTATTTGAATATCTGGCTTTTCTTTCTGAACCATGTAGTTTCTTTGCCACACCATTAATTTCTGCACAGCTCCAAAAATAAAGATGCCAACAGTGACTTTCTTTTGTATTACCTTGTGAAATATATAGGCTGGTTTATAATATCTCCATGCCACCCTGAGAGCTCTGTTTGTTTTTTCACAGAGCATTTGTCATTTAGCTTTTCTCTCAATTACCAACAGTAGGAGCAGGAGCCAGGGTGCTGCATGGTTAAATTTTTAATGAACTAATTGGGAATTTACCCTGGGATAAAGGAAATTCAGTCCAAGCATTTGCATATTCAGTTCCTGGTAGACCCAGGCTATATTCACTTGAATTTGTAATTTAATATGCAATTCTTGTGCACAGCTCTGTGCAAATACCATATGTGACTATTTGCCACAGCCTTCACCCAAAGCATCCACTAACCATGGCAACATGGGCATCAGATGTTGCATAAGCAACCTGACAAGGGCTGAATTTTTAAATATGTACACACCACAATTTCAAAGCCAAATTCCTGCATATTTGGAGCTCTGGGAAAAAAAAATAAAATTAAAAAAAGCATTTTAAACCCACAGTTAGCATCTGGGTTTGGATGTTTTGGACCAAATGTTTGAACATGAGTTCCAAGAATTAAATGCCTCAATTCAAATTTTAATAACTAAATAAGTGGCCTAGTTATAAATGTTGAGCACTGAGTGAATCTCTCCTGTTTACTCTAAGGGTTGAGGCACTCTACAAACCCATAAGGATGCAGACAGGATATCCGGACAGCTCACCCTGAAGCACTCAAAGTAGAACATCTTTAAAAACTGAATTTGGATTTATCTCTGAGTGTATCTGTGATGTGATACAAAACTGAATGTGAATAGGCAATGTCCATAAATGACACCTTCTGAGGCAAAGCCAGGAGGATTCCTCATTTTCCCAAGGTCCCTCTTGAGGTGTCCCAGAGCACCTCAGCAGTGTGAATGCTGAAGTGTTTCGGACTGAGTCTGGCACTGGGAGTTGCCAGGGTGCAGGTGTAGCTGTGAGATGCTCCTGGTGCTCAGCTCAGAGCTCACTGCTTCACTTGTCTCCAGCACCATCCTTGTGTAAGCAGAGATGACAGTTTATCCCAACGCACATCAGCACACCAGGATTGCCTGGGGGTGGTGGGAGGTAAACTGTGTCATCACTTCCCCTAGGGCACAATTCCTTCCTGAAACGGCTGGAATGGAATTTACCTCTGCATGCCTTTTCCCACTTCTGACAATGAATTCCTACACAGGGAAAAACAAGAGTCAAAATCCCTCTGTCTTCCTCTGCTCAGCACTTTGTCCAAGCCTTTGCCCCCCAGGCAGCCATGGGAGCCATTCTGGTATTTTTATCTGCTAATTGAGCTTAGAATTGAGCTAGTGTGGCACATCTCTCCTAACCAAAAGGCTCAGCTGTTTAGAGATACTCAGCTGTGAGTAATGCCTTCAGCAGTCACAAAGGCTGAAACGCTGGGCTGCCCATCCTGTTAGTGAGTGCTTGCAAGTTGGCCAGATCCAGGCCTGGAGGGAGTAACTCCAAAAAAGCACAATGCTGTAAAAGATGGCATTTTTCTAGAAAGTCCTCCACTTTTGATTGCCAGTAAGAGCTGTGTTTTGACCTGGAAACCCACTTCTCACAGGAGGCTGCCTAAAGCTAGAAAAGGGGTTAGCATGGTGCAGGCTGAAAATGAACTAAGCAAGATATAAAAATTCAGAGAAGCTGAATCAATGCATTTCTACTGCAAAAAACATTAGAGAGGCTAGAGGGAGTCCACGCTCCACTGCTTAGGAAATGAAGTGAGGCTGGGCTGGCTTTGAAACAATATCTGTTGTCCTAGAAGGTTCATGGAGATAATAAAGTGTGACCACGGGAAAGACCTGGCAGACACTTCAGCAGGCCTTCGTGTGTTAACACAGATGATAAAGGAGAGTCTCTTTAGACTCAGATATAATTTTCTAGAAGAGCTGGTGTTTGGAAAAAAGACTTTCAGTGAATCCAAACATAGAGCAGAACCAGAAGAGAAGTAAACAGGGTCAAAAGTAGCAGGGGGAGAGATGAGTATGACCTGTCCTTTCTGAGGATTTATTTTGGCATTATAACCCCAGCAGTAATTTCTGCATCTCCATTAAAGATCACCACCACTCGCCTTAACCATAATGACCTCTCTTACATTTTATATTGCTACCCATCAAGTCCTATCAGTGCTCCTGTCACATCACACTGATAATAGCTTTAATATGCATGATGGATTTTAAGAAATGGCTGGCATATCTCCATTTCAGTGATAAGAAATCTGCTTAGGGCATACTTTCACATTTAGATATTTTTCATTTTATTATTTTCCTACTTTTTGCTGTTGGCTAAAACAGAGAATCAATGTCATGACACTCTCCTAGTGGAGGGTTTCTTGCAAAGAGAAAGGCTCTGGAGGATTCCCTATTTTTGATCAAACTTTTGGTTTTTCTGTACATCCCTGCTACATGGCTCATTATCAGATCACATAACTAAGTACCCTCGGTGCATAGTTCACATGCACTGGGGTTCTGCTGTTTGCATTGCCTGCATTGTTCAAAGTGCTCCTGTAGCAGTGGTTCATTTATTAGCATTTCCTCTTTGATACACCTGAAGGCTACTTCATCAATTATTTTAAAATCAGGGCAGAATCTGGCGCCAGAAGCTAACCAAGAGGAGTATTTTGCATTTCTTACTGATCTAGAGGTTAAAGAAAGTAGTTGTAAAATCTGATTGTATCAGAAAACCTCCCTTTAGGGGGAGTTAGGGAGTATAGGAGACTTTCCTATTAGTTCTCACAGATGAAAAGAGTAATGTTTTCTGCTGGAATAAATCTCCTCGTACTACATTATTTCACCTGAAAGATTCTTTTAACATGACAAGCAGTTTACACCATAGGTGGACACTTTTTTTTTGAGTTATTGGAGTGTCTAAGCAACTGTGAAACAAATGACAATCAATCCGTTTTCTAAACCTCAGAGATATCATAAGCTTTGTTGGAAATAGTTACAAGCATGTAAATACAGCTGTTGAACTGTTTAGGATTTTTCTTTTCTTTTTTTTTTTTTCTGTTTTTCCTTGGCAAAAACACCCTTCCAAGTGGGTTTGCTCATACAGCCTGACTGGGGCCAGGTCCAGCCACAGACCTTCTAAGCAGCTGTGAAGGACAACAGAGCGGCAAAAGACAGGAAAATAGCTATGGCCCTGTTATTTATTTTGACTGTGCCAAAGATCTAGATGACATACACTGCTGCTGTGAAACAAAAGAAATTGAGTATTTGGACCATCCATGGCTGCTGCTTAATCTGGCTAACAGGAACGTGAAACTCCAGTACTTGTAGCTCTTTACTCTCCTGTCTCAGTCCTGCTGGATTCCCCCAGCACAGGAGGACAAGATTCCAGCTCCCCACCCTCAAGCCAGGAGGAGATAATGTTCAATTTTGCCTATGATGTTGAGGTGCTTTTAATGGCACTTACAGTGATCAGACATGAGAGATGGGCTAGTTTGCATTTTTATTCTGTCAGAGGATATGTTTACACAGACAAGGGCAGGCAGATCTGACCTCCCTCTGCTATGTCTGATTCAAGCCAGCTCTGGCCCAGGAGCTCTGCAGCTGCAGGCAGCTGTGGCATCCCACTTCTTGGCAAACACAGACACCCAGCAGCGGAGGGAGCTGATCGATAACCACCTACCCTGCAGTATGCAATTCCCATCACTCTGCAAACTGGGACATCAAAACTCACTGCATGGATCTGAGTTTTAATGTCAGGGAATATATAACTAGTCAAATTCTGCTAGTCAGCAGTGAAGAAACTTTATTTTCCTCGAAAAACTTTCCATCTTGCACCTCTTGCTCAATGTATCCACTGTTTCAGGCCACATTGTTAGCATTAAAACTTTTGGATCAGGGACATCCTTTACTTACACCTTCACACAGCATGTAGCATACTGAGAACCTTGGGATCTACCGCATCAGTGGGAGCCAAAGAATTGCTAATTTGATTAATGTGACTGCTATGGGCTATTTCTTGTGAGCTATTCCATGTGATTATTTGCAAATCCCTGTTTACTGCTTGATATACTTGACCTAAATTCTGCAACACTCTAGTGCGAGAGAGAGGAGAACATGCTGGCTTCAGATGTATTAAGGAAATGTGTTCTCTTTAATTAAATATAAACAATACAGGCAGTAAAGTACCTCTGTCTTATTTAATTTAAGTTTGGTTTAGGTTACTAGTCTTTAAAAATATTATATTTCTAGATGGTACAGATTTTTTTTAATTAAAAATGCATAAGACAATTATAGAACTTGTCTGCAGGATGCCAGAGGCACCAACAATTAGGCAGGAAATTGGGGTTTCAGCACTTAGAAATCCATGGGATACATAAGCTTGAATTTCAGATAATTTCAATAGCTGGACATTAAAATGATAATGGTAGAACAAACACCCATGTGGTCTGACAGGACAGAGTACAGGAGTCAGGTGGCAGTAAAAAAGAATGGTATGGAGTCCTACACAAGGAGAAGCTGCAGTTCAAGCCCTCTGTCATTTGATCCTTCAGTTCCATCACCTGGTGGGCAGGCAGAGATGGAGTACAGGAGGCAGATCCTAACTCTCGATAGAGTGGCATTTTTCCTATTATTTTTGTGGCCAGGGGATATTTCTATTTACTTCACTGACTGACTCAGCCTGCAGCTGACATGGATTGGATGGATCACTCCTCTGAGCTACCATGTCAAAAAGATTTTGTTTCATGTTGGACTCCTAGCAGCCTTCCCTTGTTTATGTGTAGGCATCCTTTGGAGTAAACTGGACCAAAATGTGGTGGGAAGAAGGATTCCTTAGTTTATGAGTTACAAGCTTGCATTCACCACAGAAGACATCCTCGGGCTCAGTGGAGCCCGAGGCAGAAGAGAGAGAAGAGACAGAAGAGTCAACAGGAGCCTGATTCCTCCAGGCTGGGGTAGTGAGTTCAGGAAGGAACTTCTAAAATATTTCCCCTAGGCAGGGATGCACTAGGTACCCTCAACTGCTAGCAGCCACTTACTAACTTCCAAGCTAGAGACATGAAGACAAACATTGGCATCCCCCAAATTTCGGAGGTGACATGAAGGCACATGAGCCAAGAGGCTTGCATAAAAGACGTAAAAACCAATTGTCTGAGAAACTCAGAGATTTGATCATGCTCTGTGTTACATCACCTAATACTACAGGTCTTGTCAAATTGTTTCTCATCACTGATGACACATGTGAAATCACTAACATTGTGCTTCAAGTAAAAATTGTTCATTGAGTAAGGCAGATTTTGGAGATCTAAGCCATGTTGGAAAGTACGCAGTAGTAGTTGTATATTCATGAAAATCAAAGCTTAAGACCTGGTAAAATTTAGCCTGCTGTATTCAGACCTAAAATTTGTTAAAATATTTTTGAAAAAGTTGCATTGCTTTACCTACTGTATGAATAAAGAGAATTTGAGAATTCTTCTCAAATTGGATGATTGGATTAGAAAAGACTGAGTACTCATCAAATTGAAAAATGATTTAATGAGATGAAGCTTTATATCCCACACATTAGAAACTTACTGATAATTTTAGAAAATAGTAAAACTCTTGCAAATTCAGACATAGGCAAAATTCAACACTGGAATGTAGCTAAAAGAAGACTCGTGTCACTCACAAGTAAAGTGAAGATATTCATGTTTTTAAGATCACTTCCTAATGCTCTTTCTTCATGTCTATAAGAATTCTTCTCATAAACATGTCTGGTTTTGTGCAAATACACACTAATCTGTTGGACATGCAGACAGACAATCCACTCCAGCAGCTGTAACACTAAGAACATTCCCTTCAGGTTTGTTATGATATTCATTCTAGAGTGTGTCATTCTTCTGGATCTGCCAAATAATCTTTGCATTCAGAAGAAATGACCCAGGAACCAAAAGGCTTCAGAGTGAATCCTACTGGAATTCTTTATCAATAAAGCCCTCTGTGTATGTTAGGGCTGAGAGTGATTTGCATGCTGTTACTTGGATTTTTCCTCAAATGTCAGTCATACCCTCAGTGTTGTGAATGAAGAGCAGATATTTCCATCTGAATCTTTTCTTCTGGGCATAGTCTACAGAATACAGAAAGAAATCTATAATACCCATCCCACACCCTTTCATACATCTTTCAGCAAGATTTAAAACATTGAAGTGCATTAATACTGCTCTGTTTGGGTTTGGGGTATTTTGGGGTTGTTTTTTAACATAAGACTAAAGTCCAGGATGAAATGAATCTCTTAGAAAAGCTGCGTCTAACACGGACAGGCTTGATAAAAGTTCATCACATAACATCGACTTTTGGGGGGGGATTTTATAATTTTCTTGTCATCCCCAATGATGCCCAAGACAGGAATTGCTTTGATGCTGATAAGAATGATAAAGCAGCCAAGCATTTTAAAGTTACACTGAAAGTTAGAATCTTTCACATTCTCGTAAGAGGAAAAATGGCTTTTTCTGTAGAACTGTAAATGCTGTCCTTATAATTCTTTTTTCGACTTCTGTGCAAGAAGAACAGAAGGTAGGCAGAATAGAATTAGTAGAGTTCCTTTGTTAAAGTATCCAAGTAATTGATATTTTTCCTTGTGAATGGCATGGCAATTTTATCTTTATGGCTCAAATACTTTTTAGTCGGTCTTGTCTTTGCATCTTAGAAACCATTTCCATTTACTGTCCAACACAGATCAGACCACTGCTACAGTCCATCTGCTCTGAGACTGCTGTTCCACTGGGATAAGACCTGCTGTTACGATTTTGAAGCTTCAGACACAGAAATAAGCCCTCCATCCTTCTCTAAATATAACACTGTTTTTCTATAATCACTTGGTTATTCTGTGTGTCAAAGATAAGAAACATGAGCCAAGCTTTGGTCATCCTGCTGCCAACTAGCACTTAAAATTTCATAGACGGCCTATGCCATGCTAATCGTGAGCTTAGCATGGATGTCAGACAGAGAGAGGTAATGTGCAAGAGTTGCCAAGCCTCATCCTGAGTGCTAAACCAGTCAGGCCGTGACTGCTGAATGCAGATTCAAAAGCAATCAAACTAGGTGAGTCGGGAAAAGGGACATTGGGCTTCTCACTAGACGAAAACCCAAATAATGCCACCTGAAACTGATCCGGACAGCTGCTGCAAGGTGATTGCCTTCAACCTAATTTCTTTTTCATCTCCTGGAGGAAAAAAATCCTAAATTCTCCAGATAACGGTGGGACTGGTGTAACGTACAAATACAGATTTCACGGATTTGCAATGCCCAAACAAAGCAGCAAAGGTAACTTTGCTGATCCTGCCTTCCTGATTTTTCCTCTAATGAAATGAAAGTTTGGGGACAGCCTTGTTGCATGCTTCCAGATCATGCTTCCATCCCCGCTGTGAGCAACACAGCTCTCTTACTCCCACAACACAGTGTACTAAGCGTTAAAACAGCAGAGTGATAATTTAACAGGGAAGACCAAAGTGAAGATTTCTCGGGTCATTCATGTAATTCTCAATTGTAAAAAAAGCATTTGTAAAATAGAGTCACAAGTGATACCTTTAGAAGTGAAGATAAATTATTAATTGCAGTCTCTCTAATCAGGCCCATGTTTTCAACAAAGAGCATTAAATAGTTGCTGCAGGATGATATAACGCAATAGTTCTCAGACTGATCCCTAAAGAAGAGTCTGGATGATTAAAAAACTAAAGACAAGCTCAGTACTTGCATTCCCTAAATATCCAGTGTACAAATGGAAACCACCTAATGGAAAGAAAATAGTTGAGACACGCCAGTAGTGCAAAGATGGCTTTCACAAGATCCTGGCAATAATAAAGGATGTATCACTCATAGAAAAATTAAAACCTTTAAAAAATATTTGGGAATTAAATCTCATCTATGGAAACTGTTTCTATGAGTTATTATCATCTTAATAACCTAATGTTTTATCACCATGCCCTAAACATGGAGTACGGCTTCAATAAAATCTCAGTTCAGTACAAGTAGTGAATATGTGTTCAGTCATATAAGATATGTTCCATAACTGGAAATGATCTTTCACCTAATATACACTGTCCCAAGATTTACTGATTAGTAATTTATGAATAAAAAATCCATATTATAGAAATAATTTTTCATTGAGAACTATCAGATTATTTTAATTTTTAATAATTTCTCTGTTGTGTGTCTTCAGCAACGAACAGGAGGAGAGAAATTGTGGATGCCCCATTCCTGGCAATGTTCAAGGCCAAACTGGATGGGGATCTGAGCAACCTGGTCTAGTGGAAGGTTCCCAGAATATGGCAGATAGGTTGGACCTAGATGATCTTTAAGGTTCCTTCCAGCCAAAGCCTTTCTATGATTCTATGATAGTAAAAATAATTGTGCTGGAGACAGCTTACAGGTAATGATGCCTAAAAGAAAGGTTTTTTTCTCATCTTCTCTATGTAAAAGACAGATATCAGCTGATACTTAGAGATATGCAGGATTGCATCCCTTTCCAATCTCCTGATGTCGATCATTTGAATTTTGGGATGACAGACATTTAGGTATTGTTCAGAGAAAGCAATGTTTCAAAAAGAAAACTTGCTATATAATGTTGGCACAAGACAGAACAAAAATTAAAGATGATTCTAAAGAATTGGGCATTATATCACCTTGACATTATTGAGCAATGCCACAAAGCATGGGATGCTGAAGACAATGAGATCATCAAATTGGAGGAGACAAGAACTTCACACTGTATGCACCTTGGTCTCCATTGTGAAACACAGACTTGCAGAACAGAACAGCAACATTCCCAGCTAACTGGTATTTCTATTTTTACATCACTTTTACGACCTTATTACTGGATAACTAGAAAAGTATTTTCTAATTGTGTAAATCTTATAGCATTTCCTAGATATGCTTTGTTTTTTGTTTATCTTGGGCAAGATACATGGTCTATAATGTAGATTAAGCATTTAAAATAAGTTAATAGGATGCTTGTATTTTTTTTTGTTGTTGTTGTTTTATTCTAGTCTTAAAGACTGCATAAAATAAAATTTAGAGAAAGAAGAAAGAGGTTTTTACAAGCAAAGAATGTTGTACAAGCAGATTACTGCACATCTTGAAATTTAGACACTTCCTTCCCTGCTGTATTATTTATATTGATATTAGATGCTATTTTGACCAATGCTAACATATCAACATTAAAATATATCTGTGAAAGAGAGAAAAGACAAGGGCATAAATTAAAATTTTCACCTCTTGCTTCACTGATGACTAGAAAAATCAATGCCTTTTGGTTTTGCTGATCCATTGCTGCTGAGTCATACTCCTAAAATAAGAATAATTTCCTTCCTGTTTGTTCTAGAAACTTCAAAATTGCCTCTTGGCTACAAATCACAAATCATAGAGTCACCTCGGCCATTTAAAAGATCTTTAGAGTGATTGCAATAATCAGGCAAACTTTATAATGAAGTACAGCTGGAATGAGCACTCACAGAACTGCACTGCAGAATTTTCCACTGGGACACAACATTCTCCCTTAATGTAGGTCTTGTAGTAGCCAAGTGACAGCAGAGCTGGTCACATTACCTTCCTTGCCAACAGCTCTCCATCAATTCTCACTGACCATGCTGTCTAAAGACCTCTGGAGACCCACACAAGACACCTGCAGCTTGTGGGATGAGTGGTCTTAGACTCGCTTTTGACTTCATGAAATGGGATTCAACAACTTATTAACTTTCCAGGTTTGTGCCTTTGCTCCTCCCTTGACTTTTATGGCCTGAATGGATCATTGCTTCCACAGGGAAAAAAAAAAAAAAAAAAGTATAAAAGGTGTAGAAGTAGTGCTTAGAGACGCAGCTTAGTGGTGGACCTGGCAGAGTTGGATTAATGGTTGGAATCAATAATCTTAAATGTCCTTTCTGACCTTAGCAATTCTATGATTTTATTTTGTATGTGCATGTACACCAAGCCTCATGGTAGGAGGCCTTTATATCCTGCTGTATGTTAGGAAGAGTCATTATGCTGTGGTTGCAAGATTATTTATATCTCTGTCCTCTTTTTTAGTATCTCTGAGTATGCTCATCTCAGGTCTTGGCCTCTTAAACTCTGACTTGAGGTTAATAACTTCTATATCAGCTTATTACACTCTCCTGATTCAAGTGGTTTATCTCACTTTACATTTTTCCCTTCAGAAGTTTGGAGCAAGTGGAATTTCAGTTGCTAGACTGTGTGTATATATGTGTATATACATAAATATTTATAATCTCAAATCATAATAAAATAATGTATAATACTAGTTTATATATGTACATACTCACAGTTTTAGCTGGATGAAAATGCTTTAGAAAGAAAAAAAAAAGATTGTTCAGTGAGCTGACACAAACATTTCTCTTACTGAGCTTCCTGCCTGTCATGTGTCACCCACAGTGGGGTGTGTGTGGGTGCCAATAAACAGCCTGTGCAAAAGGCGGAAATCCAGGAGGAGGAGGAAGGTGGCTGCTTTGTGTGGGTGTATTTGTGTGACTCTGAGTGAGTGTGAGCAGGGGGGTGTGCGTGTATAAGTTTAAGACTTTAAAGAAATAGGTCTAGAAAGGTGTGGAGAAATTTTTAGGAATATCTAGGTGTATTGTAATGATTTCTGCTGAGAGAGATCCTAAACAGATATTTTACTGCTTGCCAGTTAATTAAAAACCATTAGTAGATCAATATACCACTTCAATCCTGATTTGGTTTATTATATGTACATTGAGCAGTTATGCCTTCTGACAGCAGTAACCTAGACAAGACTATCTTCCTCAGGCAGCTACCAAGCCTACTCCTTGTGTTTGCCTGGTGGAGTTTCCTTCACCAGGAAATAATCTTTAAAAATCCTACATCACTTCTCTCTTGCTCTTTGTCTGCTGAATCAACTGTTTCTAAACATTTTGGTTTTGGAGGATCTCTAGCATCCCATCAAACCCAAACAACTCAGCCCCCTGAGGACCCCTACTTGCTCTGGAGGGGTAGATGAGAATCATTTCAACTTACTGTTTTCCTATTTGTACCTGGACAACACCTTGTTGGGTAACACAACATATTTATACTGTAAAAGCAATTACCAAAATAACCGGGGCAACATATGGTACTCATAAATTATTGCAGGAAAGTTCTATATCTGTCACATGCAGTCAGTGAGCAAGTTCCAGGGAAAGGCAACTGTCTCCTGAGTTACTGGATTCTCACAGAGAAAGTGTTTTGAGTTATTCATTGAGCATACAGATTGAAATCACTTTCAAAATTGCAAGACTCAACATACTTCCCAGACCTTTTTAGCATGTGTCACTACCCACTTCCCTTCCTTTCTGCTCCTCATCCACCCATATCCACTTAGGCTCACAGCCTTTAAACAATGTGTGTAGTGGAGGTATTTGGTCCAAAGCCTATTCCCAAGTAAAATAACTGAGACACTTACTGTGTGGATTTAAGGAATTCCATACCTGCTGCCCTGCTCTCCTAATCTGTTTGTCGTGCTCTCAATTGCTAACACAGACCCAGGACTGGCTCAGTTCTGCAGTGATGACCCCAAGCTCTCCAGCAAGCTAATGCTGCACAGCAATTTCTGATACCTGTAGTATTACATGGCTTTAGTAACATGTGATGCTTTTGTTAAAACTAGCTCCTGGAAATTCCTGATTTTTGGAGGCATATAGGCTTTCAGCCAACAAAGGACATATTTTCTAGAGCTTCTGATTAAAGGGAAAAGCTTCAAGATGTGACCTGAAAGTATCATAACAACCCTAAACTAGCATGCAAATGGAAAAATCTAAAAGTCTAATGTTTCGAAAGGTTCTTGTTTTGGTTCTGAGGGTAAATGTATGATTTTGATTGCTTGTGATCAGGACTGCAAACTAAGTACAGTGAAAGCAACGATACATAAGAACTCCTAATGGGTAAACACATTTAATTATAGAAAAAAATATGTTTTGCTGTTTTTCCACCTAGCTTTTAATAACCACAGGCAAAAAAAAGCAGTAGGTACATCTTTGAATCTACAATGAATGTTTCAGGCTGCTTTGATTTTTTTTATAATGAACTTATGGGGGAAAAAAAAAATGACAAGTACTTGCTTTTGCCCTGGCGTTGGCTGAAGGAGGAAAGAAATCCACTGATATCCCAAGGAGAAAATTCCTGCCAAAAGCTCCTGATGGCACTCTGATAGCCAGGAAGACACTGTTGTAAAGCCTCACAAATAACAAAACAAAATATTGTGCTTCCAAGCAAGAGCAGAACGCTGCTGTGCAAAGAGCAGGTGTAACTGCAGCACAAGAACAGGCTCTGAAGGACCCCTTGGCATGGCCTGCATTCCCTGGAACCCCTTTACCAGGGACCACACCAAGAATTTCTTCACAATCCTGTGTTGGTTGCACAGACCTGAGAATGGCAATATCCTCGGGAGCCAGGAGCTCCCTGCTTGCCCTTCCCCCATGGAGATGTGCTGAGGTCACCTTGCATTACCTGTGTGGAGTGGATGCTTCAGGCCTGGAAAGCAGCACCAAGGGGAGAGCAGGCTCCCTGTGATGTTGCTGTGTGTGCTGCACATCCACACAGGACCAAGGGCAATCTGGCTGTTTGCTACTTTGCAGCATTGCTATTATTCCTCTATCACATCAGCATCTTCTTAAGCCTGTGCCTATTAGTTTTTTGGCTTAATTATCACTTCAGCATTGTTTAATCTTCTTGAAGACTTGATCTCCAGAAATAAACAGCTTGCAATATAAAAATGTCTATCAAGGCTTTATATTCATATATTCATATCCTTTTTGCAACATTTTATTAATGTATTTATTTTAATAGATAAGATCCAGCTTACGAAATCAAATTATAACACACATTACCATGTTCAAAATTCAAATATTGATGTGTCCTGATCTTATCATGCAGATTTTGTTCAATATTCTTGGTTAAATGCTTTCTCTCATTTAAAGAAACAACTGGATTTGAGAAATACTGAAAACTCAAAATAGTTCTAAATAGTCAGTGAACTGTAATAAATATTAGTTTACAGTCAATCTGGTATTTATTCTCTGACTTCTCTTCCACCTACAATCTTTTGCCTCAAAAAGGTAAAATTATTAACCCCAAATTTCTTTTTTTACATTTTAGTTCCACTGGAAAATTAGTATTTGGCACTATCTTGTACTGGATTTTAGAACAGTGTTGCAATGTAAAATTAAAATGTAGCGTAGCCTAAAGCAGGGACTGGATTTGGAGGACCCCAGCTTCCTCATCTCCTAGTAATTTTTATCCTAGACTTTCACAGCTTAAAGGCAAGCAAAGAGTACTGTTTCCAGAGGAGGAATCCTACTGTCCATTTTGAAGACCAAACCAGAAAATAGATATTCGAAACAAATTTCTTGAGCTTAAAGCTAGAGAATCACTTTAACTCAGCAATAGAAGTTACAACTGGACCTTTTGACTACCAAATGGTTGATTACAAAGAAAACTTTGAAGAATCTGACAGACTTGTTGGCTGTGCAGCAAATCCAAGCTGTCCAAGCTGTCCTTGGGCTCACACCTATGAAACAGAACCATTTTGATCTCAGTACCAAAATGTGTGAATATATTGATCCTCACTGTGCTGTATGCTGGCAGCTACTGATGTTTCTGTTTCACAGTTGGGGAAGAAAAGCACCAAGAAGTCAAGTAACTTGGTCAAGACAAAACAACATGCAGGTAGCACCTGCTAAATCCTGCACTCTTGACCTTGCCCCATACCCCACACACTGGAGAGGCCATGGTCTTCTCTGTCCTATAGAATTGGCTAAAACAATCAGGTACTGCAGGAACATGAACGAGGTGATGGTGTTTGCTGTTATAAACCAAGATCATGGCTATCTCTTCATTGATGTGTGGGGTTTTTCTGACAACATGATTGCATAGAGAAGGAACCATTATATATATATTTTTTTGTGAACAGCATAGTTAGCATCAGACAAACACAACTGCCAAGAGATCCTGAGCTATTCTTACTTCCAATACTTCTGATGAAAAGCAAATGGTTTGTTTGTAATTTTGCTTCTTCACTCTCTTGCCTTATGCAAAATCATCGAATATCTCAAGTGTGAAGGGACCTATAATGATCAATTCCTGCCCCTTGTGGGACTACTTAAATGTAAATCTATGACTAAGAGCATCACCAGGTTGCTCTTTGACAGGTATAGTACCATGACCACTTCCCTGGGAAGCCTGTCCCAGTGACTGACCAACCACTCAGTGAAGAAACTTTTCCTAATATCCAATTTTAACCACGACACAGCTTTATTCCTTTTCCTCATGTCCTATTGCTGGTCCCACTGAGACAGAAGACCAGCTCCTCTGTTGCCACTCTTATGGATGTTGTAGACTGCAATGAGGTCACCTCTTAGCATTCTCCAAGCTGAACAAACCATGACCTCAGCCACTCCTCATGTGTCTTGCCCTCATGACCCTTCACCTTCTTGGTCATCCTCCTTTGGACGCTCTCCAAGAGCTTTCTTACCTTGTGGTGCCCAAAATTGCACACAGGCCTCGAGGTGAGGCCACCCCAGTGCAGAGCAGAGCAGGGCAATCCCCTCCCTTGCCTGGCTGGTGATGCTGTGCCTGATGCTCCCCAGGACAGAATTGGTCCTTTTGGCTGCCAAGGCATGCTTGATTTATATTCAACTTGCCATCAATCCAAGCCCTCAGATGTCTTTCTGCAGAGCTGTTCTTCATTTCAAATGGCTGGGGATTGCCCAGATCTCTGGTGTATCCAGATCTCTCTGTAAGACCTCTCTACCATCAAGGTAGCCCAAAGCTTCTCCTAATTTCATGTCACTGGCAAATTTACTTAAAGTACATTCAACTCCTAATTCAGGTAATATATGGAAACATTAAAGAGCACTGGCCTTAAAACTGAGCCCTGTGGAATCCCACTGGTGACTGGTTGCCATTTACCATAACTCTTTGAGCCCAACCCATCATCCATATAGATCCCTGCTTCTAGTCTTACATGTTTTTTCTTACTCTGCTGTCAAGCAGATATTTAGAGTGCATTCCCTTGCTTTTTATGAATCTCGAAAAATTAAATCACTTTTGAGAAACTTAGATGAATATTGCAAATAGAAAAAAATTTGCTTTCATTGCAAATAGACTTTTTGTCAAGTGCGTATCTCTCCTAATGTATTTGTGTCCACAAATGCTATTATCTGCTGAAAGAACTACTTTTCTTGTTCTATCACTCCACTGATCTTCTGCCCTTCTGGGTTTTTTTCAGCACTTAATGCCCTAAGATTTGTCCATGGGAATTGATAACATACAACCTAATTCTGTTCCAGAATTATCCAGATGCTCTTTACATCCCTGGGATGTGTTGCACAAAAGTTGCAAACCTACATAAACCCTCATCAGCAGAAGCCTTGCTGGCAGAAGGATAGAGCTGCTAACAGTACAGCAACAGGTCACGGTGGGAGATCATTGCAATGCAGACATGTTCTGAGAAGTGATTTCAGCTGTCCAATGGAAGATGCTGAGAGCGCTCGTGCTGCTCTCGAAAAGGCAAAGTGCAGTTGTGAATTCCCAGCAGACGTCTAAAAGATGTTTAAATTATTTTATTCCAGGGCTTTGGCAACATGTTCCTCCTGTCTTAATAACAGTTCAGCAAAGTATAAACTAGCAAGGCCAGCAAGAAAATTAATTGGAGTTTGCTGGTTTTTCTATACTTTTTTTTTTATTTTTCCTAATAAATCAGTGATCCTTCCAGGGTTTTTCTGGTCCTTCACAGATCAGATTGTTGTTACAGCAATGCTACTTGATTCACATACTGCTTTCGACATTCACATTGTGTTGAAAATGGCAATCAGATTTTTGATTGAATTTTCACTATAAAAATACAATTTAAAAATAGTCTCTCTGAAAATAACAAGACTTTAAGGACTA
Source organism: Vireo altiloquus (assembly GCA_013396875.1). Taxonomy (NCBI): domain Eukaryota; kingdom Metazoa; phylum Chordata; class Aves; order Passeriformes; family Vireonidae; genus Vireo; species Vireo altiloquus. Next base: position 347,588 of record VZRF01001782.1, on the reverse strand, counting down.
AGAGAAGCATGTCTCCTATAAGTCAGTGAGTGATTGATTAAAATGAGGGAGGATGGGAAAAGGGGTATTAGTCAATTACAGACTGACTGTGAGCCCCCAACATGAAGTCTTGAGAAGGTAATTGTAGTCCTATAAAACACTCAGCAAGACAGTTCTAGAGAACAGAGCAGTACTAATGCCCCCGGCAAGACCTCATAAAAGAATCTGAATACAATGGTTTTAATCTCTCTTCAAACAAGAGTTTCAAACTGGAAACTTGCAGCGAAAGTAAAATTGGGGGGGAAAAAGCATTATCTGACTATGAATCATTCCGTTTGGAAATTAGATTTCTAACTGTAATAGCAGAAAGAACACTTCATCTCACTGGAGGACTGGGAGCAAGAAATCAAACATAACAGGATGGAGTTATCTAAATAATGATACAGATGCTGTGCTTACCTCCAGAGTGAAAAATTAAAGAGAGGTAGAGGCTACTCCTGAAAAACAGGTGATACGAACAGACTACTGATCATGCTTGGGGTTAATCCCTTCCTGAAGTTTAATGATAGAAAGAAATAGTTGGAATGGTGCAATCAGAGGTGGGCAGAAAGCTAATAGTTGCCTTTTAGAGATGTAAATGTATTTTACTAGAGTCTATCTTTTAGTGTTCCTCCTTGACCTCTGTCCTTCCTTAAAGTATACCTCTCTAACCACAATTTCCCCAATCCCACAAGGAAAATGCTGCTTCTTTTTTGGTCTTCTGAAATTTAATTTGCAGCACTGAAGCTGTTTCACACGCTTCACAACAGCATGAGAACTTTTGGAAAGATGCTGAGCATAGCGACTGGGTTTCTGACAATGACAGATCTGTTCTGCTTCGTGCTTCAAACCGTGCATGGTTTGAAGATGGGAAGGTGTGGGCAGTGTGTGATGTGGAGAGTAAAAGCTGACCAGACAGAAAGGAAGGAGCAAAACTGCACACAGAACCATCAGCTCTGGTCTTGAGACTGACCTGCCCCTGCTCACGCAAAGATAAACCTATTTTTCAAAGCTGAATTCCTTGGAAAACTCCTACTTCTCTTTGAAAGGAGAATACTGTAGGGAAGCAACGTGAAGAGATGAAAGGAATGCACCAGCTTGAATTGCTGTGCTGTACTGAGGCTTAGAGCAGCTCTTAAAATCGTCATCCTCTTCTATTACTTTTCAAAATATCACTTCAAAATAATGAGTGTGTAAGAATCCTGTTTAAGGATTAGGGCCTCCTGGTGCTGCACAGACATGTTTAGAGACAGACTGTGTCTGCACAGGCATATGGCTAAAGCAAACTGGAAAGGTTTCTCCTTGTAGTGCAGTAAGTTACACTCGACACATAATACAAATTATGTTTGTCACTTGAAAGAGAAAAAGAGAGTAACGGTTTCAGTTCTGTCTTTGTCATTCAAAAATATTGACATCGTTAATGCTTTGTATTATCTTTAAGCAGTCATGCTGAAATTAAATGCCAAAATAAGCCATGTACTTGCCAGTCGATGTGGAGCTCTGAAACGTGCTAGCTGCTTTGTGGGAGGAGAGAGGATTTTGTCCTCAGGGAAAGAAGATTTTCTGTGCTACAGAAGTGGCTCTGTGGCACATTCCTCTCTGCCTTAAACAATGTGACTCATCTGCTCTCAGTCTGGAGCTCTGCAAATTATGGTATTGTAAAAACATGTAAAGTTCACACTAAGTTCACAAAGCTACAAAAATAAGCTGTTGCCCGAGCAATGGATGATCCAGCAAGCAGAGCTCTGTGCTGGAATCCAGCACTCCTAAATCCTGCTCTTGAATATGCTACTGATTTTTGAGCGCCTTAGAAAAATTGCATTCTCTCTTAAATCTCTTTTCCTTCCCTGCCCTTGTCTTGTTAAACTCTCCACGCACAATGTCTCAAAGGTGAAATCTGTGCTAGCCATCAATACTAATGATCATTTTTCAAAGCTCATCATCTCTGTAAATACTATCTTGTCTTTGACCATGACAGACCCTAACTTGGCCTGCTCAGATCCATTCTAAATGCTGCCATATGATCCTTTTCCCAGTTCATCAATTGGACCTTATTATCCTTCTCTTCACACTCCCAGCATGGGCTTTCACTTCCTTGCTGCATCTAACAGAGGCTTGTTGACACTGTCAACACTCTCCATGTGCTGTCCTCAGCCATTATCTCTAATTCAGTGGCAAAGGGAGATTCTTCCTCTCAACAGCCAATGCTAAAAATCCAGATAATCCTTCTGTGCCTTTTCTCACGCTGTATGTAATGCTGGGGAGAAAGTTTCCTTGACATCTGCAAACTAGCTGATTTTTTTTTCTCCTAAATGCTCAAAAAATTTTCTTTCCACACTACATATTAAGAAAACAACCAAACCTCCTAGTTTTGCTTCCTTGTATGCTGGTCCTTCTGCCTAGCCAGCATCAGCTTCTGGTTTCCTTTTGTTACTCAGCTACCAACTTGCCTCCCTCTGTTTTCCCAGGCTTTTCACCTCAGTTGTAAGGTCTTTGGCACTGAGACAGCCTTCTGATCTGTGCTTGTACTGTGCTCTTCTGATGCCTGTGTCAGGCTCCCTGGGTGCAATGGCAATATGAACAGCAAAGTCCCGAATGACAACTTGGTTTAAGCATCACAGGAGAGGAACAAGAGAGTGAGAGCTGAGAAATCTCCAGGTGTGTTTTCCTTTTTTCAGCACATTCTAGTGTGGAACTGAATTAGCTAAAGAACAACACAGTCGCAAGTCATGAGAGTTTAGAATAAGAGCTTGAACCTTTCTCTGAATGTGGTTTCTGAGAAAGTCTAACCTTTTCCAGTTCTTCCAGATATGCTTGCACAGCTGGCTCAATGCAGTGGGGAATTAAGCCCATACTTGGACATATTACCAATCGCTTCACTATGCTGAAGGTTTTTAAGCACAAAACACTAGATTTCAGGATGTCTAGTCCAAATCTTGATATTTACAAAGTACCAAGAACTGCTGCCAGATAAACAGAAAACATGTGTAAATGACACTCAGTGGAGACAAGAGGAATGTCTATGACTATGTGATGAAGGCACTGGACTGGGTTCAGTAATTAATCCAAATAATTATTAGGCATTGGGTTGCAAAGCATTTTCTTTTTACACAGATCTCCTGCAGCTGAGACCAAATTACTCATTATTTGGCTTTAGGAAAGTCAGAAAAGTTCTTACAGATTTCCACGGAGCCTGACTAGCTGTTCTAGTTGTCACTGTCTGCTCCATGGGCTGTGGCTCACACCATTTTTATAGGCACAGTCACTTCTGCATCTCCGCTCGGCTCAACAGCTGTCCATACAAATAAGTGTATATTGCTGAAGTAACAGTGGTCTTCTAGCACTTAGCAGAAAATGCTCAGTGGGAAACATAGAAATGGATTCTGAATGAAGATTTTAGTCTGGTTTTGAGTGAATTCTGCCTGGGAGTATTCCTTATTCATGCACTGTTCTTGCTGATGGCCCATTTATAGCCTTTAGTAAGGATCTCTGTCCCACAAAATCTTCTAGACTAAGCTCTGATTGTTCAACATGCCAAGGATTGTCAAAAAAGTGTTTAAGAAAGGAGTCATAGTGGACAAAGTACTTGGATTACTACTAATGCTACAGTGTCTGGAAGTTTTGCAAATTACCAAGTGTTGAAATGTGTGAGCATCCAACTGATTCCCTCTAACCACTTTGCTAAGCTTCATGCAGCTTAAAAGAATTGTGCTATAACACTTCTAGTAGGTACTTCCTGGTGACATCAATATTCTTTTGAATCAAAATTAAATTATGCACTTACTGGAAGCTAATATCCCTGAAATTAATTTCAAAAGTCAATTTAGTATACATGGTATTTCAAACAGCCATAGCAGTGTCATTGCATAAAAAAAAATCCCATCTCCTCCCCACTCCCCCCCAAATCTATGTCTGCAGGTTTTTTTCAGCTTCTGGTTAATAAAACTTTGATTAGGAGGATTCAGACAGTATGTCTAATGGCAAATTCACAAGAAGTAAAATCAGTTTATAAAAGCTTTTATTCCTTTGCAATTTTCTGATAAATTTTCAACATGGAAACCTGTAACATACTTCTAACCTTTTTTCAAAAAAAACTAAGACCTTCCACAGAGAGAGACTGTTATCTCTAGTGTACCATTTAAGCACAACCACCTTCATTTTTTTCAGTAATTAAATTTCTTAAATCTATCATTTTATCCAGGGTTACTGTACAGCCTCACTAATGCAGAGTTCTCTGTCTTTGATCAGTAAGAGAAAAGGAGTGACAGCAATACTGCTAGGGAACAGTAGCTGCCTGCATGTCACTTGATAGGTTTATTTTCTCTAAATACTATTTTAAATTATTTTCCAAGGGGACTCAGAAATACAGCAAAGTCCTAGACATTGTTACTATTATAAAACCAAAAGCACAAGAAGGCGTCTTTCACTAGCACTAGTAAATGAAAAATTAACACTTATGCACCAGCTGGACCTTTGAAAACCTCTCCAAATGTCTCTGCCGGCATTTAACTGTGCAACAAGTCCTGGGGCAGGGTGGAAGGAGTGAGTTTCACAATACATTTCTTTGCCAAATCTGGAAGAGGCACTGATAGTTAATCTCTGGTTGGAGGAACTAGTAAAAGAGTCCTCAGAAAGAGACTGATGCCTCATCTGAACACAGGATTTGGTTAAGTAATTGAAATTCTCTGTATGAGGCTCCAATTCCCATCCTCTGCTGCTTTCCCATGACACAGGCAACACGTGTGCAGTAGTGCCCAGGAATTCAGCCTTGCACAGGCTTTAAGAAGCTGTGGGTGCTTATCGTGGTCCTCCCTACTGGTATTTTACAATACATTAGAGGAGGAACAAAAGAAGGGGACCTTGCTCTAACATACAGTGCCTCTCTCACGCCTCATAACAGACCTGCCACAAACAGGAATCTACTCCCAAGGCAACTTCCAGGGCTGCAGGTAGAGCTACCTTTACTGCTTGCCTGTCCCCAGGACACTCTGCAATGATAAGACTCTTCCAGACACCTCTGGGCATTGCAAATGCCCTCAGTCCCACACAGAACCTGGCTGTGAGCTCTACAGCCCCATATTACACGGAAAAGGAAGATCATCTAAATTAATTAAATTTTAAATGTGTATGCTAATATTCTTCCAAGGATGTACTGTTGCTCTGTGCCACAAATCCCTTACATAAGTATTATACAAGAATGCTAAATTTGCTTTGTGTTTACTGGAAGGAGCAGAAATTGTTCATGGAGTGTAAGTGTGTAACTATCACTTCCTTTTTATTTGTATGCTCTCACAAACCTGGCTCTTCAAGACAAGAGTAACAAGCTGTGGTTGAAGACTAGCTGGACTATATGAAAAGAGTGTCAATACTTTTCTTCAGCATTTTTTCACTACTTAAACAAAACTGCTTTTTGAAAATATATTCATCTTCAGTGATCTTTTTAGAAGAGATAAACTTGAAAGACCATGAAAAAAATTAACATATTTATACTAGAATGTAAAGTTATATTCAAAAGAGTAACAATTTAAAAAGAGCTGGAAATTTCAAGCTGTGACTAAATTGGAAAATCTCACTTTTTTTACCTCACTTCATGATTGTTATACTCGGGCACACGAGCAAAGAAAGTGCTGCTTGGTTGTGGAGCTTATCCATTGGCAAACTGTGCATTTACAAATATAATCAGTACTGCTATTCCTCACTTTAAATCAAGTTTCAAATCTTCTCCTTCAAAAGACTAATTCCCCTATCTCCTCAAGTCCTGCTTCATGGTCCTTTCCCTTCTCACCACTGCTCCCTCATAGTCCTATGGTTTCTTTCTCTACAGACAGTCCAGTTTGCCTCCTTGTACCTCTCTGTACCATGGCACCTTTCATTCACGTTCAGCTCAGCTCTCTTCCTATGGCACTTTCCCACAGTCCCTCCTAAACCTGCTCCTAAAAGTATTTCCAGTCTCAGGAAAAAGGACAGTCCTGTCCAAACCTGTCCAATTCACAGAAGACATGGTTCTCTAATCATAGAATATAGAATCACAGAATCACAGAATCATAGAATCATAGAATGATTTGAGTTGGAAGGCACCTTAAAGACCATCTACCATGGGCAGGGATGTCACCCACTTGATCAGGTTACTCAGGGCCCCATAAAACCTGCCTTTGAAGACTTCCAGGGATGTGGGACACTGGAGTTTCCTATTTTGCAAGCTTTTTAATTGGGTTCTGTTGCAAAATCCTTCATCCCAAGACCTGGGTGAGATGGTGAATGTCATGAGCAGAGGCATTCCAGCCTTTATGAGATAACATTCTAGAAAGAGATTCTTCCTATGTCTACATATTCAACTGAAGAGGAAGCATTGCCTGTGCTCTGCTCAGCCACGTGACTGTGCCAAGTCCTTTATGGATCCTCAGCACTCACACAGATACCTATCCAAACAACTTAGGGGGAAGAACAAGACTGTTTCTTTCTTCAAATAAAATATCGTGAAAACTCAGCAACCAAATTAAATATTAAGTGGACAAGTCAAAAAAAGTCATCTTTAAACTCTTATTGAGAAAGTGTGGACACAAAAGGAAGAGAACCATCCCAAGGCTCTAACATTGGGAATTTTTTCACACTACTAAACCTAGGGGGAATTTCTTTCTAAAGAAAAGAAGAATTCTGTTTCCATAGTAACTCAATGCTAGGGCCCCCTTACAGTCCAAATTTAGCAGAATTATATGTGCAGCAGCATACTACTGTGCACTTGAGGCTACAATGAAACCACTAACCTCACTGCATTTGGGATGTCATGTTGAATTTGAACTGGGACAGACAATATGTCGGGCAAGTCCAAGTATAACCCCAAAAAATAACATCATGCCTTAAAGAAGAGGGAGAAGTTGTAGGTGATAACAGGGCATGAACTAGCAACTTGATAATGACTTGAAATATCAAAAATTGCCAAGAAATGGGTTAGCATGTAAAAATGAATTATTTTTATCCCAGTCGTGACACTAATTTACTTACTCCTACGATACAAGTACCTCAGTGACAGTCCTTTCCCCAGTACTGTATGAATTCTCAGTACATAGAAGCTGTGCTGCCTTTATTCAGAAGAGAGGACACACAACCTGTCCACAGTGAGATGTTTTACTACAGCTTTTTGAGTAGCTGTGAGCTATACCTGAGGACAATACATGTGAGTCTGCAGAGAAATCTCTGCACCTTCCCTGGCAGTGCTTTGCTCATGTTTTTGAAGAGGTTAAAACATAAACAGCTCAACAACAAATAAGAGCACCCCCTGCCTAACCAATGCATTTACCGTCCTTAAAAATGAATGAAGGCGAGTAAGGTAGCTCTGAAATGTATCTGTTCTGTAATCAGTCAATAGGTGCTCAGCAGAGGCAAAGTGAAGTTCAGGAGGTAAGAAAGTGCTGGTAAGAGTGGAGGTACCATAATGTGGATGAGGGTCATTAAAGAGGTGCAAAGTGCTGGTGCAGAGTTTTAACACCAAGTGCTGCAAGCGCTGCTCGAGCTCGGTAATGACATTTTGAGCTGTAAGCTTCACACGTTTGGCTGGCACAGATAAGTGCTCTTTCCCTGCTCTCAGCAGTACTCAACAGTGCTTTAACCATATTACACAGATTCTGGCCAGCTCTGGGGTACTAATGGCAATGAAGTATTGAAAAACAAGTGCTGCCAATTTCCCCACTGTGCCAGATATTTGAGAAATCATCAGTAAATTGAGAGGATCTAAGTGTCCTATGTGTCAAATAACTCTTTCAACCAGAAAGAAGTACATTAAAACACACAACTTCCTTGGGTTGTTAGTTTTTTACATCATCTCTCCAATTTCTGGATCAAATCTGCTCACTCCTTGCCTTGTCTGACCACAGTATCATTTTGCTATACACTTTATCCTATGCTATTGTGCACTGTGTCTGCTCCAAAGCTGATGAGGGAGAAAATTATCGCCATAACCTTGAACAACAAATGAGGAAAAGCCCAACTTCAGATTAAAAGCAAAAAATTGTATTAGTTATTAGTAAGAGGCTAACTTCTAACTCTATATATGTAGAAAGCAATTACAAACAGTAATACAATGTATTAATATAGACTGCAGATAATTCAAAGTTGCAGGAAGTGCAAAATGTCTTGGGGGTTGAAGGTGTGTAAATAGGTCAATAAAGTGACAAGCAAGATTTGTCTTTGCTTTAATATCAACACTTCAATTGCTTTTTGCAGGAAATAAAGGAAAATAAACTCATTTCTTCTGATCATCTTTCAACCGATTCCTAAAAACTTGGAAAGACAACTAAAAAACAAATTAAAACTCCTTTTAACACTTTCACCTCCCTCAGAAAGACAAATTAAAGTACTTAAGCATAAGCCTCTTGTGAAACTGCTGAAGCTGCAGAGAAAACTAATTGGCTGACTGCAATTTGCATATAAATATTAAATATTAATAAGGTTAATGTTTTGGGAGGCTTAATCAGGAGTGACTATATAGAGAGTATCTCAGTGCTTTGTCCAGAGACAAGGTGCAATTTAAGACTCCGTGTCCATCCCAAACCAGCTGACGGTGGCCTTTCTCCCTGATTCCCATCACAGCTTGGAGTACAGCAACAGGGGATGCAGCACAGATCTTGTGTGCCAGCTGCCTGAGTGTCTGGGAGCCTGTCCCACTCTTGGCACATCGCTAACAGACAGGTTCCAAGCCTACTCATTCCCCTTCATGGAGACGTTTTGCTTCTCCTTACAGAGCTGTGTCTTGGCACTCACTGAGGATTTTTAAGGATCAACAATCCAGTCTCATGTTCAAAGCGCTCAGTGGGTTACACACAATATGTATCTTGACCACTTAATTAGTCCAAAAGTAGCATTTCCACAGCAAACCCATACTGTTTCACTGGCTTGTATATGTTCAAGATCCCTTTTTGTGCTGAGAGAGAAGACATTTCTGGAGACGAACATCAGTCAGGGCAGAACTTGGTGCATCAGCAGATGAGGATGGGCTGGAGACTGCTTCTGTACTCTGGCCTGAATGCTGACAGCAAGCTTATGCTTTACTGCTAACTCAGGCTTAAAATTGTCTAAAAAAGGATTTACATCCAAAGTTCTGAATAATTGTGCTATGAAAAGCATCCCTTAAAGGCAATCAATAAAAGGATTGAGTCTCATATTTTCTGTTCCTCTCCTTCCCCTCCAGGGTGACCAGGGAGGAGGTGCAGGGATTTTCCAGAAAACCTGCAGTGCTCCAGATCCTGCTTCCTGACAGAGGGTCATTCCCATGGAAGCGATGGCTTCCAAGCCTCAGGCACCCAGTCAGATGCCACCAGGCTGCCACGCTGTGCCCCCCCAGGACTACAGGAATTGTGTGGTAAAAAGGGGTCTGCAGCAGCAGCGGGCAGCTGAGCATGAGACAAACTATCATTGCTGAGCAACTTCCATGGAAGCTTTTAACAGTGCACGCCTTTCCTTTCTCAAGGAGTTCTGACACCTGAACTGATGATATGGTAGCGAGTAAGTGACCCAATAAATCTGACAGCCATCTGCGCAGACAATTTAAGAAAACCTTGTATTATAGCCAGGGTGAAAACAGCAATGCAGAGCATTCTTCAGCCTTCCTTCAACTAGGAAAAAACCTAGGGGGTTTGAAGTGTTAAAGCTGTCACAATTTTGTTTGAGAGGTGAAAATCTCTTCCTGACAGTGCTCTTCTGCCTAAAAATTGGCATAAACGAACATGTAATTTTAAAAGGCTGTGTTTTCTAATGTAAAAGAAAACAAAACTATAAAAATGAGTTAGTCATTTGAAGATCAAACAGTTACCAGAATACATTTTCCTTTCCATCCAATCTTGTCCCAGGGCATATGAACAAGTCTCATGGTTCCTTACAGCTCCCTCAGGAGGGGAAGAGGAGAGGGAGGTGCTGACCTCTTCTTCCTGGGATCCAGTGATAAGACATGGGAAAATAGTTCAGAGCTGCTCCAGGGGAGGCTCAGACTAGACATAAGGAAGCATTTCTTTACTGAGAGTGTGGTCAAACACTGGAACAGGCTTTCTAGAGAGAAGGTTGATGCCCCAAGCCTTATTAGAAAGGCACTTGCACAAAACCCTCAATAATAAACATTAATGTGGTCAGCCCTAAACTGGTCAGGCAGCTGGACAAGATAATCCTTGTAGGTCCCTTCCAACTGAAATATTCTATTCTATTCTATTCTATTCTATTCTATTCTATTCTATTCTATTCTATTCTATTCTATTCTATTCTATTCTATTCTATTCTATTCTATCCCATCCCATCCCATTCCATTCCATTCCATTCCATTCCATTCCAATAGAACATTTATCTTGGACATCCACCCTGGCCCTTGGGATACTCCTCAGTAGCCACATCTGTACTCTGGAGGACAACTTTATCTATTTTCAATCTCAGCTGCTATTGGAATACATACAAAAGAGATAATATTCAGAGAAATCTTTCAGGAAATAAATTACTGATAATTTTCTCAATCCTTTTTATCTGCACTAAGTATTTCCTTCCTTTTTCTCTTTCCCCATGCCCACACCACACCGTTAGAAATCAGACGTTGGCACAAACAAATGCACAATCGGGCATCTACTTGCAAAGTGTATCGCAAAACCAAAGTTCCACCTGTATGTAAAAATCCTGATAAATATGCACCCTTCAGGTACACCGTGGGCTATGGCTGGTGAGCAGCTGCATCCAGTGAGAGTAGTGTGTGTGGGAGTCTCCGGACAGGAGTGGATATGGATGCATTGAGCATCAAGTGTGCACAGTGACTCTGATGCCTCGAGGAAGGATCAGACCCACTGCTCCTGTGTAGGCCATCTGTATGTCTGTGAGCCCATGCTGACAGAAGATAGACAAATGTGTGTTTCAATAATTTGCCTTTCTAAGATTTTCATGAGCGGCTGCAGACATTTAATTGTCCAGATTTTTCTTTTAGATAGTAATTAATGAGTGCATATTCCTCTGTAACATAGAATCAGCTATTAATAGTCTCTGAAAAAGCATGTTTCAGCAGATGAACCACATCTAACATTGTGCAGATTTACATTTTGCTCTGTGATACTTGTGAGAGGCCAGGGAAGTCAAGAGTGTAGTCAAAGGTTATTGGTATTACTGTGAGATTACTTTACCCTGCAGGTTTTTAATAACACGGGGGCAATCTTATCCATAAGATATCATAGCTTCTGTAATAGAGAAAAATAAAAAACTTTCTTTTAAAATGAGCTAGACAAAGTACTAGTACTTCTCTGTAAAAGTGAAAACAGTAAAAGAGCTAAGCATGCCAGGAAAGAGCCTGCATTCAAGCTATTCTCTGTAGCTCATGAACAAAGATGTGGAAGTCTGAGAAATTTGTTATCCAGACTTAATTTACTCTATGGCACCTGCTTTCTTGCAAACTTTGCTTCATAGCTGCTCTTCAAAGCCATATAATTCGAATGGCCACTTATTCCTTGCAAGTGTTGAAGCAAGGTAAGTAAGAAAAGAAAATAAAATTCAAGTTCTTCGCAGAAAAGAAAATTAATCAAGGGGACAGTTCTTAGGGTGAAAGTCATCAGAAACTGTAAAAGATCCTGTCCCAAGAGCTTTGTTCAGATGTTGCAAAGTGTTCCTACAATGTGCCTGACCCAAAGATGTTGGGATTTTATACTTACTTGAGACTGAATGACAGAATAAGAGTTGTGGAGACTCAGCATGTAGAGAAATCTCTGGTGCCAGGGTGCAGCTTCGTGAAGTGAGGAAAGATGAGATACTGGGAAGGATGGACAAGGACACCTTTCCTTAAGCCATCACTTTCTCTATAAATCCCTTCTATAAGAGTAATCATTGCATCCCTCATAGCTACAGGATCTGGAGACCTCTCCCATCATGGGAAAAGAAGGGAAAGGATTGCACTGGTCAGAAGGCATCCATCACCTCCAAGATGGCATGTATATGTAGCACAGCAAGTAAAGATTCCAACTCCAGCACTTGGAGTGGCAGAAAATCCATGACAACACATCGGATAAGCTTCTATCTAGAAAGGAAACTCAGAAAATTGCAAGTGAGAATTGTAGGCAAAGAGGGGTGTTGGACAAACTGGTATTTAGTGAACTATGACCGGAAGTTTTGCCTTTTTTCATGGGACATTATGAAAGCTAAGGTAGACCAGCTTCACAGAGACACTGTATGGCAGGATAAAGGAAGCCCACTAATAAAAGGACTGCAGATACATTTTTAGGCAAAAAGAGATGGGAACATGCTTTGATTTTGTAAAAATGAGGCTCAGTTATGCACATATTTGGTCAGAGGAAACTACAAAAAGTTTGCAGCTATTGATGTTATTAATAATAAAAGAAGCTGGGTCCAGTCCAAATGCTGGGACTAGAAAAGCAGTACATGCTGTGAATTGTGATGCCCTAGTAAAGGAGTTAGGTGCATAATGTTTAGCACAGTGACGTTATGATGCATCTGTTGCTTCACTAGTGTATTGAAGAACAATGGTCACGTTGCCTGTCAGTTGATGGGCCAAAGCTATTTACATAAAGTTAAATGAGTCCTTCAACAATGCCAATGAGTGCATGTGTGAAGGGACACTGGGTCATTAAAACCGAGGAAAGAACTTGCTTGAGAATTGAGAAATAGCTGGAAGAAAGGACATCTCAGGAATGACTAGATAATTAGTAGCTGTGGAGACCAAGCACCCCAGGTCTTTGAGGGAATGAGAGGAAGAAACTCCTGGAGCAAGCAGGGGAAGGGGGAAGCAAAAGAAAATTCTAGGTGGGGAAGAGAACTTTAATCTCCCTAGATATTGAGAAGGAAGAACTCTGTCAGAACACAACATTAAGAAGCAAAAATAGGGCTTCTGAAGCTTGAGAGGGAAAAAAACCAATGTCCAATCAAGGGACATGGCAAGAAACGGAGAGGCTAAGGAATGACTATGAAATCCAGGATCTTGAAAAGGACCTAATGAATCTGGCCATAAGGTACATCCTTAAGCAGAATAGGATAGATCTTCCCCATCCTCTTCTAACATTAGCTGTGTTATACTCCTGAGAAATTAGCAAGTACAGTTTTCCACTGTAAGCAGAGAAATTAAATTACTTCCCAAGGCAAGTGTCTGACAATAGAGTGGGGATCCAGGAACGGCAGGCTCTGTGTCCTGTGATCAGTTGAACTAATTATTCGCTTTCTCATGCAATTATCGTGGGGGGAAAAGAACAGAATCCCTTAGAATTCAGTTAAATTTTGTTCCAAATTATGCATCTGCTTAAAGAAAGATTAAATTCAGTAGGAAAAGGCACAGATGGAAATACAGGAGGAAAAGAGATCAATATTTGGCATCATCAATTCTATGGATTTTGTATCAAACAAAATGGTTTTGAAATGGAACTGACAGCAACTTTTTTTCTTGTCTGGTCAGTGTCCAAGTCTCAATTCTTTGTACACTTTAGTAATAATGTAATGAGTATCCCATACTACATAAAGACAGCCAGAACATCTTTCAGTAGAGGTGAATGCCAATCTTTTACTTCAGAGAAGCATGTTCTTACATTTAAAACTACTACTTCTCTAGTTCATTTGCAAACTGAGGTGCCTTTGAGGCTCCTAAATTACTGTGGTACAGATGGATTCAGGCATCTTGTCAAGAGCTTAATGGCTGAATAGAAATAGTTGAGCAAAGAGCGAGGATCTAGCCTTAATATGTTCAGAAGATTCAAATAGCTTGCAAAGGACAGGAGAAAAAAAATTAGTCTTCTAAATGTCCTGTATACATCATTGTGATTAACCTTTCCAGACTCCTTTAAGAGATAGCTATGAAGTAAAACTAATCCTAAAAAATAGAGATGACAGATGAATACATGTAAGTGTTAATTGTGATGGCAATGACTTTTTCTTAACCCTCAAAAATACTGCTGCTTTAAAAATATGTTAACATTTTCTCATTTTTACTAATTCAGGAAAGCATGAGGGTTGGAGCTTTTTCTGAGAAAAAACTACTGTAGTTCCTTAAAGGAGTCTGAAAGGGAAATCATTATATAAAGCGTATTTATGGCACACTAGAAACTCCAGTTTTAACCAAAACTCAAAATAACAGAAGCACAAGTAGAAGAACCTTCTATTTCTTTTTTACCAAAGGAATGGAATGTACCCGAAGGAAGGCTGGAGTTGTCCCCTCCTGCTCCACTCCCTGCAGCACTGCCATGCTATCCCACATCACCCTCACAATGTTCCTGTGACACAAAAAAATACCGTGTCTGGACACTGTAGAGAGCCTGGGAAAATAAATACACTGCCCTTATCCTTCTCCAAATAGTCGCTGATTAAACGTCTGCACAAAAACACCGACCGATTTAAAAGTGATCGGCGATTTTAAGTTTTAAGAAATATTTCTGCAATACGCAGCTGTGCACAGCTGTTCTTGGAAGGACAAATTGAAGGAGAACTGTTGTGCCCCAAAGTCTATCTGTACACACCAATGGTATATCTCCTGGCAGACAAAACATGTGTTATGCTATAGCTGTAGAAAAGGTGCCTACATGTAATCAGTGAGCCCGCAGGATTGAAAACTGCACAAGGGAACCATCAGAATACAACCACGATGGCATCTGGAATTTTTTTTTCATCAAGATACTGAATTGTAGAGATCAGTTAGGTGAAGTCAGGACTGTGTTTCTGTATCTACATTTGCAATATGTAAATTTGCAAATTTACAATTTATCCAGGGAGATAAAAAACAAGTCTCTTCAAGCAATCTATAATTGCCCATATAAGAGCCATTTTCCAGGTCTGAGCCCTCTAAGAAACTGACAGAAAAAATCCCACAGAACACAAATCTTATAGAATACCTATAAGAACAAGAAAATACATTATTTCGGAGGACATGAAGAAACACTGAAAATTCTTAGGGTGATGTGCTTGTTTCTGGTTTACTATATTAATATGGAATATATTCATAAAATAGAATATATTATATAAAATACATTTATTAGTATGTAGTATATTTAGTCCTAAAAAGTGCAACAGGTGTCAGTCTTACCATAGTACAGGTAGTCTATACCAAAGTATAAATATTTAGTCATCATGTTCAGGTCTGTAAAATGAGAAGCCCATCTCTGGTTTGCCTGTCTTAGTGCCACTGTGTGCACACAGAGACACAGAAACCCCCAGAAGCTGCAACCAGAGACTGCAATTAGCTTCATTAGCAATTGGAGGGAAGGGGCACAGAGGTCCTTCTGTGTATTCAGCACAATTCAGCTAAGCCAAACACAATTTGGTGCAAGCTCTTTCAGTACTGCTTGCTAAGTTCCCCCTGCACAAAAGATTAATTCTTGAAATTGGAGAACAGCCGGACGCCTGCTTTGGGGAGTGACCTGAGTGACAAGCAAAGTCGCTGCTGAAGGTGACATTGCCGTGAAAAGTGAATGTCTTGCCCTCTAATAGCAAGGAAAAAGCTTATATTTACTGCTTTTTTTGCTTTCCCAGCATCAGGGAATATTTGATCTTATCAGCTTCCCAGAAACAACGCCAGGCATTGTATTGGCCTCAGCTCTCAAAAGAGATGACTACACATCCCACTTCTGCACCGTGTCCCATATCACCACCTAAGCTCAGCATCTTTGAGAGGCTCAGGCTCCTCACAACAGGAAATATGGTAAGAAGCATTATCAAAAGGCAAGAGGATCACAGGCTTTAAAGCATGATTAAACAGAATAACAATTCCTCAAAGATACCAAAATTCCATGAATATTCATCAGTGATTACACCCAGTGTAAACTCAGATTCACATAAATTACAATGAAGAGGCAGCTAGCCAGCGACTGTCTACTTTTTATTGAGACAGAAAATCAACCATTGGAATTTACATAACAGAAATTCAAAGATGAGCAAGAGCAAAGAAAATTTAGGAAAAAATGCAGGAAACGCCTGCAAGATAAAGGTGCAATATATATATGCAATAATATATTGCCATATACATGGCAATCCTGGAAGATCTTCTGGGCATGACCTGTGCCCCTAAATTTTCAGAATTGAAGCAAACCATGACAACAATGAGCAACACAAGATCATTATTCACAAAAATTACTTCTTCAGCAATAGTTTTCACTGAGATGGTTTATAGAATTCCCTTTCCTATGTGCTTTCTTTACTACTACGCCCCCAAAACCACTGTGTCTCCTTTCAGCTATCTCTCCATACTTCCCTGATTTTTCACAGTTCATTAAACACTGTTGCAACACAAAATCTTATTTGCGGTTCTTTAATCATCATGCAACTCCAATTTAATCCATTATCCTCCTGAATATAACTTTTATTTTATTTTCAGATATTCTAGGGTTTTAAAGTGGAGGGAAAGAAAAGCAAGAGATTAATGACTCCCACAAGCTTGCATTACTTAGGCATAATTTAGACTCAGCATTGGAGTCGCGAACCCCAGGCTTCTATTCTTGGTTCAAGTAGTTGCTTGTTCTGTGACTTCAGGGAAGCAAAAGCTACCGTTCTCTGTCTTTGAAACACATATTTCCTTTATCCCTTTATTTATCCCTGGAGGTTCGAAAGGACTTACCATTCAGCATCAAACTTTGCTACAATTATTCATGCTCTACTTTGACCCCCAAAGCAGTCAACAAGCCAGCAGTGAGAAGAGCTGGTTCAGCTTCAGAACTGGAAGGGGGATTGGACATGAGCTCAGGGCTACAGCAGATGTATGGATGCAAATGCAGACCCACACATTTCACACACACAGTTGTGAGCTGGAGTATATAGATGCTTAGCACTGACTTAAAGGCAGGATGAGAAAGTGGAGGTAGAGTGACTGAGCTCATCCTAAGCATTTATTGAATAGATGGTATAGACTGGAAAGAACATTCATCATCTCGGTTACTTTTTACATTTCACTGTTCAGTGCTTGAATTTTATTCTTCATATAAATTTTCACTATACTACTCTGTTGGTGTCATAGAAACAGTTTTACATTTGCTGATGTATTTCAAGAAATGGTATCAAAGGGCACAGCAAATTCAAGGGAAAAGGGCACAACAGTTCTGACTTGTAAATTTTTATTTTCTACTGGTCTGGAGAAATGAATTGTCTATAATCCTATTTGAAATGCAATACACTGGGCTGTTGTTATTGCAGACACTGTGGATTTTACGTGGACAAAATATTGTGTCCATAGAGTTACACTCAGAAACAAAGAGAACTCGTGTAGAAATTAAAATCTATACAGGAATGAATGTTGTAATGGCAACATTACTCATTTACATTGCTCTACTGAGATCCATTGCAAATTCCCACAATCAGCTTACTGTAGCTGATGCCAATAGGTGTTGAGTATATTGAGACTATTACATGTGCAGTTTTCTGTTCAGAAGTAAAACTAGTTCCCATCTGTAGTAAATGTACAGCTATAATACATACATTGATTGATTTTGTTTATCTCTTCTAATTCAAATGTTCTGCCTGATTTTTTAAGCTTGCCATAGCTGCTGGAAGAGTGACCATTTCGATGGGTAGAGATGGTATCACTACATAATTACATTAAAGCAGTCTTTTACTACCTCACAGCATTTGTTGGTTTTATGTCACTGCTGCTCAGTTATCATGCAGAGATGTTGCACTGTGATGGATAAAATGCAAAGTAATGCCAGGACATCGTTATTACAGCCTCATCATTTCACTAAATAAATTTCATTCCGTAGTGCCTCTATTTTTTCTTACCAGATAACAGAAAGGATGTCTTTGTCCCTCTCTTGGTATGGGAGGAGTGTCTCCAGGAGACCTGCTCCATTCCCTGATCATTCTCCCTGATCAATTGCAATTTATCAGAGAGGCATAAATTTGCAAGCACCACGGGGGGCCATGATGTTATGCCTGTTCTCTCTGTCTTCCTGAATTCAGATGCAAAGGGAGATGCAAGCAGATCTGGGTAGGCTGAGAAAGACAAATGAGAGAGTGAACCCCTCTCTGTATGAGATAAGAGTCACAGGCAACACTGGGATCTTACTGAATTCTGTAGGACCCCTATGCACAAATACAAATGCCTTCACAACCTTGGACATGTTCGTTCGAGCATGCTGAAATCAGCCTAGACAAATTCAAGGCACGTTTACTATGAGGAAGAGGACAGGAAGCGAGTAGCCTGCCCCACACACTGTTAGGTCTCAAGTGGCCTTGTGGCTGAGCAGCCATTCCCCATCTTCCCCTGCTACATCAGCACTGAACTCACTTATGAAGAACTAATATATTCACACGAATGCCAGTAATTCAACACAGTGGGTCAAGCTTCACTTTCATTTAAACTCATGGCACTGCTGTAATTTTTATGAGCTTCCAAGGACTTAATTGAGAGAAAAAGTGAATCCAGTCCACACCTCTTCTAACAGTCTCTTTACACCTTTTACTCTTTACTATTTTCTGTACTTTTATGTGAGCAGCGCACTGTTACTGTATGTGAATATCAGCAACAAATCCCAATGATGTGCAGTGTCAGTACATTCATAGAAAATAAATACGGACATCTAATCTTCACTACATCCTACATCTCAAATGTAAAATTTGAGTGTTCTAAGAAGATTAATTCATTGCTGTAATATGAATGAAATATTTTACACTTACCGCTAATATTTGTATTTTTATATATTGATATAAATTTATATATATTTAATATTTGACATATAAATGAATATTTGTCTCATGATGGATGTTATTTAGACCACAAAGAACTACTGAGAATGGTCTCAGAACAAGGCGTTGCAATCTGACACCCTGATAGCTACCATTGCTACTAAAAGGTAGTGAAGGCAAAAAGCACAAGAAAGAGACAAGTCTAAGATGACTTTCAGCTAAGTACGCTTTAAAAGACAAAGGCCTGGCCTAAACCAAAAATTCAGCAGCAGCTTAAAACAATGAGATTTTCAGTCCACTGGCTTAAAGACTACCCTTGCAAACAGCCTCAGAGAGAATTAGTCTCAACCAACCAATCTAATGGAATTGACTAAGGAAAGCAGAAAAATTGTTACTATCAGACTTCTCTGACACCCAAAGAACAAAGATCCAGCTGAACAGACACACTGGGACTTCGACTTCCACAGCTACCACTCTTCTGGGGTCAAGGATCCCCAAACCCCGTCAAGATGAAATACATGCAGCTTGCACCCTAGTGAAGAAAACATCAGATATAAACTATATTTTTTCAAGGTGGTATAGTCTCAGAAGTCAGTGATGAACACAATACATAAACAACCAACCAGTCCCAAGACTATGACCACAGAAGTAGAAAACAAGACAAAAACACAGTCACATCTCTTTCCTCCCCAGTGAAACATTGCAGATATGGATGGTTTGGAACAAAGTGATGACCTATAGACAGCAGCAAATGAGGATGAATGAAGAAGCAACTAATTGGAGTACAAATACTTACATTAAGAAGACATCACAATGAGACTGCACAAGAGGAACACCAGTATCCTGATCAAGAGATATACTGGGAGACAATAAGCAGGAATATGTCAATAGAGGGCAGAATTAGAGGATCACTGCAAGAGAGAATGCAAAGAGGGTTTTTTTCACTCTCAGTATTTGCAAAAACTCACCCCAAAAAACATCAGCTCGCCAAATTGTGATATCAGCAATGCAGTAGATTGCAAAATATTGATGGGACATGAAGGTACCAAAATTCCAGATCACCTAAAACAATTCTTTCAGAACCTGAATATGAGTCAACATGGAGGAATCTGAGCTGCAAATGAAATGACAGAGTCGTTTAGGCTAGAAACGGAATTGAGAAGCATTGCTCCCTCTTGCAATAGATTTTCTTTCAACAGTTCTGCTAAAACATAATGCTGTAGGTGTAGACACAGGTGATGGAAATAGAGCTGGAACTGGCAGTAAGGGATACACATCTGTTACCCGGGTAGGTAGCAATGTGGGAAAGAGCAACATTACACCAATCTGAACTGAACCCCTAAGAGTTAAAATCAAGGACTACAACAATAACGGTCTTCTCTGTTATAAGTTTCAGAGCTGTGGCGTATGACATTGATTGATATGGGATTAAAAAGGCTATTGGCACTCTCTCAGAACATTCTACTACATAGGAATGATACAATCTGATAAAAAGAAGGAAGATTTAATAAAAACAGTCAACAGCAAAATGTGGGGTGTCCCTAAACTTCATGCTAAATTGCTGTTAATGAAGACAATTGCCTTAAACAAAGGTGAGAACTTTTAACAGAATTTTTTTAACAAAAACTCTGAAGCAAAACATATGAAAGAAAGCACATATATTGGAAAGCAAAACAGAACCTATGGAGGTGACTTCCATATTGGTACTGAAGACATTGTCTATGTCCTGCTAGAGAAACAAATGAAAGACCGACATTGGAGCTCTGGTCAGGGAAAGCGTGCAAGATCTTCTTTAATGCTAAACCAAGCCCAGTCTGTCATCTTTTTATTTTCAGAGGAGCAAGCTAAAACCAAGGGAAAGAGAAGATGATGAAAGCTTACAATAAGGTTTTCATTATGCCTTTTGATTCCACTTCATCACTGGCAACTTTATCACATTACCTTAAGAGCAGGTGTAAAATCAAATTTAGCTCCAAATTACTACGTAACCAGCATCACTTTCATTGAGCGTGAGTCATAGCATGTCTTGAACGGGTTATTATTCTTAGATTAAAAACAGAATCAGCAGTCTTAATTCTTTTTTGCCTTACATCAGGTGTAATTATTCATACCAGGATAGAGGGAGGGCCAAGTGGCTTTACATTCACCATTAAGGTTTAACATCCACTCACTGCCAGGGAAACCTCTATGCAAGGGACAGTGCAACAGAAAATTAGCTCTGATGGTTTCACATTTGCCAAAGTCATTTGACTCTTGTCAGAAAAAGCATATATTTCACCCACAAGCAGACTGCACTAGTACCTAATTTCCCACAGCCCCACAGTACTTCCTTGACAGTGCAGGAAACACACTCAGCACTCTGCCCTCAATCCCACTCCTGCCATCAGTACTGCCCTGCCTTGCTGACACTCAGTGAGTTGATGCTGCCTCTCCCATTCTATATTATTCTGTAAAGGTTTGGTAGGGTTTACTCTGTAAAGCCAAAAGGTTTGAGAAGTCATCCCCTGGCTCATGCCTTATTGAAGCAGAAAGCTGACATGCCCTGAAAGCAGAGGGATGTTGAGAAGGCAGCCAGACCCTCATGAATATCTTTTTCACTGTCTGTCTGTTCCCTGTGGGAAGAGAGGGAATGACATACACCTATAAATTTAAGCCCAAATAAAAATATTCAGGTCTTTCTGTTTGCTTACTTTAATAGCTGAGATTGAGTCTGAGGGCACAGGTGCAATACTGACAGATGTTTCCTACAATTCCATCCTTGCACTTCTAAACACCCAATACACATACATGCATCCAGGGCCCGACCTTCCTTGGGAAGTCCTGACATCATAACAGGGCCATTTAACCACAGCTCCTAACATGAGCAGAAAGTCTGAAATGCAGTTCCCCAATGCCCTTGGTCTGACTGTTTCACTGGCTTTGGGATAAGCAATTTATCTCTCCAGGCAAGGCTGTCATAGTGTCTCATGAGCAGGGTTCTGTTTAATGTTCTCACTCACCAGCAGCCCCTTGGTGGCTTGACACTAAATTAAGAAACAGCAGGAGCAGGACTGAAAAGTTGTCCAGTCTGGAATCAACCTCCAGCATTTAAGACTGAAAGGAGCCAACTCCTGCAAGTGTTTGGGTAGCCAGGACTAGTAGAGCCCTGAGGAGGGGAAAAAAGAGGAATATGTAACCTGTACAGGCAGGAAAAACTGCGTGGACATCCTCATCCTCGTCATGGGATGGGACAGGAAACTGAGGAACAGGTGCAAATGATTTGCAAGGTAGCTGGGCTTTTCTCACCACCGTGCTAGAGGTAAAAGATAACAAATTTGCAAAATTCCACTTATAAAACCCATCTCTGTGTCTGAGTTTCATTTTCAGCATCTCCTCATTAAGTAATGAGACAGATGGACAGCAAATCCTCTGAGTAAATTGTCTCTGCTGGCACTCACACAAGCTGGGCATGTGGCTTAAACAGCAATGCCTTTCCCCAGCTTCTACTCCCGTAATGCTGCAGCTTCTGGGCTGCACATCCAAGTTCCTGGCATATTAAACAGTACTCTTAAACAATATGATGATAGAGATTGCATTCCACCATCTCTAATGTCATCTCTAGACTGTCAAGAAACCTATCTCTAGAAGTAAATTCATATTACTTCAACCTGTCGGTGTCCGTGTTCATGAAAACCATTAATTTCAGCCATTCGCCTTCCTTTTTTTATAAAAAGCAGTACAATCTCAGCAAAAGGTTAGAGCCCAGGAGAAAAAGAGACAGCACAAAAGACCAGAAAAGCAGAAAAGGGAAACAATATGTATTTGCAAATAGAGAATTGTCCTGTGGATTCATAACTTTGCCATCAGGCTGATTTCTCTTCTAACTC
The DNA here is from genome assembly GCA_013396875.1 of Vireo altiloquus. Lineage (NCBI taxonomy): Eukaryota > Metazoa > Chordata > Aves > Passeriformes > Vireonidae > Vireo > Vireo altiloquus. The sequence goes on along the minus strand of VZRF01001782.1, from coordinate 325,089 downwards.
AATGTGCAAGGCCTTGGGACTCTCATTATTAACATATGATCATATTGGACAATTCACAGTCCTAGTTGCTGTACAGACTTTTCTATTTTAGTTCCACGAACTTCAAAACCTTCTTCACAGATTATTTAACTGAGAGGATTGCTTAATTTTTTCTAAATAAAATAAATAAATAATCAAGTCTATTAAAGAAATTCAATTTTGCTGTTTGATAGCTGTGGGTACACAAGCTTGACCATCTGCTAATCCTAGTGTGAAAAGCATCCTAAATCCCTTCTGTCTTCTCCAAGGCTCAGACATGCCCTATCAGTCAGCTGAAGGCTTTCCAGATACCACTGCTCAGTAGCACATTCATAGTTCATACAGCAGCAAGCCCCAAATCCTTCCCCAGAGGCAAGCAGACACTTGGTTCAAGATGTTTTGTTCTGTCTGTCAAGCAGAGAAAACCTCTTTAGCTAAAAGATAATGGTTCATGTGCTGACACAGAAGGATACACAGCAGATTATCTTTGAAAAAAATTATTCTAGGAGAGAAAAAAAATTGAGATAATTGTGTGTCGTACACCACTCTCACCTTCTATATTTTTAAAAGGAATATAATTCTCTAGAAAGTGTTTCAGTTTTCCATAAGGACATAGAGTACAGATATTCATGGGAAATGACACTTATCCTTGACACCTTGCTTATGGCTTCACATTTGGAGAGGGAATGCACACTAGTTCCTCTACCTAAGGTTCAGAGCAATTCTCTCACCTGTCATCCCTTACCTGTTAATTGAAAATAATGTCTGCCTTCCAGAAAAATCACCAATGCCTTCCATAATTTTTTAATCTTGTGTAGTTTTTTCATATATCCTTTTACCTCAGTGTTGCCAGATGAAGACTTTCTTGCCGTTCTCAGTAACACCAAGGCTTGCATTTTCTCCTGAATATGACTACTTGGTTATCAGTTGGGAGGCAGTGTCCCAAGGCTGTAAAAAACTTTCTTGCAAAGCAGAGAAATCAGTGACTTCTCTGAAGTTAAATCCCACATCCAGAGTCACTGTGGATGCCCTCGCTGTGAGCTCTGTGCAACACGTGTGCCCGAGATTAGACAAGATGAGCAGAGACAGGACAAACATAGTCAAATTGCCTAATCTGTAACCTTTGACTGTGACAGCAGTGGTAATAATAAAATGCCTACAACCACATTTCTGTAGACTAAAAAAAAAAAAAAAAAGGCTTGAATTAACCCCTCCTTACTGGGGAAGGAAGGAAGCTTTCCCTGCATGACTGATGAGCACTATTCCTCTTTTTCTGACTATTGCTTGCAGGGATAAGTACAAAGGGAAACAATACACAGCAAAAAAAAAGCTGTCCCAAGGTTTTGGCTGCAGTTTTTTGAATTACTAGAGACAAATCACTGGGAAGGTTTAATCCCATGGCACCAGCTTCAGTGTAGGTGGAAGAAAGAACTTTGGCATGAATGCACTTTAAAGAGTGGGAGCATGCTGTGGATCCCCACTTGATGACTTCAAGGGAAAAATATCCTTTGGGTTTGTCTGCTTTCCGAAATCCATGCTGTGAACCCAGCAGCAGGATCTGACTTTCATAATGCAAAAGAAACTTGCAAAGCTAAAGACTTCTATAAAAAAATTATTGTATACAAGACCAGCATAACTGGGTGATGTCATTTATGAGACTGATATCACTTCACTTGCTTTGTTTCATTTCATTCAACAGATCTTGTGTCTGTGAAGAAAACCAAGCAGCTATTTTTACCATGGAGATGATATCTGATAATTATGGTTTTTTTAATTTATTTATGTGAGGTTCAGATGAGATGACAAAGGTCCAGCCTCTACCTTTCCTTCTGTGCTGGTTTTAGCCAGTGTAGAATTAATTGTTTTTATAGTGGTTAGAATGGAGCTGTGTTTTGGATTTGTGCTGAACACAAGGCTAAAAATTAAGAGATGTTTTTGTTATTGCTGAACAGGGCTTGCACAAAGCCAAGGCCTTTTCTGGTTTTTGTGCTGCCACACTGGGGGGGAAGTTGGGCGTGTAGGGGAGGTTGGGAGGAGACACAGCCAGGACAGGCAACCCAAACTGACCAAAGAGACCATTCAACATCATGTTCAGTATATAAAGAAGGGAGAAGAAGGAGGAAGTGATGGCATTTGGAGTGGATGTTTTGTCTCCCCAAGTCAGTGCTATGCATGACAATGCCTGCTCTCCTGGAGGTGGCTGAACACCTGCCTGCCCGTGGGAAGGTGAATTAATTCCTTGTTTTGCATTGCTTGTGTGTGAAGCTTTTGCCTCCCCTATTAAACTGTCTTTATCTCAATGTGTAAGTTTTCCAGCTTTTACCCTTCCAATTCTCTCTCTGATCCTGCTGGTGGTGGAGTGAGTGAGCGGCTGCATGGTGCTTGGTTCCCAGCTGGGGTGAAACCACACCACCTTAAAACAAACACAGTCTTGTGACCCAAAAATGCTATGTGAAAATCACAAAGAAAAAAATGTATTTCATTTCTGGAATACTTTTCTCTGGAAAAAAAAAAAAGTCAGCAAGCCAAACAAACCAACAAACCAAAACCATATCAAACAAACTCACTAGGTTCAATTTACAAGAAGGATGCTGTCTCTCCCAACTCCACTACACAGGCCGCGGGGTTTTACTCAGACCCAAGAAATGCAAAACAAAACTGATTTTCCTCAAACATTTGGGTGAAAACTGCAGCTATTTAAGAACTATTTCAAGAACAGTGCAACTGTATTTGCAGCAGGGCACTCAGGCTGTGATGCTAGCTGGACTGTCCCTCCATGTACATCACCCTCAGTGGGCTCCACCTTCACTTTTCCTCTAGTAGCTCCTTGCTGTGTCTTTTCTAATTTCTTTTTGTTTCCTCAGTACACCATGGGACTCATCTCCAAAGCCATGACAGATCCTGAATGTAAGCAGTACTTCTAGTCAGGAAGAAATTACCCTAGTGGCTTCGTTCCCACGTAGCTCCTATACACAGACTACAATAAAAACCAGCCACCGTGGACTCCAAATGTCTTCCACCTTTTTCTACTGAAGAGATTAATTTTGTGAGACAAAATTTTTGCAGTGGAGGGCCATGGGGGTGGCTTCTTTGAGAAGCTGTCAGAAGCTTCCCCCATGTCCAACAGAGCCAGTGCCAGCCTGCTCCAAGGTGGACCCATCAGCGATGGTGGCAGAGCCTCTGGGATAACATTTAAGAAGGGGAAAAAACAGCAGCTGCAGCCAGAATAATTCTGAGAACATGTGAGAGGAACAGCCCTGCAGACACCCAGGCCAGTGCAGAAGGAGGGGCAGGGGGTGCTCCAGGTGCCAGAGCAGAGACTCTCTTCCAGTCCCTGGCCCAGACCATGGCGGGGCAGCTGTGCCCCTGCAGCCCATGGCAGACTGCAGGGATGCAGAGATCCAGCTACTGCCCCTGGAGGATCCCTTTCTGGAGCAGGTGGATGCCCAACGGAGGCTGTGACCCTGGGGAAGCCCACACTGGAGAAGGCTCCTGGCCAGACATGCGGCCCAGTGGAGAGAAGAGTCCAAGCTGGAGCAGTCTGTTCCTGAAGAACTGGACCCTGTGGAAGAGACCCACACTGGAGCAGTACCTGAAGAAGAGCAGCCCATGGGAAGTAAGCACATTGGAGAACTTTGTTCAGGACTGTCTCCTGTGGGAGGGACCCCATGCTGGAGGAGGGGAGGAGTGTGAATAATCTTTCCCCTGAGGAGGAAGGAGCAGCAGAGACAATGCGTGATGAACTGACCACAGTCCCCACTCCCCATCCCCTTGCCCTGCTGGGAGGAAGTACAGAAATCAGGAGTGAAGTTGAGCCCAGGAAGGAGGGAGGGGTGGGAAGCAGATGTCTTAGGTTTTGATTTTATTTCCCACTCTTCTGCTCTTCTATCTTTGGTAATAAACTAAACTAATTTTCCCAAGTCAAGTCTGTTTTGCTCATGGCAGTGACCAAGGAGCTGTTCATCATATGTACTCCCCCCTGTCCAGCTGAGGACAGAAGGGATAAAGTGGCTTGGTGGGCACCTGGTGTCCATCCATGGTCCACCCATCACAAGAACTTCTTCAATAAGTATTCCTCTACTAATTATAAATCATGTGAGTCTGTTCTTAGGTTTGTATTTTAGTGTATTACTGTAAAACAGGTTCTGAAACCAAATGAAAGTTCCTGAAGTGCATTATTTCCATTCATGTATATCCTAATACAGGAGGAATCCTAAAATCTTATTAATGACAAGCTGTTAGGAGCTACATTACTTAAGATACCTAAAATGCTGATTTTCATTAAAGCTAGAATGACCTTAGCTGAAAGATCAAGGTTATTAGAGCATATGTTTGAGTTTTCTCCAGAAAGCTGAGTATTTAAAAGTACTAAAGCATAATATTAAAGCAATATCAATAAAATAGTGATTAGAATATCAGCAATAATAGCAACACTTGCAGTAGAACAGGAAGCAAAGCTATTTAAAGAGTGTTAAAGTCTCACATTCAGAGACAGCATAAACGAGGAAAAAAGACTAACCCTTAGCTGGGAATTCAATTGCCAGTTATTCCATTTCACAATCTCATTTTGGAGGACAAAGTGCATGAAAAAGCATTAGCTATCCTTACAGAAGTTATCATCGTAGAAAGATACCATCTTCTGCTCCTTTTTGAAGGATGTAATATGTTAAATCACTTGCAAAACAAAACAACACAGGGATAAGCATCCATTTCTAACAAAAGACACTGAGAATCATCTGCACAAAATGAACCTGGACATTTTTCATTGGTAGATCGTAATAAGCAAAGTACATTTTGGATTTCATCCATAGTATCAGCAAAACATCACAGGCAGAAGGAAAAAAGAAATCTATATACCCTGTAACTTTTCTTCCCCATGGATACTGTTTTACAAAATTCTTCTTCAGGCACCACCTAAGAGCTTCCTTTTTGCCACATGGTGCATAGTGTAAACTGATGCTCCATCTTTTCACAAGAATATAAACAAACAAATACAAAAGGAGTAAACAGCAGCTGCAGGCACCTATACACCATTTCACTGAAGTGTGATGCCTAAATCCCGTTTAAAGGTCTTAACTGTGGGAATTCACAAACTCCTCTTTCTGGCAAGAAGAGAGGGAGAACCTTCTCATGACAGATCTTGGTTTGAAGAGGGAAACACTTTGTTTAGTCTGAGATTTTATAACAACCTAATTTGTTCAACCTCCCTGTATGGAAGTACAAGTTTAAAAAGAAACCTGATGTTTTCCATTCTCTGGTCTGGAAAGGACCTTAAAGATTTTCTAGTTCCAATCCGTCTGCCATGGGGAGGGACGCCACTCATTAGACCAAGTTGCTCAGAGTCCCATCCAAACTGGCCTTGAGCAGTTCCAGGGATGGGGCAGCCACAACTTCTCTGGGCAACATTGCCCCTGCAAACTTAAACTGAAGAATTTCTTCCAATATATAATCTAACCCTATCCTCTTTCAGTTTGAAGCCTTTCCCCTTTGTCTATTGACATATAGTAATATTGACATATTACTACATGTCTTTGTCAGACATCGCTTTCCAGCTCTCTTGTAGCTGCTTAAGGTACTCTAAGGTCCTCATGAAGTCTTCTCCAAGCTAAAGAAATCCAACTTTCTCAGCCTGTCTTCAGAAGAGACCTGCTCCATCCCTCTGACCACCTTTTTAGACTCCTCTGGACACACTCTAACACACTCATGCCCTTGTATTTGGTGCCTCAGAGCTGGATGCAGCACTAGATGTGGAGTCTCACAAAAGCAGGGACCTGCTGCCCACCCTGCTCGGGATGCAGCCCAGGACGTGGTTGTACGAAATACAAAGACTGCATGGAATACAAGGATATGAATAGGGTGAAAAGAATTTTTTTTCTCCCATACATTTACTCCCAGTGTTAGACTGAGTCACTGAGTAAAAAAAAATGCTGCCATTTCTAGCATTGCTGAAAGTTTTAAAGTTTAAAACAATTCTGGAAGAAATGTAATGAAAAAGATCATCAGAGTTAAGATAGTAAGCTACAGGTTGGACCAGCTTTAAGAAATAGAGAAATACAGACAACTTTATGCCTTATTGTTGAGTGGTCCTAAACTTGTTAAGATAGGCACTTCAAAGCATGTGTAAACTTCTTACTAAAAACACCAGTACTGCATGTAAAAGATTCCTTCTTTTATTCTCTGTATTCTCTGGATGATACTGATCAGACAAAAAAAAATCTTTTTCCTTCTTTACATGCTCTCATAAGGAAAATCAGAGCTTGAAAGAGCTTTAAAAGAAAACCAAACCTAATATCTGTTACCAGGTCTGAGTCATAGCAGCAATTAGTTGAATGGAGCTGCCTTTCAGCCTAACCTACAGCTACCAATTTAAACAATAGACTATTTAAAATGTTGCTTACTTTATAAATGCAGTGTAATTACTCATTCTAAGGAAGATTCAATCTGGCATAAATACTAGGTACACAAGCGAAATCATGTATGAATTGTGCTACTAATAATATTCATCATTCCTAATCCTGTTACGCGCTATTGATGGCTATCACCATCGATTTACTTATCTAGCTAAAACATCTTGTATGAATTATGATGTAAACCTTTAAAAGTAAGCTTCAAAAGGCAATATAAACCAAAAGGGGAAGGAAATCACTGAGATATTTTTTATTTTTAAGAAGGAAGAAACTGTGGTCTTGAAAAGGTCAAAATAGTATTACGAGAAGTGACTGCAAAAAAGCTGCCATGTGGTATCACCATATTATTTATTCAGTGACTCCAGGGCAGACGTGCTTCATTTGCAGAGGAGAAAATCACTTTCTGTCCTAGCTCGGGCCTCTGAGACTCAACCTCATCAATAAATGTTCTGCTGGCTGCCTCAGGTCTTCAGTGCAACACCAGAGCAAATCCTACACACTTCCACTTATGCCTCAGTGATACCCAGGTCCCACCCTTATTTTCAGTGGGAATTTAACAGAGGAAACAATTCTGTTGACGATGTGCAAAACGGGGCAGAGATGTCTCCTCGCTCTCATTTAGCGGAGTTGGTTCAGCAGGTTAACAGGAGCAAGGAGCAGTGGGAAATGGATTTGCACCACTGAAGTGAGCAGCTGTGATTCAGAACGTATCAAAGCAACAGCTTGCTTGGGTTAGAAGTTATCGTTCCCACTGAGTCAACTTTGTTTATAAATCCTCACTGCTCCTGTTTTCTGGATTAGGAATGCGGAATTACACACACTCTCCATAACGATTAGGCATGTTTGCATGAATAACCATCATGAATAAACCATGAAATCACTCACATTTGGAAGAGAAAGAACTTGAACAAATCCCCTCTGCTGAGAAGACACAGAATATATCGTGTAGCTACATTCATTTTTCCTGTTTGTATTATGGTCACATGTGAAATTAATTATGTGAAGCACTGTATGTCTATAGCTGATGATATAATAATTACAATGCAAATAAAAAAAAAAGAGAAAGCGTGTTATACTCATGGCTTAAATCAGTGATTTGTTCTATCTAATAGAGCAGGCAAAATAGTATGAAACAGAATTAATGAAAAGTACTGCAAATTACATATTATAAAGACTTGTGCCAATTTTATAGCAGGTATAGACTAGGAACTGAACCCTAAGAACATCAAGGCAATAGAGCAGATTAGATTTATATTTCTGTCTTCTTGGTCCTAGGCTACTCAAAGTGCTGGGATGAGCCTGGTGTAATTAATAGCCATGGAATTGATGGGACACAGTGTCCACCCAGTGCTCTTCTACAAAGGCTTTTTGAAAGAGAAACTTAAAGCTGGGGATAAAAATAGCCTTGAGGGCTCTCTAGCATCTGTGGCATTTTTACGTGGTAGGAAGCAAAGAGAGGGTAAAGATTTCCCCCAAGTAATCACTGAGAGATGTTCTAATCCTACAGTAAATTATTGTTAATGTTTTTAGAGCATTTCTTTCTTTACCTACAGGAACAGTGCATCTTGAATTCTCTGTGAAGAACTTATTTTAATTTCATGAACACTTCTTCATAAAATTATAATGAGCTGGATTCAGACTTGAGGAACAATTGGCATTCTTCCCACTGAGTAAAAACTAAGCTGTTATTGTTAGGGGTACTCAACCTAATTTCTACTGGTGTTAATCTACCAAAAGCGTTAGCAGAGCTCTTTCTCTTTCTCCACAGACAATTACTATCAACATTTTCTAGAGCTGATCTATACAGTTTATTCACAATAACAGTTTGAGGCCTTGCACTCCATCCAGGTTGTTTCTTCTTCTTCTTCCAGACAAATAATGAGCATTTTCTACTGCTGTCATTTCTTGTAGCAAGTACATTAATCCGTTCTCATAGCCATCTCAACCATCTGGGAGGATGGATTCTGCCTCCAAATAAAAGCCTCCAACTGAAAAGGCTCACAGCTGTTGTCAGTATTCACCACTTGGGTCTCATTTTGACACAACATTTTTTTTCTGTTTAGCTACCATTTGAACGGTGGTTTTGCTGATAAAAGGTGATGGAAAGTGTCCTGGGAGTAGATCACTACAAGAAAAAAAGTAATAATTGCTGCTGGGCTATGTAAGGACACAGACCTTGCTGGCAGAACAAGGTCCAGGAAAGGTAACACAAGAACTACAAAAACATGTAATTCCCCTGTGAAGGATTTCTGTTTTCTCTTATTCTCAAAACTGCCTGACTGATCCTAACATTCTTTTCTGTTGACAAAAATGTGACAAAAATTACAGCTACCACCCTCTATGTTAGTTTAACACCAGAGGCAATTCATTTGAAGACTACAAGGATCATAATAGTCTTGCTTCTCTCTCAGAGAGACATTTTCTGAACGTAGAAGATTAAGCCAAAGTAACCTTAGTGATCTAATGAGAAAGCAGCAAGAGAGCTGAAATATCAGCACAGGGGCTATGGCTCCCAGTCCAACATTTTGGCCTCTTCTGAAGCACGTGTGGATGTGTGCCCACAACTGATACCACACTCAAAGGGTTTCAAAAGTTTCTACTGACACACAACATTTTGCCAGACCTTTGGAAAATTTGGGAAAGTGAGAGAAGATAATTCTTACAAGTATTATCTTTTTACATGGAATATCAAACCATTTAATCCCCAAACATGTTGCTATTTCTGTGGAACATTTTTTTGCACTTTCATTATTTAAATCCTTTCAGTTTACCTTTACACCATGAATGTTTCCTAGCCACATATAAATACATGTTTTGAGGAGGGTTTTTTTTACCTTAAGTCATTACATGGAACCATATGAGAAAAGAAAGAAGGTTTTTCTGGTTTGGGGTTTTTTTCTCCTCCATATTCCTAAGTTTTTGATGTTGACTTTTAATGACTTCCACATAATTTATATATCCTATTGTATTCTAAAATGCTGTTTGACCACTGTGATGAGTGGTTAAATCAGTACTGGAAAAAGTAACCAAACTTCTGTCCCCCAGCCTTGGGGAATGCAGGAAAAACCTTTACTCAAGTAACTGAAACTGAGATACTAATTCCAAACTTCTTTTTCTATTATCCTCACAGAGAGTGTGAGAGAAGCATGGTTCTGTGAAACTTCAGCAAGAAAAGGTTCCAAAATGAAGAGAAGGACACTAATGTAGGTGTCCCTGTCTTCCTTTAAGTTTCCAGAATAATTCACAATAGAAGAGGAAGAGTGAAAATGTGTACTAAAGTTATGTATTATGTACTGTCTTCAGACCATATTTGCTGCTATCTCACAATTGAACACCATCTCAAAACATCTAAGCGAACAAGTGTTGCACAATAGCCTGAGCCAAATCTGACTGTCAGCAACAAGGAAACATAAAATGATTTCTCAGCATCACTCAGATTGTAACTGTTTCAATAATCATCACAAGAAGGACTGTTTTCCTAAGGCAATTTCTGCTTTTTCAGGTAGAAACATGTCTTTCTTTGGATGTCTTTATTTTAATGCACTTGCAGTTAGTTCTTCAGAGACATACAATGAATATCCAATGCACCTTTGCCCTGCCTGTACCCTTAAGTAATTTACACCACCACTTACATTTAATTCATGTTTTTTTGTACTCCTACTGATAGCATATTTTCCTTGGAATCATAGAATCCTTAAGGTTGGAAGAGACGTCAAGGACTGTCAAGCCCAAGCATTAACCCAGCACTGCCAGGTCCACCAATAAATCATGTCTCTAAGCACCACCTCCTCATGTTTCTTGAACACTTCCAGGGATAGTGACTCCACCACTTCCCTGGGCAGCCTGTTGCAATACCTGACCATGTTTTCAGTGAAGAATTTTTTCTTAATATCCAATCTAATGGTTGGGAATGTATTTTCAACGAGTTGTGGCTATGGTAGGTAAGTAAATCTCAGAAGCTGACTGCCAGATTTTTAAACAGGAGAAACAGAAAGATAAACTTTGGCCAAATATATCAGGGATTATAAATTCCCTCAAAAAAATTAAGGTGAGAGAGACTCTGTTTCTTGAGTCTAAACCTTCATTTCATAAGGCCCTTCTTGAAGGATAAAATTTCAGTACTGTGTTTATAAGTTTGGGGTATTTTTTCTTCCTAATTACTATTAATACATGAAATACAAAACTGCCATGAATCATCTTACTCATTGACTTATGTCTGGCTAAGAAGAGTAAGAAGGAGCATGAAATTCTATCTATTATTAGATAGAATAACTTATCTAATTTCTACTTTCACACCCATTTATGAATAACTTACCTAATTTCTACTTTTGAACCCGTACAATTGTCATTTTCCTTTTTTTCCCCTTTAAAAGTCCTTCCAAACTCTCAGCATCAATTGTATTTTGGCACTGGGTTCCAGTGATACTTTCAGTAATATGTCCTTTCATCAGCCTTAGGAGAACACCTTTCAGCTTCCCTAAATGCCCCTTTGGTGGAACGTGTAGGAAAATTTTGAGACAGGCAGAAAATTTATCTTCTTCACAATGTTTAACACTGCAGCCTCTTAAATCATGCATTTCCTAAAGGAAACAGCCTCAATCTTCAAAATCTCTCATCCTGAAAGCCTTTTTGCCTCTACTCACTAGTGACCTTCACATAAACAAAAAGCTGATGAATTTTGAGAGAGGTGCAATAGGTTTGTTTTTGCTCTAGGCTGATAACATTTTAGATCTAACAAGTAATTACAGAAGGGGAAAAATATTTCTTTTTATTTGTTTTTAATCTAAACAGGAATTGGTATAATCTGGTAAAGAAAGGAGAAGAACAAAGTAATTTTTTTCTCCTTATAAGAAGGAATTAAACAGGGCAAAATAAAGTCTTGTCCTGATGAACAAGAAGAGTTGAACAGTAAAGTAGATTAGTTATTTGAGGGAAGAAGTTGCTGAACATAGGGAAGATTCTATGAAAAACACAGGACAGTGGCTTCCAGATGATGAGGTATTTGAGTAAAAGAGGCTTAGACTGAGCTGCAAAAGGCAAAGGGAAAGAGAAGAGAGTGACACAACTCTCTGGAATGATGAGGAAGGAGAACAGTGGTCTGTAAGCCAGACTGGAAGGGAAGGATGGAGACAGATACAGGACACTACTATAGTGGTGGGAAATCACACTGCAATTTGTGTAGGACCAAAATCAGGCTCTATTATTTTCTTGGCCTTTCTGCTCTCCTTTGCTTCTAAACCAAATGTGCTTATGTATCATTGACACAGCATTGTTCTGATATTGCATTGGCTTTAACTCACTATGCAAAGGCAAATTCTCACAGGGCATAGCACTGAACTTCTGAGAGGCACAGAAAGGAAAAGAAGAGAAAAAAATGAAAGATCTGGAAGATTTGAAACAGTAAGACTAGTCATTTTTTTTCAGCTGTGTCTCAAGGTATCCACTAAAAGATGTGCACTGCAAGAGAAACAGACAGTATTTCAGTGAGAAAATATCACTGCAGGGATCAGACACAAGAACTATGTTGAAAAGCAGTGATACAGTCAACAGATAAGTTTGATGCAAAGCCAGAAACTAGCATCAAATGTCAGCAGTGGAGAGATTGGAAGTGTGTGAAGAGACAGAACCATGGCAGATGCAATTTAGGCATAATAAAACTGAAATGAGTAAGACCAGAATAAAATAGGAAAGCCCAGAAGTGATTCATTGCTGTTGATAGTTAGCAAGGAGAGAGAAGAGAGACTTTGCTGGGCATTTGGGGGTAATGGAAGGAGTTGAGGGGGTATTCTGTCCAGTCGATTGCAAGATCAATGACAGAAGACTTCGTCCACTGAGGGTTAAATAGTCTGTGTAGTCACACAGTTGGAAAAAGTATTAGTTTCTCTTTTTTTCTCCTCACACACATTCTTTATCAGTTGCACATCATGTAAATCTGTGTAATACTTGGGGCTTTCCTTTTAAAGTCCTTCATGTGCAATGTTGTTGGGAGCAAGCTGCTCCCCTGGACACATCTCACCTAGCCAGTTGCTGCAGCAGTACCTCTAGCCCTTGTTTTCCAGCATTTGAACTGCTTTTCCTTTCACTCACACTTAATCCTGCTCCTTAGTCCCTAAATTTTGGTTAGTATCTAAATCCTGTGCTAGGGATTAAACTATGCTTAGCAGGTAGTACCAGTAAAAACTCATTTTTTAGACAGCCATGATTTCCCCATAAGATGTATGTGCCAAGCTTATCAGCTGTGATTGACAAGTGCTCCTGCCAGCTCTGTTGGCAAAACGGCAAGAAAAAACAATGGAAGAGACTGAGAAGATCCTGAAGAAATTATGAAATTACTTTGGAAAAGGTATTCAGGAACACCTTTAGCACTGGAGAAGACATCCAGAAGTGAATGCTCAACTAGGGATAGCTCCATAGAGAAAGAGATAGTTCTCTTTTTGACTGATCATCGGGGAAAGTTTTTCTTTTCTTCTTCTCTTTTCTCTATTTTTTTTTTTTCTACTTTTCCCATTAGAGCTGATGTATTCCATCAGCTATGGATCCGAAAAAAAAAAATTTTGAATCTTTATTTCATCACCCTCTGTGAAACTATATCCTGATGTGAGACAATCCATACATTCATGATTTATTAGCCTGTCACGAAATCTTTAAAACATTTTTCTGTATTAAATATATAACTTCCCCTAAAAACAGAAGACAGCAAACATTATCCCTTAGCTTAATATTGTTAAAAACAATTACATAGCAACAAGCTACAGGTTACAATTAAATCCAATTTAGGCTGAGAAGTATTACATTTTTTGGTGTGAAAAAGAATGAAATAAATATTCCCTTAACCATCCAAACTTTTGTGAAATTTGACCTCTTTAAAAAATCACATCAACATTTAAATCTACGTGGGAAATTCTCAGGATCAAGTCGCCTGCTTTGGTCAGACAGCTAAGAGTGATTAGATCTTCACAGATTCCCTGGTAACCAGCTTCTAACTTTTGAAAACTTGGTAATTACCTTAAACAGTCTCTGACACTTAAACTTCTTGCTAATTTACCATGTATTATAGAGACGTCACAAACTTATTGTGGATGCACTTTATAAATATTTCTCAATTATTACTCAGCAAATATCCCTCCAAGATGCATTAGGGACTCTGTCACTTATATTGACAATTTTGGTGAATCCCTGGCAGCAGTTCAGGTCCTTCAGAGCCACACCTACACTTCTAGGCTCACGTTTTGTCTTTCTTCTTCTTTCTACCCAAGTGTACCGTTGAGATGACCCCCTACTTCTGGGTCCTTTTTAAGGTTTATGATTCAGTCAGTTGTTCAGCTGGACAACTGTATGTGTCTAATCTCAGGTAATCTGAACTGGTTTCTCATAGAATCATAGAATAGCTTGGGTTGGAACACTCCCTTAAAAAGCATCTGGTTCAACAACCCTGTCATGGCAGGGACACCCTCCACTAGACCAGGTTGCTCAAAGCCCTGTCCAAACTTTCCTTGCACACTTCCAGGGATGAGGCATCCACAGCTTCTCTGAGTAACCTGTGCCAGTGCCTCAATATCCTCTGAGTAAAGAATTTCTTCCTAACATCTGATCTAAATCTCTCTTGTTTTAATTTAAAACCATTCCTCCTTGTTCTCATTTATCTAGATTTACTATCTGATAGGGACCAAGCACAGATGAAGACCCTGTGCCTCAAGCTAAAAAACTCAATGTGAGTCTCTCTCTCTCTCTTTTTTTTTATGTCCTTGCAACACCTGCCTACACTATCAAAGCTGCACAGAGCTTAGAAAAGAACCAGACCTAAGAATGCAGCCCTTAATTTGTTCTCTCATAATTTTAAAGCAACTAAAATAAAATATAACAATTGAACATGCTTTAAGTAATGGACCAATCTACCAGCTGGGCAAGAGAGAAATATGCTGCAAACAGCTCAGTACAATTGCTCACTGCTTATTTTTTGTATATTAATTAAGTAATTTAGAAGCAAGAACCACAACAAAAACAAAGGAAAACAAATTGGATGACCTCTCAGTCCCACAAGCTCTTGCTCTTGCTTCGTCTCCAGGGCATCTTGGCTGACCCTTCACAACAGCTTGTTCCTCCTCCCCACATTTTTATGTATTCCTTCTGTTACATGCAAAAGGAAAGGACAGAAAAAGATGCCTGACCAGCATTTAAAATTCCGTCTTTCCTGCTTGGAAGGACAGGATTAATTTTACTAGATGGAAATGTCTGTAAGAGAGAGACCTACATCTCAGCTAGTCACCTAAGCTTTTTCTGGCAAATGGAGAGAAACTGGCACTTTCAGGACACAATTAATCTCATCCCCATGTAGATATTTAAACTAGGTCATATGAATCATTCCTTAGAAGAGACAATTCCTCTCTACTGACACTAAAGGGAGCCTGAAATCACTAGATATAGATGTTTACATTGGTTATGTTCTAAAGTTAAGTGAGCTGGATGCCACCTGAGCTTATCAGATAGATTTCTTGCTTCAGAGGCAAAATGCCTTATATTCATCTTTAGGTTACACACATGGCTAGAAACAAGTACGTGGCCTCTGTGTCACTGTTTTTAAAAGCCCAAGCACTACAAGACATGTATGAATGTATCATGTGATTCACTGCAAAAGCAGGTTTTCATAAGAAATTAATAAAATCTCCAAAGCACATAGCACAGAGTGAATGAAAGTACTGATCAGCACTCCCAATACCTTCTCAGCAAGAATTCAGGTTCTTGATTTCACAGATCATCTAGTAAAAAACAAAATAATCTTTCAAAGTCTTAACATTTCCCTTTTCTAGAAGAATTATGTAGTATGATTTAATTTATAATAAAATCACATATCATATAATGTCCAGTCAGTCAGTTGCTAGCTGATATCATAATAATCTAAAGATGTAAGAGAGACCAAAGGAGACTGAGTACCCAGAAGCATATCTGCTGCTTTTCAGCCACTGGACATGGTGCAGTATAAGAAACCATCTCTTCCATACCAGCTTTGTTTCACTCACAATTTATTCACTTTTCCATTTTAACCAGAAGATCCCTATTTTGTGAGAAGTTTGACCCTTCAAGACATCCTGACTTTTTCTTAGGGCTTAACTAGAGATATATTTCTAAATAGGAATTTAAACAAGGACTAGGTTTAAAGAGATTCAGGAATTTCTCCTGTGTTAGTCATGGCTAATTAGTCAAGCACTTAGCATGGAGCTGCTGGTAAAATAGATACTAATTTCTGAAGGAAAGAAATACACATAATGCTAAATCATTGTAAAACAGATACTGTCAAGGTAAATATCATCATATCTTTTTTCAGATGGGATCATAAATTTGGCTGACACAGGTAAAAATGTGTAATGTGCTTAGACTTCTATAAATCATTTAACCCAGCACTTCATGGCATTTTATTAATAAAAAAATTAAAATGGCACACATTAAATGGATTAAAAAGTGTCTAATTGACAGGATTTAGCATGTAACTACAAATGGGTTGATCACTTGTGTTTGGTGGGATCCTCAGGGAGTGATCCTGGCCCTATGCTTTTCAAATGCTGACCAGTGTGGGAGAAAATTCAGCCACTTACTACTGTCCAGTTTTAGCAATGACAGAAACGAGGTATTGTGGCAAATGGCACAGAAGACAGGTCACCGATACAGGTCAATGTAATCTGTAACACAGACAGCAATAAAGTCCTAACTCTGGGAATAAAGCAACTCTTCCCTACAGGCACTTTCCAGAGAGGGCCAGTGTGAAGCAGATGGCAATCCTGCTGGCTGTGGGGCAGGACAGAACTCCCAGTGCAGCCACGTGGCTAAAGGAGCCTCTATAACCCTGGACACGCACATGGTAACTTTTGTGGGAGCCAGGACATTTATTACTTCTGCTGCAACTGCTCCGAGGCTCCATGCAGCTGTGGCAGGCACGGCTCAGCATTCCTGCTGCGAAACCAGGAGAGCTCAAAGACTGGCCATGAGACAGATGAGAGCTCTGACAATCATGCCTTGCAGTAAGAGATGCCAGGAGCTCAGCATATTTACTTAATCAAAGAGATGATTAGATTATGTCTTTACTGTAGCCCAGAGTTACTGACAGGGGCACAACCCTTTGCAGTGGGCTCCTCAAATTAATCCTTGCAGAGGATTAAGAGGCAAAGAACTGCAAGGAACTCAAGGCTGGAAGCTGAGACTAGGTAATTCAGACTAGAAATATGGCACATGCCTCCAGAAGACTAATTAAGCCCTGGAATAATACATTTGTAAAGGTGTGAGAGGTTCTGATCATCACAAATTATTCAACAGAAACAGAATGTTTTTCTAATAGGTAAGGCAGGTGTCAAGAGATGGATCCTTCCTCCAACAGCTCATGTTAGTTATACAGTCTGCTCTGACAAACTAGATTAACTGTGATTGCTCTACCCAACTTGGCCACTTGCTTTTGTTTGCAAAGGAAAACTGAAGCTTTGAAAACAAATCTGAGCAGGCTGAAAATCCTGTCCAAAATATCTGCAAATATGTGTGAAGTATCTACAATATTTCTCTTCATCTGTTCTGCAACTTGGATGAAAATGCTTTTCTGAATTTTACTTCTCCAGTTAATCTTCTTTTTCAAAAGTTTTTATGAACCTTGTGCTATCAAAGGCAGGAAAGCATTTCTAACAACTTCTCTGCAGAGATTCCTGTTTGAATTTGAGAGGTTTGCTTCTTTGGTGAGCATAAGACTAAAAAATTTTTTTGCTTTATGGGATTCAGATTTTGTTTTACTTGTCTTCCCAGAAAAAGTCTCAAAGCTACTCAGTTATCAGGGGAATTTATACTATTTCAAACACTTAGATCTGTCTGGAGTAGCAAATGAAAATTCAGCCACTACTTCTTCCTCCTCGTCTGAGAAAACACTGATGGCTATGCCCTTAATAATAGTTTTTTTCATTTTGTAACTTCTGTATTAGCCATTAATCTGTAGCTATCATATTATTTTGAGATGTGAACACAGGTGGAATGCAGACTGCCTGTGTTGAATGTGTTCCAGAGTTCATTTCTTTGGTGTGAGTCCACAAGAGAAAAAAAAAAATCATTTCTCCTTTTGGAATCTTCTTTTGCAGCTTTACTTGCAAAAGACACTTTCCTTATCTCCCACTGTCTGTAAGGATCTGATGGAAGAAAAGGAATGGGGGTTTCCCCTTCTGAAAATGGATACAGGCATTTCATGCATTCATCCCATACCAAAAACGTGGGACTAAAACATCTCAGCATGTCCAAAATGTATAGACAGAGCCTGTAGCAGTAGTGTTAAGAGAAGACACCCCTGTGAAGGCTACCCTGGAAAACACAACCTGTCACTCAACCACACACTATCTTTATTCCATCTTAGCACCAACAAATGGCACAGGAAAAACAGATGAAGTTGAAAGTCAATGTAGATAGAAGATAACCAGGAGAGATCTCTGGGTAGCCTTTAATTGTGGCAAGCTATTGTCAGCTCCATCCACCACCTATTAATGGTCTCCTGCACTTCTCCCCATCCACGTGATAGGATGCACAGGGTTTCCCAAAAAAAACCCAATTTATTTTTGCCTGGGACCACTGCATTTTGTAGGCAGCATTGCAATCAGGATTGTTGATCTAATTTCTATGCAATCTCATAAAAATCACACAAACACTGGCATCTGAAGCACAGAGGGCAAGCCCATCAGCAGTGATTTAATGGTAGTGGATTTAACTCTTAATCATTTTTACGTAAACATAAAATTTTCACATATAGAAGTGATATTATATTCTAGTTCCTTGCACATATTTAAAATCCAGTAAATTTAAATACTTTTACAGTCCTAGATATTTTCAAATTCTTCTCTAACAAAAAGGCCAATTATGTATCTCTGATAGGAATAGCTCATTAGATAATCTCTAATGAGTTCACATGAAAATGGGAGACACAAAATAGAACTATTTTCCCCAGTATTACTATCTATCCAGAAATTTCTGAATGAAGAAATCAGTGCCCAGCTTCTGCACCTTTCAGCCACTATTTTTGTGACTAACTCTTCTAACTTTAGACGAGGGCCCCTTATCCCCATAGCAAAATATTCATATTTGCTTAGAGTTCATAAAGAATTCTAAGCAGTGGATTTAATTCCTTACACTGCGCTTGTCATTTTAGCATCTCTGTACCTATTCACACATTTGTAATGGCCTTTAAGGGAATATTATTTTAGTCTATGGGTTAAATATAGTCCCAGTCTTATCGTATCTAGAAAACCAGAGCTGCTGCTGTGTTATTAATCTACTCTAATTACCTCTTCCATTCATATCTTGCTATGGTCATGTACTGTAAATCAACACTTGAAGCTGGGAGGAGCAGTGAAGTACATACTTAGGTATTATAAATGCTTACAAATTTTCCCAAGTTTGATTTTAAAAGTGGAAAAATCAATCTTCAAGATTCAAACAATGTACTTCTGACTCAAGACAGGACTATTGTTTGAACAGTGTGAGTCTGGATTCAGATTTCCTGATGAATTCCTATTAATGCCACTGGTGTGACTGCAAAAACTGGCCATAAATGAGAACTTTACCTTTCGGTGAATTATAAACACAGGTAGTACTGCAAGCTACCAAAAGAAAGAAATGCTGTGTTGTTAATGTCATAATTTTGAGAGACCTTTCTCTGTAGAAGTTGGTCCAAGAAATCACTAGCTCCTTTCTTCACAATGAGTTATGACTTCCCTAAAATTCCATCTTTATCTAGCAAAAGGATGACAACAATACAAAGATCTCAGCTGGCTGTAGCTCCTGAGGTCCCACAGATGTTACACAAGTCCCTTAGAAAGTTCAAGCTCTTGTTCATTTTACAGCCTAGGCAAACATTTTATAAGCAGATGAAAATACATACGACAGAAATGCAACTAAATATTCACAACTTATATAGTATTATCCTTTTCCTTATCCTCAAACCTCTCAGGGTGAAAATTCCACACCAGCTTTGTTTGCTTTCTAGTACTAACATACATTTTGCCTTGCCATCCTAGGGTAGCAGAGGAACTGTACTTTGACCTGCCACTTGTAGTTATGTCTCTGAAGTTATGAGTAAAGTAAGTCAGACTGTCAGACATAATCAGAGCTACAAAAAGGAGTAAATTCAAATAAAGCTGCTCATGAGTCAATTCTTAATTACTTTAGGAAAAGTGAGAAACCAGCCTTTCTTGCTTACTCCTTTCAAAATGCTACATCAAAGCCATTCATATGGCTTTTGAACTGTTCCTCACTTCATCGAGAAGTGCTAGATGATGGTGCATGATAACATTTAAAGGAAGAAAATATGCATAAGAAACCAAGGATCATGTTTGGAAATCTGTGAGAGTTTGCAGCCCTTTTTCACTTCATCTCCTTTCTGCAAAGAATACCATAAGAGCACAGCAGGATGTATTTTGGCAATACATGTAGGCCCAAGCCTGAAAGCTCCATAAGCTCTTTTCCTTTGAAAGACCAAAACGACTCTTGGTACAGGTGGCAAAATATGGGATATCTACAACTTAATTATGTAATTATAGCATTAATATACACTGGCAGAGAGGAAGCTGTGTGTAAAAATGTAGGCAGGAGTCAGAACTTCAGTTGTCACTTGTGACGTTTTATAGCTTTGGGCAATGAAACATTTTGCTACTTGTTATGATTGCTCTGCCTTTACTGTTAATCCTTAACTAAGGTTGAAATTGGAAACTCCTAGGTTAAAATAATTCTTTTTACATTTTTGCAATGCATGTGGGAAAAGAGGATGAACACAGAAAGGTGATGTGATTAAAGGATTCCAGCTCCCGACACCCTCCACGAGTCCTGGCCATGCTCCATTCCTACCCCAACAGATCCTCTCCAACATCCAAGATCCTCAAAAGTGACAACACATAGGTCAGCATTTCAGTCGCAAATCACATCATGGTAACTGTTTGACACAGGCATAATCTTTTGAGTACAAAGTTTTAGATAACATAGTTAGCCCACAGTTAGCAGTCATAACCAAAAAAAGCTCTTAGTTAACACAGTGTTCAGGCAGGAGCTCAGTTCTGTGAGGTGCCAAGTGTACCCATTAACATGAGGACAGCCTTAAACTCCTGCTGAAGTAACTCCGAACCTCCTGGGAAGCCTTTGGCACTTCAAAGAGTCTGGATCTGAATTCATAACATTCTTTACATGAAGCTCTGACGACCCCAAAGCCCGTGCTGACTGCTGCTGAGAAGGAGATGTTTCAAGGTGAGAGAGCCCAACACTCACATCTAGTTCTGTGCTAAAGTACAAATGGAAGACTTCAGCTCTGCTACCCAAATTCCCAGAAGCACCAGCTGTGCCTCCAGTAAGACCCTCAAACTTTCATCCAAAAATAGCAGTCCAGATTCACAGTAAAATCTGTCAGAACTACACAGAGAGTTCATCGAGGCAAGGGGAAGGCAAAACTCCTAAAAACTTTTAAGAAAAGCCAGACCCAATCCATAAAAGTTTTTAAATCTTAGGACAGACTATGGAGCCTAAATATTTGCAATGTTAGCCATAGTTTTACAAGAAATATTGCTAATATTGAGGTAATTTAAAATACTTGCTGAAACCAGGCACAGAATGTTTTTAATGGCAACCTCTAAAAATCTCTTGCATATGAATAAAGTATTTTCAATGCACGGTGGACACAATTAAAACAATAAACACTTGACACCAGGCAGCCCCCTGCCATAGTTAGCCTTTGGTTCTGAAATTTACTGATGCTGAAAATACAACAATATATTTAACTACTGCATATAGCAAGAGTTCACTTTTCAGGCACACTGCACATTTCTACAAGAGCACTTCTGATTTTGGATGCACTGCTTTTAGATTTTAACTCCCTGACTTCTCTGCTCATTTTTGGTTTCTTCCACTGAGGTACAAAATTGTGCATACATGAGAGAGCAAGGAAGAGATCAGTTCAAAATGTAGAATTTTCATAACACTGTGTGTAGTAAACAGGCAATAGTAAGCAATCGTGATTTTTCCTTTTTTTTTTTTTTAATAATTCAAAATGTAGGTCCAGAGAAACTCTGATAGACAAAGATATTTTGCTCATAACTTCTCAGACATCTTTTTTCCTATTTTAACCAGTGCTCAGGCAGAAAGGAATAAGCATCCACACAGGCAGGTAAGTGTTCACAGTCAGTACTGTTCTTTAGTCAGCTGTAAAAATAGACTTTGATTAAGAATGCATGGAGTAGACCTCTCTTTTGATAAGTCTGCACAAGCCAACCAAGTTCACATGGGCAGTCTCACACAGACTGGCAATCAAGAAGTGAGAGTCCTACCTTGAACTAGAAAAATCTGCTTTCTCTAAAGCCATAATGCACAGCTGCCATCAGAAACAGACCCAATTGCTTTCCTTTTTCATTTTCCAGGCCAAGCAAATCTATTTCCCGTTACAGCCTGTACTTATAGTTTTAGTCTATCTTATGACTTAAAGACTAAAATATTTGAGCACCACTAGGATTTTTCCACCCATAAAGGGGGAAAATGCAAAACTCAAAACAGATGTTTTATAATGTATTTAATTTATTTTGGCCACCCATAGAGCTGTGGCTTATGTTCGTGCCAACCAAGTTAAAAGCAACAGAGTTCATCAGAAACACTATGTAACATTTTGTACAGTGACCAGGCATAGGGAGCACCTTTCAATAAACTCCTACTTATTAAGCAAACTTCAATGTCAGAAAAAAAAAAAAAAAAAAAACCAGGAATTACTGAAAGTGCAAGTTGTGCTGCCATACTTATGCCGTTCCTGGGGGGATTTGCAAAGTTTGTGCTGCTTTCTTACATTATTGTAGCCCAATGCAGAACTTGGAAAATAGATGATCAAAGTATACATTGAAAGTGGATGAGATTGCTGAAAGTAGAACATCTGGAGGTAACATCCTCAGAATAATATCATGTAAATAGCAGATACCATATAATAAACAATTGTGTCAGAAATACTCAACAGTTGAAGAAGTTCCAACAAATTAAAACTCTCTTGTCCAAACAATTGACAGACTTCTACTGGTACAAACCTCTCACTTTTTTCTGTGTCTATGAATGGGAACAAAGACATTTCAAAAGTTAAACCCATGGGACTTCTAACAGTTGCTGAGGTACTTATTGACAAGGTATCCTGTGGAAATTACAGTAAAAATAGTCATTGAAATTTCCCTTGTACCTATTCTTAATTAAACTGAGAAATCATATCTCAAAAACAGCCCCACTTTAACAGAAGACCTTCATTACAGTACTACAGGCTGAGGGAAAAAATGAGGAATAAAGAATGGTTGGTCTCAAAACATTTCTATATTGACAATTTACTGCATAGATCACAGGGACTATAAAACAGATAAAATGTACTAACCTGCCAAAAACATTATAGGAAAGCATAAGGAAAGGACAATGTATGTATTTAGGAAGACAGAATGGCATCAAAAGTTTTAACTTGTATTTTCTAGCTTGTTATCCGCAGATTTAAAGAATTCCTCCTTAGAAGTGGATCATAATTGCAAAAGTTAATTAGAAAGTAATAAAATGTGAAAGCTTAACAACTTAGTACAGCAAACAACAGTACAGACTTTGAGCAAAAACATAGGAGTAGGTTCTTAGAATGTGAACTTTTAATGCAAAATATTTTTTAATCAAATGACAACAAACATTTTGATCTAATAAATAAATATGAAGTACATTATTATCAAACCAAGTGCAAAATACAGAAAACCCACTTTAATTCAGAGGCATGCTTAAAGCAGTTTGAAAGCAAAAAATCCTTTGCAATTATTTCTGCAGGCAAAACTGTTCTAGCTATTATTATCTGTCACTTGCCAGTGCTTTCCTTCTCAGACAGACACACTCATTCGAACTTGAAAAAGCCAGAATGCCAAAAGTGCCTCCCCAATATGTTGGCTAAGGACTGTAATTCATTTAAATTATGCAACTGGATTCCCACAGCTGGCCCATAGCTTGGCTGAAAGCTCTATTCAATGCCAGTGAACCTGTCTGCTAATATTGTCCTACTTGCAGAGAAGGTAATATATCCAGCAACTTATATCGAAGTTCTGACTCTAATTAACAGAGAAGGCAGATGTTGACATAAGTGACAAATGCTGCTTAATAGTTACTGTGAGATCAGTGCAGCCAGCTGGCATTTTCCTGTAGCATTTTGCAGTAACAACCCTTTCTTTATTTCTTAGGGTATTGCTTATAATTTGTTTTTAAGCATTTTGCTTCAAGTTAGAAACAAATCGGCACAAAACCCAACCCAGATAGCAGCAGCAAGACTCTCGGCTCTCAGACAAGTAATCAACAAGAAAGCATGCAAGCAGCATCCCTAGGAGGGTGCACAGGGGACCCGACTATAGGAATTCTTATCCTATATAAAGCTATGTAGCCTTGCACAAACACTCTTTGGCATCTTGTCTCTGGCCTACCTGGACAGTAGCAGAACATGTTTATCAGACCATACAAGCCCAGAGCCTGAACTGCAAGCAGTTAAAAACTGAAGGTCGCTAAACAGCAAAATTCAAACATGCTTCTATGCTTTAGCCACACAGACAACGATAAAACAAAGCCTACACAACCACCTGTAATAATATGCCTGTTCAGCCAGCAATTCCAAAGTACTCAGCAACACCAGGTAGACATTTTCTGCAGCTGGTTTTACATGTACATTCCTGCCAAATTGTTGTCTCGTCCCCTCTTACCTTCACATTAGTCCGGAGTGCACAGTAACATGCAAAAAACATTGCAGTAAACAAGGAGCATATGGACCAGTATTCAGCGTCTCTGCTCTGCACAAACGGTACACACACGATCCCGAGCATGTGCTACTAAGGAGCATCCGTTCCCTCTGTCAGTTTGAAAATGCATTGATCTCTGTTTTTCTGACTACAAAAAGACATGTCTTGAAGGCACTGAGTGAAAGCTACATATCTCTTCAGCGACTATATATAGAAATATGCCCAGTAATTTCAATTAGTAGAGAATTCAGCATCTGAAACTTGGACCTCAGTTGCTTTTCCTTCCAGCATTTTAAATTCAGGGGGGAAAAAGGAGGGGGGAACTCACCCAGAGGGGAAAGGTGAGGAATTAAAACGTAAGCAGTGAGTTACTTATATTTCCCCCTGGCTTTGATGTTTTCCTATTCGATATTTTACAAACGTTATACACAGAAAAATGAAGAAAGGTTTCTCTTCCAAGTCTCAAATTTACTGTAGATTCTGCACTGCTTCTGTCTGCTCTTGTTAAAGATGCAGCATCCCTTTTAACAAAGACAACGTCATCAATCATGACAGATTCAACATGTTCTACTTACAAATACAGTCTCTGATTAAGGACAATGGCTGGCTGGCTTATTAACGTTTCCTCAAATGCAAGTTCAGTCCCCTGTGCTAATCTATTTTTAAATAAAAAGTCCCACCTACTCCTTCCCTCTCATTTAATAAAAATGCAGCGGACTAGCTCTAAAGATCCTGAATTGCATTGTGCTCCCAGCTCAGGCACTGGACATTGCTTTCAAACTGATCTCTTGCTTGCTTGGGATTAGAGACACAGAGAAAAATTAAAATGAAAGCAGAAAAATCCTGGAAGAAGTCTGTGCCGTCACATTTTTAACTACATATTCTGAATTCAAAATGCTCCACTATCTTCCAAAAGGAGGGAACTCAGAACCTAGCCAGAAGGCAAAGCTTTAATTCACAAGCACAAAAATAAAATCAAACCACTTCTCTCACTCCTGTCAACCGCTGGGATGCTGCGAATTAACTGATTGTTTACTGGGCTGCAGGGAGACAAAGTCAAAGACTCAACTCTGTTTATAGCACCGGAAACCACTGATATTAGTACTGAATTATGAAGCAATCTCCAGGAATAAAACCAGAAAAGAGCCTTTTTTTTTTTTTTTTCCCCACTGCAGCAGATACTGTGGGAGTCAAAGAGTGGAAGAGGCTTTACTACCTCCTTCTCTATCAGCACAGAGCAATTTGCGTAGGATAAGCATAACTTAATAGAAATATCTGCAGTGACTTTTAGAATTTCTTTACATGTTTTATGTAAACCCCTTGGAAATCTGCAGAAACACTGAAGTCCTAACCAAATCAGTGGGTATCTTTCTGTGGGCAATGGGGTGAAGAAGCTTAAACAGAAGGGTGTGCATTTAAAAAAGAATAAGGGGGAGGGGGAAAGACAGCAAGGTTTTTTCTAACATCTTCCTAAAGACAAGCTCTCAGAAACTGTCGTCAACTCCAAGAGAACAGCTATTTTTAGCTTGTCATTGTTTGTGCCTTTTTTTAGGAATGAAAAAGGCAGTCGTGTTTAAAGCTAGATATTGCTCTCCAATGTAGCCCAAGACAGCTACTTAATTTGATGCCCAGCTCCACCTGTCATATAAATTAAGTAATTAGTAATCACAGCCTTCTTTGGCACAAACAATGACTTCCACAACAAAAGAGATGAACCCTGATTTTAAATCTAATTCTGTGATTTTTGTTAGTAATGAAACTGGGGTCTAGATGCCATGGTTCAAAAAGCTGGAGTATCCCAAACTTATGGTGGCTGCAGCAATATCCATCAAATAATCTAAAACATAGTAATGCGTTGCTCAGAAAAATCATGGGAGAATTAATTGATACATTTTTTGTCACTCTTCAAGTGAATAGAAAGTGAAACAAATCAAGGTTTATTTTGCAGTACAGTACACTAAAAATTAAAATTAAGTACCTTAGTCATTGAAAAAATATCACAGATCTTGGGAAATTCTGATCCACAGAGAAATGCAATTCAAAAAGCAAAGATGAAAAGATGCACAGTCCTGAGAAGTGAGGCAAGGTTCAGGCAAGCATGTAGCTGCATATGAAAATCAAATTCAAGCTTGCTTTCTACCAAAGGAATTGCACAAGTTTTCAGCCAGCAAAGTCTTTGAAACAACTTTCTTTTTCTCAGTCTAAAAAATCCAATGGTTTTGGGTTTAGGCAAACAAACTCAACATGGGGAAAATCTCACTAAAAGAAAGCAAGGCTGTGCAATGATACAATTCCTGAGTGATTACCTGGATATAAAACTTCAGACTCATACAGGAAAACAAGAAGTAATGCAGTCCCAAAGTTTTAACTCAGAAAAACCCCCATGACTCCTGAGCATTGAAGAGGAAAAATTATCTAGGAAATTACAGACTGACCCCCATAGTACTGTAGGTGAAAAGGGAAGAGAGACCCCCATGCATATGACAGTTGCCTCCTGTAATAACTGTGGGGAATATGAGAATTTTCCAGACGATTGAGATCTTTCTACCAGCCAACAAGGTATTATTTTGCTAGAAGACCAACCCAAAACATTTATCAAAGGCTACTTCAGATAATCTACACAAGCAGATCCCTGCAGGGCTTGTTCACCTCTGCCAAGACATTTCTTATCATAGCCGCCTAATTGTTAAAGAAAGCAGTCATCAAGGACATACAGTATTTTATGATGACTTAACAGCTACTCAAAAGCATCACATTTTGGTGATATTTACAGTTAAAGATACAGAGTCAATAAAAATGAGTGGGGAAAAAGCCCTGCCTGAGTCATCCAGACATGCCAAAAACAGCAGAACATTTGAAGTGCTCAGGGCCTCTTTAAACAGGCGACAATACAGGAAAACCCCAGAGATGAAAGAAGTTATTCCATTAAAAAAAAAAAAAAAAGGTTAAGAATAAAATCAATAGAGAGATAGTAGTCCAAAGGAGCCATACTACAGACCCTCTTTAAAAAGATACACAACCTGAATATTCTTAGAAACTGGAGCCATTATTTTGAGCTGTGAAATTCCATTTTTACCCCTTTGCTCCTGTGCCTTCAGAAGGGCAGAAGGGAGCACTTGGAAGGGAAACCTGGCCGCCTGCAGAGGTTCAAAGACAGCAGAGGGAACATGCTGCCTTGAAAGACTTTGATCTCAGGAGGGCCTGAGGCCAGTCTGCTTCAGGGCAGCAGGGAGGGTACAGCCCTTTGCAGCATCTGCCACTGCCCAGAAGAAGAGCACCAGGAGATAGCAGCAGTAACAGCACTAATAGTAGTAGCAGCAGCAGCAGGAATGCCCTACGGCTGTTGTGTCCTGAAGCTGTGCTCAAGGACCCCCACAGTGTCGTGGCACTGTACTAGCACAGAGCTGACAGTATCACAGAACCACAGCAGGGTTTGGTTGGAAAGGATCTTAAAGGTCTTCTAGTTCCAACCCCCTGCCAGGACAGGGATGCCACCCACTGGACCAGGTTGCCCAGAACCCCACCTCACCCAGCCATGAACACTGCCAGGGATAAAGCATCCACCCCTTCTCTGCGGGGAACACTGGAACCATAGTGCAGAATAACATTTTTCATCCTCAGACACCTAAGCGTTTTCAAGTTTGGGTTGTTTTTTTTCCCCAGACATGATGGAAAGCATGGTATTTTAAAGGAGAGTACCAATAAAAAACAATAGACTAAAAATGCAGTAAAGAAACCAACACACTCCAGGATTTGCTTTATGGCAGTGCAATGTGCCCCACTTAAGCACTTACTTGGGGGTAAATAAATTGGTCTTAAAATGACTCATTGCAATGAGACAGATTTTGTGATCACCTAGTGATGATCACAAAGAGAGCAAAGATTAGCTGGGAAAAGCCCAGAAACTAAAGGAGGAAAGAGCTGAAGAAGAGGATGCCTTGCATTCTGAGTGGATGGAGGCAGAAATGTCCTGTCCTCCAAAAAAGAGTGGATGTCTGCAGGAAATTGGGCATAATGGTGGAGGTTTGCAAGGCTACTTGTAGGCCATGCAATGCTTATTAGTATCAACGTTGACAGTCTGAGTCACTGATTTTGAGAAGCCAGCAGTGTAATTCTCCCTCTTTTTGCAGGAGGTACTGGCTTGCGCAGTCATGGCACTCTCACTACAGTCATGCCCCATCACTTGCTGTCTTTGCACACCTCAGTGATACAATCTATACAGCATCCTAGTCCTGCACTGCCTAAATAACTCTGATTGCAGCACAGGAGCTCTGAATTGAAATTATTTTACTCTTCCCCCCATTTTTAACAATTTAAACTGCCACAAAATATGTTATTTTCCTTGTCTGCAAGAAGTTCCTCACACCAATGTCCATATTAAGGGGCGGGATATTGAAGGAATTGTTGATACGGACTGCAGGTCTGGGGTGCTGTAGGACCTACAGTTTCCAGATGGCAAATATTGACTGGAAACAGTGGATTGAATCTATGGGGCATCTGGAAACAACTGCAGAAAGAAGAATGTGGAACAAAGCCCCACTAGGGAAGAAGTCTGTCCTAGGCTGTCCACTGCAGCAAAGCCTAGCAAAACATAACAGACAGAGAGGAGCTACATCAGCAGCTCAAACTCAGAAAATCTTAAAGTTTTCGCAAAGAGAAAGAAAAAGGCCAAATAGATTATTTGCAAACTCTTGTCACCAGTATTGTAAACAGCTCTCTGATATTCTGGCATTCTGATGCGTAAGTTGCTGTGTCAAATATTCTTCCTCACTTCCAGACCAGTAAACAACAAAGACCTTGCCCTGGGCTGATTTAATTTAAGCCACAGTTTTCCCTGAAAACTTTCTGTTCCCTTTTTTCCTGCACAATCTTCTTAATACATTTGTCTGATTTTTGAGCATTTAACACTTTTCCTCTTAAAGTCCCAGCTCTCTGCTTTCTCTTTTATGTGGTTGCATTGAGGAAGGTTTCAACCAGATATATAACAAAAATATATAATTTACTTAGAAAATAATTCCTTCTCAATATTAAAATTAATATATTTTTTATAAAATGGGCGTTGCAGTTAGTATTTCATAATTCCAGCCATAAAGCCATTTATAATAAGAAAATTTAAAGAATTAATAAATAAAGGCCAAATTATAAATAAAAAAATTAGTGAAGAATGGCCTCATTCTGTGAGTCTTTTTATGACTGTATTTTTCAGGAAAGGTTTCCTCCTTGTTCCTGATGACCCTAAAAAAAATAATTCAAAACAAGAACAGAGGCTCAGAAAGAAGGAACTGGATTAAGCTGCACCTTGAGTTACTCAAAACCTTATTTTTCTATTCCTGTATCTGCAACCCCTGGATCAAGTTTATTTTACACCTCATCATATTCAGCTGATGGAGATGACATAACCGCTTTAATGCCTCAGTTGAGACACCCAGGCTGCAAACACTTTTTTGACTCTGAAGATCCCCAGTTGAGTTTCCTGGATTTTACTCAAATTGATTACTAACATGTCTCCACAATATGTGCTTCATTTTGTGACTCTGAGAGAACACCTACTCTTCTCCCTGACCTGAATTCTCATGATAACTCCTCCAAAAAGGTATTTCCATTCACAGTCATATGAAAGGCCATGGCAACCTGGAGATTATCTAGGCTGTTTTTCTTGCTGCAGGAAGATTAACCACACATAGAAGTGTCCTTAGCAAACGGTTGTCCAACTTCAAAGTCTCTCATGAAGGGAATACAGCCTTTGCTTCAGTTGATCCTTTATTCTTAACATGGAAATCATACAGTCGTGGAATTGTTAAGGTTGGAGAACACCTCTAAAATAATCAAGTCCAACCATCAACATAGCACCACCACAATGTCCACCACTAAACCATGTTCTCAAGTGCCACATCCACATGTATTTTGAACACTTTGAGGGATGGCCCACCACTTCCCTGGGCAGCCTGTTCCAATGCTTGAAAACCCTTTCAGTGAAGGAATTCTCACCATTATGCAAGCTAAGCTCCCTGCGGCACCACTTGAGGCCTTTCTCTTTGGTCCTGTCATTTGTTACCAGGAAGAAGAGACTTAACTCCACCACACTACGACCTCCTTTCAGGTGGTTGTAGAGAGAGATAAGGTCCCCTCTCAGCTTCCTTTTCTCCAAACTAAACACCACCAACTCAACACGAGACAAAAATCTTAAATTATTAGAAGTCTTTAAATGATTAGAAGCCTAATAGAAGCTTGTTTTCTGCACCAAAAAAAAAAAAAATTGACACAATTGTTTGAAAAACTTGGGGAAAACTGAAACTTTGGGAAAACTATGCCTATCTTGTCATGACTGCCACCACTCCCCAATTATGAATTAACATTTTACTTTTATAATTTATGAACTATAATTTATGAACTAAGCTTATTCATTTAAGCATAAAATCCACATTTCCATGGTAACAGCATGAATGAAGAAGGAATGAACTTCCAAAGTTCAATTGCATTTATTACAGTACTTAAAAATAAACCTCCAGCAATTTTCACTAAGGAAATTGCTGTAGTCTTTTTGTAAGAAAAAAAATAATTAAAATTAAATCTCTCACTGCAAACTTGTATAGGAACAACTGGATTTTGCATTGTACTTGATAAAGGACCTGTGTGTGTCAAAACACTTAGTATTTTATTCTTCGTACTGTGATTTTAGTTGAGGAAACTATTTAGAGAGTATTTACCATTAGATTAAGAAATATGATAAAAAATTTTGTAGCCCTGGAAACAACACAAATTTTGATGAAAATACATGTGTAGGTTTGGGGTCTTTTTGATGTAGACAATCCTTTCATTAAACAAGAAAAGTGTTTGAATTTACGTTAGAGAATATATTGATGGATATTCATTGGCCATGCTCCAAATATTCCTCTTAATTCCACTGATAACAGTTATTACCTTAATATGTTAACAAACTTCAACTAGAAATCTTATCTTGTTTTAAAATTATGTTTAAATTTAGCAGGTTCTCAAAAAGTCATTTCAAACCTGCATAGCATTTGAGAGCAAAGGATAATTAATGAGAGAAATTATTCACAAGACAATTAGTGCAATTTGCTATGTTTTACTGATTTCAAATGATGAATCAAGATGTTTCTAGAAGCCTTATGAGTTAAAAGCAAACTATTAGGCTCAGTAAAGAACAGATAGGTTAGAATAGGTCTAACTACTGTGCTAAATCCAGCCATCTATTTTTTTCTTTTTTTTTAAATAAGAATATTCAAAACAAGTATATTATAAACATGAAGGAAGAAAAAGCGTTTTTTAGCAACCTGTCTCTGTGAAAACCAGTAATCTGGTGATGACAGTTACATCTGTATCTCCTCTGGAACCTGCGACTTTCAACATGTAAAGACACCTGGCCAACCTAGGTACTTTTTTCTTCTAGTACTAGCCAAACTGTAAAAATAATGCTCAGAAGAAGACTTTAAAAACATACTAGCAGCAACAATAAACTCAGAAAAAAACACTTCCCATGACTGATTGGCACTTTTCCTGTAGAGATTTACCAATTCATTCCTTACTTCAGCTCCTCTTTTACCCATCAAGTCAAAATATTTTCAGCTGTATTACTTTCAGCTGTATGTACAAAAGTACATGGGAGTAAATGAGATACATTGCATGGTCCTGAGAGAACTGGCAGGTGTAGCTGATAGGCCACTCTCCATCATATTTGATAAGTCATAGTGGTCAGACAAAGTACCCAGTGACTGGAAAAAGGGAAATATCACACCAATTTTCAAAAAGAATAGAAAGGAGGATCCCAGGAACTACCAGCCAGTCAGCCACACCTCAGTGTTTGGTAAGATAATGGAACAGATCCTCCTGGGAGTTATGTTAAGGCATATGACTGGCAGGAAGGTGATTCCCGGCAGCCAACACGGCTTCAGAATGGGCAAATCACCCCTAAATTACCTGCTGGCCTTCTACAATGAAGTGATGGAGTGACTGTTTTGCTGGATATGGGAAGAGAAACTGATATCATTTATCTTGACTCTGGTAAGATCTTTGACAGGGTCCCACACAACATCTTTGTCTCTAAATTAGAGACATATGGATTTGATAGATGGGCTATTTGATGGATAAACGATCTGCTGGATGGTCACTTGCAGTCAATGGCTCAATGTCCAAATCAAGATCATTACCAAGTGGTATTCTGCAGCAGCCCATGCTGGGACCAGCACTGTTCAGTATCTTTATTAATGACTTAACCACTGTGACTTTGAAAGCCTGTACAACACCAAGCTGAGTGGTACAATTGATATGCTAGAGGGAAAAGATGTCATAAAATGGGACTTTGACAGGCTTGAGGAGTTGTCCAAAGGAGATCTCATGAAACTCAACAAGGCCAAGTTCAGGATATTACACCTAGGTCAGGGCAACCACCAGTATCAGGGATTAACAGATTGAGAGAAGCCCTGCAGAGAAGGATTTGGGAACACGGGTGGATAAAGAATTTAATATGAGCCACAAATGTGCACTTACAGCCCAGAAAGAAAACCCCACCCAGGGCTGCACCAGCAAGCAGATTGAGGGACGTGATTTTATCCCTATCTACACTGGTCTCCTGAGACCCCACCCAGAGTGCTGCATCCAGCTCTGGGGCCCAACATTAGAAGGGTGAGGACCTGATGAAGTGGGTCCAGAGGCCATCAAGATGTTTGGAGGGTGGGAGCACCTCTCCTAGGTGCTCTCCTAGGCTGAGAGAGTTGGGATTGTTCAGCCTGGAGAAGAGAAAGCTCTAGGAAGACCTTAACTGAAGCCTTTCGACACTAAAATGGGGCCTACAATAAAGCCGTAAAGAAATTCATATGATGAAAGCTCCTGAAAACTGCTCTTGAGAAGATAAATCTCAGCAGTTAGACCCCATCTCTTTAGGGGCTGTAAATAATGGCGTCATGATAAAGAAGAAGTTTTGTGGAGTTTTTTATTTTTGACAGTGAAGTGATGCTTCCCATGTACTGACTGAACAATGATGTCATGGTTTGCTGTTCTAGGTCCAAGGGAATACCTCAAACATTTTGGTCAAAGCACGGTTATTTCTTTCTGGAAATGATTCCTTTTAGTAATTTCAGTTGTGAAGATCTTGGCACACAAAGTCGAAATTTTAAAATGTCCTTAAGAGCCACAAAATATTTTCAACAAATTTACATCTGAATAGGAACTTTTTACACTGCTAGTATCTAAGTACTTATATTATTTCACAGCAGTTAAAGAACCCTTTTTCACCAATATTATTTAAGGATTTCTATTATTTCCAAGTAGTTAGACGTTTCCTTTTAAAATACCACGCTTTGCACATTTCTTCCAAGCATGTCCTCTTCTCACTTCAATACTCCCTTGAGTCACATGCAGTGGAGATCAGATGAATTCAGAGAATGTTTTCAGTGAAATATCTTGTAAAATGTAAATTACAGCTATAATCTGATGATATTTCACAACGAAACTGACTTTAGTACTGCTTCCTCTGTAACTATTTATAAAAGCTAAAAATCTCTGCCAATATTTCTGGCTATGGTACTGCCTATAAACATTTTGTTAATACTTCTATATGCAAAATTAGTCTCAGTGTAGTACACAGGGTCAGTATCTCTTTTGCAGGGAGGACAAGACTGAATGAGACATGCATGCTGACAGCAGAATACCAATTGACTAGAACTATATTTATCCAAGAGGAACATTTTCTGTTCTCTTAATACTTTATTTAAATAGTTTTAGAAATTGCAGTCCTCTTGACCGAAAGAAGCATGCCCCATTTCACACATTAACTAAAAATATCATCAAATCTCTTAGGAAAACAAAGCCAGAGTCTACTGTCAATCAGAACACAAGTAACCTTTTTAATTTCAAAAGGGTCATAAATATCTACAGTCCAATAAAATATGAGAATCTGGCCCAAAGGATAAATAAAATCAGGCTAAACTATGATACATACTGAATGCAAATCAACATCTATTAAAGCCAACACTAAATTCAACCATCTTATTAACTTCAAGGAATTTCACTGATGTTCTTTAAGGTATAAAATAAACATGCCACATGCCACAATATTGAGTTTGTATGTAAACCTGAGTAATAAAGAGTTGATGCTCCTTGTTAATCTTTTGGCAGCTTATCAGTTCTACTATAGCTGTTTTACAAAAACAGAGTAATAAAGTCTGAAAGTATCTTTTTCCCTTTTCATCACCACGCTCAAATCGGAGTTCACATATTGAAATATGCTTTAAGAGGTGTTTGTGAATATTTGTTCAGTCACAATGACTGGGACATTGGACACAGTGTAAGAGCATCGTGCAATCGTCAAAGAGTATTCTGAACACAAGAACACTGTCATCTGGACAACTTCATATGCATTTGCAGTTATTGGGTAATTTTAATCCAAATGTGTTTTCCCAATTCGGGAAACTTCTACGTGGAGTTGACTCCTATAAATACAGCAAAAAATGATGTAAAGTATATGAAGTGTGAGGGATTGCTCAGAAAGTCGGGGAGTCCTGATATAGATGACAGAAATATTGTGTGGGTCTGCAGTGGAAGGGCAGGTGACCAAGAGACATTTCAGCTTGTATTTGTCAATCAAACCAAGGAGAGGTTACTAAGAGTTGTAACTGATTAAGACAAGTCAAACTGGACTTTAGCAAGATTTTTCCCTAGGAAGGAGGATAGGAGGATCTGTTGTGAGATGTGGCTCACATCTAGAAAACTGAAGAATCCAATTGGGTTAGTCTTTCATGAGTTGGAGAGATGCAACACAGATATTGGGTTTTTTTTAAATCTGAGCCTGAAAAGAAATAAGTGAAGTCAATAAAATAAATAACACCCTAGAAAGGGCTTTTCTCCATCCTCCACCAAACCAGTACAGGAGTGTAGATCATCTCCCCACCTTTGATGACACCTAGTCCTTCACAAAATCTGTGATGCAATAAGGTAATGAGAATTAAATAATAGTGGTTGACATAGAGTGTGTTTATGTGCATTCATAAGTTTACCTCTGTAATAAGAATGTATCTCTCTAAGTACTCATCAGAAATCTGCTGACTAATGGCTGCTGCTGCTGTATATGATGTTCTGGAAAAACAAACCAAACCACAAAATACACTAAATGGGCAGATAATTGCTGTCTGCTGATTTCACTGAAGTCCTGGCCAGGAAGTCAGGCTAGATGATAGCCAAGTTCTTCTGGACCACATGCAGATGTATCTGCTAGCTCACACACACACAAAAAAGCACAAGACTGGAACAATCTGGAAACACTCTCATCTCCACAGTTGTTACTGCCTGTAACAGAAAACTGCCATTTCCTACTTATGCTTTGCATTGTTCTCTGCTTCTTTCCCTATGTTTTCTATAAATAGTGGCACTTCATGCCAATTAATGAGATGGGTTTTTGAAAGAGATGTGTAGAAATTCCCAAGCTACAAGTGAAGCTGTTAAAACCCATAATGAAGCAGTGCAATGCTCAAAAATGTTGTCCACCTGGAAGAATAAAAACTTTTAAACATTTCTCAGTGCTTCTGATGTATTGGCTTTCACTGTCATTTGACAGCCCTCTGCGCTGAAATAGCTTGTTGAATATTTTAGAATCAACATCACGGTATTTCAGTGGAAGGATTATAATTAATTTTTCACAACTGCATAATTTCAGGGCATTGTGAAATACAACTTCAGTGGGTTTCTTCATGCAGCAGCATCCCACTGTCATATTGAACAGTTGTGTCTATGGCAACATGTTCCTATTATCACAGATCTCCTATGTCTACCATCATCTCTGAAATTTTTTTAGCTAATTAACACAGAACTCAATGCTAATTGTAAAAATCAGAATGAAAATAGAAGTTCATGCATAAAGCAGCTTCTGCCTTCATGTTGCTCTGCACATTTTGAACAAATAAAACCTTTTTGCTTTAATAGAATTGGGAAACCTTTGAGACCAAAAGAGATCACCATTTCCTTTTCATTTCCTGGCTTCTGCTACTACAAGAAAAATCTGTTTATTCACTATTACATTATTGCATAGCAGATAGTGTAAATTATAATGTTATTCTTCTACAGTAGAAGGCAAACTGGTAGCAGTCAGAGCCCAGATTGAGAGCCAGGACTCTCAGGATCTCTCTTTCAGTTTATCGGGTGTGGTAAATAGACCTGCCCCTCAGTTTATTCATCTGTAAACTGGTATTTATGGCATCATTCCCAATAATAACTCTCAAAATGTCAGTGTTTTTATTACAACTCCCAGTCCTTGCTGCTCTGCAACAGCATATTACCTTTCAGTAAGGACGCACTTTGGTCTGCAAAGCTTTGAATGACAAGTAAGACCAGTTAACATTTTCAAGTCATTTCTAGAGATTGATTTGGAATATTTGATTTCCTTAATCTGAGCAAACACATCTCCATGTTCACTGCATCTTTGAGCTCTACCACCCACAGTGTGCAGCTTTGTGCTCTAGCACCCAAAGCATTTCCCAAAGTATTTTGCCCTATGTAAATGCATTTATTTGTACCTTCCTGTATCACATGCAGCGTGCTTGATTTCAAGTATGGAACTTGATATTTTTCACAGCCCTCTCAGAGCATATTGAAGACATCTCTGGGTTGGCACCCCATATTTCTAGGGAAAAAAAAATTATCAAGCTTCCAGCACTGCTATATTCTTAGTAAAATACCAGAATCAATCAGATGTCATTTATGAATATTCCTCTGGACTCCCCACTAGATTACATCATCAACATATTAATGTGTCTGTTCAAATAACCTGCAAATAGTTGTGTTAATGTTTTCCTGGCATGTGGTTTTACATTCCACTGAGCCATAGTCATTAAAGGTAGCTATGCAGCACCCAGAACAGCCTCCAAAGTCTTCAGCTTGCCTGTAAGAAGAATCTTTCACTGACATACTCTTTTTTGTTTTACTATATTAGCTTACATATAGTGTTTTACTACATTACTTTCAGCTACCCTACAATCCCCACAGAAAACCAGTGAAAGGCGTGAGAGAGGAAGGGAATTTGTACTCTCCAGCCAAATTTTCTGAAGAAGCCTTTGACAGTTTTATGTCTGATACATAATTCAGAGCTATGTAGGTAACATGTCAGAAGGTCCAGCTGCAGAAATAGGACACAGAAAGAAACTAGTAAAGGAATACACTCTAATTCTAAGAAAAATAGGAATTGTATATGAAAAGTCTTAGTAGAGCAGTAGTTGTTTACTGCCCTTTGCCAGTCAGGAGTTCACTGGTTTGGGCAACAGCTCTTGGCTCTTCAGATCTGGTTAAATTTCCTGCTTTGCCATAGGCACACACCAGCGTGATAAAGAGCAAGATGTTCAACCTACAAGATCTCAGGGTCTTATACATGAAGATTAGCTCATGAGCATAACTAAGTTTTTTAACATGGTAGGATTATCAGATGCTATGAAAATAACCACAATAAAATCAATGTTAAATCAAGTTTACCTAACTCCAACTAATTTGGGATATCACTTAACGCCTAAAATCTAAAGCCTCAGAATCACCCAGTCTAACAGTTCTGCAGGTTCTCTGAAGTGTGAAAGCCTTGAAATCTAAATTAAATTATTTCTCCTAATTTAGTCTAGAACTTATCTTCATCTTTAAATTAATACATACTCAAACATGTATTCTAATAAATTGGTGATTATATCCAACCTAAAACCATCTTGAAGTTCATCTATAGGGATACAGCCACTTAGATCCTAATTAAATCCTTCTTTGGCCTCTGTCTAATTATCTCTAAGAAGCACAGTACTGGTGCAGGACCAAAAATGACAACATTTTTCACCGGAGATCCTTGTGTTCAGATCATTCCCTTGCGACCACTTGGATCACTCACCATCATTTTCAGAGAAGGGCTAAAGGGCAGGATGCAGAGCAGGCAGACTTTTTATAATGGTTCCCCATTACTCAAAAGGAAAAATAAATTTAGTTATGGTAGGCAGAACTTATAATCATCTCTCCTGTCAAGCAGTTGTCAAAAATTTAACCAAGAGAGAGCCCAAGTTAAGCACTGGAATTAGGTTGAATGCAACTGATGGAACCGTGCTAGGATGTACAAGTCACACACAACTGTATTATTAAGTCCAAAGACTGCGATCCAAAAAATGTTTTCAGTTAATTAAATAAAATTTTAATAAATTAAATCCCCTCCATAGAAACTAAACAGATTGACTTCACGTATAAAACCATCTGGTGTATGAATCTGAAGGAAAAAGGCTCTTTAGGTGTGCAGGGAAGGTTAATCAAAACGGCATCCCATGTCTACACATGCTTCCTGAAAATGTGATTAATCCCCTTGCTTTCCTCCCAGATAGCTACAAAAATGGATGCAGGATTGAAAGAACTCCTTTCCATCAGTAATGCAAGAGCTCAGTCACCTCTCGATATTCAGTCCAGAGCCCGAAATAACCTAACCTTGAGAGGAAATAGCTAAGATTTATAGATAGAGCAAATGGAAACACAGGAAAGAAATTCATCTGTGCATGGGAAAGCCTGATAACCAGCCCTGTGATGAACTGCCAGGGGGCAGAGCTCAGCAGCTGGCTAACAAAGAGTGGACAGCCATGAGGAATGTCATGGGCACTCCTGCATCAGACTTGACTAGAAGGATGTCAAACACTAAACTAAAACCTAAGCATTAACGAGAGACCATAACTGTTAACCCTATGCAAAGAGAGCTATTTGGGAACACTTTAAGCCTGTCATTCTCTTTTCAAAAGCCACAACAATAAAGGCCCTCCATGAATCAGAAAAGGCTGAAACAGTCACCATATCAATTCAGGAACCCAAAAGTTGCTAGGTGAAAAAAGTAACTTTCAAAATGGAGATTCAAACTTGTCTTCTCCAACAGCTAAAGGCATCTCTTATCTTCTGGAAGCCAGAAATGCTCAAATTGCTTCAGCAAAACAACATCCCAGATATCAAACTGAATGTCTGGGATCTGGTCATTATGTAGACACTACCACCCACCTGGGAGCTACACTAATTCAAGACATGTACATATCTTTCCAATGTTAGTTGACTTTGTACTTTTTGTCCATGTTTTTATTGCATGGCAAAGGCAGGAAAAGCATCACTGTTCATCCTGGTGCTGAATAATCTCTCATGTAATCTTCTTTTCTGGAACTGGGAGTTTTTTTAAGACAATATGCACATTGTCTGGAATTAATGTTTGCACAGTAGTTTTTTAATGCCATTTAACAGTATTACTCAGGCTGATGCCAGCTAAATATGTTTCAGTAGATTTCAGATCAGATTTCTGCAATGTAATCTCTTTGGAATTGCTCGCGGCAAACATTTGGAAACTTCAGTAGATGTGCAATATGATCGGCCAGAGTATCTCAGAGTGCTTAACACAACTAGAATAAATGCAAGGGATAAAATAATTTTCTTGGGTCACACAACGAGCCCTAAACTTTGAATTTTCTCTAGTGATTTCAAAGTACTCCACACGATTGCCTGGGAGCTAGTTACTAGTGGAATCACCTGTGTTTGTTGTAGCTGAGAACTCCAGTTATCTGTAAATACATGGTTTCAAAGAGATCCTCAGAGAACTTCACTGTTTTCAAGCAACTTGAAAATCCTCCAGTTTTCTGAGATTCTGCCCAGTATAAAGTGGGAGCAAAGGAAAAAGTTGCCTTTGCACCATCTTTGCAACTTGCTGAATTCGTCTATGCTTCTAGGCAGAATTGGCCTGGATATTACAAAAACATATTGGCTACCATGATAAGATAGCCAATGGTCTCAATACATTAGGATTTACAAGGCAGGGCTCAACAAAAAGAGGTCAGGATACAGGAATCCTTCTGTCAAGCAGCCTTGGTGTGCTGTTCAATGTAACTACTCTGCCAGTGCTCCATGAGGCAAGGAACCACAGAGCTACCACGCCTACCACCTTGCAATGCAAGAGAAACTTCATCCTGGACTGCTTTTGTCATAAACTTTCTCCTGTGGATGCATTACTGACAGTTTCCAGAAGCCAGGCTTGATCATTCACAGAAAAAAAAACCCCAACATATACCTAGTAACAGCTTCCAGGTATAGATGCAATAAATGTCGTATAAATTAACAAATAAGAAATCTATATAAATAAAATATAAAAAGCAAATCAGCGTGCTAGAAAGAGGCAACAAATGGTAATAGGGAGATTAAAAGTGATCACTTCAATTTCAAAAGCTAATATGATGATAATTCCAATGATTGTAGCTTTGATTTAAGGATCAGATCAGTGTACAGAATCAACCGACCTCTCTCAAGTGTTAAGCTAGATATGTACTATTCTATGTTTTGGGGTCAGAAGAACAGTTTTGAAACAGGTGTCCAATATAACACCCTTTTTGGAAGCAATATCCACCAGTCTGCTGCAAGATTATTGTGGTTCTAAAACTGCCTGGGAAAGGAAATCCACATGGTGAATTTATCCACAATAAAACTGCAAGGCAAATCTTGCCCCAGACAGTGAAGAAATAAAGAAATCATTTTCTCCGGTTCAATGTCAAAATCACTGCAGCAATACAAATATCACAGTGGTTTGGTTTTCCCCCAACCCTTAACCTACCTCCCTCTATTTATTCTTCTCTCTTCTTTCAGCTAGGTATTCCCTGAGGCAAGGGAAGCTAACAACTTGCTTACATTTCAGTTTGATAGGACTGCCATTCTCTTCCCACAAGCCCAGAGAGAACACAGTGAGACACCCACTCTCCAGCACATCACACTAAGCCCCCCCACCACTTAATAGTGTGGAGATGAGGGAATGTGGTCCACAGCAATCAGTTCCCAGAAAAGCAGCCACTCTTGCACCCAGCTTGCTCCATAGGACCCAGCTGCCCTATTTCCCACTCTTTCATGTGGCAGACACTCCCTGTCTGGGGAGCAGGTTCACAGCCACCTCACTACAGCGAGGTCCTGTGCAGGTCCCAGAGCAGACAGGCAGCAGCAACCCTATTTTCTCATTTGAAGAATCCTGCCTTACTCCCAGTCTCACACACCCCTTCACATTTGCTGTGACCCAGCAGCCTGATTTCACAGAGGTATTAGGAAGTGAATTATGCTTCCCCCAAAATGATCCTCAGACTTCACACTCCGGCATACATCAATATTGCAGCCTGCAGAGGAGTGCATTGGTCTCTGTTCCAGCTCTAAATAAGCTAGCTGAGATACTGGAATTAGTTAGAGCAGCATGGTGCTGCCCACAGGTTAACTTCTCCCCAAGAGGATAAATCAGCCTACAGCAAACACATCCTTGACTGCAATCTACATGCAGAACTGTGCCTCCCTGCTGTCCAGCACACTGTCAGAAAAGATTCCCTCAGAAACTGAAATGGAATAGTTCTGATCTCTGCAGCTCATTTCAGCCCTTACTGTCCCATATCAGAGGCAGAAAGTGGCAATAAGTAAATTCAGTATTGGCCGAGCTTCTCCCTCTCCTGAGATGACATTCTCCCTGGGGGTCTCCAACCAGCCAAGGCAACATGCAGCACAGAAGGGCATTAGACTGGACAAACTGTTCTGCTGCGTAATCAAGTCTTTAAACAGACCCCGTAAGTAGGCTGCAGTGCACACGTGCACAATCCCATAAATATCAATATACCGTTCACTCCTCAAAAGAACACCACTGTTAGAACTAGGGTTTTCCCACTGTTTTTGTAATGAGGCAGAAGCAAAGCACGGAATAGATCATATATGAAAATACTGTAATATCATTATTAATCTCAGCTCCTCGGTGTGACATGGTAGATGGAACAAGAGATCAATGGTAAGAACACTAGATTTGAATCTCTGACCAATCTCAAGTACTTCTAAAAATTTCCCAAGGCTTACAATTGCACATACAACCTCTTCCAAGCAGTGTCATGTCTTCATGAGTTTCTTACCAAAAGAGTAGCAGTAAATTCAAATCTGTCATGGATAGGCAGGAATTTGGTAGCAAATAAATTTTTTTATTAATTATCTCATTTACGGAAACGGGACAAGTGTTGCTTATGTGCTTTTACAAATTATTTGTTCTTCACCAGTTACACAACAATTATTTTGTGCTGATATTTGTTTAACCTGTGAAGAGTCAGCAGCAGTATATTGTGAATCTTTAAAATTTCACCTTCCAGCTACAGTGGTTAATTCTGAGAGAATATCGCTTTCTGTTTATAGGCAGAGTAAGTCTAACTCCAGATCAACTCTCTAATGAGCAACCTAACAGCCTTCGAAAACCTGCAGGATTTCCTAGGGATTCCTGCTAGTAAATATGTATACTAAAATAACTGGAAAACAAACATGAAAGTGAAAAGCAAATAGGCAGAATCCATGGGGTTATTTGCCCAGTGAATATTCATAGGCAAATGAATGCAAATGCAAACCTTCCACAATACTTTAGCTCTTATGAATATACAATAAAACACTGGATAAAAATGTGTCATTATAATCTACACATTTAAATTTCTTTTCCTGCTTGTTAAACTATATTAATTCAAAAAACCTTTTATCTCTAAAGAAAGGTGGGTGAGACAGCACAGGAGAGAAGGTAGGAGTAAGTCTGTAAAGAAGAGGAAAAATACCAAACATATCCAGTGAGAACAGGAGCAGAGAAGATGGGACGGGAAGCAATTAGAGGTGAATAAGGCAATTAAATGTGGATTAAACTACCTGTGGTAATGAACTGCATCTACTGAGTTTCCATTGGAAGCAAAATGGGGGGGGCGGAATGGCATTGGTGCTTCTTGTTCTCATCCTGAGTTCAAAGGGGCCTCCTTTTGCCCTTGCTGTCCTGATGTTCACCATTCTATAAATTCCACTCATTTTCACTTACAATATTTGTAATATATTTTTAAAACTTCTAGACCAGGAATTTGCATTTGCACCTTTCCTTTTCAACATATCTTACTTCAACTATAAGGGAATTTTTAAAAACAGAATTCTTAAAAAGTAACTCCATGAGGATCACAGTTTAAGCTTAGTCTCAAGTCCAATAATAATGTCCTTTCAGTCATCTATGTTTAAATCACGGAACAAAAGATCAGCAGGAACAAAACCAAACCTCATATAGTAAAACTGAAATCTTTATCCCGAAAATGCATCACCAAGTTATCCTAAACATAAGTAACACATACCCATGGGTGAGAACACAATTTTCCCACCTAAAATATTCATAAAATAATCTATGCTAATATACACAGGAGAAAAATCAGTTCCTCTGATATTTGATATATATATATATATGTATATTAGAAAAAATCCCAACAACTTTTAAAAACAAGAAAAGAGTCCTGAGTCTTCCGGGAGGGAATAAAAGGCATCTTTGATCATGTCCCTCATGACTATCACTTGGGACATCAACCAGGGATGTGTCACTGGTTGACAGAATGTCAAAATCCATGCTCCCTTGGATCCCAGGCTGCAGTGAAGCTCTCTCAGCTACTGCATGTCATAGAATCATATAATGGTTTGGGTTGGAAGGGTCCTTAAAGATCACCTAGTCCCAAACACCCTTCCAGGGACAGGGACACCTTCTACTAGACCAGGTTGCTCAGAGCTCTCTCCAATCTGGCCTTAAGTACTTGGAGGGGTTGACAACATTTCTCAGCAACTTGTTTCAGTGCCTCACTACCCTCACAGTAAACATTTTTTTCCTAACATCTGATCTAAACTTACCCACTTTCAATTTGAAGCCATTGCCCCTTGTCCCATCACTACATGCTCTCGTAAAAAGTCCCTCTTCCAGCTTTCTTCTAGGCTTCCTTCAGCAGCTGGAAGGCCACAAAGCCCTCTCTTTTCCAGAATGAACAAACCCAACTCTCTTACCCTTTCCTCATGCTTTTCCTTTCCTGCTCTGATCTGTTCATCCCCTGGACTGATACCAGGGAGTGCTCCAACCCAGAGGCAGAACCTTGCACTTGCTTAAATCTACTGAAATTCCCATGGGCCCACTTCTCAAGCTTGTCCATTTAGCTTTCGAAAGGTTAACAAAACTGGTAACATGCAGACACAGTACAAAATCAATCATGCTTCCAGTTCCACCCAATCAGCCTACATATTTGCATTAACTAGATTTACTAGTGAGCAGTGGTTGTCAGGGGTAGTTACATTTCCTCTTGGAAAGGATCACATACTTTTAAATGGAAAGAGAAATTCCTGTAACATAAGTTGCTGCCAAATCCCCAGGCTGCCCATTAAAAACTGATGTCCTGAAAACATGCAAGGGACATAAAGTCTGCACAACAGTCATATATTGCCATTTCAGAAATGGATGTGAATCCATGGAAGACATCCATATGTATCAATTTCAGATATATACAGGCAAGAAAAAACCTCAAATACTCCAGAAGGAACCGGCCAATGTTTCACATACCACCTGGAATTTGTGAAGTCCTGGCAATTTTCAAAATCAATGCCAAGGAGGTGGATCAGGTGGAAATGAAATGGAAGTCAGCAGAGGAATTTGGGACTCAGCTCAAACCCTAATACACTACACAGGAGAAATGACAATGCACAAAGTCAGATATGAGGGATGAGAAAGAGAGATGCAATCACAAAGCTCACTATCCAAAGCAGCATATATTTATGCCAGATGAAAGAACTTCCTGGGAACAATTTATAATCCCGACCTCTCTCATAAAGATGACCACAAACTTCATCTAAGCTCCTTCAATTAGCGCCAGAGACATATTTTAACCACTTTGAGGAGTGGATTTTCAATTCCATTCCCTTCCCCCTCCAAGTTCCTGCACCAAGTATGGCTAGAGATGTGCTGCTGTTCCTCCTAAATT
Organism: Vireo altiloquus; assembly: GCA_013396875.1. Lineage (NCBI taxonomy): Eukaryota > Metazoa > Chordata > Aves > Passeriformes > Vireonidae > Vireo > Vireo altiloquus. The sequence goes on along the minus strand of VZRF01001782.1, from coordinate 280,110 downwards.
TCTATCATTTTCCTTCCACATTGACATATTGGAAATGTTATGGAGTTCCCCTAAGTTAAACCAGAACCATGACGGTGTTTATACCTAGTATCTTCTGACTGTTGATGCTACATTAATAATATATTCATTTACTCACTCCCACTTGACAAAGTTGAGTCTTTTAAAGAACTTGCAGACCAAAACAGCAAAAAAACTTTGCCAAGCCAATTAACAAATATATTAAACTAAGAAAAAAGCTAATTTATGCACACTAATGATGTCACCAAATTCAACTTCAATTCCTGAACAAATATTATTATCAATTAATAATGCATGCCACTTACAGAGCTCTTTTCATCTTGAAAGAGATTTATAAACATTAACTAATTAAACTGTTTGATTTTTTCATTGCAATTCTATACATAGATATATATATATAAATATATATATGTAAAATTGGAGTCCAGGAAGGGAAAGGCCATTAGGTGCCTAGAGAGTTCAGTACTACAAAGGCAAGAGCAGAAAATTGGTTTAATTTTTGCACAAGCTGCTCTTTCTTCCTAATGAATGTTTTTCACCTTGAAAGAAGCTCCCACCCAGGCCAAATGACCAGCAGAGGACACTCCCATTACAGCAAACTCTTTCCAACGTTGTTCCAGCACATAAGACCAAATTTAACCTGCTAGTACTATTTTTATATCATTTAAAGCACAGCCCTCTTCTTTGACCTGCGAACTCTCCAGGTGTTTGAGGTTTTTTGGGGTTGGGTTTTTTTGGGGGGGTGGGGATTGTTTGCTTGTTTGTCTAATAAGAAGGATTTCCTAATTCATCTAAGCCATCTTAGAAGCTGGACAAATATCCTGTATGGCTCTAACTATGCAAAACAGCATCCCTCTTGTAGAGGGCAATACTGAAATATTTTAACTCAACATGCAATCACTTTTGCCTCTTTTTGGCAAAAGAGATGGTCCAGCCTTGAAATACAGGGCCTCTTACAGGGCCTCTTACAGCCCTCTTACAGGGCTCCCAGGAAACTCCTGTAAACAAAATGCACGAATCCCTAAGGGAATACAGCAACAATCAGCTGAATTTGTGTATTTCTGTCTTGAGAAAGATCTTCTAATTCATATATCAGTTAAATACCTTATGTAATTGAGCAGTTTTACATATATTTAGGCTAGAAAGTTGTTGAAATGCTTATGCAACCTTTTAAAGGATTTTTCTTTTTCAGTGCCAGATAAAGGATTATCAGATGAATTATATATAACAATGATGGCACTGTAGGACAGGTTTTATCAAAGATCATTACAGTCCCTAAAAATACCACAGAAATTCACATGCTCCATCCTTGTACAAAGTTGTGAATCGAAACTAGAGATGTGAAAACGCATCAGTCTAATAAATATGAAATCTCAAATGTTTTTACACCCTCAGGAATGATTTCTCTTGATAACAACCTCCAGATAGGAATGAATGTCTTACAGACATTACCTAATATACAAATTCTATGAATTCTGAAAAAAAAAGAAGTGTGACCTACTTACAACTATGGTAAAAAACACCTTCACACTGAAATATAAAAGTTTGATATACAGGAAATACATGCTCTGGCATTTTTTTTCAGGATATTTTAGTCTTATTTTTAATGCATTTTCAATAATTTTATTAGAATGAGTGATACACCTGTAGTGTGTGATAACATATACAGTGCCTTCATAGATGACAAGCCTAAATTTCAGAAATCATAATGCTTTGGATGGTTTATTAGTTTCTGCATATTTTTCATATAAACAGATTTATGAGCACGTTACATTTTAGCACTGCCATTAAGAAAATATGATTTTTATAGTTCTAGACACACTTGGAGTAACCCAACGTGCTTTACATATTTATGAGGGATTTTTAGTTACAGTGTACTCATTAAAAACTAGCACCCAAACCTAGACATTAATAAATGTTTTAATTAAGATGGGAATACCATTTGGGATGAAAAATATATTCCCTACCCTTCTCCAAGAACTCCAGAAACATTAATTTGATTCTTATAACCAACAGTGCAGGTTATTTTTATGCCTGCAGCAACTACAGTTCCCAACAATAGAAGACAACCCTTTGCATCAGGTGCTGTATGAACAGGTACCAATACGCCAAGAAGGCACAGTTCTTATCATGGGATGTTGTAAGTAACTAATAGGAGACAAATTCAACCAAGGCATGTAGCACACATTTTCACCTTCAACTGCTACAGAAGCAGATTGAGCAGAAGGTTTCAGCTGGGTATCTGAATAGATAGAACAATAGAATCATAGAGTAGTAGAATGGATTTGTTTCGAAGGGACCTTAAAAATCATGTAGTTCAAATGCTCCTACCATGGGCAGGGACACCTTCCACTAGACCAGGTTGCTCAAAGCCCCATCCAACCTGGCCTGGAACACTTCCAGGGATAGGGCATCCATGCTTTCTCCTCAGCACTATCACAGTAAAGAATCTCTTCCTTAAATCTAATCTAAACTTATTGCCTTTCAGTTTAAATCCATTATCCCTTGTCCTATTACAACACACTCTTGTGAAGAGTTTCTCTCTACGTCTGTTTTAGCACTGTTAGGTATAGGAAGGTGCTCTAAGATCTCCCTGGAGTCTTTTCTTCTCCAGGTTGAACAAACCCAAATTTCTCAGCCTGTCTTCATAGAAGAGGTGGCCCAGACCGCTGATCATCTTCATGACTCCTCAAGACTTGCTCCAACAGGTCCACATCTTTCCTATGTTGGGGCCCCAGAGTGGAACACTGCACTCCAGGTGGGGTCTCATGAGAGCAACCTGCTGGCCACACTTCCTCTGATGTAGCCCAGGGTACAGCTGGCTTTATGGGCTGGGAGCACACATTGATGGGGCATATTGAGTTTATGTTGTGTTTTAGAGTCCTTTACCACCACTCCCAGGGCTCTCTAATCCTTTTTCATACTCTCAGACAGCTCCTGACCTTTTCAATGGTGGTCCAGGAGTAGCTCCTCTACTTGAGCAGGTCTGCTGCCTTTTTGTGCCACAGGAGAAAGGTACAGGCACTTCCTGCAGTCAAGGCCTCTGCTGCATCCTGTCCCTTCAGCAGCTCCACCTGGGTGGAGGCATCAGCCACCACTGGGGTGGATGGTGCAGACGCCTCAGACGGAGCTGCAGCCTTTGCCCTCGGAGGAAGGTCCATCATTCTGCACGGGGAGGCAGGTGGGATGAGTGGCCGTGGCCTGTGCAAATGGTCACAGAATGGTGCCCAGCTGCTGAGTTATGTGGACCTCAAGTGCCTCCATTTGGCCAGTAGAACATCCCATTCTGCACACCCCCCCATGCAAACTGCTGTGCCGTGACCTGTTTGCCCATCCTGGTTGCAGCACTCCTGTTGTATCCTACAACAACCTGATGATGTATCCTACAGGATCATTATCATCCTACAAGATGCTGCATCACCATCATCCAGAACTGCACTGGGGGGCACATGCAATCAAACCCTGATGCAATACAGCATCCGAGTCTCCTGACCTAGAGAAATTAACACATATTACCATAGTAATAACTAAAGGTTGGCTATTGCAGTTCATACTAAAAAGACTTTATTTTGAGCAGCAATTTTTATTGAAGACATAACTTAAATGAATTGCAAATGGTTGAGTATCACTGTGAAAGACTGGGTTACACAAAAGCTGCAGTGAAGGAAAAGAAAACTGCTAACATACAAAGGCAGAATGCCACTTTTAGATAATGAGAGATTTCAGCATCCTCCTGCTTTTTCTGTCCATATCCTGTCACTGGTTTCTTCTCTATATCTCCTATATGTTCACATCAGTCTGTGAATACCATGGTAACATTTCCTCTGAATGCCACTGCATCACTGCCACCCCCAGAAAAATTCTCATTCACCATCCTTGACTGTTCAGCCTCCAGATTTCAACATATACTGATTCTGACTGCCTACTTCCAACACAGAAAGAAAAGCAATCTCACACCCAAATATCTGTCCCACCCACCAGCAGTTCCTTTAATTTCTGTATTTAAGGATTCAGTTCTCCATTACTGACTTCCAAACTTAAACGTTACTGATGTTATTTTTTAGAGTTTGCTGTGCATAATATTGTATAACATTTAATATAAGACAGCTCCAGTAGGTGCCAGAGGATTTTAGATAGGAAAGCCTGCACATGAAAAATATCATTATTGTTAGTTACAATCCACTGACTTAAACAGGAACTCTTCCCCAAATCATTTGCAAAATCAAGCATTTAATGGCCATCACATTACTTTCAGTGGCCAACAACTCCCTGAAAAGTATACATTCCATGTAAGAGCTTCCCCCTTTTCCACTGCCAACACAATAACCAGCTCAGCTGGACTGTGTCCCTTTACCTTTTTGAATTGAAAGGGGAGAATGACTATTTCCAGCAACCAGAAGGAGGAAGATATTGTGTAGGAGAGAACGTGTTTACTGATGTGAAACGAAGCTATTCCATCGATTTCAGTGACACTTCTGCCTTTTACAGAAGCAGGAAATTTGGCCAAGAGTGTCTTCAGCCATCTGAAAAGCACTGCACAAGTCACAGTTGTCTTCTGGGAGGAAGATCCCCTGTCTTTCATGTCAGCCACTGCTTATTGAGTCAAAAGAGCTTTCTACCACATTTAACATTCAAAACATTACAGGCTAACTATCTTCTGCATCCACATTAGTGGCTGGTTGACAAAGTCTCTAATATTGATTTTCTCACCAAAAATTGAAAACCTGTCAGCCTGAACACTGACTCTCCCCTTGACTCCCAACACAGCTCCAAGTAAACTAAGGAGAAATCCACACAACTGCTAAGGTGGTAGTAGGACACTCACATTGTGTTTTCACAGAATCACAGAATGTTCTGAGTTGGAAAGGACCCACGAGGATCATCGAGTCCAGCTCTTCAGTGAATGGCCCCTGTGAATTCACACAGGGAATTGAACACAGCCTGGGTGTTATAAGCACCATGCTCCAACCAACAGTGCTCATCTCTGAAAGAGCTAACTGAAAGAGCTCTTCAGGGAAAATTGCAATCCCTTCTGCTGAGAGGGAAAGTATTTTCTTCTTAAACCTTTATTGATTCCAGCTTGAAAAACACTTAGATTCCATGTATAGGAAATTACACTGAAATGTTTACTATTGTAATGCACAAATGTTTTTTTCAATATTTAAGGTTATCCAGTGAAAAATTAAATGTGATCCTAATTTCATTTATTTAGAAAAAAAAAAATTAAAGGTAAAATAAGCTATTGGGGTTTTTCCTAATGTGGTAAAAAAATTCAACATCTGCATACCTGCACTGGTTTTGGCTGGCACAGAGTTAAATTTCTTCATAGTAGTTTTTATGGGGATGCATTTTGGATTTGTGCTGGAAAGAGTATTGGTAACCCAGGGATGTTTTAGTTACTGCTCAGCAGTGTTCACACAGAGCTGAGGCCTTTTCTGCTCCTCAACCCCACCCCACTAGTGAGGCAGCTGGGGGTGCACAAGGATCTGGGAGGGGACACGGCCAGGACAGTTGATCCCAAATGATCGCAGTGATATTTCAGACCATATGACACCATGCTCAGCAATGGACACTCCAGGAAGAAGAAGGAAGTGGGAGATACTCAANTTTTGGATTTGTGCTGGAAAGAGTATTGGTAACCCAGGGATGTTTTAGTTACTGCTCAGCAGTGTTCACACAGAGCTGAGGCCTTTTCTGCTCCTCAACCCCACCCCACTAGTGAGGCAGCTGGGGGTGCACAAGGATCTGGGAGGGGACACGGCCAGGACAGTTGATCCCAAATGATCGCAGTGATATTTCAGACCATATGACACCATGCTCAGCAATGGACACTCCAGGAAGAAGAAGGAAGTGGGAGATACTCAAAGTGATGGTGTTTGTCTTCCCAGGTCACCATCACACATGATGGGGGCCTGCCCTCCTGGAGGTGGCCAAACACCTGTCTGCCTATGGCAAGTGGTGAATAAATTCCTTGTTCTGTTTTGCTTAAAAAGCACCTTTTGCTTTCCCTCTTAAACTGTCTTTACTACCACCCANTTTATTGAAGACATAACTTAAATGAATTGCAAATGGTTGAGTATCACTGTGAAAGACTGGGTTACACAAAAGCTGCAGTGAAGGAAAAGAAAACTGCTAACATACAAAGGCAGAATGCCACTTTTAGATAATGAGAGATTTCAGCATCCTCCTGCTTTTTCTGTCCATATCCTGTCACTGGTTTCTTCTCTATATCTCCTATATGTTCACATCAGTCTGTGAATACCATGGTAACATTTCCTCTGAATGCCACTGCATCACTGCCACCCCCAGAAAAATTCTCATTCACCATCCTTGACTGTTCAGCCTCCAGATTTCAACATATACTGATTCTGACTGCCTACTTCCAACACAGAAAGAAAAGCAATCTCACACCCAAATATCTGTCCCACCCACCAGCAGTTCCTTTAATTTCTGTATTTAAGGATTCAGTTCTCCATTACTGACTTCCAAACTTAAACGTTACTGATGTTATTTTTTAGAGTTTGCTGTGCATAATATTGTATAACATTTAATATAAGACAGCTCCAGTAGGTGCCAGAGGATTTTAGATAGGAAAGCCTGCACATGAAAAATATCATTATTGTTAGTTACAATCCACTGACTTAAACAGGAACTCTTCCCCAAATCATTTGCAAAATCAAGCATTTAATGGCCATCACATTACTTTCAGTGGCCAACAACTCCCTGAAAAGTATACATTCCATGTAAGAGCTTCCCCCTTTTCCACTGCCAACACAATAACCAGCTCAGCTGGACTGTGTCCCTTTACCTTTTTGAATTGAAAGGGGAGAATGACTATTTCCAGCAACCAGAAGGAGGAAGATATTGTGTAGGAGAGAACGTGTTTACTGATGTGAAACGAAGCTATTCCATCGATTTCAGTGACACTTCTGCCTTTTACAGAAGCAGGAAATTTGGCCAAGAGTGTCTTCAGCCATCTGAAAAGCACTGCACAAGTCACAGTTGTCTTCTGGGAGGAAGATCCCCTGTCTTTCATGTCAGCCACTGCTTATTGAGTCAAAAGAGCTTTCTACCACATTTAACATTCAAAACATTACAGGCTAACTATCTTCTGCATCCACATTAGTGGCTGGTTGACAAAGTCTCTAATATTGATTTTCTCACCAAAAATTGAAAACCTGTCAGCCTGAACACTGACTCTCCCCTTGACTCCCAACACAGCTCCAAGTAAACTAAGGAGAAATCCACACAACTGCTAAGGTGGTAGTAGGACACTCACATTGTGTTTTCACAGAATCACAGAATGTTCTGAGTTGGAAAGGACCCACGAGGATCATCGAGTCCAGCTCTTCAGTGAATGGCCCCTGTGAATTCACACAGGGAATTGAACACAGCCTGGGTGTTATAAGCACCATGCTCCAACCAACAGTGCTCATCTCTGAAAGAGCTAACTGAAAGAGCTCTTCAGGGAAAATTGCAATCCCTTCTGCTGAGAGGGAAAGTATTTTCTTCTTAAACCTTTATTGATTCCAGCTTGAAAAACACTTAGATTCCATGTATAGGAAATTACACTGAAATGTTTACTATTGTAATGCACAAATGTTTTTTTCAATATTTAAGGTTATCCAGTGAAAAATTAAATGTGATCCTAATTTCATTTATTTAGAAAAAAAAAAATTAAAGGTAAAATAAGCTATTGGGGTTTTTCCTAATGTGGTAAAAAAATTCAACATCTGCATACCTGCACTGGTTTTGGCTGGCACAGAGTTAAATTTCTTCATAGTAGTTTTTATGGGGATGCATTTTGGATTTGTGCTGGAAAGAGTATTGGTAACCCAGGGATGTTTTAGTTACTGCTCAGCAGTGTTCACACAGAGCTGAGGCCTTTTCTGCTCCTCAACCCCACCCCACTAGTGAGGCAGCTGGGGGTGCACAAGGATCTGGGAGGGGACACGGCCAGGACAGTTGATCCCAAATGATCGCAGTGATATTTCAGACCATATGACACCATGCTCAGCAATGGACACTCCAGGAAGAAGAAGGAAGTGGGAGATACTCAAAGTGATGGTGTTTGTCTTCCCAGGTCACCATCACACATGATGGGGGCCTGCCCTCCTGGAGGTGGCCAAACACCTGTCTGCCTATGGCAAGTGGTGAATAAATTCCTTGTTCTGTTTTGCTTAAAAAGCACCTTTTGCTTTCCCTCTTAAACTGTCTTTACTACCACCCATGAATTTGCTTTTACCCTTCTAATTATTTCCTCCATCCAACCGGAGGAAGAAGACCAAGCAGCTGTGGGGTTCACCTGCCCACTAGGATTATGCCATGACAATATTAAATATGATCCAGAGAAATACAACTTTGTCTGGATCTGAGAATAAATCCATATTCAAATTGGGATGTCTCTTTGAGACTCTCCTTCCAATTTAAACCTTGTTCCCATCCTTCATTCTCCATCAGTCTGGTGGAAATAGCAACATAGAAAGGGAAAAAGTACACAAATGAACAAAGATTGGACTCCAGAGATTTAGTGGCTGATATTTCTCTGGTAAGTTTGAAAGATTTAGTCATTGACTTGTACTAAAAGAATTGAAAAAAGTGGTTTCAGACCACTTACATCCCTCCTGGTGGATAACCGACAGTAGCACAGATATGAGACCTGTGGTTTCTGTACATGGGTACAGGGTAATATCTCCTCTTTGAGGGATAGATGGGATTGTCTAAAACTTGCAAAAAAGGGAAGAACACTTGTGCAGGGAATGTCTATATGGGAATGACTCACAGTTCCCAGATCTAAACTACTTTATTCAGGCTATGCTTGTATGAGGAATTAAAACAGGGCTCATGTCCATACAAGTACATGCATACTGATCAAATATTAAATGACCCACTTGGTTCTGGTAAACCAGAATTCTCCCAGAAACAGCCTGGGCATGATCTGGGAGTTAGTATGGATCACAGATCACTTCCAGCTTGGGCTGTCTGGACAAGACTGCTGTCTCTGTTTCTCAGGCTGGTGAAAGACCTTTGCTACATGGATGCAAACCATGCTGTGGCAGGCTAGGTCAGGGTCAGAAAACAGTTGCTGGCCATTTTCATTTGTTTATTAGCATACTAACCTCTGAGCATCTGCTCATATCATGTGCATAGTGATAAAGGAAATATTCCCTGATGTATATTCCAGCACACATGAAAACATTCACCCTGAGAAATTTCTCTCAGTGTCCAGTTGTATGGCAAAGCACACCAAGATCCCATCTGGAATCACAGTCTCACACCAGTGAGGAAACAGAGTTCTCTTTCCTTGAAAGAGTAATGAAATTCCTGGTTTTATTTATGAAGGAGAACACTAAGTTTTAAATCACATTCCTGTGACAACAAAGTCTTGAAACTGAGCTTATTCTCCCTCCTGTTAGAGATCCTTGAGAGTCACTTATCCTCACCTCTCCAGAAAAATCCCTGCAAACCATTCTTATCTATATGGTTGGCATTGAGAGGGTTTGGGGTGTAATTAGTAACCCATGAGGATCCAGGAAAGTGCCATTCTGACAGGAACAGAAAGGCACAAAAGATTGCTAGATGCATCAAGATATCACACTGTATATTACAAACGTGTGCTGCAGACAGAGAGAAATGAAAAAAAAAGAGAGACAGCTGTATAGTAACAGCATGAGAAAATTCAGAGAAGATTCTGGATCTCACAAGGATGCAGGCTAAACAAATCAACTCCAGACACTGGATGAACTACAGCATTTTCTGTCTCTTCTGTAACAAGTCAGACACAGGACACAATTTAGACCCAAGTCTGAATTTTACTTAAAAACAGGTGGAAAGTTCAAGATTAAGATTCTGATCTGGATCCAGAGTCACATTAATCACTAAAAACCAAAAATCCCCAAGAGTAAGCATATGAAAAACAACTACTCAGAACTACAAGATTTTGACACTAAACAGATACAAAGTTTCAAAATTCTTCTCTGAATCAATCTACCAGTAAGACCAAATCTGAAGTGTGTCGGTGTCAAGCCTTTGCAGCAATGCCAAGTTGTACAAAGAAATTCAGCATAGGCAAGTAGTCCTGTTTCAGTTGCTGCAAATTCCAGAGCTCAAGGACTCATGATAAATTGTCAAAATCAAGTTTGTTTGCTCAGCATCCTTTTGGCACTTCTATCTAAATGCATAATACCAATCTCTCTGGCATGGTTCTGCTCTATCTTTTCACAGTATCAGCTTTTAAAAAACCCAGAAATTTTAAAATGGAAAAGTGACATCTCATGGTAACATATTGAACATCCCCTCCCCAGTTCAGAACCACAGCTAGAGCCGTTAAAGCCCTATTTTGATCCCTGACACTTGGATGATGTTTATCAGCAGTGACAGTGGTGAAGACAAATACTTTTCTACAAGTATTCATGGCTACAGCATTATCAAATAATAATCAGCACTCTGCAGAGGAGTTTTTTCCCAGAGGCTCTCATCTGAATTGCCAGACACTCGTGACAGAGGTAAAATATTAGCTAGTAGTAATCTGAGAGATTTTTGATCCGTGGAGTCATGAAAAGCATTTGGACATGTGATCTTTGGCAACAAAAGCAGCAGACAACTTCTTACACATGGGGATAGCCTCCTGAAGAGACCAGAAATGAAGCAGTTCCCACTAGAATTTGAGAAGGAGCTACCTGACCTAGAGAACCATGTCAGGTAATTCATCCCATTCTGACTTTTGTCTGAGGAAAAAGACCAACAACTACAGCTTATTATAGCTGAAGTGGCAACAAAAGAGTTCATCCTCACTGATTCAGCTGACGCTCCCTACTGTTTGTCTTTGGTTCCACTGAACTCATTGCTAATATACAGGGCTTCCACAGGCTTTTCTTTCCAACTTCCGTGCCTCTGACCCTGCTTCTCACAAGCAAGTTTTTGATGTACACATTGAAGCATGGCTTAATGATGAAACAGAGCTGTCAATTAGCAGAAAGTTCTTGTCTTTGAAGTCTTGTCAACCCCTGAAGGATATGCTTTTACTTAGTGTTAAATGAACCTGTGGAAGCATTTTATGGACCGCAAACAAAATAGAAAGTCTTTTAGGAAGCTGAAACCTTGCAGTCCCAGATAAATAAATCATGTGGACTCTATGAAGATTCAAAGACTGAAGAAAATATTCTGATATACTGTGAGGTTTTGGATACTGACTAGACATTTGCATGAAATTCATCCTTTGAAACCATAGTTGGAGCTATTCTGGGAAGTCCTCTCTCATGAATAAAAAACAACAGAGGAAAAGTATAAAATAGTCAGCTATATGCTCCTACAAACCCCATCACCACGGTAGTTATTTTTCTCTAGGTTCCTTGATACAAAGAATCACACTGATGAGTAAAAGGTAAAATTGAGGAGATAGCAAAATTCTCAAAAAGTGTGTCTTCAAAAGACCACTGTGTCCAATGTGCTCAGTAAAGATTCTGGTAGCCAAAGAAATTGGCAAAATGAGGTCTACGAATTCAGCACTGGAAGTATAGACAAGGTCACATGGGCGCAGTTGTGCTGGAGGGATGGGGACAAGATGAACCAACTTGATGGTTTAATACTGTCTGAAAGATGGAGACAGCTTCATTCTCAGCTGGGCTTGCATATGCTCTGAGCTGGCTCCAGTCCTGAGCTCTGAATACCCCAGGAAACATTTTGAAAGGTGACTTGTCCAGCAGCACCACATAACAGAGCCACCACAAGGACACTAGTCCTCCTCCAATAAAATCAGCACTAATAGGCAAATGAAGAGTCCATCTGTAGTTTCTAAGGTAAAATAAAGTACTACTTTCCATACTCTTTCTGAATCAAACTTAAATCCGTTTTCTCTGGTTGGCCTTTTAGTGACAATCACAATAATGCTCTTACCTTAACCTGTGTTCTGAGGAACCCAGAACACAGCCTTCAATGCTGCCATGACAGCCAGGGAAAAGATGTTACATGCTTTTGTGTGATTCCGATTTCAAAAGGACTTACTCCACTAAGTTACTATGCTTTCTGACATTAACACAGCTTTAGGTGAGTAAGAAAAACTCTTATAGCTCAACATTCTCAAATTAGACTAAAAGGAAGGTATGTTTCCCTTTCTCTCCAATCTTAGCAGCTCTTTAGTCTCTTTCCCAATTATCCTTTACTGCCATAACTATCTTCTTATCTTCTATTTTTCTCCTTATCACCAGGTTTGTTTCCCTCATTAGAAGACATTCTGCCCAGATTAGAAGCCTTTTTTCCTGATGGCTAAAATTGTTTATTTATCAAGATACACATTTTCTGTCTCTTTTATTTTATTCAGCTCTTTGACCTTAACAGTCCTTCATGTTCCATATCCACCTCCTTCCATGACAGCTGAACTGTTTGACTCAGGCTTGAAAAATGAGTTATTGTTCTGATCTATTATTCTTTTGTTCCATGTCATTTTGACTAACCTGCATTCAGAAGATAGCTAGTTGCACAGCAGAGGTGGTTTTAAAGAGATAAGTAATTTTATTGTAAGCAATAAGGAAATTCAACTTTCTGCCTCCTTTTGTCAAGTAATACAAAAGTAAATTTTCTAATTATCTTATAGGTTAGGTCAGTCATTATCTTAAGGCATTACTATCTTCTTAGATGATTAGGTGAGGACCATAAGATTTAAAGACACTGACCAGGCCAAGTCTAGACTTAACATTATTGTTTACTGTACATGGGCATTCTCCCAGGAGCATCTGGAAGAATTCTTTTTCCAGTAGTAATAAAGTAGAGAAGATAAGAGTAAATAATTAGAGCTCATGAATTCAATGTACCAGCTTTCCAGTCCACAGCACATGATGGCTAATTATACCCATGGCTGGAGCTGCAAACTGAAAACACTTTTCCTGTTCCGAGTACAGATGAGATTCCTACGAACAGCATGAAAAGGTTTGGTTTAGCTCAGACCTGCTGTGATGACCTCCACATTTACCAATGACACTGGAGGGAGTTACTAACAATCCAAAACAGAGAGATCAAAATACAGAACATTTTGCAGAAATGTTGCTTTGGGCATTCATCTACCTTCAGCACTCGATATGATACCAGGAACACAAAAAAGAGAACCGATGTGAGACAATGCAAGCAACATATCCAAAAACCAGCATGGGAGACATTATAAGAGTTCTATGCACCATGAGTGCTTTTTAGTTAATCTTTTGTAGTTTTCCAGAGGATGGATGATGAAAAAGAAAAAGTTGATGAAAGAAAGAAAGTGTGGTTTTCCTGTAAAGCATGGACCAAACTTCTAGATTTCTAGACTTCTAGACTTCTAGACTTCAAAAAACTTCTTCAAATCTTTCCTGACAATTGACTAAAGCAAGATTAAAATGATAGCTTGATTGTAAGGAATTCACCAGAAGACCCTAGCCACAGAAAACCTTAAGTAATACTTTAAAAAAAAAAAAGGAAAAAGAAAAAATATTTTCCCAGTAATAATGGGAAAAATGTTCATTGCTTACATGTAATTCCAACCCCTAAAAATCCTCTGGGCTGTAGAAGATAAAAAAAAATAAAAAGGATTAATCAGTGGTATAAGCTTTCTGAGCATTTAATTTAAAAGGTCAGCCCTTAGCAGGAAATACACTGTAAAATTACCTATCTGTTCATAATAAAGATCTAACTATCCAGTTATAATCTCTGTGATATCTAAGCAGCTACTGAACCATGTAAATACAAAAAGATCGAAAATAAAAAGTATTTTCTACTGTTCCTTGCTCTTTTATATTTGTCTAAGCTTCTGTAAGGAAGGGAAAAAACCCTTCAATCCCCTTTCCTTATCTAAGCAAAAGATCAACAAATCTAAGTGAAGCAACAATATCCACCCTAATTCTCCTCTCTTCTTTGTTGAGGAGAAAAAGAAGAAAAGAGGTAAGAAGTGAAGGGCTATCTCATTCTAATGATGCTTACTTAGCTCTTTGTAAGTCAAATCAAATCCAAATACGGACACCACTTTAAAATCAGTCTGGATGAAAGTGCAGGAGAAACATTATTTAAAGATTTTAAAGAAGAGTTTTTATGTAGAAGTGACCTTGATTTTCTTCCTTCCCAAGAGCATAGCCCTTCCAAATGGGACAAGCTTCCTTATGTCTTTACTTCCTGTATAATGTTTAGAGACTGAACAATTATATTTAATGAGTTTTGCAAATGTAGAGAAAATGTAGGCAGGAACTGTAAGAAAGGATGAACTCACAGAATCAGAGGAAGCAGTTAACACATCAAATAATATTTTTCATTCAATTTTTTCTAAATAAAATTCATAGGCTTAATAACAGTCTGGAGAAAGATAATGAAGAAGCAATGGGAAGGTTTTGTGCAAGTGACCTCCTCCCCTTTCTCTTGATACAACAGCAGCAACCCTGTTCTATTTCATATCCATCAAAACAGAACAAGTTCTTCCTAGAGTATGGAGTAAATAGAAGTTCACCATTCTAGAAAAACTCAGATGATCTCTGCTTGTGTCTCTTGGTGATTAGGTACAGGTTATTAGCTTAGATATAGTTCAGACAAGTCCTGCACTACATCACTTGGAAAAGTGCTCCAGGTCACTAGCAACCCATCTGTCATTCGCTTGCTCCTTTCTCTGCTCCTGTTAATTTACTCCTCCTGCTGTTCCCTTCCCACCTACATTGTCCCTTCTATAATTCATTTACACAACCTATTCAAAAATAATGTCCTCGGAGTTTAACATAATTTCTTTATTCTACTGCTAATAATTGTTTTACATAACAACCAAAAGTTATTTGAACCTCTGCATTGCCTGCTCTGTCCAGAGATTAATATCCAATAAGTTACAATAAGTAACAAAAAAGAGTAGCTACTGGTTAAAATTTACTAAACACTCTTCATTTATGATGTAAATAACAAAGTAACTTATACTGTTAGAAAGAAAACAAGGTGAACCTGTCAAAGTAACTGAGACTAGTATTTCTTTTATATCATTCATAATAGATGCATATTTTTTCTTAGCCTAAGCCTAAGTGATGTGTGTCACTTTGGCAAAGAAAGCAGGAGCTATAACTACCATAAACCTAGTTTCTTAGTCATAGAAATGCCAAAAGTATATAGGAACAGATGAAAAGAGGCTAAGGAAAACATGACAAGAAAAAAAGTTGGTAACTAAACCCTTACAGTGATACTGCTTGCTGAGCTAACATATGTTTTTGTCTTTATGTGAAATACACTGTACAATTAAAGCCATTCTAGGGGTTTTTTTACTGTTTTTATTTTTTATTACTTTTTTTTTTTGTAATCAGTGTAAATTGAAAAGACTTGTAACTTCATAAATTACTGACTGAGATTTTCTCTTACTGCAATACAGCTATGACAATCTAGTAGAGATAGTGCATTATGCCATCAACTCATCAGCATTTCTCTTACTCTTGCCCTGGAACAGGATTAATAGAATCCTGAGAATCATTAGGAAAAACTATGCTGGTAAATTAGAAGTCACATTTTTGTGTTATTACAATTCTAAAGCTGAATACTAGGAAAATAGGCTCATAGTTCTTGTGGGAAAACAAATAGCCCTATCTTTCCATATCTTAAGAATAAAATAGCAGTATAGAGATTCAGTTCAGATTATTTAACCAAAGCTCCATTTGAATCTCCATATTTACCAAAAATTACCCCTGAATATCCCTCAATCTTCCTTAGTCTCTGTAAACATTATTAAGTATATTTCTTCTTCCATGTCTGCCTAAACTTACTTCATCTCAGTAGATAGGTGTGATAATGGTAATCAGAATTTCAGACTCCAAATATTTTTCAGAATAATGCTGCAATATATAATCATAAAAATAATTTTCAAGTAAAAATTCTGGGACATATCATTCCATCATTTTAAAGAGAGCTTGTAATTGATCTGTCTTTGAAAGTCATTTTGCCTGACTTCCTAGACTTACTGAAATTCACTATCTTTACCTATTTTTAGTTAAATGTCTGTGAACTCCTGAATGCTGCAGCATCCTCTTCTCTGACCCCATATTTTATCCTCCGGGTCTGAGCAATGCATCTGCTAGTAACACTTTTTTTTCTTATTGCTTTAATTATGCCACTCATTCCCTTGAGTTTCTCCCTTAACTCATTACATTTGCCTCCTTCAAAGCCCTGTGGAGTTCTGTTCTTATTTATCTCCCCCAGCTGTCTTTGCTTTTCCTTCCATACCAGTCTTGACCAGCCAGTTTGCCAGCAGAGAATAGAGAGAGGTTTTGGTTTCCCAACTCACTATTTTGACTACAAACTCAGTCACAAGATTTGTGCCACCTCTTTGATTAAGACGTCCCTGAAGGTTTATTTCTGCTGGGATGCCTGTCCATAATCTCTACCTAATAGTGACATAAATGTTTAACTGTAGTCTTATTCCTAAAAGCAATTGTCCACACTGTTTGTATGCTCTCCATACCTAATCTATTTTAATGTGCCGATTGTGAACTCCCCAGGAAATCACATGCCAGGAGTCTTATCAAGGAAGAGCACACATCACAGGAGACATTTCATCCATCATCATATTCCCTAAAGGTAACCATTTCTATCCTGGTTTAATAGGATTTTGAGGATCCGAAGTGGAAAATGACTACCAAATTACTTACCCTGTCTCACAGGAGTGACTTGGTCAATCTCCTCAGGGTGTAACAAAATAGGATGTCCAGACTCTTGTTAAAACCATCCAGGGAAGTACCTTCTCTATTGCCAGCTCCTTTATATTTCTTTTAGCTTGGGGATTGCCTTTCTCTGGGCTTCCTTTATTTATTGCTATTTTATGCATACTTACAGAGCAAATTTTTCATAGTAAATAATGGAACTGCAATCTATTCATTCATAATTGATAGGTTTTGTACTCCTGCAGCCTGAGTACATTTTATGAAGAACCAGTGATACATAGTTTCTTTTGGAATATAGTCCATGATCTGTACTTTTTCTCATTAGTCATTTCTGCAATCCTACAAAGTCATAATCAGAGGAGAGCTGTGCTGCCTTTACCAGGAGGTCCATCCAGCTCCAATCCTGCAAACTCATGGGCAGCAGGCCTGCAGCAGATACTCAAGACAGAAAATACAAGCAGCAGGTGAGGAGAGGTACTAAAACAATACTAAAATTTTTGGTTTAGTTATGGAACTCTACCCATTTCAGTCCAAAGCAGATGATCCTTATGTTACTTCTTAATACACCTTATTTATCTAACATGATTATATGGCTTTTCAGTGCTTTTAATGAAAAAGTTTGTATTATACCTCTTAGGGCACTCTTCCACAGCTTTCCCTTTAATTTTTAGATCTCCTTTAGGAACAGATAAAATTTTTCTTTCTGTGTCTCCTTTTATGAATCCTTGGATTTTATCTAAATTTATCTGTTTCCTACTTGTGGTCAATGTCCTATCTTTTTAGGGTATGCCTGCCCCCAAATAGCCATCCTTCCTGCAGATGTGTGATGATGAGGTACCAAGCATGGGCCATTTCCTTTCATTCTTTCTTGCAGACTCTTCCTATGTTCATTTCTCTCTATCAGCACAAAGGCCGTTTGGATGCAGCATCCATAAAGTCTTATGGATGAACTTTTCTGCTTGACTGGGTTGCTGCAGGGAGCTGGGGAAGCTGCAGCTAAGAAGCTCACCTGGGAGAGCCATATATGTCCTACATGCCAGGAGGAGCCCACAGGATAATTATACACTAAATCGGGAATTTCCACCTCTTCCCTCAGTCCTGCTGGATTCCTTTCTACATCATGCTTTATTTCCAGATTTTTTGAGGGGATGGAAGGAAGAATATGTTGCAATCACTCTTATAGAATGGTAACTCAGCGTTTCATTTTGTTGGTTTTCCTTTTACTGAATAAGTTTTGTTCTCTTTTTGTCCTTTGGTTTTAGAGTTTGGAAAAGAGATGAAAAATTTTTGCATCTTCCCACTGCCTGCACTTTCAGATTCTGCTCTCTTGAGATTCGTGGCCAAGGAAGGCATTATGTTAAGTGCTGCACTATCAGCAACAGTCACAGACACTTTATCAAAAATTTTTTTTTTCCCTAGTGATACTGCAAAGACACAGTTCCAGGAGATCGTGGGGAGGGCAGTCTGTAATGGACAGTACAGAGATGCTGAGTTAGCAAACACTGAGGTAAATTAGAACGAGAAGTAATGTAATTATGTCAATGCAGAGATCTCCAGAACAGAGCTGTGCTGGGGCAATGTTGCCCTCTCTAACAAACTCCTCTGCCAGGCTATACCTCACCCAGTTACTTAGATTTGGGAGCTCAACCTCCCTTGTCTGCATGGCCAGTTTGCACTAGAAAGCTCAGGAATCTCTGTACCTCATTCCACTCTGCAGTGCTCATTCCCTTAATGCATTCTGAAGAATTACACTGATGTGTGTGCGCAGTGCATGTAAATGGTATGTGCATGTAAACGGCACTTATTATATCTGATGTTAAAAGATGCAATTATGCCAATAAATGTCACTGATTAATCAAGACTCCTGGTCAGACAAACCACCACCATCACACTGGTAAAAGACATTACAAACTAGTTGAAAAAAAAGCAGTATTTAAGATCAAATGAGTCTGCGAGACTGACAGCTGACACATCCCTGGGGGGTGGTGATGGAAGGACTTCAGAGTGATGCCTTAAATGGCTACCTAGAAACAGAGACTAGACAGGAATAAAGGAATAAATGAGGCATTTATTTGAAAGGCCTTCAGAGGTACACTTTGGGCTCCAGAGGGTCCTGCCTCAGAGGATCCCAGAATGGACAGGTCATGAGTTCTCCACACTTTTAGATCAGCATAAATTCACCAACCAGAACCCTGCCAATGATGGAATTTCCTCAAGCTTGCCCCACTCTCCCCAAGATGATGGTTTACAGCTCTTGTTCTGGGTGTCCTTGGAGAGCGAGCAGGAGAGGCTTTGTTATGTCTGTCTTAGCATAAGAGAACAGCACTTAACAAGCTACAGGAAACTTCAGAGCTGCACTAGCAGTACAGGATTTGAAAAATATAAAAGTTAAAAGCTAAGGCATCAAGTGAGTTAACTGAGCTTCACCTGCAGTTCTGAACTAGTCTCCCTAAATCTGAGAGGCTCCATCTCCACAGAGCTTCTGTTACTGATCCCCAGAGCCAGACTTGAGCTTTTATCTAATGAAGAATCAAGTTAACAAATACCATGGCTGATTGATGTGAATTTCTGAGTTGGTTATGTTCCAACTGAGATACTTTTTGTCTGCCTTAGCTTACACAGCTGGAGAAAACAGGCACAACACAGAATCACAGAATGATTTGGGCTGGAAGGTATCTTAAGGACCATCTAGTTTCACACTCCTGCCTTGGGAGGACCTTCCACTAGACCAGGTTGCTCAAGGTCCCATCTGACCTGGCTTTGAACACTTTCAGAAATGGGTCATCTACAACTTCTCTGGGAAATCTGTGCCACTGTCCTGCCACCCCAATATTAAAGAATTTCTTCCTGATATCCAATCTAAACCTGCTCTCTGTCAGTTTAAAACCATTACTCATTGTCCTATCACTACATGGCCTTGTCAAAAAGTCCATCTCCTGCCCTTTTGCAGCCTCTTTAGGTGATGGAAGGTGATCTAAGGTCTCCCCAGAGCCTTTTCTTCTCCAGGCTGAACAAACCCAACTCTCTCAGCCTTTCTTCACAGGACATGCTACCATGTACCCTGAATACAGATACCTCAGATAATGTTTGACTATTGTAAATATCCCAGAGCTATGAAAACTGTTTTCCATGATAAAATGAACAGCTTTAATTTTCAGTTGATTATTTTTTTGATATAACTTTTCTCCTACTGTACTATTTTTTTGTGAGGTTATTGGGGAAGCTGGACTTTATCTAAGAAGCTTTTTATTTAAAGAAATTATACATTTTGCCGATTATAATACTGTTCTAGGAATGCCAATTATTTTAAAAATCACAGAAGGAGAAGGCCAAAGATTTGATCTGCTCTAGCTGTAGCACACCATTGACGCTGGGTGATTATTAAAAATCACTTTTCAGCAGTGAAGACCAAACTGCGAATGGCAACCAGATTGTGGGATATTTCAAAAACATATGTAAAGCTCAGACAAAGGATAAAACAGAAACTAGTGTTAAAAAGCAGCATAGAGGTTTTCTCAATAATGCATAAGAAAGGGACAGCTTGGCATATTCAGAGAAGACTTTTGCTTTAAAAAATCTAAGTATTCTCCCTGATCCCAAGAGGATCTTCCACACTATCATTTATTTTCTAGCTAATGGGCCAGCTTCACTCAGAAAATGGTTTGCATTCAGAAACACCAAATTAAGCTTCGTGGCACACCCACCCACCCTGCTGTGCTTTCATGAGTGCTCATGTACCTGAGCAGCCGAGGGGGCTGTGCATGGATCTGGCTAGAGAGGAAAAAATAAAACTCAAAAAGGAAATTTTCCTCCCAAGTCAGTTCACAAGGCTGATTCCCTGTGCAGCTGCACAACAGCAGGCCAGGTCACGGGCTGGTGTAAGAGGGATGAAGGAGGTGTCAGTCCTCTGGTGTGACGACCATCAAGCCGCAGTTCATTCATGCCATGGCTCAAGCTGATTTAGGGGATCAGGAATGACACCCTCTAGGATCACCCTCTAGACACCTCTAGGTGATCTGAGTGCAGGGGCCAGTTCTACTGGTGCTTCTGAGCCACTTGACTGTTTTCAGTAGTTTCTGGCAGCAGATGAAGCAGAAAGTGCTGCCTCTCTCTGATTACAGCCAACCTACTTTGCAGCCACAGCCAACATTCTCAGTTGCTGCTGTGTGTTTCCCCCACCATACCTTCCCTGTGTCTTCACAGACAGCCTGGGCTGACTGTAATAGGGTATATTTTTGGCTGAAAGTGTGATTCTCTGTAATCTCTCTTTCTGAGTGGAAGCAATGTGATGTCCTCCCTAACCTAGAATTTCATTTATGGTTTGGGTGACGATAGACAGAGAGGGACAGAGGGGGGCCACACCAGCCTTTAATCCTGCCCATAATGACTATTATCAGCACTGCTGCCAGTCCCTGACCCAGGATTTGATGGGAATTCCCTCTGAGGTTGTGAACAGATCAAGGATAGCTGCTTTATTGAAGCTGGGAAAAATATACCTCTCTGCATGGTGTCAACAGCGAGATTCAACCTATGAACACCAAGCAGTCGCACTGAGGCAGCTCAGGAGCACATGATGGTCACCAGTCCCACCACGCTGGCTGTGCTGGGCACAGCTGTGCAGGTAGTGCAGACCCCAGCAGCAAAGGAAGCAAGGCTGCATCTGCTGCCGGCACTTGGCATCCCCCTAAAAATAATTGCACACCTAACCCAGCTTGGCTGAGCAGTGGAGTGACAGGACAAGTGGGTCCTGTAATCTTCCCTCCTTCCCACCCATCTTCTTCCTCTCAGTGCATTCAGTGCATCCTGTGACTCTTGTCCTGTTAAAATTTGGCAGTCATTGTCAGTGATTTGAACATAGGGTTGGTCTCAATAAAAGACAGATCAAAATGAATTTAAAATAAGAAGTGTGTTGTTTCTTTTGGATAATAGCTAGATTTTCTAATGCAATTGGCCTTTTTCCCCCCAGATGAAATGTCTTTGATCTTAACATTAAAAAACTGTAATTTCTAGGGATTGTGAAAATGTAGTTGCACATAAAAATTTTGTAACACTGCATAAAGTTTAGATGGTAAACTATTTCTTGGTGTTAGTAATAAAGTTACAAGTAAAGAGCTAACATAAAATGTTCTGAATAATAATATGCTGAAACTACTCAAAGAGCTGGAATGCAAACTAGAAGGGCATGTGTTTGAACCTGGTTTTGTGAGGTTTTATTCAAAGGACTTTGTTTAAAAGAATCCAGGAGAGGCCATCAGTTATCTGTCACTAGTAGAGCAGTACTGTAGCTTACTGTAGTTCTAAGAAAAATAAGTGTCATCTTGGTCCAGAACATGAAACTGTAAGCATGGCAGAGACATGCAGAATGCCATAGGTTATTTAGTCAAAAATAGGCTTATTGGCAAAATATAAAGCAGTCAATGTTACACTCACTCTCCAGGAGTGCCAGTCTCATAGGCTTGGAGAACATGAGTAACTATAATTTGTATCTCAAAGAGCTTTCATCTCTTTTAGAAACCAAAGCAGGAAATCCACTAAATGTTACTGTATGTCACTATCAGAATTTTCTAAACCTTTGAGAAAAGGAAGACAACACTATAAAGTGAAGGTAATTATTTTGAAGACTGGAAGTCAAATAAAGAGCATCTTGTTCAGCTGGCATGACGGCAAATCAGCAGAAACGCAAAGATAACTTGCCTGAGAAGCCTGAGATTTCAAGGAATGTAAATGAATCTCAAAAACAAAATACAATTACTATAGTATAAACTAAAATAATGTATATGACAAATGTATAGATATGTAATAAAATATTTATGAAACTGGTGGCTACAAATGCAACAAGAAGAATTCCTAATGTTTCTTGTCACAAACCAAAGTTCTGGAGAATCACAAATCACTCTTAAGGGTGGATCTGACTGACTTTTCAGAGAGATAGCTCCAAAGGGGCCTTATTACATCTGCAGATGGAGAGCTCAGAGTGAACAAAAGCCTCTGGGCAAAATGCTCATCTTATTACTTTAACACTATTATAATACAGCCTTAATCTCTTTGCAGTAAATGCAATGATTCTAGGAGTTAACTTAGCAGGAAGCACTTGTGTTAAACAGTGCTAAGTCCTAGTATAGCTTAAGAGACTTCAGTAAGAAGAGGAAATCTACAGTACAGCCAAAATTTCAATCAGAAAGTTGGTGCAGGAGAAAGGGCAGGACCACATCAGACTCTTTGTTCTATGCTATTTGAGTTTTTACTCAAGACTTCAATACTTGAATTTCAAAAGTTCCAAGCAAAGAGGGACTTCAAAGTGAAGATGGTCCCAAAATGTAATCAATATCAAGTGCACCTACCCAAGAGTTTGGTTTGTTCCCTGTCACACACTTGGATCTTAGTCCCTGACAGCAATCTGACACTACACCTAGGCTGCTGCACTGGCTCCCTTTCAGACAAGTCCACTTGATGTCTTCAAAATTATATTTCTGAGAACTGCTTATTTCACTGAAAAATCACATGAACTTAAGGTCAGAAAATGCCAGCAGGTGTAGAAAGAGCACAAAGCTTTGCACAAAGGCTTAGCTCTCCCAAAAACGTCTGACAGAAGCAAGAAAAAGAGGTTGGCACAGAGGGAAAGAAAAAACATCTAGCCCTGTATTTAACTTATTTGTGGTTTTTCTCTTACAAAATAAATTTCCAGGCTTATAAATTAAGGCTGGGAAATGGGAAAAAAGTTTCAAATAAGTACAAGTTGATAGGTACTCTGATACGGCAAACTGCTTCATACCTTCAGACCTTACTGAAGTGTTAAGAAACAGAGTTTCTCACAATGAAGGAAGTGCATATCTGGCAAGATCGGACTGTTGGCACTGCCTACAGGGAGCATACATTTCCAGAGCAAGAAGCAATCTCTTTTATCTCTTTTTTTATTCCCGGCTTCTATTTTGTTTAAGGACTAGGAAGGCTGAAAAAAAAAAACCCTTGCTCATTTCCATAATACTACTTAAAAATGAGGCAAATGAATAATGGAACCGCTCACCCATCTCTGCAAGGCTGTGATGGATAGCACACATCCGTTTAGGAGATGGGAGTTGTCGAAGAAACAGACACCAGGAAAAACATGATAAAAAGATCGTTCACCTTTGAAATACACCTGCTGGTTTTGCCTGCAGATAAAGTAGAAAAATAAAGACTGTTTCGCCCTTGTCTGTAAAAACAATGAGACACCAGGAATATTGAAACGTTTCAGGGGGTTCTCCCAGCTGCCACGCTGGGACAGACAGAAATGGGCTTCTGCTGTAACGACCACATAAATGGAATGAGCGTGCACTTAGAGCTCCACCACCCATAGTCTGGGTCTCTTTCTCTGCAGAGGAGCAGTTCTCATGAACTTCCACGGAGATTACTCAACCTCTCTTCTGCAAACAGATTTTTTTCCAAATTCTCCCACAATTAAGACGGGGTTTTCAAGAGTCTGCAGCACCCAGCAGCTCTTGCTGTATGAAATATTGCTGGGTAGAAAGCCACAGTAGAGAAGGTGAAGCTGCTTTTACAGGATCCAGTTGCAGGTCCTGATTTCATTTGAATACCAGCCCCCACATACATGTATTACCAACTGTAAAATAAACCACACGTCCCATGAAGAGGACAGTATAAACCTGGTATAGCAAGTCAATCCCATTAAAATCCCATTAGTTCTTGGGATGGTTCATTACATAAATATGTTTTTATCTACCACAAGCATGACTATTTATTATTTCTTCAAAGCATACTTCACAGTGGGACTTCTAGAACTGATTTCAGTGTGTTAAGGATGCAGACCAATGTCTCTAAGACACGATTAATAAAATCTCAAATTTTGTTGTTCTGTTTAAATCAACAGTCTTTGTCAATGAAGGGTGCAGCATTTAGTTTGTAAGCAAAAGAATGCAGCTAGAATTTTTTTTTCTCTCACTTCAGCTAAAGATTTTTTGAGATATAATAATCCATCTCCTCACTCCAATGAAATGCTATTTTGACAGAATTAATTTTAAATGAGCTCCCAGCCTTTCATAGTTCAGTGCACTAATTACATCCACACAACACAAACGCAAGATGACGCCTTTCATACACGGGGTCGTAGGGATGCAGGAGCCAGGGAAACGCAGGAAGCAGAGCTGAGACACAGTGTGTGATCTGCTCATCTTATTTTACACACAGAGGCACAAAAGCACATTCCAGCTAAATGCTGAAATTCTACATAAGGACATAAACCTGTAGGAATGAGAAATAGATAACTAAGGATCTTTTGTTCTTTTCATCTTAGAGCACAGAAGAATTGCAGAACTGCCTCATATTGTTAGCCAAGAACGCTATTAAGAGCTACCAGTGGGCCAACAGTGCTAAAATCATCTGAGATATAAGCAGGTGGTCTTTTTTTCTGACTAGCAATAAAGAGAATCAAGACACTATTTAAGGCTTGGGCTTCTTAAAAAAAACTTAGTTCATTACAAAAAAAAAACTAATGTAAAGACCATTTAATGAAAAACCTATTTTTAAATACATTGTCTGTTCATTAGATATAAGAAACTATCAAAGATTTCTTCGTAATTTAACTTTCTACAATTCAATGTAAGATTTTTTTAAAGTAGTATTTATATTGATTTCAATTCTGTACAAGTCACAGGCTGGAAATGACAGAATGAGGATGAAATTATTTAAAAATATTTTTTAAATAAATATTTGGAGAAAATTCAGTATTGGATCCTATATACATCCATATTTTTCTTCAATTTTTCTTCCCCTCTAGCCTCAGGGAAGGCAACAGCTGACAAGGAGAGATGCATCTCAGTCAGAAGGCTCTTGAATCATAGTGCTAAGATCTAAATGCTGCAGTGTTCTGTACACTAACTATGTTGGAAATGTTAGTTGGCAAATCCTCTACAAGCCCTTATTAACTCCTTATGCAAATTTCAACATTTTGCCTGATAAGCATCTATAAATCAGCTCCCAAATTCCCATCTCTAGTCATGTAACAAGGCTATTTAATAGATTACTATGCTTAGTATACACACCAACTACTCAGAAGGCGGATTAAATCAGCTGACTTGATCTTCAGCCTTACTAACTTAAATTAATGTGCTACTTACTTGTCCTGCAACACGTTTCTCTGCTGCTTTAAAAGGTTTTACCACTCTTGGGAAAGCTTGGTTTGGTAGAGAACTCATTTAGATTTTGATATCTAAAAGTTAGCACTTTCATTTAAAGTCAAGGCCCAGGCTTTCTCTGTGGTAATAAAAAGAGGCTCCCTTGGTGGTTACTGGTTCTGTATAAGTTTAACCATTCTTTGGAAGCAGTTTTCCCTTTGCACTAGCTTTTGAGGGAATCACAATTGTGGAATAAGTAGTCCTAAGACTGAAGGCAAAAGTCAGGTCAGTTGAATCTGGGTCATTGGCTCCATAATGGAGTACAAACTCCCTGTAATTACTTAACACATTTCAGAGAGGGAACCATTAGGACTAAGATTTACAGTCAGCTGGGTGAAAGAGACCAAATGCCTTTAGGTGGTGGCAGCAGAGAAGGCAGGGCATGCTCTGTAGTCGTATGAATTTTGAAAAACTGAAACTTTTACTAAAAGAAAGAAGGAGGATCCCCAAAATAACTGCTGAATAGGATACTCAGTCTGAGAGCTGCACACCAGTGTTCACAGCTTGCTCTGCATGATTTGGACCAACTAAAAAGAAATTTTTACTTAATGGCATAGGTTTTTCTCTTCATCTTGGACTTGCATAATTTTTTTCTTTTCTAATAGGTATATTTCATTTCAATGAAAACTTTTCCAAATTGCTATAGTCCTGACAAGTTCTCATGAGGATACTCTATGCGAGCTAACCGAAGCCAGAGCCTCACACTGAGCTCCTGCTGAGCTGTTCCACACCAAGAATCCTAGCTGGTCAACCAAATAATAGCATGTACACTTCAACTCTTTAAAGAGGGAAGACAAGAGGCATTCCTCTGCAGAGCAACACACAACTGTATGGATTCCCTGCAGTCTTTTCCACTCCCTTCTTGTTCTGAGCTAAATGCTATTAACACTGTTTCATGTTAAATAAATAAAAGCTTTTGCACTTTACACATAAGGATGTCCTGGCCTGAAGCATCTTTCACAATTTAGATGTTGGACTCTAAACAAATAACTACATCAAGACATGCTCTCAAAGATGAGCCAAAGGAATATTTCCCAATTCCCACTAGTACAAAGCCTAAACTTGCTGCTGTCTCACATCTGAAAATTGCCCAGCAATGCACGTGCACATCTGACTGGTGGGAAGATTATCACGCAAACAATCCCAAATCCTTGGATGATGGAAATTCCTTTAATATCCATGAAAGATATGCACATTGATTTTCATACAGTCACTTTTAGTTGTATGTTTGAGCAGTTACCTATAAGAGTATGTGGAAGGAAAATCATTTGTGGCTACTAGGAAAGTAAATGGGTAAAATGCTTAAGAACAGCTTTCCATCCATCTTCATCCTTTTCAGGATGTTTCTGGTGCTTCAACAAAAGAAAAATGTTTTATTAAATTTCTTGACCTCATTCATGCTTTCAACAAATAAAATGAACAAACAGTATGATTTTAAAAACTGTAAAGGCATAATTTCAACTTCTTTTGACCTTTGGAAAAATATCAAAGCCTTCCTTGTTTTATTAATCTATATAATTGTATTACAAATGACAAAACAAAGTGCCTGGATGAAAGTTTCTTGTCATTTCAAGAACTGTATGCTGTGCAAAAACATTTTACTGGAAAACTGCAAAATTTCACATCTTCATTTGGTTGACACACAAGCATCAAAGTTCCCCTGGAGCAGGAATTCTGGATGCCACTAAGCTGAAGTGAGCAGTGCCACCCTGCTGCTAGGGCAGAGTCAGCACTCTATGGGCTCCAGTATAGACTTCAGCGCACATAAATCTTTTTGACCTGCAGTTTAGCCAAGAGGCTCTGCCCAGTCATTCCTCCTAGCTCTGGCAGCTATGGGAAATACTTTTAAATTGCTGTTAAAAATTACACAGCATACACTATAATAGGGAATAATGAGAGAGAGAAAAAAGTCTTTCCAAGAATGGGTGTTGCTTTGTCTCCTTTTCCTTGCCATCATGGAAAGGAACTGAAAATCACAATATCCATTTCAATGAACAGATAACTGGAACTTCGGAGTTCCTCCTCAAACTGCAATATAAAAGCTTTCAGAGGTCTGGGTTAGGAACCCAACTAGAAACTGCATATATTAAATAGAAGACATATACGAAAATAAACAGGTTGTCAGAATGCCTTCTAAACATAAAAATTAGTAGTCTAAAAATCAATAAATAACTTAAATTCTCACTCCATAAATCTTGAATTAGGTTTGATCATGGTGAATTGAGTTGCCTTCTGGCACTAACCCCTGCTAATTACTTCAATCCTCACTCAGGGAGTGGTGAGATTTAATATTACCATCAAAGTACATCCAGTCAGTCCTGCATCAGCCATACAGAAGCCACAACTCAATTAGACACTGAAACTAAGCTCTTTGTTCCCTTTTATACTGCTGGAGTTCTTGTCAACTTAAATTACATGTGAATCAACACAAAGTCTCAAAGACATAGCCGCCAGTGAAAACTTTTCAGCGTGAGAGGGATTAATCACAGATAGAAATTAACATTCTAAGAATTAAGTGCAACTATAAAATTATATAAATGCTAATAAACAAATTCATTAGTACTTATTTTCTTTCTGCTACTAAGATTAATCAAGGGTCATAACACTACAGCTGACAGGATTCCTGTCATTACAACTCCACTATGCAGTTAACTTATCCTAACATTCATTCCCCTTTTCCTACAAACTGCCATACGGCCCTTAAGGAAGCATGGACAATGTCAAATGATTTTTTTAACATCAAAGTGATGTTCAAGAACAGAACTCTTCAAAATCTACATGAAACGAAATTGATCATTAAAGTGAAATCCCAAATTCTGAAGGTTTTTTTTTACATAAAATACAACAAAAACCCAACAACCTTGTCTTTTGAAATCACAGGAGACAGGTCAGGTTGGGAGGGATGACAGTGGGTCATCTGGCTCAACCTCCCTGCTTCAGTAGAGGCATCCTGGAGCATATGGCACAGGATTGAATCCAGACTGGTTTGAGTATCTCTCAGCAGAGAGGTACTTAATGTAATCAGCTCTTGGTCACAGCTAGGTCCATTATCTGTACTAGGAGTGAGTGGTGATGTACCCAGTACAATTTCAATCTTCTGCCTTTGTGACCTGTGAAATGCAATGTGAAAATACCTAAGCCGTTTCCAAGGAAGTTCGCTCAGTCCTTGACCTGTACAGGTGGCTCAGGTAGGATGCCACACAAAAAAATGTGAAATAGCTTCCAGAGCCAAGCTGGTTATCTCTGTGCAGAACTGACCTGCACCTTCGCACCATCTGGACTGTCTGCTCAGCTCAGTGCTAGGTCACAGACCTTTCTTTTCTCCATTATCTCCTCCTGGTTGGCTCTGATAGCCTGTTTGGCCAACATCCTGCATGAGCTATGATTTTGCTTTCTTTCAGGTGATTCTGTCCTCCCATTTGGGCAGGAGGCTACTTTCTTTCATTAATCTTAAATTAGGTTGTAAGTGGGACACAGTCTCCATGTGAAACTCATTGAGTAATATTCCTACTGTGGTGGCACCTGGAACGTATCAGGAAGAAAGACAATACAGAAGGAGTTCCTGGTACAGGGAGCCCACACTGTGGTATCAGACTAATGATATGGAATTTACTCCTGGCTGAGGGCTAAATAGCACTTCAAATCTTTTTCAGAAACCACTTACAAAGTTTCTGGGCATGCCACTGTCCTAATACAGCCAAACACTGATTCACCAGCAGCTTACAAATGTACAGCAGCATACACATAAGCATACAGACATGCCCTAACACCCACATTAACATCCCTTCCCTGCAATCTAGTGACAGAATGAATGAGATAAGCAACCAGTTGAGGGTGGAGAATGTCTCCAGTTAATGACAGTGAGGAATGGTCTTTTCTTCCTGAAACCACTGTCTATACTGAAAGGCCTCTCTGACATGGTCTTGAAATTTCTCTGCACTTGTAATGCCTGAAGCAAGATACAGATTGAAAATTTCTATTTTTGTCTTTCAAAGGATTTGGCTACCCATCTTCATCTGTTAACCTGGGGAGACTTGACCCCTAGTCCTCCCCTTCTGAAGATTCTACTCATTAAGAAAAAGTCCTTCAACTGCCTCCCTTATGGATAATAAATAATAAGAGCTGCACTTGGCAACTGGGCTAGCAGAGGTGGAGGAATAATGCCTTCTTTTGGAAGGCAAGAGGAGATGACTTCTGACGTTGTGGCCAAGTGAATAAAAACCTGAATTTTGTGTGGTATGATTTCCCTATCAAATGCTGGATAATGAACAAAAGAAATACAAACAAAGAGAGAAACAGGAGAAGGCCAATTATTATCCCCTGGGCTGCATCAAAAGCTGTGTGACCAGCAAGTCAAGGGAGGGGATTATCCCTCTCTACTCCCCTCTCATGAGACCCCACCTAGATTACAGCACACAGCTTTGGGGTCCTCATCACAGGAAACCAGTTAGGACTGGGTCCAGAGGGGGCCGTGAAGATGGAGAGAGGGCTGGAGCACCTCTCCTATGAAGACATGCTGAGAGAGTTGGGATTGTTCAGCGTGGAGAAGAGAAGGCTCCAGTGAGGCCTTATTGTGGCATTTTGATGGGGGCTTATAAGAAAGATGGGGACAAACATTTTAACAGGGCCTGTTGCAAGAGGATAAGAGGCAATAATTTTAAACTAAAAGAGGGTAGCTTTAGAAAAGTTATAAAGAAGACATTTTTTCTGATGAGGCTGGTGAAACATTGAAATAAGTTGCCCAGAGGTGGTAGATGCCCCAGCCCTGGAAACATGCTTTCCACAGACTGTTATCATGATGTGCCATCCTATGGAGCTGTGAGTTCAGTGCTTAAAACCCTGTCCTGGTCAGTCACAGACCAAAGAATAATTCAAATGACCAGCCACTGGGGTTCTTACTGTTCTCCTCAAGTGGATGTCTACTGCCATTTGAGATGCCCTAATGTCAATTGACTGAATTGTAGGGGCCACATGGGTCCCTTATAAGACCTAAAAGAGATATTCCAGCTTTGTGCAGGTCACAAACAGGCTGGAACACCTCAGATGATACTGAGTAGTCATGGCTGTGCACCTGAGTCAAGCCTTAGGTTTCCTCTTCAGAGGCAGAAAGCATCATCAGTACTGACAAGGTCTCCATTAACAAGAGGAGTTTAGGCACGTTCAGTGCATGAAGTCCTATAAATAATAAATTTCCTCAATGCTTGTGGACTCAATACATGAATCCAGGCATTCATTCAGAACTGAAATCCATTGTGATGCATTTTAATTGCTGCAGAAGAATCTC
The DNA here is from genome assembly GCA_013396875.1 of Vireo altiloquus. Taxonomy (NCBI): domain Eukaryota; kingdom Metazoa; phylum Chordata; class Aves; order Passeriformes; family Vireonidae; genus Vireo; species Vireo altiloquus. The sequence continues at coordinate 249,001 of VZRF01001782.1, read as the reverse complement.
AACAGCATAGAGGCACATGATTATAACGTGTCCCAGACTGGATTTCTAGGTCTAGGCATGGTAACTGCTTCATAACACAGAGTGGGTCAATTTTACCAGCAAGGAGCCATTTATCCAAGCAAACTTACTGCCTAACAAACAACTCCCAAACACTGACTCATTGTCACTGGAATCGGTAACATTTCCACACTGCTTCAGCTGTACTGTTCAAACTAGAAACTTGGCTTACCTAACTCAGGGAAAATAGACACAAAGGTCTTTGTAGGAAGTCCTCCTCATTTTAAAATACAGTCTACACAAACAAATTCAGGACATTAACTCTGGAATTAAACTACAGAAAGGCAATTCTTGTATATCAACAAGGTAAAATCATAATGGATCTAAAAGTCTTTTGGAGGTAGAAAAATTGGGATTTCTTACAATAAATTCAAAAACATTTACAAGTCCAGTGCAGAATTCTGAAGAATTATGAATAGCTAGGCCATTGACTCTCAGCCCTACTATCTTCCTGTATCCAAGAGGATTCAAAGGGTCTCACCAACAAGAAGTCATGGGGCAAGTAAAAGGCCACAAAACATATAAGAATGCCATCCTGTGAAGCATCCTTCATGCAGGAAGCCTTTATCCCACCCACAAATCATCTGGGAACCTCCAGCAGATGGAAGAAGGCAGAGGTTTGAATGAACATCAGTGCCTCAGAAGTGAGAAGCTACTTACATAAAAATAGAACTCCATCTCAGGCAGCAGCCTGTGAGGATGTGCAAATTCTGCTGCTGCTGTAATTCTGAAGCCCTTGAAGCTCATTCCCACAGATACATTCTTTACAACCCCTAAACAAGAAAGGGCACAGCTAGACACAGTAGATTGTTCATAATCTGAAGATAACTCATTTTTATTAATATGTAAATTAGCAAGTTGCTATCTAGGTACATAATTTATTAGGCACAAACATATATGGAAAATTGCATTTAGAGTCTCAAGGCTAAGTCTAAGTAGCATGTTTCCTAGTAGAACATTTAATTTTTTCACATGGTTGCTGAAAGGGGCCATGAAGCATGCCAAACAGGCACTTAATAAGGATCTAAGTTATTTTTTCAGCTCTGAGTACTCAATTTATATGTCCTAGTTGGCAAATTGTTCTTCCAACATTCTTCTCTCATTTAAAAGTGTATTTATCCCTAAATAAGGCATACTGTAATGTCTCCTAGTATGAGTGCTGGGACTCAACACACCTTTGTTTAGCACCTTAACTGGGAGACTGCTCTCCTGTCCTGGTAATTGATGGAAAGAGGAATAACTTCCCCAGGTTGTGTCTCCCTCCCCTTTCTGTATCTGAGGGATCTGTGCGCTTGACTTCAATTCAGTGACCAAAGTCAACGAGGAGAAACCGAGATCCATATCTTTTGGGAACAAGCTATATTTGGATAAATATTTATTGCTTGAGGGAGGCCTTTTAATCGTAATGAAAATCAAGTCAGTCCCAATTTGTCAACAGATGTGTTTGATATACAGTTTTAGTATTTTATAGTAGAAATGCCTCAGGCAAATACCTGTCCTCACAACTCTGACCAAATGCCACAGATATTCCTGCATTCTCACAGGCAGGGACAATTTTCTGTTATTTACCCCATATTCTATTCTTCTTTCTTGTATACTCCAGTTTTAGATATGGTAATGAGTCACACAAGAAAGAAGAAGTGAGAAAGATGTTTTATCAAACTGAAAGCATGTCACTGAATTTACTGCTTTCATTTTTTTAACATAGAATTGATGTTAAAAATATTCTGCTTAGAGAATGAGGGCTTTGGACTTTATAAGTGCTGCCCTACTGCATAAGAAACAATATTCACAAAAGTATGTGAGTAAAAGGACTAGAAGATATTTTTTAAATTACTTATTTGAATTTGTAAGTATTATTGTTGTATCTAACATATTGTATAAAAATGAAAGACAGTGGGGTCATCTCAGAACACTTGTCTCCTCTTGTGACATAGGCTATTATATCACAAGCAAGCAACTTCTTAGACTTCTACTAGCTAAACCAGCAATATAAATTAGAAATAAAATTTTAGTTTTCTGGTCATTTTCTTCCAATACTGCTGACAGTGTGCTGGTGGGCTTAAAAAGAAATCATCATTTTAGACAAAGCTAACATGGGTTTCGCTCCCTCAGAAAGGTACAGAAAGAGATGCGGGAGAAAGAATGAAACTGAATTCATGGTGAAATAGGGAGTACACGTATCTGAAAGGATTCTTACTGCTGACAGTACTAATGATGCCATTTCCAAGGACTGAAGTGCTGCTGCCTTTTCATACTCAGCTACTGTGAAAGGGAGATTGGACTAGATAATGCTCTGAAGCATATCTGAGAACAATCACTTTTATCCCAAAGAAGGTGAAAAGAGGATAAGAGGAGAAAGGAGAGAAAGATTACTTTGCAGTAAAGGAGATAAGGGAAACAATAACCAGATTTACACCATTTTTTCCTAAAGAAAAAAAAAAATCACGCAGTGCTTCCCCAGGAAGTACTTGGTCATGTTCACATATTGACTGCAACTTCCTAAGGATAATCATGAATATATTTAAATTGAGCAGTGAGCTTTTCTTGAAAACTCAGATTTCTTAGTGGTTTCAAGCTCTTCATCACCTCTGAACAATTAATTTAATAAAAGGTTAAAAAGAAACCCTTTTGATTTTGCCTGGAAATGGAGAGCTGGAGCAGGCATCCACGCTACACAGGGGCACTGGCAGCCACAGAGCTCAGGCTGTGCATCAATGTGTGAGCCTTTTCCCACCAGCAGGGAAAGCTGCCTGCTTGGCTTTGCAATGGGAAGGAGGAGGAATGTAGAGGAATAGTCAGGAGAAACTGAGAGATGGTTTAACGAATTGCTCCTCAGTTCCCATCAGCCTGAGTTTCTTTATGACTCACTATAATTCCACCCCCTCAGCAGCATATGGGAAGAAACTTAGGTTGATCCAAGATGATTAGTTACTCTTTTGACTTCAGCTCCAAATTATTTCAAGACCCAATACCTGGACTCACGTAAACCTGGCTTTAAGTACAGAAGTGAAAGACACTAATTGATTTTTGGATAAAAACAGAACAGATCAGAGTGCAGGAGACTGGTCACCCAAGGCTATAACAAGGTTTATGACTGACAGAATAGCAAAGAAGACCATGCAATGTCTATGACAAAAACATGCTTTTGGAGGTCTGAAACACTCTGTGTGGGCAGATATTTTGGGTAAATGGCATCAGGACTTTAGTGGACTGGTCTGTCACTCTATCTGCATACTCAGTGCAGATGTATACACAGCACAGAGCATATGTAAGAAAGGCAAGACAAGCTTCGTGTAATTTAGGAAAAAAATTAATGGATACAGGGGCACATTCAATTCACACATTTGCTTTGTGAACCATGCGGCCTCATTCTGTTCTCAGTTTTGAGGGTTCTGCAAACCAGTGCCATCTGAGACAGGCAGAGCAGACACTTGGCAAGTGTAACTAATACAAACAGAAATGGTGAACCCAAATGTGAAAAGTTGTTGCAGTATTAGTGGCATAAGGCAGGCACACATGAGACCTGCCCTGCATTTTCTTCTCAGCTATGATGTGTCACCAGCCAGCCTGGCACAGCTGCAGCACAGATGTGCTGTATGCCATGCTGATGGCATACACTTCCCCACTCTGTAAGATACACTGTATTCTCTGTCGCTCAGCTCAGATTCCAGCAAGATAAATGGCTGGGTAGAGGGGACAGATGCTATTATTGCCCTGGTAGATGGAAAATAGAGGCTAAACTGTCCATCTTCTCTGGTGGCAGCACCTGACCTCTCCACCAGTGCATGGACACAAGCTGGCCATCAGCCTGTGAATACCTCCTGGATTAATTGCAGTAGAAAAGCTTTGGTGGCTGGCAGTAAAATCAAAACAACACTTTCTCTGCTGACACCCTTCAGAAAAAAAAGAAAAGGGTTTTATTCGATGTGATGGTGATAGAACAAGATATTTACTAAATAATTTGTTAATGATTTTGCATTCAGTTTATATAGAGAAATGTCACCTTCCGGGTTGTGCACATACTGCTCAATTTAACTGCTCGTTGGGCACTTGCTATTCACAGCATGTAGCTGTTCACACAAGGCACAGGGTGTTCTTCCCCATTGCCTTGCAAGATTTCTGGAGCATTTCGGACAGATTTTGTAGATTTTTCTCAGACTAGAAGAGTGGCTTTAATTTAGCTTGACCTTATGCATACCACTGTCCATAGCTGATAGAATGTCCACATGCAAATATCAGTATTCATATGAATACCAAAACACAGTATGGACAAACTCCCCTCTTGCCTTAAAAATATCAATGAAACAAATAAAATTGCATCAGGAAGCTGTTCATAGTCTGAATGAGCAGTGTTTGAGACATGCATTATTCAAGCTGTTCTCTCTTAGACATGATAGTTCACCCTTTTCAATGCTCTGTTCCCAGATGCTAAATTCATCAGGCCATGGGTAGTCAGTTGTAAAATAAACTGGACCCTCCAAATACAACCCCAACAATGCACTTCTATGTTAATGTAGTCGCATATGATGGACCTAAGCATGTGGAGTCACGTGAATGAAATAGAAGGCATTCAACACATGTCTGCATCTTCCTACAAGTGGAAAAATATTTCAAAAGAATCAGAGAATCAGCACATGGGCTGGTTTTGGCTGTCAGGGAAATATGTGCCATTTTGTGTAACTAATTTATACTCAAAATAATACTTGGGGACTAATGACTGCAAAAATATTCTTTCAGCACAAAATCTGGAGCAAGATCGACATATAATTGACTTGAAAATGTAAATACCCTGATCATCTTTTAACATGAAACCCAGGAAACAAAGTTTCCTCGAAATTCAGTAAGACTTTGGTCTCTACATGCTTACAGATAGTGCTCCAGATAATTCTGCTGATAGAGGAGATATTCACAAACATTAACTTGAGCCCAGGGAAACAAGCCATTGGAGTGCTGCCTACAGGAACGTGCATTTTCCTGCTGATGATGGAGGGAGCCTGGGGATATTAGATTTAATAGATAACCAACCTCCACAGTGCCATTCAAGATATTGGCCCTGGTTCACTCTTGCCATTCAGATGTAATTTCATAATGAAACAATGATAACCAAAAAGGGCCTGTAACACTTCTTTGCAATGGCAAAATGAAACAGATGCACATCCTCTGCCAGGTGCTTGTTGGACCCTCTTGGAAGGGGTCCAAATAATTAGCTACTCACCAGATGGGTAGCAAAGCACAAACAATTTAATGTGTCTTTTGGGTACAGACAACCCTGACTTTCAGTGATGTAATAACATTAACATGTGACAGCATTTAAGTTGTCAGCAATTTGAGAACTTAATTTTGTAGTTTGCAATCTGCAATGGTTTTATTTTCATTAACCAAACACCTACAGAAAGGAGACCAAAAATACAGCTGGCAGAGGGATAAACTCTTTCCAGTGGGATGTGGATATTTTCCTTAATTGCCAGTAAAGGACCTGAGACACCAAAAAACAAACTGGAAAACACCACTAGCATGTAAGAAAGCTATTTTTAGCATTTTTAGTACTTTGTAAGATTTTCAATGTCTGTGACTAATAAAAAAAAAAGACTGGGAAATTTTATCCTCTATCCCAAAAGATCATGCGAAATATACAGCAGACCAGACGTGGTGATTGGTTTATAATTTGAGAGCAATCACTGAAATAACCTTCAAAACGTGTCTCTGAGCTTCATTGGCACCCAAAGCATGACCTGACAGAGACAATTGAAGCTTTCCAGAGAAGAATTACTGCTGGGAGCTTATTTATCAGCCTGAGGCTTCCCATATTTGCTAGGATGAAGGATTGAGAAGGTTTTTGGACCAGTGCAAAAACGTATTGGAGATGAGCAAAAACAGCCTCTGTAGCTGCTTTTTCTTAAATAAATAATGTGAAGACTTCTGCCTTCAAGTGGAAGTGGCATATATTTTACTTAGAGCACAAGTTGTTGAGTCAAGCTTTATTATTCACCTGAGCAACGTTGCCAAGTCTTGTAATTTCCTCACAGTATTAGGTGTTTTTTCCCAGAACCCCGGGCCTTTGAGTCATGGATTATATGTGAATTTCAACTTCCCTCTCAATGAATAAATAAAAGCAATTTTCCAGCTTTTCTGATTATACACAAATATTTGGAAAACACAAATGCGGGAGCCAAAAGGCTTCAAAACCAGAAGACAAACAATGAATGTATCATCTCATAAAAGGCATAAAGAATATTAAGTCATTGCATTATTCCTGGAACCTAATACCTAGTTTCTAAAGCCTCACTGCTAGCAAAACTATCTGTGTAAAATCAAAATCCCATCCAGATTAATCTCACTGCTTGCCCTCCCCAGTCCTCTCTGAACTTTTAGGTCTGTGGAGTTTGCTGGCCCAACTGTATTCTCCATTTGAATGATCCCATTTATCGCCACAGAAATAGTTGTTGTTCCACAGTGGATTATGATTGGAGACAAAGACCCAGAAAAGATCTTGATTCATTTATTTCACTATGGTTTCTTTAGTAATAAACCAGTAAAACATTTACAGGCAAGGTCAGTACCAAGCACAACCAGATTTGTTCATTACTTTCTAAGCTCTGCTCCAAGCCCATCAAAGCTTCTGATCTCCTTCCATGAGTTTTGAATAAGACCCTTTAGAGGATCATGTTCATAAATATCTGTCTATTAAAGTAGAAAATCTTTAATATTTACCAAATAGATTTTTATAATTAATTTTTATTTTTGGTCAATACACCAATAGCGTTTAAGTCTCTCCAAAGAGAGATATAATAAATAAAGAAAAACAAAATTTAAAAAAAAACCCCAAGTGCTAATAAATTAAATATATGCTTAAAACTCTTGTCGATAAAGCAACCAAATCAGTATCAAAACAACAAATGGATCCATATATTGGGATAAATAATTTTAGCTAGTATTTCTTTGAGATTTCTTTTTTAGAACATAAATTCTTTTAAAAATAGTTCTTTATACCTATTCATCCAAGAATTTCACTTTAGCATCACCCATGAAAAGGGATGCTAAGCGTTCAGATGAAATAAGATCACTTAGAACAAATTTCCCCTGAAGGCTAAAGTGTGCCATACTGGATATTTTCTATCTTCCAGATCTTGGCTTAACCACTAACTACACTCCTGTTGCTTATCACATGACTGTGGATTAATATTAAACAGACATTGGATATAAATATTAATACGTAATCATGCGTATGTGTGTATAAAATATACATATATTCAAATCATAGGAGCCTTGCAATTTCAATTGCAGAAGAATTTGAAAAGTACGTATTTGAAGAGTCGACTGAAATTAATTTCAAATGGCACAAAAATAAGTCCCAAGAACATCTGCTGGAACATACGGCACAACAGGATGTTCAGTATCATGCCATAATAGTACACCTTGGGTGCAGCATGAGGCATGAAGCCAAAAGGCACATTTAGAGGAAAAAAAATCTGGACAGAAACAAATTAAATACCTAGAATTTTACTTAATAGATATATAATAGTAGTTTCCTTTTTAGTTTATCCTCTACATAAAATTAACAAGCCACACCACAGAGTATTTCAAGAAATCCAGTGTCTTGTAGAGAGATTGCTTTTTTAATTAACATACTTCCATATATTTTTAACAGTGCCCCTTTAACCAAGGAGCCTAATACCTATTGTCTTTAAATCACCTGGAAATCAAATAAAACATTTATCTGTGGCTCAGAGTTAGACCAAGACATCACAGGGATTCATGGAGACTCTCACCATGGAGAGATCAATTGGAGAGTAGAGGGGCTTCTTTCTGCCTTTCTACCATCTACCTGATGCTACCTTGACTTCGTAGCATCAGGACGCTGTGGAAGGATTGCGTGTATAAAAGGGGTGGCAAACTGCACATCAGACATCTCACTGAGCAAATAATGACATGTCCCACAGAGCGAGAAAAATATAATTAAGTTCTTAGGCAAAAACAGGAGAAAACATTTTGTCATCATCCTAGCAGACTTTTATCTTTCCTATGTTTTCACATAAAGGTTTGTTTTGCATCCTAATTCTGCAATTTATAACAAAATGCTCATTTAAAACAACAATTCAAGACTGTTATCCCTTGAAAAGTCTCAGGAATCACAGTTGTCTTTTTTCTGTACCCCTCAGAGACAAGATAATTGCAAAATCTTTCCAAAACATGTGATTGCTCCAATGTTTTGTAAAAATAGAAACTTATGTGGTATTTAGGGATGAGGAGGGGGATGCAGAAAGCTTCTGAGCAATGGAAGACATTTTGGCAAATACCAAGTTACTCAGTTTAAAATTATATTCTCAATATCAACTTCCAGACTGATCTCATTACATTTAATTAGTGACTCTTCCCACACCTACTTATTAATTGACTGTGGCCAGCCACATGGTCAGCAGGTTGGTACCTCCGTTGACCTAACTGGGGTTCTAATGCAGTGACAGAGCAGTCACTACCAGCTCCTGGATCTAGTGTTAGAATGTCAGAGGCTGCCAGAGGGAAGAAGGGAATAATAAATTGCTATCTGTGTTGACTGATTATAAGACATACACAGGGTAACAGAGCAACAAGGGAGATTCATGATTAACATTAGATAATTATTCAGATAAGGACACAGAGTCTTGAAGTCTCAATCTTGTTATGCCACGAATCTTACTAATAATGTCTGCATAAAAGAGACCTTGAACTGCTATTTCATTGAACCTAATTTTCTGCAGTGGGCAGGTCTGATGAGAGAAAGAGTCTGAGTCTATGCTTCAGAAAGGAATTTTGTGTCAGCTACACATTGCATTTGTGAGCATGTGTTGGTGTGTGCATGTGTGTGTGTTTAAGATTAAGAGGGGTGAACCTAACGAGAAAGTGGGCGAATTGATGGAGAGAGACATAATAATAAAATATGAAGACCATTAAATGTCTACTAAAATAAATGAACTCAAGGTAAAATATCTGGAATCTGTTTTCACATTCAAATTAACTGAAGATGAGGACTGCCCTTGATGTGTGAATTGCTATGAATAGCTTCCTGAGGACAGTCTGAAGCCAAAAAATCATTAAAGGCACTCAGAGCACAAATGCCCTGAATAACTAAGCAAGCATGCCTAGTACTTTGAACAAAAGCTATTTAAAATAAGAGGCTAAGTAAAATTATGGAAAAGCCAAATGACTGATCCTGCAAAATGTTTTCATGATTCATTTGTAATTTCATCTTTCTTTGCCAAAACCTAGAAACCTATACCATTAGAAAGGTACTTGTTTCCAGCTCCAATAAAAGTGTTCTGGACTATGCACAGTGAATGAAGAGGCTAAAGCCTTCAAGTCCCACCTTAGTCAGTCATCAGGGATTAGTAGGTGGGGGAGAAAAAGTGTGTTAGGATATATCCTTCCCTATCCTGCAGCAGCCCCACTCCTGGTTACATTCACATCTTCTTGTTCTCAGCAACATGCTGGAGCCATTCAATCCTGGCCATTATTGGGATGGATCCAACAGTGCAGCACAAAATATATGACACTTAGAAGGCATTCAGCTGCTGAAGTAAAAACAGATTAGAGGGTGTCAAGGTTAAACAACTGAACAACCTATTTTAATATGAATGAAAAATTTCTATAAATAACAAACTTTTCTGTCTTGTCTTCCAACTTTTATAGATAAAAACTCATTTCTAAGACAAAAAGAAACATTTCTGGGGAAAAAAACAGTTTACTGAGTTGATACTGATGAAAGAAAGAAGGCATGATATATGGTGGAAAATGTTTCAAAACAAAAATAAATTCCTTGCTCTTGTGTTTTCCCTTCACCATAATTGGGTCAGACAGCCCTTCCCTTTACAGGAACACATGTAAATATAGGTTTGAAAGTGGTCAGTATAAGGCATTTGGTCACAGTACAATCATCAAGCCATCTTGCCATCTGAGTTTTCTGCCAAAAAAAAAGGATGCCAGACAGCCACAACTCTCTTTTGTTGCCATGGTGGAAGAATGTGCACCCACATATACTTTTTAAAATGTTTCTCGTTTGAAACAATCAATAATCTGAGGACCAGAAAATAACCAATGGCTTGGTATTTCTGTCAAACTTGACAGATATCTTGGATAAAGTGCAGTTTATTTTGCTCCCCTTAACATGCAACAAACATAGGCTGTAACTTCAAGATAAATCTGAGATTAAATACTACGATTGTGGTAAAGTTCCTAAGAAAGCAAGTGGTATAAATGTCTCAAAGATCAGCATATTCCCTGGGAAAAATGAGCTCGAATTTAAAATTCTAAAACCACTTGGTCTTGACTCAACTCACCAATGTTTTCCAGATGCAAACTATTTAGGCTCTAAATGAATATATGGTCCCTAAAAAAATTAGTTGTATGCATCTTTCATGCTCAACTGCAGTCTAGGTCTCTACAGAGAGGCCTCCAAAGAAAGTGTGGCACAGCTCTATCCAGATCCTGATTTCAGCTGAAAACCTGGAAAAACTAAGTACCATTAAAATGACTGCAGAAACTTTCACCACATCTCTATCTACATATAACAGGGGCCTGTTGTGATATGAGGTCTAGTCCCCTGCTCTTGTTCTCATCATGATTGGTGAAAAATTACGACAAGTCACGTTTTCACAAGCCACAGTAACAAGATCATGTGTCAAAGGTAAAATCAAGTGGACAGTGTAAAAAATCAGATAGTAATTACAGAGAGTTGGGTCAAATGCCCAGATTAGGTTACTTGTCTTAAGAAGTGGGAATGCACAAGCAAAGGCACACTTTTATCCTTCTGTTGAAACGTCTTGGCCTACATTTCCAAAGATGAAAAGCAGAGATAACCTCTGGTATACTCCTGGAAGGCCTGGCTGGAGAGTCTTGCCTGGTGGGGACTTTGAAAGAAACCATAGAAAGTAACACACTTTTGTTTTCCCAAATGCAGCTGCTACCCAAAAGAAACTTAAAAGCAAACACACACAAACATACACGTGTGCACACAAAGCCACCAAGAACTTGTTCTACCCAAAGTTTAAAATTGTGAGCAAATCCCCAAGAGGTTTGATTCAACCAAGCACATGAGCAAGGCCCAAATCACTGATCCAGAGTCTCTCTTCCTTGGCAGGAGGAACAACTGGAAGCCTTGCTCTCTGTTTCAGCTTGATCTGCTTCATTCTATTTACCAAGACTTCTGCGTCTGCAGAGTCAGACCTCAGCCAGACCCTTTCATTTTCCTGCAAATTTTCAGCAACTATAGATAAAGCACTGTATGATCTCTAGAGTGTCTTTCCCAAACCCATTTATTTCTCAACTTTCTGAAGTGTAGAAATTCCATCATGCTACTCCAAAGGGAATGGGCCTGGCTGAATTGCAGCTTATAAGAAGCTCATGTGCTCTCACTGAAGGATCTGCAGAAGTTTTCATTAAAAAGAAAAGTTCTGTGAAAATATTCCTTTTATTCAAGTCACTCAGTAAAAGTCACCAACTTTCTTAATCTTAGAAAACAAGTCCATTTTTCTTCAAGCTGTAAGCTTATTGTTAAATGTTAAGACTGTGATTACATCTCCACCCTGTGAACAACTCAATTATTCCATGTAAGAAACTCCTATTTTCTTGCAGTTGCTTGCTTGCCATTTAAACTCAATGTCTTTTCACCAGGTGGGTTTTTTTAAAGTTCTTTTTTGTATGCATTTTATTCTAATCCAATGTCCGCCTAAGATATTGTCATATAATTTTGAAATTCTTAGCTGAAGAGAAGCTAAGCAGAGTCCTGTGTGTACTGTGCATCAATCAGATCTCAGACTCCAGAGAATTTTGTCGTGGCTTGTTTTCTTTAATTCATTCAGTAACAACAATCTGAAAAAGCAAACTAGTGAGAGAAGATGATGACTGAAGTGATCATTACAAAAGCTTATGAAAATTCAAACTATCCAGTCTGACCACTTACAACTGTGGCTGAACCCACCAAGTGATGTCTTTGTATAGGCAGTAATGCACGATTCATTCTTACATTTATTAACAGATTTTCAGAAAAGGCCAAGCAGGCACTGACTAGAAACCAAACTGTGAATCAGTAGGTGCCAGACCTAAACTGTCTGCATTAAACAAAACTATAACCATTTAAAAACAAAACTGTAAGCGTTTAAACAAAACTATTCTTAATAAAAAGAATATATAAAATGACTATATATAAATTTTGCGTGTTATAAATTGACCCTGTCCTTCTAAGACAAGATGGGTCCTGCTCCTTGCAGGCTGCCCTTTGACAGAGGGACAAGTAACAGTGTTTGGCACTGTGGGTGCCTTTTCTTTCTCTTGCTGTTGACAATAACAGTTCTCGATGTTCACAGGAGGCAGGTGTCAGAAGCCCTGCTCTATTTCCCTGGGCTTATCACTTCAAATGAGATTTGATGAGACAATTAATGTCTCATCACAAGGTCCAATATAATTATGAGAATTTGATCTCTAGAACAAATAATGTGATTTTTTTTGTGCTTAGGCACCCCAAGGGTCTGTATGCAGACTACATTTATTTTAGTGTTGCCATCAAGAAGACAGGGTGCCCTCTGCCTGCCAGATTTAATTCTGCTTAATGACTGCTTCAAACATTACAAGAGCACAAAATAATGCAGCATTTCTTTTATAAAACAAATAATTAACTTCCTGATTATAGTACTATGAACAAGGGTTTGGATTTGTCTCACCTAAGTGGGAGAGTGGATCATTGTCAGCTCCATTCATGGTCGGTAAAAGAAATGAGCATTTCTAGAACATATTTAATATGATGTTTAGGCCTAAAAGGTGTCTGCTTCCCTACACTGTTTTCAGTGGACTGTAAAGGATTCTACATCACTAATTCAATGATGAATGTCCATGCTACTAAAAAAAACAAAACAAAATGAGACAAAATCCTGGAGCATACTTAAACATGCGGTTATGTATGGATGTTTCAAACTTTTGTTCCTCCTCAGATGCTCTGCTGTCTATTCAGCTTTACTCCCACCTCAGCTGGTCCTGGGGCTTTCTTTGTACATACACTTGAGATATTTGTAATCTTCATTTGCCTTTAATCATTTACCCCATATGATTTCAGGATCAGCATTTAATCTAGGCATGAATGCGTTATCTTAGCATCATCCCCTTCTTTGCACCCTGGGCATTGAGGTCTGATGTACAAGTACTTAAAGTCAGAGATTTCTTTGAATTTTCAATCATATTTCTAGCCCATAATTAACACTTTCCTTCTGGTCTAAGTGGCTTCTTTTGAAGTGATGACATTTTCATGACTGCTGTAATATCTGAAAACGGTGGATCATTGAAGCATCAACTGTACATTCCTCTCATTACATCTGTTAGTTCCAAACAACTGACAATTTCTCATAAAGGGTAAGACATTAACATAACATTAACATGTTAATAATATAACTGACACATTTGGCCTTTAGGAAGCTTTTCCTGGACTCCACTCCTCAACTCCCACTTTTTATCAGTTTTTTCATCACAGTTTCCTTCCTTACAATAGTTTTACAAACAAAATTAAAAATATAAAGCAAAAGCTAAGCCAAATGTTCTTCCCTGTTCAATGACTGTTCACAGTTCACAACCACTCTTCAAAAGGCTCTCCCACAACCCTTATGTCTGGGTTTGGTATTAAGCTACCCACTAAAGCAGGTTGGGATGTTGCAGGCAAACCACACCAGCTTGTTTCATACACACAGCAGACAGAGATGAAGAAGCATCACTTGGCATCATTTTTTGCAGGGAGGAAAGATGGAGAAGGAGGACACACAGCCAAGTCCACCCCGCCTCTGCTCATTTGTTCCCAAGGTGATGGCCATTCTCAAATGCCACGCTAGTGTGCATATTGTAGAATTTTACAATCCTCCTTTTCCCCCAATCTTACTTCCATTTGCACTGTGCAACCACTAGTTGCAGCATTTTGCAGCCTCCCTACTGCAGATCATGGGCCTCTGGGCACCCAACTTGCCCCTTCCTCATCTATTCCTTCCTTACCTTCTGAATTCTTGCTTGACTCCCACCATTAGCAATCAGTGTTTTATATCTATAAAAATAAATCAAATTTATTTCCAAGGGCAATTAATAACATTTAAACATTTTAAAAAGGGAGGGAACCTGTATCTATAGCCAGATTTACATCCAGACTTCAGAGCTCTTAGGCTTTTTTGTTCCTTTGCCACAGCTTGTAAGTTGGGAATAGATGTAGGAGGCATATCAAAAGGGCATTAAGTGAAAGTGTGTTGCATATTTTCCCACCTGCCTACATATACTTGTATCACAAAAGAACTATTTGACAGGATGGGCAAAAGATAAATCATTGATACTGGTGATTCGTTCTACTGACTAATGATTTTCATATGTCTGTAAGCTACGAGTGATTATTCATTCTGTAGCTACACATGAAATCTAACAGACCTCCAAGATGCTAATTAAGGAAAGTGAAGTATATTCATATAATCATATACATTAGAGATCAATATGACAGGTTGCTTTCCCCATCTCTAGTAAGCACTTTAGAATAAACCAACAGAGCTATTTGTAAGATAAATACATGCAACAAGAGATTTAGCACTGTCAATTAGCTTTTAAATGCAGTAGAAATCACTCTACAACACTTTGATATTTGTTCATAGCAGTATGAGACTACAGGACTTTGACAACAAGTAACCCAGTAAAAAGGAATAAGATCTCTTTGCACTCTATGAGCATTGGAGAAGCACAGCGAAGTTTATATTAGTATATCACAAATGTGAAACTGGGACACAGGCTCAATGCTAAATTAGAACAGCAGCTGGTATCCTGTTAGCAAGTAAAGTGTGTTTGCTTGGGGAAAAAAAAGAGACCAATGCAAAATCAAGCCATGCAAATGCACAGAGAACAATCAGTCAGAAAAGGATCTGTGAACCACACTGCACATTTCAGCTCGTCTCTGTACTGTGTGACACGTCATTTCACAAAGAAAAAAAATATTGGGGGGGGGGGTCAGATCATATTCCCTCATCTGAATTAAGAAGAAAGGATTTTCCTCTATAGGCGATCTAAAAATTATCAAAATTTAGACTCTGACAGGTTTGGCCATGTTTTGCATTCTATTTTCTTTCTTGCATCATGCAGATCTCAATGAAGTATGAGGCAAAATTTCATATTTTCCTATGTAACGCAGAATAATGTGGTAAGCAGGCAGAATGCACCAAATACTTTCAGTTATATTTCACACAAAATTTTTCACTATTTATTTATTCAAAAACAGCCTTTTAACAATGAACAAAAGAACAACAAACTTTTAAAGCTGTGCTTTCTTCTTTGACTTCCTCCCACACCATCAAGTTTGCACAAAGTGAATTGGCTACTTGAACTCCTGTTCAAGACAGTGACAGATAAAAATGTTTTTTTTTTCAGACCAGCTGTCTGAGGCCACTTACACAGCTATTGAACAACTCCTATTATGTCCTCTCTTTTCAGCTCTTTCCCCCTATTGCCATGAGTTTTCCAGTATTTAATAGTTTCTGGGGAAGGCGAAGTCCTGAGGAGCTGCAGACATAGAGAAAGACATCTAACTTTAGCCCAGTGAAGCCCCAAGAATAAGTGCTGAAGTTGGCAACCAAAGCAGTGAGTACTTAAGATATCTATTGTCTAGTAGTCTAATTTGCTTTGCCTAAACTTCAATATTTGTAAGATATTCTGAGTTTAATTATTTTAGGAAGAATCCAAAATAATCTGAGATTCTTCAGGATACATGAGCAGACAATTTTAATTTAAATTTTAGATTTAACTTGCACAGGCAAAACAGCTCCAAAATTAGAAGGAAATAGAGGAATGGGTACACAATCCTTACATGCTCAATGACAAGGATCATGAAATTGTTCTCACATTCCTGGCACTGGATAGAAATGCAGCATTTACTCTCTCAACCCTTTCTTGCAGCACTGCTTGCCCTGTTGATAAATATCCACTTTAAAGGCTTTCATTATGTTGCTGTAGTGATTTTGCACACAATGAAAACCTAGAAATCAGGTTCTAAATAAATCCAATTCCTGTGCAGAGTCTCAGCAGCTCCCAGTGACTATTGGGCAGCAGAAATCTCAGCCAGAGGGATGGCTCAGCTCTCCTCCAGCGTGGTGTCACAAAACACACCTCACTTGGCTAAGGAGGGTTACATTTTCCCATATGAAGGACTGTAACCCTCTCCTACTTCTATCTAAGAGCAAAATGGGCTGGATTGGCTGGAATGTGATCTTTGATGGTCACATTCAAATTGCTTACTTAGATGCTGTTGGGGCATCTAAGACCAAGAGACCTGTTTTCAAAGCCATGAAATGTGACTTCTTGCACACTTGGTAAGCAGAAGCTGGGAGGCAGGGATGACATTAGAGATAAGTTTTTGAAGGAGAAGCTCTCAGAGGCAATTACATGCCTCCAGTGACCTGCATAGCCAATGTCCTCCAGCACTCTATTAAATATAATGGTTACATCCCAAACTGCCACCCATCCCTGCCTGAATACAGATCTGAGTGGATTTGCTTCCCTGGATATACTGTGCAGCACCAAAATGGTGTGTTGCTCCTTCATAAAAACTAAAACAAAGAAAACTTAATAGAACTCTGATTTGGTGATTTAATAACCAAATGATGGTTTTAATTCATCTGTTCTAGGTATGTAGAAGACTTTAAAATATTGTTGCACATTGATAGACTATGGTAGTGAAGCCAAAACACCTGTATAAAACCTTTGGTCTCAATAGCCTCATTAACATTGCAATGATTAAGCAATACCAGAATAGTGGGAATTTTCAATTTCATAAAGATGAAAAATTTATCATACTTTACAAAAGTTGAAAATATATCAAATATTCATCATCCTTTCCTAATTTTTGCAGAACACAACTTCCACCCTATCAATAATAACTAAATTGCATGCAAAAAGAATATATTGACTACAATTCCATCAACACATTTTTTAATGTTTCCCATATGTGGTTAACTACTGCCTTTCTGGAACATGTTATAATTCCATGTAAAATGCATGGAGAATGGTGGGTTCATTTATCATAGAGCAATCATGCCAGTATATCCATCTAAGTACTTAGCCTCCTTTTCTCCAGAGATGATGTGGTTGAGGATATTTTAAAATGTCAAACTGAAGGGCTGCTGCCTAGTTTGAAAGTCAGGAAGGGTGACTGCAGGTAAAGACTTCAGGACAGGGGTGAGAACATTTAAAATAACAGTAGCACATCAAATCTCATCTCAGAGAACAAATTGATCTACAAATAAGAATGAGGAAGAGTGATCTGCATGACTGACACATTGTGTTAGCTCAAGAAGAACAAGTTTGGCATGCTTACTGCATGATTGAAGGTCAATATGCCTGAAAAATGATAAAAAGGTTCTGGACTCAGAAAAAATAAAAGAGATATTAAGGCCAAGGATGCGTAACTAGCCCAGGTAACAATAAAGTATCTTTAGAATTAATGTTTGGTATCAGAGTGCCATCCTATAATGCCTACAGTCCATTTAGAACAAACGTTTGGGCGAAAATCCTCAGTGACGCACAACAGGCTATTATGAAATAGCATTTGCCTGAATATATTTGCCTTAAAGTGCCTCAGATTGTTGCTGCAGTGACTTTATTCAATAAAATGTATTTAAAGTTGGTACTGAGAGCTTTTGAAAGTAAAAATTGCTGCCAGGTACCCAATACTGCTTTTGCACAGCTCCTCCAGTTTCTACATGAGCAAGCTGAGGCAGACCTAATTGTGCTAGCAGAACAGAACTAATTCAAGTACAAACAGCTTAGCAGGGGCATACGAGGGTACTCAAATCACTCTCAAAGGCACCAGGTTGGGACAGATATGAAAGAGCCACAGTGATTGGAGATGCTGCCATTGGAAAACTGCTTAAAGCCTTTATGCTCCTATGTCTGTATCTTCATCCACACTAAGATTTAAGTTTACCATTAAAACTGTCCATAGCAAGTAGAGAAGCAGTAAAATAAACCACAGGAGCACTTTGATGTGGAAGCAGGAGAGGGACATCACAAACAACAGTATAACTGGACCAAGACACTTCCCTGTCATACAGCTCCCAAACATACTAACAGATAAAACAAGTTTTATATCTCCTCTACAACCTTTTGATTTCCTTGATTTTCAGCTCTGGGGCTTACAATAGAGATCAGACTGAGTACTTCAGGAATATATTAGCCTGTGCATCATGAGTTAAAATGAGAAGTCCTAGAGCAAGGAGCTGCTGCTGGAGGTCCAGGCTGGATCCTAAATCCAATCCTCTCTTTAAAGTGCTAATTCATCAGTACCTAAGTCCAGAATGATGTTTAACAGCTGTGTGGGAGACACTGGAAATGCCATGTTGAGCACTGGCCAGTGGTGGGTTGGAAGGAGTTGATGTGCTCAAAACAGTGGCTTTAGAGTCTGAGACTGGCCATCAGATTCCTCCTCAGTGTGGTCAGGTACTGCTGGCAGGTGCTCAGAGGAGAGGTGTGGCAAATATCTGGGCAGCTGCACAGCACAATATATTCCCCTAGCAGTTCAAATTAAAGCTTCTAACATATTTTCAACCTACTTCAGCATTCAGTCTACTTCCTGAGTTAAAAGTCATGCAGAAGGTTAAGGAAAGATTAAGTTACAGCACAATGTCCATGTTTTTCCAATTAATTTAAGCACTAAATCTGTGTTTTTGCTGCATTTTTATATCCTCCCTTTTCCAGCTTCTTGATAGCACTTCGGATCAGTACATAGCCTGGAATACAAAATAACTTGTCTTCTGTAACATTAAGTTTCCTACGAGCTTTACTATTTTAGTGCCATTTGGAATCATTCCCTCTGGCAATCCTTTCTTAATGTAAATGGTCCAAACTGTTCTCGCTCTAATGTGCTGCACTACAGAAATACACTGCAGACAGAGTTCAAGATATTCAAAAGGATAATTTATCAATAAAATTTAAGCTCACCTCAAGCAAACAAAAAGAAAGATCAGCATAACCCCGAAAAAGTGTTTACTTTCTATATTTTTACAGAAATTTTAAACTCAATGGTAATAAATGACAGTGTTCGTTTTCTTCCATTTTGTCCCACAAAACACTTTTCATACCTGGTATTCTGTCAATTCTTGTTTTACATCTTCTAGTTAAGATATCTAGTTAAGAATATGTAATGGCAACTGATACAAGTTATGTATATGCACTATCTATACAATATTACTCTGATTTGATTTTAATTACCTTAAGCATGTTGTCCTTTTTGTAACAATTACTAAAAATCCTATGTTTCTGAAAGCCTGCAGAAAGCAGCAGCATTAAAAAACAATTGCTTATACATCTATCTCATCTTGAAACAGAACTACATGAAATCATGAAAATAATTGAGGAAGGGCTGATTGACATATTTTTAAGTGTACACATGAAAGTGATACAGATCCAGAAAAAAAACCAACTAACAAAACCTCTTGAAAATCTGAGCAATAGAATTTAAGGCTATATTTGACTTGAGAACAGTCTGAGGAAATGAGCTGATGATCTGAATCATGAAATACCCACACTGAAATGCATTGTCTCATTTGCTGTCCTTAATGGAAATATGAACCTCCATGATCAAATGGCCAGATACAAAACCATTCAGTATTAAGAATTACTTGATATACCTAATATGGAGACAATTTTCAGATCATTTTAATGTGTAATTATGTAACAAATGGAAATTTTTGATCAGTGTTCTGACCTCACTGCACATACAGTTTCTCCCCAATTCTGGCAGTAGATATTAACTTAATTTAGATAAGGCTGCGTTGGATAGCAAAACTCCTTTTGAAGCTGCCATAGTTTTTCCTATTTAATCTATGAATGTGATGTTAAAAGAGCCCATTGCCACCTGAATTCCATAGAAGAAGAATTACTGATAAAGGTATAAACATTTCACTGAAAAATGGGTAGAGAATACAGCAAGGTTGCACAGTCAAATCCTCAGCTATTACCTGACTACCAAATCCATGCTTCCATGCAAGCAACTGTTTCCGTGCTGGACATGTACTCACTTGCAAGCTTCCTCTCAAGTAGAGCAACACCCTCCTCTCCAGCACACTGGATAACACTGAAGCTTTATTTGAGGAATTCAGCACTGGTATTATTGGAGTAAAAACCAACCAAATCCACTGTCTTATAATGGGAAGACCATGAGAGAGCTTAAGGTTAGAATTCATTTTGGACAATACTTTCATACTTGAAGGCTTCAAAATTAACTCCAAAGCAATAAATATTGTGCTATAATTTACAGGGCACCACTAAGACTTAGGATTTGTAAGCAGTTAGGAGTAGAACCTTGGTATCCTTACTTGCACTTACAAAACGACATTTTCATCCGTATGTCTTCAACATTTTTTGCAGTGGAGCATTTGCAGAACATCAGTGACAGTAACTGCGATAGAAGTGTCAATTTGTAGAGATATAACAAGATGACAGATACTTCTTCCCAAGAGATATCAGCTATTTATAGTAATGCCTTGTTCCCTGCCCATCTAGCCTGTTTCCACCATTTCTTTTCTAATTTCCAGCCCTTTTTCTGCCCTCTCCATTCCCTTTCTTCACCTATTTCATAATGCTTTTTACAATGTCTTGTCCTTTTCTCCCAGTTTCCATATATAATTTTTTCATACTTCCATCATATTATTCTGTCATAGCCTAAGGCAGGAATGACTCATCCCTGCACTCTTAGTCCTAAACCAACCTGCTACATTTTTATATGACATCATTTACAATAATCATCTTTTTAATTGTGTTTTAAGGGGGAGCTTCAATGAAATACATTACCAAGTGGCTTTAAAATTGCACAGGTCCAATAACAGGATTTCAAAAACAAAGTATATTCCCTCAATTAGCTGAACACACTAGACACAAATCTGTCTTAAATTTCCATTTCAGAAGTAAATTGACCTTTGCAGGTTGCAGTGATTCGAGGCTTGCTAGGTCACTTCACCATTGCTTTGCCTAATAAATACTCTTCTACTTATATATCCATATACAAAATAATGACAACCACTCTGACAACCAGTCTGTGATGTTCTACTGTGAAGATAAAAAGAAATCACAGGTGCATTTTCTTCTTCTTGTAACATAGTGAGTCTGATGATAGAAGGAAGAAGACTTTTCTACCTTTAGCAAGCCTATTTTACCTACAACAGACTTTTTCCACTTTTAAAAATGAAACATTCAGCTTGTCAAAAGTCATGCAAGTCTGATTAAGAAAAGACAGCTTATTGTGCAAAACTATTGCAGCCTCACCTTAGAATACTTTTCTGTCCATACAATTTTTTCTCCTGTGCTAAACAAGTCAGGGTGCACTGCCCCATGGAAAATCATTGCCATTTTCTTGGTGCAGAGTGAACTGGCCCAGATGCCCTGAAGTAAATGTACTCTGAATGACCCTAATAAGAAATGAAGCCAGAATATAACATCCTGATCTAAATGCAGACAAAGAAAATATTGCTATTTATTTTGTCCAGAACAAGATTATCCATGACCATCTTCAACACACTTTACACAGATATTCATCATCTTGTTCTCAGGAAAGAAGCTGCTTGAGTCTTCCCTACTCACAGGCAACATAGAAGAGTAGGGTCAGCCTACAACATTGTCTTCAAACCTGAGCCCTTCTGTAGCTCCCTGGCTGGACAGTGAGACCAGAAACTTCTAATATCACATTGCACTGTGTTGCAACTCATTTCACTATATCCCAGAGTGGGTCCATGAATAAAAACCTTCTACCTGGATCCCAGTCAACCCTTAGAGTAACTGCTGATCTGCATTACTTACTGCTACAGGAACAAAAATAATGCCTGTCAAACACTGACATTTAATATCTTCTGTCTGGGAAATGGAAGAAAAATGTAGTATCTGGAACAGAAGACAACCCAGAGTCAACATGTAAGTGGTGAGTATTTTTGGCTTCTAAACTAATGAGTAAATGGCATTCCTCTTCATTAAAATTCAAGCATGGATAAATAATGTATGGATCTACTGATACACAGAACTATTTTGAGTTGTGTTGGGTTTTACTTTCGGCACTCTTCTTTAATGTCTGCTTGTATAGTAGGAGAAGATCCATACAGGTAACTGTGGACAAGACAGTGACTGTTGACACACACCATTACCACATCCATGGTGTCAGGCCACAGATTTCCCAGAACCAGACACTTAATCCACAAGCTGGGATCTGGACAAGTGAAGCAGCTGAGGTTAGGAATCAGCCAGTATGCTGAGAAAGAAGAAATCAGAATAGGCAACCTGTCCCATAAATTCTGTATTCACTCACACTCTCTGAGATTTAGGCTTCTCCTAGAAGTCCAGCTCAGAATGCAATTCAAATCTGGCATGTCTCCTCCTGGAACTAGAGCCTAAATAATTCCTTTCTGTACACTCACCTCAACTGCCCTTCATTTTCCCCTTTTAAACTACCTAGAAGCAAACCCAGCAGGTTTTTCGAAACACCCACTGAAGACATCTCTGGGAGCTGGGGGGGAGCACTGTAGTGAGGGAAACTCAAGATCAGGTATGTTTGGGTAGCAGCTCATGCTCTACATGGCTGCAGGGCAATGCAAGACTTCTGGGATAATCAGAATGGAACATGCATAAAAACCTGTAACTAAGAATTTTTTTTACTCTCTTGCTTTATAATAAATATGATCACAAATGCAGAGAAATGCATGGGTACTAACAAACAACTAAGAAGGTCCTGAGTTTCCAACCCCACCTCTGAAAGAGAACCTATGCTCCTAAGCAACTTATTGAAACTAGTGGTATCTTCCTATGGGAAAAATAGGGCACATGCACTGCCTGCCTCCTACTGAGAAGAACAGCATTGTGTCTTTTGTCAAATAATTCTTTCTCCTCATATAGCTGGGAGAATGTTCTGTCATTTCTCTCGTTGACTAGACCAGAGCAGAGAGCACTTCCCAGACCAATAAGAGGCAAAACATTTACACAGAGCAGTACTGACTGTTCAGGAAATACAAATTAATATGGTCAACCACAGCTGGTTATATTATTCTGTAATACTGTTTTGATAGTCTTTGGGAGAACAGGTAAAGAGGGTCAGGAAAGCTCTATTTTACTTCCAGTCACAGATTTTGGCTTTCATTTTCTATTTCCTGGCTAGTGATAAGTGAGCTCTCATCTTTTAATCCCTTTGAACTCCCCACTTTGTTTTTTTCTGGCAGAAGTTAGTGTTCTGTGATCCCTGGAGTAGTTTTGAAACCCAGAATGGCTCTCTAATAAGTTAAGGACAGAATGTGTAGATGGTTTGCTCTTCAAGGATCATGGTACATTAAGTGGCTAATCTGAAGTTTGAAAACTTCAATTACTTTACTTTCAAGAGAATGGGCAGAACTCCTGAAATTACTTCACCCACAGAGAGGTTAGGGAAGCTTAGAAAGGACTCCATAAGGTTTCAGCAGTCTTATATCCTTAAGGAAGAATGGTTTCCAGAATTGAAGCACAAAAATGAGACCCAGGAGCCAATAGGTCTAATCCTGCTTCTAGCAGCGTGTATGGGTTTCACTTAAATTCACCTTGTCCTATATACATGTAACACATTTTTTACAATAAGTATTTACAATGTCTCATGAGTACTCTGCATGGAATGTGTAAAGGGTATTACTACCGTTCCAGGAAATGTGGATCAAATTATTCCGCTAAAAATGAAAAGACCCTTTCTGTCTGCCAGATAAGTTTTGATGTGTTTACCTAATCTCTTATCCTACTCCTTGGCACTTCTTCAAGATCTATTGACTAGTGTTGGTTACACATCCATGCCAGCACACTCTCTGGTATTCATTCCAGGGCCTGACACTTCTTAGGAAACTCAGTAAAAGACTTAAAGAGAATTTCTGGTACATTTCCATACGTAACCTTCACAAGGGATTCCCTACTCACTGGTTTAGCCATGCTGACCACCACAACAGTGCCATGTCCTTCTCCATAAAATGGATGGAATCTGACCATTAGGGCTCAAATGTGCTGCAATAAGGTGGGGTTTTTTTCAACATAGTTTAAGTAATGATCTCATCTTTTGAGAAACCCTTCATATTTTTTCACAACACGGTTTACATATAAACATCAATGTGAGACACTGATATAAAATAGAATACACAATTTGGACTGAGCTCTCACAGTCCACACTTTCTGGACTGTTGCCAAAAAGTGGCTGACTTCTTCACAGGCAGCAGATTAGATTCAAGCATCCAGCATTCCAACGAGACATTACCAATTCTAGAAGAATTTAAAAAGAAAGCAAAAATAAACTAAATGGTCAATGCAACTAAGCTCTGGAGAAATTCCACAGAAAAAAATAAGTAAATTAATAGAAATATAGCTACTTCTAAAGCATTCTCCTTCATGGAAAATCACAATGTAACTAACAGATATAACCCATTCTGTTATTAATAAAACCACCTCCTATCTAAGTTCATTACCCACCAGGAGCACACAAGAACACACACACAAAAAATCAACAAGACAATTTTAAAAATTTAAAAAAAAAAAGAGAGAGAGAATCCCACATTCACATGCAGATTTGTCTCTAAGTAGCATTTAAATAAGGCTTAACAGATACAATTATCAACTACCTGATGCGGAATGCATGGCAATGAAAAGGCTGTAAGTGGGGATTTGGGAACCAGGCAAGGAGAAATGTTGGCTGAGTAACTGGGGAGAACTGTCAGGCCTGTGATGTGTATCAGAACCAGGAATGGATTCCAAAGAAGTTGTACAAGACCCACCATTAGACAAATCCAAAATATTACTCTTACCTAAGTTTTCAATATTAGTAACAATATTGGGGAATCATGCAACCATACACATTTCAGAAAGGAGAAAAAGCCAAGAACTATTAATACATAAGAATGTTGGAAGTCACAACTTATTTTTGCAATTTTATCTAATGGGACTTTGAGTGGTAATAGAATTTCTCTTGGAACTACTCTAAATGACTTCAGCATTGATGCTTCCATTTCTTTCTCTTTTATTTGCCATCAAGAAGGTGTTCTCTGCAAATGAATGGGCCAGAAAAAGTTTCCTTGTTAATAAAAGCACACTTTTCCCAGTCTCACACTATGATAGATCCAGTATTTGATCTCTGCTTCACTCTATCCATAATTTTCTATGATTTTTTGATCATAAATAAGTCCACATAGAGAGATTTACTTCTGTATAATGAGTCTTAAGATACAAAAAAGCTCCACAACTTTATTAATGCACCAGTATTTCACATCTGTAAACAGCAACATTTCCTGCTGACATTCAATTTTGAGTTCAATCTATATTTAAAATACCAGTAACTCCAGAGTTACAACCTATTTGACACTTCAGCAGCTCAGTTGTCCATATACAAGAGACCCATCAGAATGCCCTGCAATGGGCATGTTTAGCATTAATGGGCCTGTTAGCAGACACATCCTTTTCATCAAAGCATTGAAAATCTCTATGAAAAAGGACAACAGCTATTTTTAATGACCTTTCCCAGATCCAAGTTATGAAGCAATACATCCTGGTGTGGAAATGTCAGTGGGAGGCTAGCACAATAAAATCCAAGGTAAAATATAGTCTTTATGCAGTCATTAAACTAATACTTGTTAAGCTGTAGATGCAGTCAGCATCAAGTAATGGGAGCAGGATTATACTTCATACACTCATGATTTTTCTGTTTTCTTCTTCCCTATTATATTTTCTTCACCCCTGGAAGGGTTCAATAAACAAGCAGATGTGGCACTTCATGATATGGTATCAGGTATGATGGTATTTGGTCAAATACTTAATAATTTTTGAGGCCTTTTCCAACCTTAAGAAATCTATGATTCTATAATCTTGCTATCTTTTCTCCTTTCATTCTTCTGCAGGTGTTTTGCCTTAGGAATCCAGTCAATTCCTCCTGCAGTGCTGTCCGTGAAACTGTTCAGAGTATCCTCAGCTCCCTTTTCATTAGGTCAGCCCAAGTGCAGGGTAACAGAGGAGTTCACACCTTCTCAACTTTAGGCATGGGACCACCTACATAAATAGAAACAAAATCCTTTTTCAATTAAAAGTTGGTCTATAGACTGCACCAACATCAGAGGCAGGACTGTAACAGCTAAAGTTGGAGAGGTGCCTTTCCAGAGGGGCTGACCAAATCTGCATATAGGAACAACAGGATCAATAAGTGTTATCACAGCTTTACACATGCTCAGGCCTCACTGAACACTCTGCAACACTTCCAAACAGGGAGGGTTTCAAATTAATGACTGACAAAACATCTGAGGAAAATGAGCCTCTCCTCCCAACAAAACACCAATTTGTGTAAGAGCACTGGGCTGGCAGCCAGAAAACCATGTGTTATCATAAAACCTGCTCTACCGAGGCCTTTTCTCTATACCTACAGGCAGAAACAGGCTTTATGAATTGATTTTAACTCTCTCTGTAGGAGTAACAATTTCAAAGAGGCTGATAGCCATAAACAAAAACACAAGAAGTTCCACCTCAACACAAGGAAGAACTTCCTTGCAGTGAGGGTGGCAGAGCACTGGAAAATGTGCCAAGGGAGGTTGTGGAGTCTCCTTCTCTGGAGATATTCAAACCCCACTGGATGTGTTCCTGTGTCACCTGCTCTAGGTGACCCTGCCTTGGCAGGGCGTTGGACTGGATGATCTCCAGAGGTCCCTTCCAAACCTAACAATCCTGTGATTCTGTGATTTCAAGAATGATGAACTTCAACATATTTTGGCATAACGCACATGTGTGTTTTGCATCAAGTGCTCAGCATGTGAATATACAGAAGAAAATTATGCTGTCTTACAGGGTGGACATAATTTGTATACATAATATGCATTTGTATACATAATAGCATAATATGTAATCAGAGTGGAGAGGTTGAAGGGGTTTTCAGGATCCCAAGAGTGTAAGAGTAACTCAGTGAGTGTCTGAATGTGCAAATTGCATCTGTACCTCTCATGCTTCAAAGTGTTTTTCAATAAAAGGTACAATCATGGAAAGGAATAGAAAATCAAAGTTTTCTAGCATGGCAGAGCACTCACTAAAAAGAAACATTTAATTGTGTTTTCACCATCCTTGGGATATGGATGTGTGGACTGAACACGCACACTACAACTCTATCTTCTGTCATAACTGTACGCATTATTTTTTGATCTTCCACAGCCTTTAATTCCATTTGGTGGCTGTTCACTACTTCTTTTTATATATATATATGCTCCAAGGATTATCTGTCTTCACTTTTGTGCCTGCTTTTTCTGTTGTTCTTGGGGTTTGGGTTTTTTTTTTTTTTCTGGTTTTTTTTTTTTTTCATATTGGCCTTTATTCAGTAAGAAAATTGAAAACTATTTGACCTTTCATTATTACCAAAAAAACCCCAACAAATCTCATAAGTGTAGAGTAATAACTGGTGATGATAAGGATTAATGGTCTTTCCAAAACTCTTCACTACTCATTGCATATTTCCTTAGAAATTAAAAGGAACTATCCTAAATCGAAGTCTTCTTAGTAAATACAAAAGGCATAGTAACATGCAGGCCAAAAGTTCTGAAGGAACAAATATGACGCAGTAAAATATTATTAATCAAGGACCAACCCAACATTTACCTAATCCTTAGTGATAGGGGACTGAAAATGGGCAAATTGATACCATGGCATCAACTTTTTAATAGGTTTCAGACTAATCTAAGGAATTACAAAATATATAATCTGTGTTCTGCTCTGTAAGAAAAAAAGATAGAAACAAAACAAATAGCAGATAGAGTACAAAGATGTGGAAAAACAAGCTGGATTTAATGTATCCCAGACATTATTCACAGGCTTTTGAAGTCTCTCTATTCAAATGAGACAACAATCACACAGATGAGCTTGGTTATTCTGCTTGGATTTCCAAAAAAATGAAAACCATTCTTCACAGAAGTCTCTTAAGTAAATTATGCTCTCAGGAAGTAAGAGGACAGATTCTCCAATGATTTAACAGCTTGAAAAGAATTGAAAATAAAGATTAGTAATAAAAGGTAGTTTTGCTGTAGAAGAAAGATTTCAGTGAAGTCTGTTTAGAATCTCTATTGGCACCTACGTAATTCAAAATACCTATAAATCACCAGAAAATGAGGATAACAGGGAGCGGACAATGTTTGATGGGGATGCTGAGTTATCCACAGCAACAAAATGAAAGACAACTGTGTAAATCCACACAGTGATCTTGTGCTGCTGGCTAATTCTGGACTAATTCCTGCCAATAAAATGTGGGATTCACCTGCACAATCCCATGTGTCTTTAGTCATTTCCATGTTCGGGTACCCTTCCTCAACTCAAGAAACTCCCTTGAGGACGGCTGCATCCTATCTCCCCCAAGCCCTTCAGCAGGGATGTCTCAGACACACCAGGGCCACTTAAAGGCATTCCATTCTAATCTCAGTGAAATTAAACATCAGTTAATACAATCCTGACAACAGTGGGCTTTAAGTGAACAATGACTATTCAATAATAGTTCCATATACATTTATTTTTGAATTTATAAGAAACCCTGGTTTATGTCCTGTATTTTTCTTCTTTCTTTTTTTTTCTTTTTGTTACATAAACACAGGGTGAAAATATTTACTTATAATTTATCCTTTCAGGCCACTTTTCAACCTAATACATATTTTTCTGGCTAACTTTGACTTAGGTTTACATCTTTCAGCTCAATGATTGGCTGCTGATAAACATCATCTTCAAAATTCAGCTCATTAAGAGGATGATACTGATAGAGAAGATTAGTTTGTTTTTACTCATTTAAAATAAAATTTTATTTTCCCTTCCCCCTCCATAGGTTCTTTAATTTTCCCTTGACTAAAAGCATGAAATAAGACATCAAACTCAAAGTCTGAAGTTCAGCTTTAAAGTCTTTCATGCTCCATTATTGTCTTTGCGGTATTACTCATATTCCTACTGATCTCAATTCACACTGACTACATTAAGTTCATGATTTAATCCATTTGCAATTCACCAAAAGTAGGACCCTACAGAAGATACAGCCTAAATATTTGGTGGGAGTGGTAGTGGTGAGGAGGGTTGCGTTGGGTTTCTTTTCATTAGCTCCTAGAGAGCTGCTAAATTTGGTTTTTACAAGTCTCTCTTTTTTCTTTTCCTTTAACTTCTGGATGGTCGTCAAGTGGTAAAACCCAGTTCTTGATGCACTTCCACAGAAGCTTTTTCACTAGTCACTCAATGAGTAGAGATTTGCCTCCTACCCTTTACATTCAAGGGCTTCCTATTTTCTCCACCTCATTCCCTATGTTGCCACTGTAAGTATACCTGATTGATTGGTCCCAGTGCATCCCTGTGTCCCTCTTCAATACAGGTCTGGCTTCCCCACAGAGCACCACAGAATCACCCCCTTTCTATTTTCCTTTCATTTCTTTCCCAGTCTTGACTACTGGCTGTCAGAGGACATCTGTTTTGAATCAGATACTGCTAACTTCAGCCAAATTTGCTTCCTGCCATTTCCTTTATCTACATTATCTCCCTTTCTTCTAGATTCCTCGTAAAAACATCCACTATAATTCTACTTTTTTCCAATGGAACAGATACGATATATGCCACCTTTAGAGAGCTTCCAATTATACAGTGGCAGAAAAAAGTGTCCATATTTAGTTCCAAGGAGTTCTGACAGGTGAGGTGATCTGATTTGCATTTATTTGTCCAAATATTTGGCTTCTCTTCAATCTCCCAATATAAAAGATCTGTTTCAGGAGGGTGTGCATCAAAAACCAGGCTGCTGGAATTGGCTTTCGCACCTGATGATTAATTACTAAGGAGACTCATGGTTAATGTGTAGTGTTGATGATTATTGCTTACTAGGATAATGAACTGGGAAATTAGGGAAATTAGAGTTTGGGACAGTTGTGATTGGGTTTGGTTAATCCCTCATTTTTGTTTATCAGTAAAGTTGATAACGGTTATGGTTTGGGTTAACAAAGTATGTGACTGATGGGGAGGGTTGGAATGTTCTGGAAGACCAATGATGTGACTGAAGGAGGAGTTGGAGTGAGGCTTTAGCATAAAGGGATAAATGCAAGAGGATCATTGGATGAAGCCTGGAACATGCCCCAAGACAGCTGGGAACAAGCAAGGAGCCAACAGGAACGACTGACTCAACCTCCAGCCACTCATCTTGACCTTCAGGGGAGGGCTTGGGGGAGGGGATGGGCAGGGTTTGAGGGGCATAAAATATAATGTCATAACCTTCAAGGTCTGTCTGGCTGCAGACTGGCTGAGCCACACTCAGTGCTGTGTCTCGCTTTGTACTAAGGCAGACAGCCAAATTAAGTCTCCAATCGTTGCATTTGCTATGTTTAATAAATTTCTAAAAATTTCAAGCAGTGAGAGGGCCTCAGTCACGTGTGTTATTAGATGTGAATGCCGCTATTGTCTGTCTTTGATCTATCTGCAGTGGTGACCTCCAAATTTGCTTCGGTCCCCAGAGCAACTAGATGATTTGAAAGAATTCAAATTATTGAGCATAATGGAATATTTTCAGGGCACCAGCATTTTTCAAGAGTTGTCCAATCTCTGTTCTTCCACATGCAGGATTTCCCACCAGAACTACTTAAGACCTGTTGTTCTCATGGAAAGTTCTACTTCAGGTTTTGGTTTTCAGGGGTATCAATGAGGTATTTCAGATGGGAGTTTTGTTCTACAGGACCATATTATCATATTAATGCTCACAGCTTCCTGAATTTTTGGCCTTTACCTTTCCTTAGCATACTACTCTGAGCCAAACTTCTCAGTCATTAAAGAAAATATAAAGCAAGTCTGCATATAATGTTGCTGCTGGAAGCAGTGCCAGCATCCTTACACAACTCATATATATCCATCTGGCCACAGTCACTCCCAGGGGTCTTAGAAGTCATGTAGCAAGACTAAACTCCAAGCCAATTAGCATGAACTTTTCTTTACAACTTCAGGAGATAATGTAGCAAACCCTTAAAACCAGCAGGAGTTGGGTACCTAACTGCTTTTCATGTTTTTGAAAGTCTATCTTTAAAAAATACAAGCAGCAGCTAATAATTTAGCAATTCTATCAACACGAGCAATTAAGTGTGTCTTGTATGATTTGTTCTCTATAAAAATCATGCTGTTTGTTTACCCAAACTTCTATTACCCTCTAGACTTTACTGATTTCATCTCCAGATATTTATTCAATTATTTTACAAGGAATTGAAATCTAATTCATGAGCTGCTCACAGTGACACCTAAATCTTTTCTCACAGCCAACCTGTCAAATGAAGATAATCAGTCAGTACAAAATAGACTATTTTTGCCAATGCCAGTTAAATTTCATGTTAGGAGTTTGCTGAGCCTCCCAAATTATTTTAAATTACCCACCTTTCCTAACTTTCTGCCCTGATTTGACTGAGTAAAGTAGTTTAACTACTGTAGCTCTTGACTTTTTCTTCCACAAATTACCATAGGAATGTCCATCTGCAAAGGCTTAGGCAAAGGTCCTGCAGCTTTCCATATGGCATTAAGCTCCATCCCAACTCACTTTCTTCCTGCTCGCCCAGTTTGTCCTTGAAGGTGGAGTTTGCACCTTTTTTTGTATGTAATGCATCTTAAGAAAAATCCTATCAAATATACTCAGAAAAAAATATTAACTTAAGTCCCTGAGCATCACCTCTGCTTAACCTTTTTATTACACTTAGTATATTATATTACATTCTACAGTCAGGGCGGCTTGGTGCCTGTAAGATGGTGACACCAACACTGTCATATTGTCATCAACATTTCTGCCACACCTTGAGAAAAGCACAATCAAAATGGTTGCAGATCCATAAAGCATGGTGATCCTAAGAGCTGCCTGATATGGCCCTTAGGTACTGGTTCCTGCAATGCAGTTCATGAAAATTAAAAACAACAAAATTCAGAAAAAGTAGTATGTTGGCCAGAAGCAGGGGGAAATGCAATCAAGAAAGGAGATAAATGTTTATTTTTTAAATTCCCTGTATCCTACTGCAAGTTCCTGCCTGACGTGTGCTACTAAAAGAAATCATTATACATCTCCAAAAGCTCTCAACCCTACTTCCATGCCTAAACTGTCCTTTTAGTAGTGAATATTGCTTCATTCTTTTCCCTCAAAAGATGGATGAAAGTTGGGATGCTCTCAGTATAACTGTATGCTTGTGAAGGGAAATTCAGAGCTCAGCACAAGCTTCACTGTGGAGAGTGCAATGACCAGCAGCAACAAATAACGTTCAGCCAGAGGAAGTCTCCATCCTCCCTACAAAATGTGGCCAGTTGTACACAGAGAGATGAAGGAAGCTGCAGCACAAAGGATGGGAAATGTACTTCTGGGACATTTCTTTTAGTCTAGTGCTTGAAATCTTGGAGACATATAAGCAGGGGGAAAGGGAAGGAGGGATGGGAATGGGCATGGGCTTTATGAACTGCCTACTTGGACTTGAAAACTTAAATTCTGTCCAAGATGTATTTCAGTCACTAAGTTGCTTATGTGGATCCAGGACTTCATAGTCCCATGATGCATCCATGTCTGCTAGTTTGAGAGGGTGTTTAAGGGGAGCTCATCCTGGATAGAGAATACAGGTGGGAACAAGTTGCTGTTTGTTGTTCCCCAGCCTTTTCAATTTCATGGCAGTTAGGGTCTTCTGGCTGCTGTTCAGAAAACAAGATAAAGTTTAGGCTTCTGCAGGTGCGACAGTACCTTTAGTCAGTGAAGAATAAACAGAAAAAATAAGTTAAGAAAAAAGATATAAAGACTGCAGTAGTAAGAACTGAATAAAAGACTTCAAAAAACAACTAGTATTTACTTTTCTATGCTTTTAAGTCATTTTAAAGCAAAAAAGTTCAAACCACCTTGAACTTTGACAGTTTCAACCTGCACCAACGATGCATAGATTTCTGAAGTTGTTCTTTTCTAAAATTCAATTATAAAGTATGCTATTATGCCAGTGTTTTGGGTTTGCACCCAAAAATGGAACTCCCAAAATAATGAACTTTTTCCCACCTCCTGTCTTGTCTCCCTTCGCCCCTCCAAAAAAAAAAAACTTTAAATTGTTGAGTGCTTTTTAATGCAATAAAAAATGTGTTTTTCAATAACTTTTCTTTCATTCTTAATTTCAAGATAAAAAGTGTTTAATGCCGACCCTGGAAAATTACATATGGAATTTGAAATCATACCACAGTTATTCTGTACTGTACGCACAAATTTCTTTGAGATCTCAAGGAAAGCATCAATTATTTGTCTGTCTAGCTTGGTGTAAGCCAAGGGACAGACAGGGTGATTTTTGTTAGGGTCTGTTGAAAGCAAGCCATAACTCAGAAGCTCCTCTAGAATAATTCCTGGATGCTTTATCCCAATCCCACTCTGCCTCAGATCAACAATGAATCCCTGCATTTTATGTAAATTCACCAGCAACAAGGACTTAGCAATTAACAGACAATTCTGTTAATTACCTATGAACTGGAATACAAAAAACAACTTGTTCTCCCAACAAAGCTGTCCTGATTCTGTAGATTATCCCTACTAAACAAAGTAAAAAAAAAAAAAAAGGTACTGAACCCCCACATCCAAAATACCATTTGGAAGTGGTAACATAATCAGATGTGTATGAATGAAGATGTCAATATTGGTTTAGTAAATAGACCATTTAATAATCTCCATTTTTTTTATTTTACTGCTTAACAGCAGTTAAGCACATCTAAGAACCCAATAAACATGCAATATGGTAAACTACCACTGTGAATGCTATGAATTCAATTTTTTTCATTTTCAGAGGTGATAAAGCAAGGACACCTCTCTACTTTCATTTCAAAATCAATTTTGTCACTGATTTTGCTGAAACAAATGAAGGTCTTATCCAAAGACCTACCATTAAATGGAAAAGAAATACTGTGAATAGCTTTACAAGAGCTTCCAAATTTTGTAGCAGCCACAATGGAACAAATAATGGAACAAATAATACTCAAAAAGCAATAGAAAATAAATGACAAAAATGGAAAGATCTGCTCAAAGACATTTTTTATTGTAGCCGATGCTGAGTTTCCATAGAACTGATGTTGCAGAAAGTTACTGGCAATTTAATGAAGGGTAGCTGAAAAAAAATCGTTATTCAGATCGCCCCCTTAAATCTCTAAAGGCACCCTTCATGCACATTCCGTGAGGGGGAGAAAATGCATAGCTGAGCAGATATTATTAAAGTAGAATATATACTACACTAGAAAACTGATAAGCATATACATAATAAGTAAAACCCTCTTTACTATACTTAAGAATTGATAAAGTAAATGCCAAGATTTTATTATCAAACCAGTTCTTTATTTCAAAAACAGTACAGGAGAGGATCCAAACTTTAAAGAATTAATTACTTTTACTATCAAGGGAGAGAGGGAGAAAACAGACCCTGGCCTGTTCCACTGGTGCAAATCTAGATTTGCTTACCTGATAACAGAGTTTTGTTCCTCTTATCCAATTCTTATTTTAAGGAGTTTTGATCTACCAGAAGTAGTGCCCATCTGTAACCTCAAACTTAAGAAGCCATTAAACTCCTAATTGCTGCAAACAGGAAAGATATTCCAAGGGAAATATTACTCTGTACTTGATATCTTACCACACTTATCTCTAAGCATCAGCTGTGGACTTCTACCATCTGCAGAAGTACAGAGGTCCTTTGAGGCTTTTGTTCTCTCTCCTGTGGCCAGTCTTCAGTTTTATGAACCATTTAAAGTGTCTGAGTCTGCTAATGCCAAATGTGACTAAACTGGCTTTTTAATCAGACCTGGGGTGAGCTTACAATCAAAGGTTCCCCTGTGCTGAGATGCAACAGATCAGCACATTCAGTTCTGTTTTACAGTAGCTGTGCAAATCCAGGTAGATCACAAATTCTCAGGTGAGTTATTCACCTGGCTTTTTACTGAGACCGATCTTTAAATAGCATGGTATGTGCTTTATCTTACACATTCATACAGTAGCAGAGACCAGCATAGGATGACAGCAGAAGTTAGAAGTATCTGACAGTGAATAATTTCCAAATTCTCAAGTGAGGTTTCACATGATCATGTTCCTTGTAACAGCAGATGACTGGGTTCCCTCTCCAGAGGCTTATCCCCATCCTTCAATTCAGTATTGCCATTCTGCTACTGTCATGACATTTAAATATTTTTAGGTGGCTATCCAGTGTTAAAAATCACTGCTCTTCACTCATGACTGGCTTTTTCTGATTACCTATTCTGCAAGGATAAGCAGTTTAAAAATAGTAAATGTTTATCCAAATAGGAATATCCTTAAGTACCTCAGAAATAAGGACATCGCAGGGAAGAAGAAAATGTGAGAGCTATTCTGTGAGTGAAAAGAGAGCACCAAAATATGGAAGAGCACTCCCTTACCCATCCTTCCATTCCCAAAATATTTCAAGGCCTCGGCTTCACTTAGGAAATCTGTGAGTGGTGGCAGAGAAGGGACTAACATGGCAGTCAGAGTGAGAGGCAGGTGGCACAGCAAAAAAGGAGTGAACACTTACAGGTTCAGATAAACTGGAGACATGCACAGTTATTTATGCAGCAGAGATCAGTACAACTGGGGTAAACTCAGGAGCTGACACCAGAGGCACGAAAAAGGAGATTCTGAAATCTATGTATAAAAATACATTTACATAGTATATACTTGTGGGAGGAAAAGCTTCATCTTTTCTGCGGTTTTGCTTTTTCTTTAATTCTACAGCATCCTATTTTAGATGTTTCCACCATGCATTATAAACGATTCAGAGGGATAGCCTCTAAATGAAGCTGCCCTGAAACTCAGCTCTGAGCAAAGCCAGTGACAGTGGAGCAGATTGCAGATCTGGCAGCTCCTGCACACTGTGGCTGTCCCCTTGCTCCACAGCCAGAGCCCAGCTCACAAAATAACCAAGCAAAGGAGTGGCCCAGGCCACCAAATGCATGTAGCAAAACTCTCTCCTGAACTTTTACCTGTGAGGGTGAATATTGTTAAAAATGTCCCTTTCCACAGAAGTGTAATGTTCTGTTCTGTCATTCACTGCTTTGTTACAAAGTCCCAAGGTTGTTTCAAGAGCTGATCAGTTTCATGGCACAGTAAAGTATAAAGATGTGATATCATGCATAGACTATTAGCTTTATTATGGGTTAATTGGGTTAATTACCCTCAGTGCAGCACTCATTCCAGATCTGACATACTCGGTGTATCCTTACACAATGCAGTCATGTTCTCCATCTCTCTGCTTCTCACCCTTGTTCTTAAAATGGGGATAACAGCTTTTCCCAACTTCTTCACAAGGATCTTGTGAAAACAAATTAACACGCTGAGATGCTGAGACACTGAGGAAATCCAGTGAAGCATCCAAGGTAGGAGAGAAGAGATGGCCCTACTGTGAATTACATGAATAGGTACTGTTAGAATGACTGACAGGAGACGTCTGAATCCATAATTAATGATTCAAGCAAATACTTATCCCTGTGACTTCACATAAGATGGTGAGTCCTGATGCAAAAATGGCAGATGTCCACCCAGAAAAATTCATGCAGGGTCACTGACCCAGAGAGACATATACACAATCTCCAAGAGTCATCAACAAACAGTGCTGAGCACTTTTGGGTTTTGGCAAGGCCCAAATCCCAGCAAGGGATGATAGAATTCAGGTCTGTTTGCACAGATAATTGAAGCTCTGGCTTTCAAACCCCTGAAAACACAGTACATTTAGACCTATAATTCACAGTCTTCCTGTGACATGTAACATCTTATCAATTATATGTTTTACAGGAAATTTATATTCCCTGCTTCCTCAGAGAGCCCAGAACAAACAAACAAAGCAAACAAATCCTAATTTGCATTTGTTCACAACTGAAAAAAAAAATGCCAAAGAGCAGAGAAATTATTATTCTGCAGGGAAAAGTATTTTCTATCAGCATTTAAAGAGGCTTTTTGTATTTATTTCTTGCGAAATGCCTGTGCAACACCTCCTTGACATATAAGCTGTACCAGTCCCAGGGCAGGATTCCCATGCTCATTTAGAGTGTCATATGAGTGATACCAACAGGGTCAAAAGGAGGACCTCCAAGCACTTCACAGGAGACATTCAGAACTTTCCAGGAATAAATCTTTGGAGAACACATTTGCTAAGATGGCTGTTTATAGCCATTTATGTGATAAAGAGAGACTTTTAGGTTCCCAGAGCCCTTTAAGTGCAAATGACATTATTCAGTATGTATGTACTGCATGAAAAATAGGACTTGCAATCTAAAAGTACCAATGAAAATGCCACTAAAACATATGGTCTATTATAGTTAAACAGATTTTTTTTTTCAAGGTATTAAGGAAAAAGACATTAGTTATAATACCAGATTCTCTGAGATGTTGTAATACCTCTACACAGCCTGGGCTGTGCCCAGATCCAATCCTGTTTTCATTTGCATTTTGCCTGGAAGTCAGTCGCAGCTCTATTGAGTAGCACCCTATCTACCGAGGGTAGTAAGGCTCTGCAGAGGGATTCAGACAAGCTGGATTGGTGGGCTGAGGCCCATTGTACAAGGTTCAACAAGGCCAAGTGCTGGGTCCTGCACTTGGGTCACAACAGGGCAAGAGGTTGGGGGCAGAATAGCCAGAAACTGCCCCGCAGAAAAGGACCTGAGATGTTAGTCAACAACAGCTGAACGCGAGCCAGCATGTGCCCAGGTGGCCAAGAAGGCCTACAGCTTCCTGGCCTGTATCAGCAATGGTGTGGCCAGCAGGACCAGGGCAGTGATTGTCCCCCTGTACTCAGCACTGGTGAGGTCACACCTCAAATCCTGTGTTCAGTTTTGGGCCCCTCACTGCAAGAAAGACACTGAGGGGCTGGAGTGTGTCCAGAGAAGGGCAACAGAGCTGGGGAAGGGTCTGGAGCACAAGTCTGGTGAGGAGAGGCTGAGGGAGCTGGGTCTGTTTAGTTTGGAGAAAAAGAGGCTGAGCTGGGTCCTTCTCATTCTCTACAACTTCCTGAAAGGAGGCTGTAGCCAGGCATGTGTCAATCTCTTCTGAGTAACAAGTGACAGAATGGACTCATATTGCACTGAGGGACCTTTAGTCTGGATAGCAGGAAAAATTTCTTCACTGAAAAGATGGTCAGTCATTGGAGCAAGCTGCCCAGGGAAGTGGTGGAATCACCACTCTTGGAAGTGTTCGAAAGGGATGTGGATGTGGCACTTGGTGACTTGGTTTAGTGGTGAGCAGTGCTGGGTTAACGGTTGGACTCCATAATCTTAGAGGTCTTTTCCAAGCTTAATAATTCTATGGTTCCAAAAGTATAACTATGATGAACTCTTTGTTTGGAGTACCTAAAAGGAAGGTAATTTCTTTTCTCTGCTCACCTGTGTGTCTGTTGTAGGTCAACTCTTTGCCACAGACTTGGGCAACACTGAGAAAACCGTGGGAAGCACCTTCAGTTCAGACACCTGTGTCAGAGATGGCTGTCCAGGTCTCCTGTGTCATTAGCCTAGAGAAACACATCCTTCCATAGCCCAATCCATCCATACCAGTGTAAGGTGAACTGTCC
Source organism: Vireo altiloquus (assembly GCA_013396875.1). NCBI lineage: Eukaryota > Metazoa > Chordata > Aves > Passeriformes > Vireonidae > Vireo > Vireo altiloquus. The sequence continues at coordinate 210,371 of VZRF01001782.1, read as the reverse complement.
CTCAAAGGTGTTTATAGCTGTCCAACGACATAAATCTGGACAGATGAATTTCACTGTCAGCATCACTATCAAATACTGCTGAACAAGGCACAGTTTCTGTCTTTTTTTCTGCCACAACTGCTTCCCTGACAAGTTTCTTCTATAGATTTTTACTACAGCATGAGGCAAAGCAAGGCTGCTTGCTAACATATAGTTTCCAGATACCATGACATGAGTTACTGACCTATAAGTAAAAGTCTTACTCTTCCACTTGAGCTCCCCTTCACCTGTTGGCTACATACACATACACTTTTTTAAGTTATATGATGAACTTCTTTGGTTTCCTAAAAAAATATTAAATTACTGCCCCATTTCATTCCGCAGCACATCTCAGAGAAAAATTAGGAAAACAAATTTGCTGACTTTACTAGGATAAGAAACACATCTAAGCAGTCAAAATAGTCATATTTTCTGGTTATTGCAGGTTATAAATAAAGAGCGGAGCTAACTTTGTTTTTGTTTATATCACCAAAAGATATACACCAAACCCTGAATTTTTGCGTTTGACCTTAGCATGGAATTTCTCATGACAGGAGAGTGTGGCTTTTGAGTAGCAATATTCCTGCTATATAACCCCCAAGCTAAGTATAGCCTATCTCAAAGGCTGTACTCCAACAGTGCTTTCCCTGTGGGAATAATAAATAATAAATAGTATAGAAATTGAATGTGCACATTGGTTTTAAACTTCACTAATACTGTCAAAATGTTGCCTGGCTAAATGAGCACTTAAAACAGAATTTTAAAATAGTGTCCAGAAGATAATTAAGTGGTGTTTAAATTTTTTTGCTGATGAACCTCATGAGTTGCAATGATTTTAAGTAGTTAAATCTATATTTGCTTTTCCATAAAAGTATCTTTAAGTAATTGCTCTCATAAAGATCAATACTAAGCTTCACATTAAACAAAATTTCTATGACCAAGTTAGAAATATTTTGCTCTAAATTATGCACTGCTACACTTCTGTGACTGTGACTGCTGCAGAAACATCCTGGTGCTTTGCATAAAACAAACAAAGCAATAAAGACTGCAAATATCCTATACATAATGTGTGCTTAATGAGATTACTCATTGTAAATAACTCATGCAAAATGTTTCCTGATGATGATGTCAAGCGGCTATGTGGGTCAGTCTGCAGATAATGGTTTTGAGTAGATTAATGTTTATCATAGAAATTTTTTAAATGTATTATCAACTTATCTTCAGGGTTTATGAGCTTGTTTCGCAATTTTGAAACCCTCCCTAGTTTCACTGGAATCACAGGAACTGCAATGGAAGGAAGAACCACATATGTTACAAATTAGGTACATATATTTCTTTATCAAAGGGCTATTGCCATTAAAAAAAAATCTATCCCCTTTCTTTCTGACTATGTGATAAAATAGAGGAGTAAATGGCATCTTTTGCCTTATCTCTCTCAAAATTTGCTCCTAAACTTAATCCCTTCTGTTTACACATACTCTGCTATCCTCTGCCTCTATCTACCCAAGCATGAAGCATTTGCTGCCCTGCTGGGATATGCTGTGGTTTGCTGCTAATCCAACACTACCTTGGTCTAGCTGGAATTTTCCCCACTGAATCTGTAAATCAGATTAAAGGAGAGAATCTTCAGCACCTCCAGCTAGTGCCAACAACAATAGGAACAGCATGTTTTTCCCCCAGGAAGGCTGGGGAGGGGTGGTGAAAAAGAAGGAAGCATCAGAGAGCTATCCAAGGGGAAGGGGGATTTAAGTGGCTTTTTTAAAAAGCAGCTATGTAGCTGGCAATTGGTGACAGACTCATCATTGCACGGTTCAGACAGACTTTTTTAACCACTCCTTTTAAAGAAGTGGACAATAAACTGCATTGAGCATTGGGCAAGGAAGGCTACAGGAGACTTAGGAACGAAGAAGATCTGCAGGAATATAGGGACCTAGCAGAAATATGCGTGGCATTACTTTGATATCTCCTTTAAAAATAAAGCTGGGTTTTAGCACTTAGAATTTTCCATTGCCATCAGCACTGAGGTGAAAGACAGAAGAAGCACTGTATTAATAGCTCTGTTTTCAAATATTTCACTTTAGCCACAAAAACCATTCACCACCACCTGGATCGTGAGTAAAATTTATTAGCCAACAGGGGTTTAATAGAAAAAGACTTAAAGCTTAGAGAGACCCTGCAAAATGCCTTTTTTTTGGAGTGCAGAGCAATCTATTTATTTTATAGAGCACATCTACACAGGAGAGGATGGGACATCATTAGGAGGCACAACGCTAGTCCCAGGAGAGAGCCGACTCCTGCCAAACAGAGACATTTATTTGGTTTGTGTTTAACAAAAGTAAGACTGATTTCAGAAAAAATTCTTCCAGGCTCATAGCCCTAAACCAAATCAGAATATGCATGTTTCAATATGTTTCTGCTTGGCTCCATATCATGTCAGAACATTCTGTACATAGAGCACAACCACAAACAGAACTAACTTGCAGCCATCTTCCAAAAGTATGACTTTCTTTAAAACAACTCCTGTGAAGTGAATCTCAAAACAAAAGCCTTGATTTATTTAAACCATGAATGTTTATGGGTTAACTCTCAGATCAGGCAGGCTAAATGCAGAATTGTTCAGGGCATTAGTGCATTCCTGTCCCTCTGGTGTTCCCAATAAACTGGGAAGAGAAAAAGCAGAAGTATATCCTCTGTGCACTGATCTATTCCATGTAGATAGGCAAGAACATCCTGCACATGTATGCAGGATCAAAGAGGAATGGTATTTGCTCTCCTTGTGCTATGGATATAGGCAAATCAAGGGGCAGAAAGACTGAGTTCAGCTGCAGAGCAGCCTGGCACCAAAACCTTCACTAAATTTCTGCAGAATGTAGCACCTATGTAAAGCTGAGCCCATGAGCTGTGGCTGCAGGTACAGCTGCTGCATTTACCCTACATGGACACTTCCTTAGGCTCACCTTCCCTTAAAGTCACTGTCCCCTTCTACACATCGAGGGGATGCCTGATGCTGAATGAAGCTCTGCTTGAGGCATGTGCCAGATCCTTTACCTTTTGTGCCCACGCCCCTTTTACTGTTCCTTCCTGCTGCTTCTCCGTGGCAGATGCTGCCCAAAAGAAATTTTTTCTGTGGGCTAGAACAGTGGGCCAAAGAGCTCTGCTGAGAATGCAGCAGGGAAAAGCAGAGGGAACCTATTAATGCTGCAGGGTGATCTGAGGTGAATGCTTATGCCGAATGCCAAGCTCAAGAAAAGCTGTCAAGTGGGCTAGAAGGAAAGACAACCCCAAATGTTTTTGCAACACAGGTGCAGCTTCTGACACTTCATAATCTTTACATAATGGATCTAGCTAGCGAGCAGCCGCAGCGATAGGGAGGTTTAGTATGATAGAGAGCAGTACAGTGAATTCCTTTTGGAGTATTTTATAATCAAACACTACAATCCTTTGGAAGACATGACTAAAAGTGCAAGTGCAGACAAAGCTACCCTTAGGTAATTCCCTCGATTAAAACTCTCAGACTTAAAATGGATCTGATTAAGGACGTTGTGAAGGAACAGAAAGGCAATATTCACTTATGGCCTCTTTTGCAGATGGTGAGTTGCCAAACAGAATTGAGAATCTTAATTGCCAGAATCATCAACAAATTCAAACAGGATGGTAAATTAAGGATGGCAAAAGTCAGACTGTTACATAACAGCAATGCTGCCAGATCTCCTGGTTCTTGCATTAGATGCAAAAGGCACTCCCAAGAAAGGACACAGTGCTTTTTAGAAAAAATGCTGAAAAAGGAGAGCCCAGACATATGCCATCTTCAGTGACACAGACAGCACAATCGATGAAAGAGGATACCTTTTCTAGCAGTTTGTTTTTCCTTCATTGTTTGACACTGTTCCCTCTACCACTGTTGAGAGACATCCAAACATAACGCTGTCATCATCTAATAGAGTTGTCACAACTGGCCAGATATCTGCTTTTTTATCTCCTACAAGTCTTTTACAGGAGGCAATATGCTTTGATGTGTCACTAGAAGCTTTAATTTCATTAATCAGCTTTCTATCAAAAATGCTGATGTTTCATAGATATTTTTCTTGTGAAGGCAAGTCAGTTAAAAAAACACTTTTGAAAAAAGATAGGGAAAAATATCGACCACTTAGAAGTTAATTTCTGTCTGATTTAATTTTCTCCAACTGTCTGCATTAGTCTCCCAGGAAAATAAGTCTACTGAAGTATAGTAAAATGTGCCTATAAATATCTGATACAGATAAGACAGACAGAAAATCTGTTTGGCTGTATAGAATATTGCTTGCTAAAGAAGAAGCAGAAGGTACTTGGGAATTACAACTTTTTTGCCTTCACGCCATTCAGCTTCTATAATCAAGAAAAAATATAGATAATAACAAGCTTCAAGTAGCCAATTACCTCAAGGACCACATGTTGTATTCTATAATCAAAAAAATAGCAACTAAGTGAATGGTTGAACTGTATTCTAATAGAAAGTCGGGAGGTTTTTTTCATAGACTCAGAATTGTCTGGGTTAAAAAAGACCTTAAAGGACAATCTAGTCCCCCCCACCTCTGCCACAGGCAGGAGCACCTTTCACTAGAGCAGGTTACCCAAAGTCTCATCCAGCCTAATCTTGAACACTTTCAGGCATGGAGCATCCATAGCTTCTCTGGGCAACCCATTTCAGTGCCTCACCAGCCTCATAGTAAAGAATTCCTTTTTTATGTTCAATCTAAATGCACCCTCTTTCAGCTTAAAAATGAGCCCTTGTCCTGTCATAACAGATCCTCTTAAAAAGTTTGTCCCCATCTTCCTTATAATCCCCTTTAAATGGGGAAAGGCCACAATAAGGTCCCCCTGGAGCCCTCTCTTTTTCAGTTCTCTCAGCCTGTCTTCATCAGAGAGGTGCTCCAGCCCTCTGACCATTTCTGTGGCCTCCTCTAGACCTGTTCTAACAGATCCATATCCTTCTTATGCTTGGATCCCAGAGCCGGATGCAGCATTCTAGGTGGGGTCTCATCACAGCAGAGCTGAGGGGCAGAATCCCCTCTCTCGCCCTGCCTGCCAAGCTGCTTTGGATGCAGCCCAGGATACGACTGCCTTTCTGGGCTGGGACTGCACATTGCCAGTTCCTGTCCAGTTTTTTATCCACCAGTAGCCCCAGTTCCTTCTCCTCAGGGCTGCTCTCAATCCATTTATCTCACATCTCACAGTATGTGCTGACACTGGTGATTATCTTGACCCAGGCGCAGCTCCTTGCACTTGGCCTCGTTAAACTTAATGAGGTTCACATTGGCCCACGTCTGCAGCCTGTGACAGTCCCTCTGGATAGCATCTCCTCCCTCCAGCACATCAACTGCTCCATCCAGCTGGGTGTCATCTGCAAATTTGCTGGAGGTACTCTCGATCTCACTGTCTATGTTGTTGATTAAGATATTAACTAGTATTGGTCCCAGAACAAGTTTCCACTCTTAACAGTTTAAAAATAGTAACACTTGAAGTTATTCTGATCCTAGAAAATTTCTCATGCTAACCAAGACAACGAAGCTCAATCCTCAGTTTACCCTTTTTTGTGACAATATATTAGCTATGCATGCACAGATATCTAGCAAAAGACAAGCAAAGAATACGCAAGATAAATACTTTTATTTTTCATGGTTTAAGAAACCAGTATCCTAAAAAATACCCAAGGCTTTAAAGCCACTATGTAAAAAGTCAGATCATGGTGTTGTACTGAGTGCAACTGCTCTTGGCTTGCTACAAACGTCCAGCACAATTCCAGTTTTCAAAGCATCAAACTACCATAGTTGTGCTCATGCTGCAACACTCTTAATATAAACACAAAACATAAACCACACTACAAAGACAATCCAAAGTTGTGTGAATGGAAACTAAGAAGTAAAATGAGTTACTAATTAGTTACTGGCCTAGATCCTCACCTGGTAAAAAACTAGTTAGCTCAACTGGTCAATCAATATTTTTAAGTGGGTCTCATCATACAGATAAACAATAATATAAATAATTTTAACAAAATATAAAGACAACCAAAACCCCAGAGCTTACAATCACTTGCAAGATTAGTGAGAGACTGAGGGAGAGTGACAGCTTGAATTTGTTTCTCATTCATCTACTCATAAAAGGTGACAAGTTGATAGCTGTGGACCAACATCATGCTGTGGTTCAGAGCCAACAAAAATGTCAACAAAATCTTGCCAATTTCTTAACTGCAATAAATCATCATTGCTCTATTAGTCAGCCCTCTAACTTACAGCATCCAAAGATTTGGCTCTATCTACAATGCACGCTCAGACAAGATATAAATCAATGCAGTGTCAACTTGACCGCAGTTGGGTTTTTTCCTTCTCAAATATTACTGTGTCTTTGATAGTTAAAAGCAAATCTCACTGAGGTCATCTAATTTGCAGGAGGAGGAAAGCATTTACAGCAGAAATTTCCTATAAACTCAGCGGACCAAGTTCCACTCATTATCCATCATCCCAAAAGCTGTTGTTACCTATAATGGGCAAATTTCCCCACTTAATAGTCTGTAAAGCACTTGGAATCATCAGTCTTTCTTCCACAAGAATGTGGAAAACAAAAGCAGCATCTCCCCTTCCCTGCATCATCACCCGGATCTGGATGGCTCCCAGTCATCACTGGGGCCCAATTAGAGAAATCGACAGTAACTTCACACTCCTTAAGCTGGACTCCATCATCACCCTATACCACACTTGTCACTGATCCCCACTGCTCCAAGCTGGATGCATTAAATTCCTGAAGAGTCCGAACTTCTGGAGAAGCACTGCTAAGCCACTATCCAACACATCAACAGTTTAAGCTTCCCAAGGAGCTTGGTCTAGACTCAGGGCTCGTTTCTGTTCTTCCTCAAATGCATTAATTACGGAAATTTTCCCCGCCCAGGGCTGCTCCAAGCACAGAGACTTACCATTCAGTCCCTCAAATCTTTGTATTAAAAGGCTCAAACTTACGGTAGAGTGCTGAATGGGTATCCAGGCAGGAGTTTCGACTGAGCATTTGTGAGATGGGCATCTGCCATGGCTCTGCTGCAAATAAGTGAAAAGGGCATTATACACAACACAGTACGTGCTGCAATCACTAGGCGCAAGGGACTCCATTCCATAGGGAGCATCTAGGAGTTTGCTCGGAAGCATCACACCTCACAAAGTCATTTTCCACTGTCATGTAGGAAGAATAATCTGCAGTTTGCAGGACCAAAAAGGCCTCACGAGTTGTCCATTAATTTTGCATTGAGGTTCTCGGTTATGTGGATGAAAATACATCCACTCTCAACCCCGAGCGTGAGCCATCTGCCTTCCCTCCCCACTGGAGCATTCAGAGAACAGAGGAGCATTTGTCAGCAGGTAGACATTGGCTTTTTTCCTCCATTTCATGACAGGCTGCATTTTTCCACGATGTCCACTTTGAACCAGTGATAGATGCAGCCTGAAACACCCATTAGGGCTATTTTCTAGGAAGAATAAGTATGCCCCAGAATTTTTAGGGCATGTTTCTTTTCTGAGCAGAATGCTCTGCTTGCTCCCCAGACTGATCCCTGGAGAACATGAACAAGTACCCAAGACTCCTGCAGTTCCCTGAAACTTTGCAGAACAAAAAGAGTGAGGGGTTGATTTAAAGTCTAATGTTCCACATGGCAGTGCAAGATGCAACCATCAGGCCTTCAGGCTGATCTTCCTGTAATTTCCCTTGCATTTGCTGTGATTCAATTACATTTCAGCCAAGGTTTGGAGCCCATCAGAATGAATTGCACAGCAGATTGGGTCAGAGTCCCTGAAGAAAAGTTCAGAATAAATTCTCGTGTCTGCCACCATTACTCTCAGCATTTCAAATAAGAGTCAAACTATTATTTAGCTCCCTGAATTGCAGGATTCTTGTAACCATGTATTTTCCTGAAGCTGGAAGTCGTATGGGAAAAAAAAAGCTTTCTTCTTCTTATTTTCATTTAAGCCAGATATATCACAAGCAACTACATTACACCTTTCTTTTCCCCATGCTGAGAGTAAAGGAGAGCAGTCTCTGCAAACACTAATGATTTGATTTCACATGATTTTCAGTTTTGAGCCTAATTTAAGAACTACTAGTGCTTTGTTCTTTATCTCCAAAAAGTTAACATTTGTAAAGCAGGGCAGTACTACTTATACGAGTTTTAAAAAAAAGGAAAAAATGTGAATATCAGTTTAAGCTTTGTGTTCCCCAAAACTTAAAACTGGTTATCTTTTACATTTTCAATTAGAAAACTTTGAGAAATATTCAGAAAAACAGCTATCAAGTAAGAAGCATTGTACCTTTAGATAAAAGTTTAGAAAGTCCTGTTTAAAAGGATTTGAAAAAGTCACTGCTATCATGGCAGTGGTATCCTGCAGGTATATGTTATCTCCTGTAAGGAAGGGATGAATGCAACAGCAAACAATTTAAACCTATCAAAATAGTAAAACTATAAATGAATTCTGATTAATAAGACTGCATGAAATGCTAGTAATTATTTTTTCCTTTAATGATTGCATACTTTCAGTCTTTATTCCAAGGCAAGTTAAAAGCAGGGAAATTAATAATGTGCTTTGGACTCAAAACATTTTTCTGACTGAAAAGCCTGATCTTGGAGAGAAAACTATAACTTTGTCAGGAGACTTCCCAAAACGACTCCTCACATTTTTAAGAGGACATTTTTGCAAAATAAAAGCTCCAGATCTCACAGCAGGAGGGGCATATTCTCTTCAAGTACTCTTGTCTTTGAGATTCATACCTAAATTGTCCCAAGGCCCAGAATCCCCTGGCACTTGTGCATATTCAAAGGTCAAAGAGACAGCAGTAATTGGGAATTGCTCAGAGGCAGCAGTTCTACAGAGTTCCCAGTTTTTCAGGGCAAGAGCTGGGCTGGTTGTTCCTCTGGGATGTAGGGTGACCTGCAGTGTTTGGCCTTTCACAGCTGGATATTTGAATTACTGTGCTGGTATCATGACATTGCACTGGTACAGTCTGAGAAATGCATGTAGTTCAAGGGCAAGGACTGAACACTTTACTTGTACAGCTTTTGGGGACTTGGAGTTGGGTTCATTTTGAAAATTACAGCTGATTTCTTATTTGAATGATCACTTCTTTTTGTATTGTGTAAAAACCAATGCTTTTCATACCTTTCCTATCTTAGACCCTCAGCTAGTTGAAACAGGTCATAGATAAAAGGTTGTATATCAGCTGCTGGTAACACTTTTCTTCCTAAGTGCTCAGTTTTTTTTTTAATAGCCAAAAGCTCCAATATGTCACATCTAAAGAAGCCAATTTTAAAAAACAGCCAAAAAGTCAACACTACATAAAGTATTCTGCAGGCATAGGCAATACAAGTAAGCATAGGAATAAATACATTGGCAGATATTTACAGGCTGTAGAAGGAATTAATTCCATTTGATTATTACCACTAACATTTTCCTCAGCTTAGGAGTTTGGTAAGCAAAAAAATCTATACACCTTGGTCCACCACTACACTGAAAAGGTAAAAATCTCAAAAGTAATGAAAATCCATCATCTAAAATCGTCTTTCTTCAGACAGCCTTCAAGAGAGGACAGAAGCACCTCTAGTTTGTTTTTCATGCTTGCTAACAGTGGTATGCAAATATAACTTGCCCTGCTGTTTGGGAGAATATGTTCCAATAAAAGTTTTCTCCATCTTAAATGAAAAGAGAGGGGCTGTTTCTCTATAGCTTATGAATGAGTCATTTCCACAGTCTTGCTTTATTCCCTTTCTTTGAGGACACTTGGCCTCCTGCAGTAAGCTTCACCCTCGAGACAGCACCAATGCAGTGACAGACAGCCATCCAGGCAGAGACTTTATCACAGCTTAATGAAATCAAAGCCTCCAAAATACACAATAAGATCTTCAGCTTGTGTAATTTTTGTATAAAGAGACCTTGGGACACAAAAGAATAATTCCATTCTCATTGCTGAATTCAGCATCATTCACAGCTTTTTTTCTGGGTTGACGCTTCAAATGCTTGATAAATTGCATAGCAATGATACAGTCAGGAAGCAATGAAGCATTGACCAAAGCCAGATAGAGATGCTACCCCCACATTCAGCTAGAGACAGTGCAGTTTCTTCTCTGGAGGCACTGATACATGTAATTCCCAAACCTACAGGTTTATCAAACCTCCAGAAATGCAGATCCCATGGGTAACCAGGAGACAGAAAGGCATCAATCTCAGGAAACAAAAAACTAGGCTGCAAGCCCTTCAGAGTCCATGCACGACACCTGCCTTCCTAGCAAGCAACCCTTAAGCAAGCTTCTTTCTTCCATGCTTTTCTCAGTCAAGTGTTAAAGTAACTGCCTGCTACCAGCACTATTTACAAACATCAGTATAATGTATTTGGAAATGCATTAACACAATCCAGAATGGAAGTGCATCACTGCAATTTTGCAGAGGGAAACAACTGCATGTTGAATATTGAACTGGAAGGTGAGAGCTTTGTAACACTGCACAAGAGAGGTTTCAGGTGACAGAGATGCAGTGCACCTCAGAAAGCTGCAGGTAAGATTTCAAGGAAGAATTCCTCTTCTGTGTTCAGTGACTTTAGGAGCAAGCACGTATAGCTTATTGCCACTTTCTCATAGGGAAGGAGAGATTTTATATACATAAAATATCAATATCAATACCAAATTCAGATGGCCAAATATTACTTAATGTGATTGTGTCTGGAGACACATTCAGAGGCAGATCTTAGCTCTGCAAGAAAATGGAACAAAATCCAGTGAGGATATTTAGGAATATAGAAGTTCAGGGCTCATTGAACTGCAGCACTCTCTGAGATCTGACTTAATATTCTTTCTCAGAGAAGATGTTGCTGATCAGAGTCAAAAGAAGTCACAGGTTGTATTCCATTTTTATCCACTGAAAAGGCCAGTAATACAAATGCAAGAAATTGTCTACAATTCCTTGAGTGAGGTCTCTCACAAAGGACCAGCAAAAGCATTGGCTGAAGTCTATCCCTGTGGAACATTCTCAGCTACTCCTACGCATCCCTGAAAATTATCTTCTCTGAAGAAATGAAAATTGTAGATCTCAGCTAGAGGTCTCAGACTGAGCTAAATACAATAATATACCAAGCCATATCCCTGGCCTAGCGATTCACTCATAAATAACCATTCTGTTCTCCTTGACTGCACATATCTTCTCATTTTCCAGAAGTCTTGCATCAGGTGAATGGATACAGAAGGAAATTTGCACAGTAGTATCAAACAGATTAACACAGAAAAGAAATACATGTTTATTTTGAGAATTAGGGCCACAAGACAAATCTTTTCTGCTTTTTCAGCTACGTGAAATGCATAAAAATGCAGCTCACCTTGGCACTGGGAAATTATCTTCCCACCTCCACCCAGTTCCTCCAAATATCAGAAAAAGGACTTGCTAAGAATGTATAGCTCTGCTATCATTAAGCAGAATTATTATTAACTGAGGCAGCACCAAGCAATGTTGTTTCCTTTTTCTTGCTCAGTGTCTTCCACCCTGCCTCACCTCTGCAGCTCTCCACTGCTGCGCAGTATCGAGCCTCAGCCATATCTGCCTGAGCTGTTAATTGAACATTTTCTGCTCTCAGTTTATAGAGCTCTTCATAGATTTATGGAAAAAAAAAAATCCCCCTTCCCCTTTCATAGCTCATAACCAGTCTCAATAAAGACATCTCTCTAAAATCACCAAATTGCAATCTAATGAAATCTATTGAAAATTTCAGTTGCGCTAAACAAGGTCAGTGCTCAGAAGAAACGAAATGTCACCCAGAAATGGAGATCAAAGTAATTCCCTTCCATTTCTGCTGCTGCCATAGAGACCAAGGGAGGGGGAAGAGGGGAAGAAGAAATTTAACAGACTTAATTCTTCCTGAAATTTATAATTAACTACAAGGGAAAAGGGACCATTATCACATTTCTAAAGAATAAAGGAGAAAAAAGTTGAGCTTTTGACAAGATATAATTACAAGACATTACATATGCAGTGCACATTGGTTTGTTCTGTGTAATTTTCTTGAGATTCCCCCCCCAAAATGATTTTATTTTTCTAGAAAAGACAACATGTGTTTCATCAGTTTACATTCATAATGTCTGAAATCCAAATGCTAGAGGCTCAAAATAATTGTTCCAAAATCTAACATTGGTAAATAAAGATTTGAAATAAATACTCAGATACACTCCCCATCTGTCAAACGTCCCTGAGTATGTTCTCCAGCTAAGATTAATGGTAATCAATGAAAAGGATCTTCCTACTCTTCTAAGCCTGTGCAGTTTAGCCAGCATCCAACCCATAGTCATCAGAGCTGTCCTCAAGTACCACTTCAGAATAGACTTTACTAAATTACATGTAAATTTTATGGATTCAGCACTATTACACTTTTCGGGTCTGGCAGGAAAACACCACAGTTTGAAGTGCTCATCAGCACCTAATAATGACTATAGAAAAAGATCTTGATTTTTGCTAAATGTGACTCTCTGGGGGGAAAATCATTATGTTTCCTTTGTTTTCAGTTTGCTATAGCAAGAAAATTCATCACAAAAAAAACTTAGCTATCCAGTTTGTGATTCTAAACTGCAATGATTCAAAGCCTGGAGTCTTGGAAAGAAAAAACAACAAATGTTGCCCAGATCTATTAACAATAAGCAGGCACACAAAAATGTGGGGGTTTTTTGTTTGTTTCATATCCAGCTAAATTTAAATCAAATTCTCATGCAGTATAGCTCTCTACAGCTCTTTTAGTATTGGTAAGATTATACTAGTCTGTAACACCTGAGGCACTGGTTAACCTCTGTATCTATATCGAGCTTTATAATTTCCTAATTTTGGGACTGACTCCACAGCCTCTCAGACACAGCATATCTTGTAGGAAATCCCACAAAACAAATTGAACCTCATTCTCCAAGTACATACCTTGTTAAATCTCTATAATGAGTTTTTTTCAGATTAACATAATCGAACAGGGGAGAAGGGATGGGACAACAGACCTATGACAAAGTCACCTCAGCATAAATAAATATTCTATCTATCAGCGATTTGCATTAGTAGCAGGCCCAAATAATCAATAATTCAACTGAATTAATCTAGTGGATTCATCTGCAAAGTGGGACCAGCAGCTGGCACACAGTGTGTGGACCTGCTCCTCATCTCCAGCAGATGATCTGGCCTTGTGTACTGTTCTGCCCTTCTCAGAGCATCTTAGAACTGCTTTTGCTGCCACTCTAAATTAGAGAGGCTAGAACAGCAAGGTCACTCCAGTGGTGCCATATCCACATTTTTCCATTCTTCAGCCATGTTCTAAAAGCACTCTCCAAATCAACTGAGTTGGTTTTGGGAGTCAGCTTTGTGGGCTAAATGCTAAATGATGTTTTCCTTCTCATTTGAAAAATCCACAGTATCGTACTGGGACACAAGACCTGCTCCTACATTTCCCTAATACAGCACACTATCAAGAGGGATTTGTAATGATATACTTTATGTAGTTTCAAAATTAACTAGCCAGACAAGTTTTATAGCTCTCCTCTGCTTTACTCTTAATTTCATGCTACAAAGTGGGGTGCTGAGTGTATGGAGTGGGAGAAACTTACAGAAAATTCATACCACACTCAGGGTATAAGACAGATGTTTGTCCTATCACTGACCAAGGTAACTTCCTATTTTCCATGACCATCATGCATCTTGTGAGTTCTGACCACACATCTGTTCGGAATTTTGCCTAAAGTGCACACAGTGGTGTCCCCTGTTCCACATAGATGGCTGGATGAGCAGAAGAAAATAGGATAGACAGATGTTACTGGCTCCTGGCAACCTTGTCATTCAGAATTGTACACATGCAACTTTAGGATGGGTTAACAACATAAACAAGCTTACTGCTTTTCTCCCCAGTACCAATACAAAATAGGGGGTTATCCTTCCATCTTTATTTCATTCTTTTAAACATGTAAATTAAATTCTTAGAAAAGGTGCTGGATGGAAAGCCATGAAAGAAGAGAGATTGTTAATTTTTCAAACTAGACTACTACAGAATTTTTAAAAAAGCGACAAAAATTAAAACAAAATGCAGAACATCTTCACTAGTGGAATGAACTGAGCCTTTTATTAACTCTAAAACAAACTCAAACCCCAATTTTTTTGTTCCAGTTTTCCAGTCATGTGAACAATCACATTTTCAATTAATTGCTCCATGGGGGTCAGTGACACTCAAATTAAATGTAGGACCTGTGTAGTGATTGATCTGGTGTAAATCTCTATTTAATTGGAAACTAACAAGAATCTCTAAAAAGAAGTAAATGGTGCAGAATTTTCAATACTTTGATGATGGAAATTTATTTTTGTAGCTAAAAAACCGAGTTCAAGCTGAGTGTTCTTCCTGGTTCAGAAGGCAAATTCCCTGTTTTACAAACTGAAAGACAGTTCTGGGACACAGGAACCCTGCTGCTGCCAGTGCTCAGTGGTGAGAACTTAGGAGTCAGGCACAAAAGGCAAGTGGCTAAGGATTCTTAAATAAATTTGGATTATTTAAGTGGTGTCTCTTCGTTGTGTACATTTTCTCAAAACACAGAAGCATTCAGGTGATGAAATCTGAGATCATAATCAAAACTCAAAATACAATTCCCAGACAAAACAAGTGGCAATGAACATTGATAGTTCTTGGGGACATTACTAACGTTAAGGATACTAAAACAGTAGCCCAGACTGCCCAGGAAGTTTTAAAATCTCTCTCCTGAGAGAAGGTCTTTAGCTAGCCCTACCACTGGGCTCCTGGGCTTTAAGCCTGCAGAGCTGCCACCTCTGAGCTCTCCTTTCTAGCAGCTAGGAAAGATTTTAGGTTTTTTTACCAATGAAAGCTGGTCATCTTTTCTACACCACCTAACACCAAGAACTGGGGTTGCAGGGGAGCAGCCCCTGTTACAGTGAGCAACATAGAGCTATTTATGTTCTTTTTCACCAGTGGCAGCTCCAGTTGTATTCATAAGTCTGTAAAAGGCAGAAGGATGAGCTGGTACCTAGAGGAGAGGACAGCATGTTGCCTTTGACTGTTGGGAGGCACAGTGGGAATGTTCTTCCTTTTCAAAAACTCCTGGTGCTCCCACTGGGGTGGAGGCTCAACCTAAGCTTTAATTTGTACTGAATTCTTCCTAATGATAAAATAATGCCACAAATTAACTTGCTTTATGTGGTAGTAAAAGAAAGACACTATGCTGGGAACATGATCAGGTAAAATAAACCAGGACAACCATAAGAAGCTGTCCTTGACTGATTCAGCATTTCTGTAGTCCTGTGTTCAGAAATGCATGGAAAAATGAAGGAAATAAAAAGAAAAGGAAGAATTTGTACAAATTAATATCTTAAATCTGTCTTAAACACACTTGACACTTTGGCTGAAAAAACATCAGTAGGATTTAAGATTTGGCAAGGTGTATCAGTAATTAATTTTATTAGATGCCATTTTTTTACCATGCAGAGTTCAAAGCAGAATCTGTAGATCCATTGAACATAATCTACAAGGGCACATTCACTCCACCACAACATTTATGTCCTTTTCTATACTGTGAAAATACCAAAAATTCCAGACTAAATTTAATGATCAAGTGTTAAAAATGTCAACTCTTTGAACAATATCCATCTTTTGCAGCTTATAAAGTATTTATCTTTTACTCCCTTTTTATTACTTAAGATCTGAAGAATAAACCTGATGTATTTACTCCCTCTGACATTAAGATCAACTTTTTCAAGACAAAGAATGGCAACTATTTGCATAAATCAGAGAAATTACTATTCAAATAAGGACAATTAACAGAACTGAGGTCAAAAATTACTACACTGTTGCTCTGCAGAATTCATGCTTATCAGAATGATTTTTTTAAAAAAAAAATTCAGAAAAAGGTCTTCTACTACTCTACTGGTGAAAATTGGCATAAACAGATAAAAAAATTTGGTGATTTAAAGGAAGGAGAGTTACTCTAATGCAAATAAAGCAAGTAAGATCAGTTTATGGACCAATATAACACTAGTCCAGCTATTTAAATATGGCACCAAGTAAGATGAGCAAATCACTGCAACTTCTTTGATTTCAAGCTGCTGCAATATGAAAGATTTCTGAAACTAGGCTTTTGCCATAATTCTGCTCTATTACATATGATGTTATGTTGTTCCCACATGCATGGAAATAGCAAACCACGTACAATTCACATTGTATCTCATTCCAACACCAACGTTGGCAGCTAAGACTGAATATCTGGAGTTGAATATTTGAGGCTCACTCACATGCTTGACTTTCAGATCATTTCAGACACTCAGCGTTGGATTCAAGAGACAGAAAAGCTGAAAGGAAAAATGTGTGTAGATGGATTTGGGAACCCTGCTCAAGGCAGCAGCAGTAGTGAGCTGGCAGTGAATCCATGTTTGTTATTTCCCAGAAGGCCCTGGGAAAATATTCAGTGGAAAACTTTCAGCACCAATTGGTAAAATAAATAAGCAATGTCTCTTGACACATTAAAAAAAAAAAATGTACTGGGACCAATTATACCATCTTAAAACTTAATTTATTCCCCTGCCCCAAATTCAATTCCTACACACCTCCATCCCAAACTCTCTAGGCCAAGGATGGATGCAATTGCAGGTCCCTGCTGCAAAACAAGACCCAGAAGTAGGGCTAATCACAACTCTTTTCAACCTTTTGAACTGTAAAGCAACACTTGGGAGTGCAAATTGGATGTTTAGTGTGATCCTGCATCCCAGCTTTGTTCAGCAGTGCTATACCTCCACTGCTGAGCACTTTTCACTGGTATTGCACCAACAGGTACCCACAGCTGCCCCTGCTCTGTTCCAGGGCTGGTTGAGGATGTAGTCTCAGATGCAGCATGGCTTGTGGGAGCCAGGAGGACCTGGAAAGAACAGGAGGTGAATGAGGCCACAGCCTCCTCCAATTTATCCTTCTTCTGTGGCCTCATTCACCTCTTGTTCTCTTCCCATATGGGTTTCTCCACCAGCAAGATGGGAATGACAACTGGCATCTGTTTCCACGGCTCCACTGCACTCCCTGCTCTCTGCAGGGGCCTCATACCACCCCTCTCTGCTGCCCATGAGTGCCCAGGGTGTATCTTGCTGCCCTTCTCCATATTACAGATGGGTGTCCCCATTCTGCATAGCTGTGACGCAAAAAATGTCAGCAGTGATGACAGCAGTGCTAACCCCTGCTTTGCCTTATCATTTGTGCAGCCTTCAGGTGTCCTGGCCGCCCCAGGCATTTTACAAGTCCTGTGGAAATGATGAATTTCACCAAAAGTAAGGCAGAACGGGGAGCACTGTGCTGAGCCCCACAGCTGGACGTGCCCTGTGAACTGCTCCTATTAAACCCCAGCACCACCACGTGCAAAGGCGTTCGCAAACACGCGCTGAGCTCCCTGCCCTGCAGCAGCACAAAGGGGGTTCCCTTATCATCGCCCTGTCACCTAATATTAAGTTAGTTTGCCAAGTTTCAGGATGTCTCAAGGAATCGTTCAGTTTATCCCTACACCAGGTCTTTAGTTTGGGAAGTGTCCTTAACCCTGAGGTCCTTAGCCTGATGCCGCTGTTGTGGAAAATAAATTGTCTATATTCACATGTGGAAGGAATTATTTAGAAGGGTAGTTTCCAAACAGTCCAGTGAGATCTAAAATCAGCATAAGAGTGCTGAATTGGGAGCTAGGCATTTTTATTTTTCAGGCCTAGAGAGGCAAAGTAATCTATGGTTTTTCCCCAAAAAAGCCACAACAAGCCACAAGAAACTTGCATCTCTCCAATCAGAAACACCATGACTATCTAAACTACATCTGATTGGCCTCCTTAAAATGCTAGGACCCATATAATGCCCCCTTTCTTTATTATTCTTTAGTTTACAGAATAAACTGATAAGCTGAGAAAATATGTGCAGTATACCATGTATTCTGAAAGTGCTCTAGTTGCTAGAGATATTAATAGACACAAGCATAGGCTTAGATAGAATATGAAATCTTTTTCCTTTTGCTAGTAAAAAATAAGTAAAAAAACATATCATTTAGGAAGTGATATAGAAACAAACTGCATAATCTACAGATAAAGAGAACAAAATGCTCATGGAAGCAAAGCTTATTCATCACTTTATCTTGCAACCTGACACAGTACATGCTCAATCTACTTAATTACAGGAACAGAAAAATAGCAGAGAAATATGTACACAGAACAGCAATGTTTCCAGTCCTACCTTGGTCGTGACAATGCACAGACAATCCATTCTGTAAATCTCCACAGGAGTATATGTAAATCATAAAAATAAATCAGCAAGGGTGAGGAAAGGCTTTTGAATAGCATGAACAGAACCAGAGGCTTGAATCTGCACAGCCGGCTTTTCCAAGTGGGGCCCTCATAAGAAACTCGAGTCCTCCTCCACAATGCTAAAGGCAGTCATGATGCTCACAGGGATCAGTAAACCCACTAGAAATCATCTCAGGCAAAACTTCCAGGTGGCTTATCAGGCTTGATTGCTGCATTGTTCAATCTGAGATGAAAATATGCTGTTGAATAGTGTGCAGCCCTCTAAATGGGAAGATGAGAACCACAACAAGCACAAAAGAGCAAAAGCATCACATTTCAGCCCTAGCTCTGGTTTCACAATTCTGATCTGCTGTTTCAGTATACCCATAAGATTTCCCTTGCCAAGTCTCTCTCTCTCAGCCTCTCTCTCGCTCTCTCTCTCTCAATCTCTCTCCCTCTCTCTCTCTCCTTCCCTGTCTTTTTTTTCCTCCCCCCTTTCACTCGCTCTCTCCCTCCTCTTCCCTACTAACTCAGAGCAAGCACAAAACACACAACTATCGGGGCCCATCTATCACAGTGCTGTCACTTCTCTGCCAAAACAACTGCTTTGGGTTGTAAAGGGTTTTATTAAGAGCATGATTCCTACAAACACACATTGCTGGAAGTGCATGATTGAAACATGAAGGTGTGTGCGAGAACTCGTGCGTCACAGCTACAATTGCTCAGAATTACTGGGTCAGATTCGGATTTGGAAAGTGAATATAAATAACAGCTGGATAAGGCGAACTTTAGCTGCAGCAGAAAATAATCAGTCAGGGGAAAGAACCGGGATTTGCATATTTACACATGCACGTGGATCTGTCAAGCACAACAGTGATATAATTATAGTTTACCACCCGTGGAAAAAAAAAAACCCTACATTATATGCATTATTCAAAGCTGTGCAGGGGAACCTTTTTTTCTTCCCCCACCTATGAAAAATATATCAAACTTTTAATTAAAAGAAAGCACCTTCAACAACAGAGCTCAAACACTCCTTAAATTCTCTCCCAAACTTTTCTTGCATCATTGACAGATCCACAGACTTAATCTATTTATCTCATGATCTCTATGTTTTGCTAGGAGTTTTACAGACTGTTTAAGCCCCCACAGCCCTACCTTTCTTGCAGTGATGCTGGTGCAGAGCTTGCCTTTCAGGTGTTTTACATGAATCATTCTGAGTTAGAAAGCTTGCTGTCAGCTCTTACGGACTTCCCTCTCTTCCAGATAGAGGAAGAGCGAGAGAGAAGAGAGAGGGAGGGAGAGAGAAAGAGACTCAGAAGGGGAAAGATATGTAAAATGAAAGCTCTGGCCAAAGAGAGAGGAAAATCAATGCTCCTATTCACTGGAAAAAAAAATACAGCCAACTGGACTGTTGACAGCAACAAGAGGAAATGTCTAGACACCCATACATTACAATTCACCTTTTCAACACACTGGACAGCACAATCTCCCCTGGGTGCTTCGCTGAGGATCTCTCCTTCTCACTCAGAGCTAAAATATGTTTTTAATAAAATAAGCCTTTCCAAGAAAATAAAAGATTATTTAAAAGTCATCTCTCTTCCATAAATTACTCAGGTTATAACCCTAATATTCCCGTGATTGTTGGAGCAAAGAGACGCTCAGTAAATGACACATATTATTTTGCCAAAATGAGGTCACTGCTACCAAAGTTACAAAATCCATAGTGAATCAGATATGTGGTCAGAGAGCAATCAACCCTCCCCCAACTATTAAAGTCTTGGTGGATACAACATCTTAAAGAGAAAGTCTCCAGAGCACTTAGAACTGTGTCTAAGGCTTTAACTCGCTCTGAGCAAACACATGTGCACAAAACAAACTTGGTTTGTGTTTACAGGCTGTGCTAGAACCTGCTGGTTTTCTCCCTACTGAGGTTTAGTCCAGTAGCCAAACAGTCAGACAAGTTTGTTAAACTATAAATTACATGAAACAGAGAACTTCCAAACATCCCTGAAGTAAGACCCGATTAAATACCTCCTTAGGAAGAAATTAACCCATTAATATGGTCTAATGTAAGCCACCCTTGTGCTCTAAGGATTATTGGGTAAAAGGGAATTCAGTCAACTCTAAAATCAGGAGATATTTTAACACTTGGGTGTAAAGCACCAACAGTTTGTTCTCTTCTAATTGATAGATTCAAGCTGATCTAGTAAGGGGTGAAGTATTTCATACATGGAATTACCTAATGACTTGGCTGTAAAATTTAATCTCAGACTTGAAACTGGCATATGGAGATGTATTTTGAAATTGGTCTCTAAGTGAATGATCTGTAAATGCTTCTACTTGTAACTGTACTCTTGTGAGATGATCCCAGTGAATTCATGATCCTATTTACAGTTTATTTAAAAAATAGAGGGTTTCAACCCTTTGAGGATGCTTACATGAACGTGACTCACCCTGCTGCCTCAGTGTACCAAAAAGCTTCCTCATGCACTCCCCCAATTTTTGACTGTCACCTCCTTCCTTTAAATATGACAATGAGCATTTAACAGGGCAGGATTTGCACACGTGCTCCTCTAGCTTAATACATAATTGAGCAGTTTGCTCCCTAAAATACTGCCACCTACTTTTTATCTGCATAATCTCTCATAGCCCCACACAGAGGGAAGCCATGCTTCTGGGGACCCAGACCCCAGCTGCAAATTTCCACAGGCTGATTTTGGTTGCCAGGGCTCCCGGTCATAGCTTCTAACACACATCTATCAGTGACTGGCAACAGATGACTGTCAATGGGTCTCCAGTGTTTCTTCAAAGATACAGTCCCTGATACCCATTAACAACCCATCCCACACCCCAAAAAGAGGCTCAGCTGCCTAATTTTGTTTCTCCAATTCAATACTTTTCCATTCATTTTTTTGTTCCCAAGAATAAGGTTTTCAAATCCTTTACTTTACCCTCCATTAGCAACACCTCCTTCCGCTCTAATTTCTGGAGGACATATCCCTGCTTATTTCTGTTTTTCCCTCTGTTCTTCCAGCCTTCTTCTTATATGTACATATGATCCTGACTGAAATCTACTATAGAAAGGCTTGACCCAAAAACTAAAAAAATTGAGGAGCAGCCATCTGGGGTGAAAAGACATGGTTTATAGTTGCTCACAGTCAATTTAGATGGTGAAAAATAACCTCTGTGATGAGCTCTGACTCTTGGGAAGCCTTAATATAGGAAGAATAACAACTATTTCCCACTGTGAAACCAGTGGCTCTGTGGATCACCGTGTGAAAACCATCTGCCCAGTTGCCTGCTCCTTTCTCCTCTAATTTTAACAATGTATCCATTTTTAAGTCATACGAAAAACAACAATATGAGGTGAGCGAGTGAAATGTGATGGTCTTTTAATGCAGTTTACACTGGTAAATTTAATGTTCCTTTCTATCATTAAAGTCTGCATTGTATCCAGGTACTTCCACCTGGATAACCAAAGCACAGGGTTTAATTAGGCCACTATATTTAGAACCAGAGCCTGCAACATCCTGCTGAATTCAATATTTGTAAAAGCAAGCTTCTGTAAAAGCTAAAATCATTAGAAAATATTTGGATTTGTTTTAAGCTTTCATGATGCACCTTCTTAAAACACTTCTTAAATTCTTTTGAAGCCTAAATATTATAGAGCAAAAACTGTAAAGAAAAATGGATTGCTAAAAAAAAATTAAAAACAAAACTGGTTTATTTTCTTTTGTTCAAAGAGCAGAGATTAAGAATTAAAAGAGCACTAGGTCTCCAATTTTTGGAGTAGACACTAAGAAAGGAGGCATCTAACCAGACTGTTAACATTGCATTAGTAATGTCAGCATCTTGAGAAATTTAGCCAGTGACTATTTAGAGCTCTATGCACCTACACAGAGAACACATGAACACACACATGCTCTTACAAATATATAGAGAAAGATTTATTTACTCCTAATGTATCCTAAACTGTGTACTATGGAGTACTTGTTGATAGGTATTACATTCCCTGGTTATATTCCCTTTCTTCTTTTCAGGTTCTATGTTGCACCCGAACAAGCTCCAGATAAATACTTCCCTGATTACATCTTCCAAGAGGGCAATTGATGTAGTTGTCAAATTACATCTTTACAGGCAGAGCTCACTTATACCACTTGAACCCAGTTCCTCACTTAGAGCACTTGATCCCAACTGGTTACTTAGTTGGTTAACACCAGGATTCAAGTGATCTAAGTATATGCTACAAGGGAAAATCTCATGAGACAGTTTCTTTATGAAGGCTGCTGTGTGTTACACCTCAAAAAATTTAAAAAAAAAAAAGAGAGCGAGAGAAACAACTAGTCTTATAGACCCTGGATATGTAGTTAAAAGCTGTATTACAGATGAAATGTCAGAATAAATCCTTCTTCATCCAGAAAGAGAAGTTAATACAAATTTCAGAAAGCATGTTCTGTATACCTTAGTCACTGAGAATTTTAATGTAGTTCCCAGGCTGAATCAGAAGCCCAGGAGTCCTGATGTTAATTTAAAGATCACCAAATTAGCAATTCTTCCCCTCCTAACTGCAGCAGCCCTAAGAGCAGCAGCTCTGTAACTGGCCTGAGGCCCAGGAGAATCTCAGACAGAAGCTATAACACGAATCATTCCCTCCACCCGTGCATGGCAAATTTCACTGCTATTTAGCACGATCAGTGTTGGAGTCCTAACCAATTTCTCCAGCTGGTAGCTTTTCCAATGAGAAGAAATGGACAATTTTGGTTTTTGTAGGGAAGCACAGACCTTGCCTCTCAAAGCACTGAAGGGAGATGGTAAAATGGGTGCAGGGAGAAGGGATAGGTGGACAGGCAGGACACTCCTTCACCACAAGAGAGCGGCGCCCAGGTGGCCACTGGCCACTCAGGCTCAACAGCCACCAAAAAAAAGTTTCTGCTTCACAGTTGTGGAGGGGATTCCCTCTCTTCTTACCCCAAGTACAATTCCAGCTTACCACCCCTTTATGTAGTACATGGAAGCTCGCACCACCTCAGCCAAGCAGCTGCCCCAGAAGAGGAAGAAAAAAAAGCTACTTCTGAGACAGTGCAACCTCTCCAGCAGTCTCATTGCCACAAGCTCATCAGTTTGGGGTCCTACAAGAAGGCATTAAGGCAAGCTGGGAACACAATCTGACTCGTAGGGTTGTAGGACAAGCACTTTCATCATCACAAGTTATGGAGAACAGGTCCTTGACCCATTCTAGAGCTCTGAAGGTCCTTGGACAAGCTAGCCTTTTGAAAGCCTTGCAACTTAATGTTTTTTCTATCTATTATTTCCTATACAAAACCATAATTGTTTTCTTGTTTCTCACAAATCTTACTCAGAATGAAACAGAAGTGCTTCAGTTTCAAGTGCTCTGCTGGCTTTATGCAGGCTGGAATGCCCTGCAACAGAATCACATGTTACTCAAGGGCGGTACGTCCTGAATTGGCTCTCAATTCTCAAGATCAATGGCAAATGAAGAGTTCATTTTCATTCTTGAGCGTTCTGCCCGGGGAAGTAAATCTAACAACCAATTGATCATCAGCAACTGAAAAGCTCTGGCACATATGTTCAAACATGTAACCACTCTTAAATAGCTATGTGTCACTGTCATAGCAGCCACTAACACTCAAGCACACTCACTTGAAAAAGAAATCAGATAAAATGAAGCTTTCAAGTGAACTGACACACTAAACCACAAGTTCCTGGAAACGAAAACAAAGCATCTGCTATCTACTATCCCATGGTACTGAGAACTGAAGAAAACACCACTCACAGCTCTGAATGTCTTAGAGTTTGGCAATGGAGTTGCCAATTCTCAGAGTTTCCTCTCAGGTACAGTTTGTACATGAACAGCATGAAAATGTAGTACATAGAATTGCTGATAGAGAAACATTCAGTCCTGGGTTTGCAATGATTCTAAGTAGGAGGATAGTGCATTGTTCAGCAGGGCATTCATAACAGAAATCATGTTGTGAAATGGGGATGAGATCAACTACATCCCATGATTTTTACAACATCCTCATGGACACAATGTATTTAGGGCGTATATCAAACTTTTGATAATTCCTTGCTTTGGAGAAATAATATCTTCCATAAAGATAAAGTTCAATGAGTATATATGTTCTTGTATTTCAACTATCAAGTACCACCACGGTCCCGTCTTTTTGTACGGTACAGAAGTTTTTCTGATTGAGAAATTGGGAACGCAACAACACAAGAAACTCAGAAAATCATGTTACAAAATTAGATCTGCAGATTTTGAAAATTTAACGAACAGAGAAATCAATCTAGAAATGGAAACAAAGCCCATGGAAAAGGCTTAGACAAGAGGAACAATCTGCAAGTTTCCATGGTTAGGAACAACTTTTGTTGAAGTCTACAAGGTACCACACAAGCACACCAGCTCAGTTAATGTCTCTTTTCTTTTCATCATGTTTCCAGCTTGTTTACTTTAAAAGAAAACTTGCTAAGTTTCTCTCACTTCAAAAACTAAAAATACACAATGATGCCAAGGCTGAAAGTCTACATCATAATATCTAAGCACAAGGGAATTGTTCCAGCCAAGTTGTGAATCTATGAAATTAATGGAGATTCTATAATGAAACACTTATAACTTCACTGTTGCAAGCAGCAACACAGGGAAGTGTAACACATCCCCTTACCACAGCCATGAAGTAACTCTAAGCAGCAGAGTTTTATGATGGGTATCATTAGGCTGCCCGTTCAAAAATCATCACTGACATTCACATTCTTCCATACTGACTCCAGACCAAAAAGAAACTACAACACACACTGAGAGACTGAAAACACCTGGAATAAAATTTACTAACTGTGCAACAACTTGGACTTCAAAAACAGACTGAAATGAAACCGCCTTGAGACCAGCAAATCTGTAGAACCATCACCAATATGAACAAGATTTGTACATAAAAACACAAATTAAATCCTGCCTAGGTCAGCAGAAAATACCCAGGGCTAGCAGCATACAACAATAAATTGCAACTGTAAACCTCATCCAAATGCAATAATGTACATGCAGCCATTAAACAGAAAAAAAAGTAATCCAGGAGTGCAAATTCAATATGTCCTACACACTTTACCTCCAGCAAAACTTCACTAAACAAGGATTTCATCCTCCATCACAAAAAAGAGCACACAATACCTTTGTCTTCATGTCTACCACATAGTTTTCAAAAGCCGGGTTCTCCTTGTTGTGTTCAGCATGTTGTCCAGGTCCCTCTGATGCATTGGAAGCTGCAGTCTAAAGAGCAAGGTAGAAAACCACAAATAAAGTAGCTGAGATGTGTGCTTTAATTAAATTACATTTATACATAAAGATTAGCATGCACACACAAAAGGGTAGCCTGAATTCAGATAACTATCAGGTGGCTTCTATAGAAGATTTTCACCTCAATGTTTTGTCATGAAAAACTTTCTGGGTTTAATCCTACAGGCACTCTCACGGAAGTCTGTGAAAGTCTGAATAGGCTAAATCTGCAAGATTACTCTTATCGTAATCTCTCTGTGACTTCAGAAGGCATTCAAGGTGCTCTGCAGCTCTCGGCAACAGAACATAAAGATAAGGAAGGAAATCAGTGCCCTGACAAAAAGATCTGCTGACCGTGATGGGGTTCTCATCTGGAGTAGCTGCAGGAACATATATCTCCTTTCAGCAACAAACAAATTATCTGGTTTGTTTTCTTTTTTCTAATTCATGACATTCACCTAAGTGAAACATTTTTTAAAAGGTTTCAGGCTTGACTAGTAACCATACATCCAAATCTTTTAAATTCAAATGTGGTTTTTTGTTACTTTTCCTTCATTTACACAGATTTCAATCTTACATTGCTTACACAAAACCCTCATAAAGCACATAGTATTTCTTCAAATAATATCTTTGGCAGAAGACACAGTAAATGGCCATATTTGTTTTTTCAATTTCCCTGCTGGAAATCTAATACATTACTGTACATTTTACATTAAGACAGTAAACATTACAAATGACATCTCTGTTTACAATGCTCTACCCTGCAAAAATGTACTTGAAGAGTCAGCCTTTGAATGAAACAGAGTTAGACTGCCTCTAACTCAGATTTCAAAAAATTTCTGGGCACTTTGCAAGAGCACAAACAGTAAAGCAGGGAGGATTCAAACAGAGTTCAGTGTCTTGTATCTGTGGGTGCTGAGCATCACAAGCACCCTGAGTGATTTAGACCCATCCTGTTTTAGCCTGTGCAACAGGAGGGCAGTCAATTTTAACACAACAGGCAAGAAATTGTTAGCATTTTAAGTAGAGCAACCACTGCCAGCATGACTTAGAAAACAACAGGCCAGTGCCACAGAAACAGCCAAATCACACTCGCATGTGCAAATGTTCTCCCCTCTGATCCTAGGTTGTTTATTTAGGGCTCTGTCCAGCAAAAGACTGAGTGCTGGCCCCAATCCAGGCAACTACTTAGACACGTGCTTTTAGCTTCACTGCAAGCAACGGATGAGTCTTGTGCTCCAGTAAAGGCTGTATTTAAAGGCTGGATCAGGCCAAGCAGCTCGGAGAACCACACGTTCCCTTGGCTGGTTTCTAGTCACCAAAGGGTGGTGAATATCTCCCATTTGTAATCTAGAAAGGAGGAAGGGACATAAAGACAACAAGGCCAAAATTTTCAAGGACAGCAGGAAACTGAACCCAGGTCTTGCCCCAAAGCCTACAGAAAATCCAAGCAACTCCCTAAATGTTTCTTTCAGGAAGAGAATATTGCTTTTACAAAGAGCTAAAAAGCATGCATAAAATTTTCATTTCATCTTTGCTTTCTTTGAATACCTGACATAAATGTTTTTCATTGTTATTATTTACAGGCAACAATAGAAACTCTGCAAATCAATACATTACTTATTTCTTCTAATCATCAAGACCTAAAAGATCCTGATCCTAAAGGAGCTCAGCTTCTGCAACTTTTCAAGAGGGGTATGACAAGCTTCAGCAGAAACTTCTATGGTAACATTTATCAAATGAGTGCAGCTGCAAAATTGGATAAGACACTTGCTTTGTTTACATTTTACATATATTTTCCCTCAATTTTTTCACCATTAGTTGGCTCCAATATTTTGAAAGAACATAAAACAATGTCATAAGACGCTATGAAATGTTTCCATTGTTTTCCTTAGGGAAATGGGTCACAAATTCATTTTAAAGAGCAGGAAATCAAGGACATTAGGGGGGTTCAAACAGCTCAAGCAAAAGTAATTGTAATAAATCTGGAACATCTCTCTGTTCCAGTGTATGAAGGTTCAATAATCATTAGCAAAATAATATATAGTTTCCCAGCTTAAACAAAGCATATGTTAGCAATCCATGTGAACACCAAGAAATACTTAATTCTGTGTTACGAAATAAATGGGACTGTGTAATCCAAGAGGTAGAAAGAATACTTGCTGTGCATTGTGATAGATTTATTAAAAACTAACAATCTTGGATTTGAGTCTTTTCTTATTCTTGATTACATACAACCTCCCCTTTGGAGGCCAACAAAAAGTCTATCCTGCTTAAAATTATTTGTGTACTTTATAGCCAAAAGCTGCCTGCTCGTGCAAAGGAAGCGTTTCAGCAACACCTCATTATTCCTGAACCATGACCAGGAGATGCAGAACTGGCAGCCCCAGCATGACACACTACAAATATAGTGGACAACATGCACCATGCTCACACATCCCTGCAGGAGGTTCTGGAAATAATTACTTCAAGCTTGAACTAAAACTACTGCCAAAACTATAGACTTTTTATCACACCTCTGCATCCAGAGGGCTGGTAGTTGTAAAAACTCTATCTTCCTCTTCACAGAAGAAAGCATGATCTTATTCTCTCCAAATTGGTCAGAGAAACAGAAGAGATTTCACAAGTGTTGCAAGAGCAGATCAAAACTTCACTTGTTAACTTTACACACATGGTTAATAACCATGAGCCTCATAGATCACTCCTAAAGCAGCCTTCTAATTTTGTGCATAATTAACACTAATCTATTTAGATTGTAATTAATAGGTACTATTTAGACCATAATCTCTTCAGCACGTCTCTTCCATTGTGCAAACTTACAGCATTATTTAAATATTTATTAATAAAGTAATAACCACATTACCTACCTTGCTAATTTTGCCTGATTTTAACAGTGCTCAGTGAAGTTTTTCTGTGCTTATAACACATCTTGCTGGTAGCTTTTTAGGACTTGCACAATTGACACAATCAACTGACAACAAAACTCTGGCTGATTATTTTTTGCCAAAGTACATAGATATCAGTTAGGAAAGACTTGTCACCAGTTCTACTTTCAGCAGGCAGCATGCTCCAGTTCATGCCTGAGCCAGCAACCAGACAGGAGGAGCATCTGCCCTCACAGGCAATTATGGCATATGGGGTTTCCATGAGTTTCTATGGGAGGTCCTCCTATAGCAGCCAAGCCATGTAATGGTGGATGAATTCTCCAATCTATTGTAAAAATTTATAGAATTTCCAGAATTTATACCGGATATATCGGTAGAAGGAACTTGTAACCATCCCCAATAGTTACCACAAGTTTATTTCTTGGGGTGAAGCCCAACATTGAGAATATAAAAAAATATTTTTAAAAATACCAGGAAACATATGTGCAAACTTTATTCTGCTCTTCCACAGTCTAGGATATTGGTTCCAGGATTTTGAATTTATTTACACACATGGAATATTTTCTAGGGCACATGTGGCTAGAAAAGGCTGATCAGCTTTACAAAGGGCCCAGGAGGGTGGGTGGAAGTGTGAGAAGCTACAGCCCATGAGCCCAAATAAGTGTGCAACTGCCTTAGGGCTCAGAGAGTTAATGCACCCTCCCCAACAGCCCCTGGCTTAGGAAACACTCTCCCCTACGCTTTTAGCAAGAGGAATTCAAAACAGAGGCTGATCTGAGATGTCTTTTGGCACTTTGGATCACCAGTTGGTAGCTCTGCTCCAGTCTCACGAGAGCCTGTCATAAAATGCCTGCTTGCCCCGAGTGATTTACATGAGGATGGGAAAGGAATAAAAGACCTCAGTGATCTGTTAATATTTGGATGCCAATATCTGTCAGGAAATCTATCATCCTAGTAACCAAATGCTCCCAGAAACATATAGTGCTGAGAGATACTGCTTTTATTTAATTAACTTTTCTAGAGCAAGCATATTTGAAAATCATTAGAACATTTTAAAAGCTACATTTCAACATAATGTATGCTGGAATTATGAATTTTACAGGACATTGATGTAAATTAATTCATTCAGCAGCTATGCTGGAGTAGGAAGCAACCTGAGCTGAACTGATACGCTCAGCAGGATGCTGCTACTAGCAAAGACCAGGGCACACCTCCACACCAGGTACAGCCAACCTGCTCACACTCTGCTCAAGCTGTGTGCGAACCAGAACTGGACTCAAGTCAAGTTCATCCCTTGCAACATGCCAGCAACAGCACGAACACCTTCTGTGCCCATGGTCTGTCCTCCAAACTCTGCACCTTTCTGTCACACCTAGGCAGAGTTGACAGTTCTCCTAAAACTGCTGTGAGCATCACTGGACCACCAAAAAAAAAAAAAACAATTGTACACCTTGGACAGATTGTGAGAGACAAAGAATCATTGAGGGCTTTATGAGTTTTTCCTGCAATGCCATGTATAGAAATAATCCGAGAGACCACAAGATGCGCTTTGGTCTTTCTGTATCCTGCTAGTCCTGTTTCTATGCCTCTTATTATAGTTCTTATTACAGGAAGAAATAGCATTCAACAAATTTTGACAAGATATGACTTTCATCAATATCCTTGAAAACTCAGACAATCTCAGAGCAGGCCACGCTAGAAAGTAAAATCAGAAGTATAATCCCACAGATGTCAAGCAATTTAATTTGCCTCATCTGGGCCTAAATTTCAATCCAGAAATAATATAGCAGAGCGTTCTTTTCTAATTCAGTATTTCTAAGGCCCTATAGAAAGGCATGGATACATGTCAAATGATTCGGATGTCAGAAAGGATTTTATTTCTATTTCCATGTCAGGGTTTCTTGTTCATTTTTTGATGACATCAAGGTTTGCTCCACATCACATTGCATTAGCTCAGCCTTTGCAGCTGTCTTAAGTCAGGGCAGTGTTGTAGAGCACTATGAGGTCTCATGGCTAAGCCCTGTAAGAATGTCACTGCAGTCCCTCCTGCACCAGTCTTCCCAATATGACCAGTAAATGTGAAAGGAGAAAAGAAAAATAACACATTTGGGCATGGATTCTACTGTATGAATCAGATCACAAGTGTTTTAATTTTTTTTCAAGTTATTGTATTTGAAAGTGAGCATAAATATCACAATAATATTTAGTTTGCCCTGAGATTTTTATGATTTCACTTTAACTAATATGGATTCAACCTTTCAGAAAATTTTATGACAGCCTTAAAGAGAGTTACAGCTCAGGAACAATTATCTGGCTGTGGACTTATATCTCAGAAAGGTCAAGATCTGATTTAATGCTGCTCCACCCTCCTGAGAGCAAATCTTGCTCTCAGTGTGTTTCTGGATGTCAGATTGTCACTGGTGAACTTTGCATTTGCTTGTCCCTGATACAGATTTGACCATCGGTCTAAAAGCTCTCATCCAAGCCATCAGTTACTGAGTAGTCACTTTTGCTGGACTAACACAAAACATATACTCAGATCTGATTTCCCTCACTATCCATATCACACAATTATCCAGCTGCACTGTGACTCCAATCTAGGGCAAGACAACTAACTTTCCAGGCAGAGAGCTCAGG
Organism: Vireo altiloquus; assembly: GCA_013396875.1. Classification (NCBI taxonomy): domain Eukaryota; kingdom Metazoa; phylum Chordata; class Aves; order Passeriformes; family Vireonidae; genus Vireo; species Vireo altiloquus. The sequence goes on along the minus strand of VZRF01001782.1, from coordinate 179,229 downwards.
CAGGGAGGAGACACTAGCTCAGGCATCAGCTTTTCTCCTCCCAGAGAGTTCAGATGGAGCTGGCTAGAGTCACTTGGCCCTGAAAACTCAAGCCTGGTGGCTGACCAGAAGACACACATAGAATTCATTTTGCTGATCCAGTCTCCATCTCCAGTGTCACTTGTCATAGAATTATAAAATGGTTTTAAAGGTCATCTGTTCCAATGCCCCTGCCATGGGCAGAGACACCTTCCCCTAGATCAGCTTGCTCAGAGTCCCAGCCAACCTGACCTTGAATATTTCCAGGGGTGGAGCATCCATAACTTCTCTGAGCAACCTGTTCCAGCCTTTCATCACCCTCATTGCAAAAAAACCTATTTCTTATATATACATCTAAATCTACCCTCCTTTAGTTTAAAACCATTTACCCCTTGTCTTGTCACAACAGGCTCCACTAAAATTTTGTGCCCATCTTTCTTATAAGCTCCTTCTAGGTACTGAAAGGTGCTCTAAAGTCTCCCAGAAGCCTTCTCTTCTCCAAGTTGAACAATCCCACCTCTCAGCCTGTCTTTACAGGAGAGGTGCTCCAGCCCTCTCATCATCTTTGTATCCATTCTCTGGATTAACTCCGACAGTCCACATCTTTCCTGTGTTGGGAGCTGGGTGCAGTACTCCAGCAGGGGTCTCAGGAGAGGGGAGCAAAGGGGCAGAAAAGAGGAGAGCTCATGCAGAGCTTTATTTTCGAGCTGGGATACAAATCGAGGCAGTCATGTGTCTCCCAGGCAGCAGAGCGTCACTAAGGTCACACAGCGGTGGACTGTGCCATGTGTGATGATCTGTGCAGCGAGGAGGGAGCAGAGCACTGTGCAGCCACCAGAGCCCTTGCAAACACCAGCCTTGAGAGGGCTGCTGCTCAAGTACAGTCTCCCCTGCTGAGACCTGGCACACCAAAGAGCAGTGGTTGGCAGGATCTGATGTGGCAGAGGAAAAATGAGCGAAAAAACATTGCAAAGATGAACCCTGTTGCAAGGATGAAGAGATAAATAATTTACAGTTCAAATGCATGGAAATGACACTCAAAGAATGAGACTGGAAAGATTGGTTGCAGTTTTCAGGCAAAGACAGACCTCAGCTGCAGCTCCATGCCAGCAGATCTGCCTCCAAGAAATGGAGACAATTAACTTATGTATTGCTGAGTTCTTACCCTGATAGGGTATTTTCCAAAACATTCCTGGTAGTAGTGTTTTTAAACTCCATAAGGCAAATTCAGACACCTCTGAACATGAGAATGAATGAGATTAAAATGTTAAGCAAATAAATGCATTTTCCTCAGCTCACTTGGATCTGAGGCAGATCAGTCTCTTCATTATTTTACCTTTCAGCTATCAGCCCGCACTTTGCTGGGCATAAAGAAGATAAAACATGAAGAGTAATTCAGGATATTAAAGATCTATTTCTTTCAAATAAAGCAGAAGCTATTACTGAACTCTTATGAAGGCTGGAGGAAAAGGACTAGAAAAATTAAAAGGCTGAGCATAATTAATGAATGCTCATTTAGAATTTGCTATCATAAAATATCTTGGAAGTAAAATCTACAGCTGAAGAGGACAGGCTGTATGCAGAAACAAGTTCTGGAAGGAGCTTCATGTGCACTGCATCAAACTGAGAAGAAAGAGAGCTGTGGTTGCTGAGAGATTCCTTCCAACATGGAGTAATGACACCTGCTGAAAGGCCCTGCAAGCAGAAAGGTCACCTGCAGCAAGAGTAAAGTGCTCAATCACATGGTTTGATTCCAGTTGTGCCTACCTGCACACATTTTATTCATTAGCTTCAGTGGACTCCCTCCACACTTTAGCCCATATTAGTGAAATCACAACCTTGCCGTGAAAATAGAAGCAGACCACCGCTGGAAGCAAATGTAAATACTTGGAAACAGGAAAAAAGAAAGCAAGTAATTAATTGTAAGGGAAAACATGACTAATGATTTTAAATTAAATAATCTTTGCGTGCTATTTTAATTAGCAAGGATAATGTTTATTTTACTTACATAGACGTTCTGGATACATAAATTCCAACCTACATATTTCAGTTGCCATAACAACTTGATACATTAATTCTCTTGTGTCATTTTTTATTGCATCAGTGTGGATTTTTTTTTTTTTAACAGCCAGGGAAAAAAAAAGCCAACTGCTTTGGTTGCTATAATAACACACTATTTTTTAATTGTTCTTTTCACATTTAATTCTTCTTGAAACCAATATATAATTTTCCTCCAAATATGTTCCTAGCCCGATGTGGAACATTCACTACCAATTTCAGGGCTCAGTGCTGGGTTTGTCAGAAATCCCAAGGATATGTACAGCCCTTTAGCTCAACTGCTACTCCAGTAGTCTCCCTGAGGATATATAGCTTGAGGCCAAGTTCTTAACAGAAGTCCTACACAGTAAGTCTAAGTCCCCAGTTAGTGCATTTTCTCCCAAAAACCACAAATAAATTAACATCAGACTCTTCAAAAAGGTGCACAATAGATTTGAGGCAGCAAACGTAACTGCACAGATGCAAAACAGTTGTGCAAATCACTGTAGTGAGCTCCAGGCCAGGAGGATATCACAGAGTAGTTTCCACATTTCATACACACTGGTGTAGCACATGATGACCTTAGCTACACTTTTATCCTGGAGCAGAGATGGTTCCTAAACTCTTGGGGCCTCCAGGGAGTTGAATCAAATCTTTTAAAGATACAGTCAAATGGCACTATAATGGGAGGAACAGAGAGGATGAGGACAGCCTTTGTCCTCCCCTCTCCAGCGTAGCAGAGCCTGCTGTTGCACATTGACCTTTCCCAGCTCTGCAAATGGGCCCTTTCCAATTAAATTGCAATTACCTAGCTGCTGATGTTGCATTTCTATCTGGTGTCCTGTAAAAACCATAATGAGAGAGACAGTATTAATTACTATCAATTATATAAAGGTTCAAGGTGAGGAACTGCTTGGTAACGATTGTTCCATAGAGCTGGCATGGACTGACCTCAGATTAGAGATAACAGGGCATTTATGAATGTGAGGTTAAAGATTTTGATGGAGAAGAACTTAGTGCAGTGGCTCCTGAGGGTTGCCTTGGCCTCTGGGGCAGGTCTTCATTTATTCCTAACTATAATACCTCTATTTCAGGTCAGGAGGGTTAGAATGGTTGCTTGCAAAGGACCGTATCCCTCTCAGTTGTCAGGAGAACGAACAAGGGTCTGTATGTGTGTTATCACACACAGTTTAGGACAGGATCTAGCCCTTGTTGCAGCCTTCCAGTACATAGAGAGGCCACAAGAGAGCTGGAGAGAGACTTTTGACAAAGGCATGTAGTGATGGGAGAAGGGGTAATGGCTTTAAACTGGTTTAGGTTGCATACTAAGAAGAAATTCTTTACCAAGAGCATGGCGAGGCACTGGAAGAAGTTCCCCAGAGAAGGTGCAGATGCTCCATCCGTAGAAGTGTTGAAGGCCAGGTTGGATGGGATTTTGGGTAGCCTGGTCTACTGGAAGGTGTCTCTGACTATGGCAGGGGGTTGGAACTAGAGAATCTTTGAGCTCCCTTTCAACACAAACCTTCTGTGATTCTAACTCAAAGGAGGAGAAACACCCAAGGATGTGCAGTATAACCTTGCAGGAAATATGTTTAAATAAGAAGTCACTCATATAATGTGAATTCTGATTTATCTCATGATGTGTTGCAGGTCCACAGCAAATCCACAAATAGAAACCAATCTCCTATCTCCTTCACTGGCCCACACAGATTCTTCCTATTTACACACACCTCCAGAGAAATTACAGAGGAGGAAACTATCCACATTTCAGCTGAGATTACATTTTGTGCCTTTTCTTGCCAGAAATGGTGAAATTAAGTCAGTCTACTCAACAGCAGTAATAAAACCAGTTCCATTTTGAGAGCAGGACAGATATATCATAAAGTGATACTTAGGATGACCAAAGGTGTTTTACACGAATACAAGAATATAAATCCTGCATTAAAGATGAGAAAACAAAAGCTCAAACCACCAACAAAAACACAAAATCAAAGCCTTGAAGAATATTGTAATGACTTTTACTTCTCAAAATAGTTTTGCTTGAAGCATCCTAAACCTTCTTATAGAAGAATATTTGTTTCATCCAGAGCCATAGGGAGGGGAAATAAGCAGTAGCTGTCATTACAGTGGCAGGCTGCCTTGCTAAGTCATGGCTGCTGAGCTCCACAATCATCTATACTCATGCTGACATGCAAAAAGATTGCAGCTAAACAAAACCTTCGGCGAAACATAGTGCCATATTTCTTCATCCAGCATCCCTCCTACAGAGCATTACAAAATGCTTCACACTGATATATATCAAAGGGAAAGGACTCAAAAGGTAAGTTAAGTAGAATGAATCACGTCATTAAACTGCGGACTACATCCTCATGCTCGTTAAATGTTGATAAACAGATAACAAAGTGAAGTGAAAGGGAAAACAACACTCCCTAAATACTTTGCAGAAGGTTTGGCTCCATGGATCTTGCTTGACAATTGCCAATGCTTGACAGTTTCCTTTGTGACAATTCTCATGACCTCAATGCTGGATAAGAATCTTTCATTGCCTAATGGAGAGATGGCAGAAATCTGTATTTTTCATGAGGACTCCAAGAACTATTAACATTAGCCACTGACCAAGGTTATTAAAAAATTATGGGCTGTACAGGGGTTTTGGCTTCTGTGAGCTTGCAGAAGCACAGAAGTGTAAAGGCTACTGAAACTTCACTAAATAAATTTCACTGTCAGCTGCAGTAGACACTGAGAAAAGGAGCAGATGCTTATGTACCAGGCATGCCAGGAGTTGCAGGCAGAAGTCTCCTAGTCTGTGTAATGCCCCTTCCATGTATACTAACTTGCACAGGTCATATGGGCCCTGGACCCGGAATCCTTCAGAGGTACCAGCTCGAGCTGACCTGAGAAACAGTGCCCTTGTCACAGCTCACTGACACCGAGGTCCAGATGGCACTATCAGAAGGGAACCCCTGGATGAGGCAATAAATCCAGTCTCATAAAAACTGACTGCAACAGCTCACACTAAAGTTGTCTGCAACTCTCTGCATTCACAATGTGTCCGTGCAGCTTAGGTAAGACTTTCTCCTTTTGCTGGGATGTACCTGCCATCAAGGAGGCTGGTTTGGGTAGAGGTGTACATACAAACTTGGAAAAATGTCACATGAAAAACTTGAAAATACTTTCACTGTTGATGAATATTTGCTTGAAACATCCCACACCACCTTTACGTCCTACTTATTCTACAAACTCTCATTAGCAGGGGCTCAAATTCCAATTCTGGTCATATTCAGAAGCCTCATAACAACATTGATGTTTGTTAGTGCCAACAGAACACAGCTCTGTGGCTATTCTGTGTATTTAGCTGGCCTGGTTTCAGCTGGCATAGAGTTAATTTTCTTCCTAGAAGCTGGTACAGGGCTGTGCTTTGGATTTAGGATGAGAATAAAGTTGATAAGACACTGATGTTTTAGTTGTTGCTAAGCAGTGTTTACACTAAGCCAAGGACTTGACTGTTTCTCACACCACCCCACCAGCAAGAAGGCTGGAGGAGCACGAAAACCTGGGAGGAGACAGAGCTGGGAGAGCAGACCCCAAGTAATTCAAAGGATATTCCATACGGCATCATGCTCAGTATGTAAACCGGGGGGAAAGCTGGCCACGGGTCACTGCTCAGGAACAGGATGGTCATTGGTCAGTAGATGGTAGGTGTAACTTGTTTTGTATATTCAAAATCTTTATTATTGTTGTTATTCCTATTATTATTTTCCCTTCAATTTCAGCTCTGTCAAACAGCCTTGTTAAAATGCCCAAATTTTACCTTTTTTCCCCAATTCTTTCCCCCATCCCACTGAGAAGGGGTGAGTGAGGAAGGGGCTGTGTGATGTTTAGCTACCTGGCAGGTTAAACCACAACAGCAGCCCCTGTCTTGACAACCTATTGCCACTGTCTTGCACTATTACCACCAGGATTTCACTAGCTTATAAACAAAGCTGAAACTAGGCAAGATCCTGACATGTTTCTGTGCAGTATTTAGTAAAACAGGGATCACTAGAGGTGGCCCTAAAAGAGATGGTAAATTCTAATATTGCACTTTTAAAGGCTATAGGCAAAAATGTAATTTCTACTATTAAGGAAAATACCTGTAATCAGCGATGTAATTTCATGATTTGGGAACATCCCCATGTCTGTTTTCTTAGCTATAGTTAACTAAGAATATCCTTTTGAATATCTGTGACCAACATCCTGATCACAATTCACAAAGGCAATCCAAGCCTTCATTTTCTTTCGGCCGGGCTGCAACAAAGCCCTGTGAAGCCAGGCACAGGGACTGGTTGTCCAAGATCATTACAACTTGAACATTCCTTTCTGTTCAGCATTGAGCAAGGACAAGAGGAGAGTCCTCCCCTCTCTGTGATGACTATCTGTAGAACAGAGCACCAATATAAGGAGGGTTTTGGTCCTTGTCCAAGGGTAAGGTGATCACAGATTGCAAGCAAAGAGTAATAAATACATGATGATTCTAAACCTCAAATGTAACAGAATTATCCACTGTGAGTGCAAAGATATCTGTGCATATCAGGCACATTCTCTGGATGGGGAAAAAGGCAAGGAATCCAAGAAATAAATCAATATTGAATTAAGAAGTAGGATTAATAAATACACCTATGACTGCAGAAGATGGACTGTTTCAGGCAACAATGTATTCAGCATCCCTAATACCGAAAGCTCTAGTTACAGGCTTGCTGCTGACCTAGCAAAGATACCGTTGGGTGTGCCTTGAGCATTTTCTGTCCAAAAAAGTACCAGATTTCTCAAAAAAAAGAATACTGATTATGTAAGTGAAGGCATATGTCTGTCATAAATCTTCCTACTGCTTAGGAAGACACAAAGTTGTCAGTTTTGTGATCTCTGGTTTTCTACTAACTACCACAACACCAAAAAATGTGTGAGAGACAACACCAGCTTGGTGTAATGACTGACCTGAAATCTCTCAGGAGGATCCTTTCACTCCTCCTTGTTGCAATTAACCAATTCACACAGACAAAGCTTGTTTTAGTGGTTCATTAATACAACAATATTTTAAAAGTTACCATTGCTGTTTACACCAGAGTTTCAAAAGCCACCTTCTGAGAACCACTGTTTGTTACTGCCAATTCCATTTTTTTTCCAGCTTGCACAACAACTGTTTGCCTTGTCTCTTCTCAAAAAACACCATGACTACTTGAAAGTGCTGATCTAAAAAAAAAAATATATATATATACATATATATATATATATTTATACAGTGACAGGGCACAGCATTTCTGAAAACCAGGTAGGCTCCCCTACACTTCTGAAAAGAACTGGAGGTCCTGGGAAAACTTCATCGTTTTGTTTTTTCCTTTCAGAGAAGAAATGTTAAACAGCTACAGCAATGAGCTGAACACCACTGTTTGGGCTACAGCTGTTGAGTAACGAGGCTGCCCTCATGTCAGAAAAGCACAAGCAACCAGACACATCAGCTGAGGTGCAGCCAGAATGCTGAATCCATTCAAAGGCATGGAGATTCATTTGCAGCTTCAATCATTTTTCCCCACCGGTATTGTGCAGGTCTGTGCAGGCTGATGGATCTGTGCGATCCAGCTAACCTGACATTTTTTAGACATAAGATATTTGAACTATATTTTAAAATTTTCAATTTCAGAACTCATCTGTAAAACTAGTTTTCTGGTTTGGGGGGAATTAGGCACCACACAGACACATAAAGCAATACCTAGCACAAGATGTTTTGGGCTGCTACATGAGGGTTCTGCTCTATTAAACTGTCTGTTTCAGTTCAAGGCAAGAGAAAGACAAGAGAAATTGGAGAAACAAGAGCAAACAGTGGGACGATATTGATCAAGAGGAGGAGAATATTGTATCAGGAATGCTTGCTACAAGTGCAATCACCTCTCTTTTGGGATAAAACACTATTTTGATGATGAAATGAGATAGCTCTCTCTGAAAAGCTTCTGTGCACTGGGGGTCACAATACCAGGAAAGTTTTTCATTGAATATGTCATGAAAAGCTGAAGAAGCAGATGTGGAAGTCAAGAGTTGTGAGGTACAGGAGTGGAATACAGAGAGATGACAGACCTTGAACAGGGTGGTAATTGATGGTGGAAGGGTGGAAGTTAACAGAGGCTTCCAACAGCAAGGCAAATGAGGCTAGAGAAATAAGATCAGAAAGTGATCTCTATGAAAGATTATCCATTTGGATGGGTAAGTGGATCAAGATTACACAGGAAAAAAAAAAAAAAACATATTACTAAAGCCTCTTTTCAAGGAGGAGAGAGACAAAGGGTGAAATTCACCTCATAGTACACAAAGGTCTAGACAAATGCTTAATTCACAATCCAGCTAAATATTATAATGGAAAACAAGCAGTAAATTGTCTCATCTCTAAACCAGAGGCAGCTTTCACTATAACCTGAGACAGATGAAAGTGGTACGAGTGAGGAACAAGGACAAGCAAACGTGTAAAATGTACAAGCTGAAAACGCAAAAAGTCATATGTTTCTAGTACTTGTCTAGTATCTGTAACTGTATTATAAAAACAACCAAAACTGTGGAGATAAATTATATTTTCAAGTTGACAGCTTCCCTTTAATTTCCCAGGTTGTTACTTCGGGGATTGTATTTACTATTTGTTAAAACCTGAAAGTATCTGTTCCAGATTATAAAAAACTAAACAAAAGAGGATGGAGATTTTCTCTTTCATATATATTTATCTTACTGGCAAAGACACATTCATCTATCCAAGAAATCACTGCCAGGGTGACCTTCATATGATCCAGAAGTCTTGGGGTGATATCATTCTTTATTCTTGAGAACTATTTAAGAAATATTTTAATAAAGAGGTATTGGTAGATTGCAGAAGTATGTAATGGACTCTTGAACCTCTCTATGGAGACCTGTGTCCTTTGCACATGGAGGGCAGTGAATTCTCCTGCTTAGTTGCTCAGTTTGGAGAAGAATCAGAGTTAATAAATGTGTGAGACAAATTGTTCTGAAATATTTTTAGAGTGAATCTTAACTCGAGTACATTCGTCCCTGAATATCAATTTTGCAAAACCCTTACAGCTTTATAGGACAAAGAAGTATACTTTAGGAGTTGATGTGCTTGTTTTTGCAGGTGGTTAAAATATAACTTCTCAGAATCTTATTAGAAACAATGAATTATATCACACACTCTTCAGAGGAACTGCTAGCTTGTGAACAAAGCCTCTTGGGATATTCTGATATTTTTATGCTGGTAATTTTTTCAGACTAATCTGGTATTCCCTTGTTGAAACATATCATGGTTTAGGAAATTTTTTTTAGAAAAAATATGTTAAAATTGCAAGAGCTTTTTGCCAAGTGTTATTTTCAAACTAGATCTATCATTTTTGACCTTGATACACAGAATTGGAATTTACACAATAGTCTGACCTCAATGCTTATCATAATAGAGACTCACTGCTTAATTAAAAGTTTGGCTAATTCTGTATGCTGGTTGATACTCAGGCACATTTTCATTGGGGAAAATTATTGTTTCTGGTCCCTCGCAGCTGTTCTGGCCTGCTCCCAATCCTTTGCAGATGTAATAACAAATCACAGATCAAAAAATTGCCTAGAGGTTGTTTGATAGGCATAATATATAAATGTGAAAAAAAATAAACCCAAATAAACCTGTTGTGGAGGATGTGACTCTTTCATCAATGGTGAGCTGGTTTAATTTAATATCAAGATCCCAGATCCATCCCACTAATGTCAGTAGAAAACAATTATTAAACTAAACAATCAGATCTCCCTGTCAAGTTCTCTAAACCCTCATGCAAGGCACACCAATGTGATGGTGATGTTAAACTAAAATCAGAACCATAAGTATCTTCAGCTGGAAAGGACTCACAGGGATCATTGAGCCCAACTCCGGGCCCTGCACAGGACATCCCCAAGAGTCACACCATGTTCCTTATGGAGTTGTCCAAACACGTCTTGAATGCTCTCGGGCTTGGTGCTGTGAGCACTTCCTTGGGGAGCTGTTCCAGTGCCCAACCACCCTCTGGGTGAAGAACCTTCCCCTGATATCCAGCCTAAACCTCCCCTGACACAACTCCAGGCCATTTCCTTGGGTGTTATTGCTGATCACAGGAGACAAGAGGTCAGTGCTGCTCCTTGTGATGAAGTTGCAGACTGCAATGGGACCTCCCCTCAGCCTCCTCTTTTCCAAGCGGAACAGACCGAGTGACCTCAGCCACTTCTCTAAGGCTGCCCCTCTAGACCCTTCACCCTCTTCACAGCTCTCCTTTGGATGCTTTTTTAACAGCTTTATACCTTTCTTATCTTGTGGCACCCAAAGCCGCTCCCATCACTCAAGGTGAGGCCGCCCCAGTGCAGAGCAGAGCAGGACAATCCCCTCCCTTGCCCAGCTGGCGATGCTGTGCCTGATGCCTCCCAGGACACATCTGGCCCTCCTGGCTGCCAGGGCACTGCTGGCTCATGTTCAACTTGCCATTGACCAGGACCCCCAGGGCTCTTTTCACTGCACTGTGAAAAAGTGAGAGGACACAAAGGAAAAGGCTTTTTATCGTGAGCATGTCTAACTATGCAAACACAAGGAGATGGCAAAAGCAGAATGATGTCCAAGTTCCAGCCTTGTCCAGTGGGACAGAAATTGTCTGTTTAGAGAGTGGCATGAAATGCATGTTGCCATACCCTCAGCATCACAAGAGCATTTCTGTCCACAGGATGACACTGCTCCACAGAGATACAACTGGGTTTCAAATGGAAACATCGGCCTTGTTGCTTTTCCCTGGTCTTAAAATTAAAAGCAGAACACGGTTTATGGGGAAAAGGGGTTTTTACCTCGGTATTTATTCAAGGATCCTTGGGTGCAGCACTTTATCCAGGTGGAATGCCCCGAAATGCACACATCACCCCTCACACGCCAAAATGCACACAATTATAGGCCTTGCAAATTAGCATATCTATCAAAGACTCCCCAATGAGAGGCTCGAGTGAACCCCTCGTTCTGGAACCTTCCCCCTGGATGGCCTATCTTAGTTTATAAAAATGTGTTCTGGAGAGGACCTTGGTGTCTGGGGCTTCCAGGATGTTTGGTCTTCTGGTTTAACAGTTATCAGGTTTGGACAATTACAAGTATGCAGGTTAAAAGCACTAAGAATACATAAAACTATATTAAAGGGTATATAAGAGGGGTATAAAAGAAAAGGCAAAAAAATCAGCCTGGCATCAGCCTGACCATATTAAAACACTTTCAGAAGGAACTCTAAAATGACATTTATCAGACGCTCTGGCACTCCAGTTATTGACAAGCTACAGAAAAAACAACAAATTTATAAATAGAGACCCAGCATGGATACTCAGTATGGGCAAGGCATTTAGCTGCAGCTAGTAATAAATAAGGGTTTTAATAACACTGAGACTTTGCTGTTACCCACTTCTAAACATTAGTCAACCCAGCTGAGAAGGCAAGTGTATAAAATAATCCCTGCAAGTAAAGAAAACTTTAATAGTGAATAAAAAATAAAATTGCAAATCTACTGTATATTAAAGATAAGACCAAACAAATATGGAGCTAAGCTTCAGCATTGTTGTTCAACAATTATCTAGTTAGGGTTGTTATAAATCCTTGGGTGCAAAAGGAACATAACTACTAAAACATTAACCAACATGTCACTCATACAGTACCCCTTAAAAAGACTGCTGCTGCCTTGAAGGAGAACATAGTGGAAAACAGAATTACTTGGGAATTGGCTCTGGCACAAAATCAGCCCACAGACACAAACTGCATTTGATCAGATAAATGTATACTTTAGAGCTAAATCTAGTGAAGAAAGAGATGCATAAAACTCAGTGTTTTGAACCCTTCTAATGAAACATTATGGTTGATCATACCTAATGACTCCTGCATATTAAGTATAATTACTTAAACAGAATCAAATGTGGCTCCTGGGAGTAAATCAAGCCATACAAATTAAGCTGTACCCAGTTACAAACAAAGAAAACAAACAAAATTCCAGAGAAGAGACTGAATTTTTATAGGCACATATAGAAGAGACTGCAGGTCCATGTTTTTTAGACAAGATTGGTGTGAAACAGATTAATGGTTTGTTAATTGCTTCAGGCTGAAGATTTTTAAGTAAGGGTTTTACTACTGGAACCTTTAACAAGCCAGCACTTAGAGGACAGAGAAGTAATTACAGTGTTTATAATAGCAGGGTACAAGGATAGCAGGCATTCCTGAAGCAAACAGATATAAGAGGATTCGTTTTGCATGATGCAATTAAATATATTTGCAAAATGAGCCTCTAAACATAAGAAATGCATGGAACAACAGGAATTAAATGAAGAGCTCGAATCTTTGGGGATCATGTCCAAGCAATGATCCCTCATAGTGCTGAACAAAGATTGTGTATGTGAGATCAGGGTGTGATGACCAAACTTGCACAGTAATTGCAAATGATTACCATTCAATGTGGAAAAAGTATCTGCACCATATGCCCTATAAGTAAATAGTCTTTTCATGCACTCATACAGCAACCTGCAGACCTTCAGTTGTCAGATTTATATTTAAGTGCAACAGCCCAGTGTTCTTTTCCTTCACCTCAGCTTTCCATCTAGATAAAGGTCAAAACACTGCTGATCAGAAATAGGCAGCACTGAAGACCAATTTAAAGAATACAGAGGTTAAAACAAGGGTAAATTTATGTCTTTTAATGAGTGCCTTGAGCTGAGCACAAGCCTGCAGCTTCAAGCAGTGTTTCTACTGTCATACTAAAGAGCAACTCCATTTTTGTTTTACCAGATAGATTCCATTATCTTATTGTCTAAACATCTCAGTTTCAATTGTATCTATCTGTTTGAGTGAGAGACATTCTTTAGCTAGTGACTGTTTACTGCAATGCAGAGAGCTCTGGGAAGGAAGAAAGCTTTTTCCCAGGTTAGTGACCATTTGCTAAGCTGAAGAGCTGGGCTCAGAACTGCACACCCACTCTCACGCTCCAGGAACCCACTAATACTGCTGCAGAGACAGCAGAGATGGAGAATACCTTCCCCAGACTTATCTGGAAGTGGGAAGGGAGAGAGTATTTCTCGAAGCAGTGGAAGACCTGAATTTAAACCACTTTCAGTTAAATCCCTACCTCACATTTTCTAGGAGTGAAAAGAAATCAGTCTTCTCTCTCCAACAGGGACAATTTAAGAGCCATAATTTCAAGAAAATGCTTTCAAGCTGTGAATGCTAGTCTTATAAACCTTGGTCCACAGAAGTAATGAGACTCTTTGGCAGAGGGAAAATTACAAACAAATCCTGTCTTCATGATTTCCAGCAGCAGATTGGGCACATCCCCAGTCAGCTGCGGTGAATATCATGCTGAATGTTTATAAAATAAGGTAAGGCTGAGTTTCCCAGCACTGAACACTTTCTGTGCTTTTAGTTCAAACAAAGTCAGATTAGACTTGCAAAACAGCTAAAGCACCCAATCTACAGGCTTGGTCTTTTCTGACTCTTTCCTGAGCATCTGCTCCTGGCCCCCACTGGAAGCCAGGTACCAGGCTACATGGGCACATAACTATTGCTTGGTTTAAGCCAATGCAGATGCTTTATTACTGCAACTTGAAATGACAGCATCAAAGCAGTCTAGATTCTCAGAAACTCTGGAGGCACGTTATCTTTGTAGTGTCACATCTCCACAGTCATGTTCTCTAGGAAGGTGTCTGGCATTTGTTTGTTCCCAAAATGGGCTTGTCTGGGACATATCCATCAGCCCGATATCTAAGCACTGTCAGCATCCACAAACTCCATGTTTCTGGCATACCTTCCCAACCTGCTGAGTTAGGTGAACTCCAGCTATACTCCCTCCCCTATGTGTCACCAACCCTCCCACTGAATGCAACATCCCGCATCCCCTAAATGCGGTTTGAGAGGAATGAACATACGGCTCCCTGGGACATAGTGGGCATCTGAAGTGGAGTTCTTAATATTTTCTGTTAAATCCTCCCCCTTCCAGATTTAAATATATGTATGATGACAATGGGGAGGTGGAAAAGAGTGAAGAGAAAACAGGGAGAAGGGCTTTGCATTTATGACTTTTCAACACTGTTGTTTTTGTGCACTTGCTGGGGAGGGAGGGTTCCACCCTTGGGTATGCTTAAGAAGACAAAACATCCTAGACTTTAATACTCATCAGAGCAGTAATAGCTATAAACTCTAAGTTATAAAGCCACGTGTCAGCACTCTGTACCAATAAATATTTAATTATTCCACACAAATGGGCAACATCCCAACAAGAAATGCTAAATAATACCTACCAGCAAAATTCTTAGTGCACTCTTATGGGTAAGAAGAGAAGCACTGTCGGCTCCTCTCTGGTCAAGAAGAGAGCTGAACGTGAATTTCTACATCCTTGGAAAACATCCTAACCAAATAGCTTCTTCATAAGGAAAAATGTATCAGCAGGGCCTTTAGACTCATTATGAGAGATATCTAGCTTTGGTCTTATTTACAGAACAGAGATGATTCTGAACCTCAATCAGGATAAGGTATCAACATCTTAATGAGGCAGATTTTAAGGCAATTACATCTTGTCCCATTTTTTGAAATTCATTACTTGTAAATTTATAGGTGCATTCTATGTTTTGCGGACTTTAATCCTGAACAACTGTTTATGCCCATGCAGTGCCCCACAGATATGGTCCTTAACTGATATCTCCATATGGTGAGATACCTCAGATACTGTAAATTCCCAGTTCCCTTTCACGACTTAGTTGTTCTCTTCTCAAACTTCACATACAGTCCTTCAGGAACTACACAGAACAGTAAGAAATTAAAACCTGCAGTTCCCAAATCCTGAGTTAGTACTTTCATTAATAAATAAATCTTGCAAAGTAATCTCCAGAATTTTTTTTTTATACACTTGGAAATATAGAGAGAGATATATAGCGCCTGTGCTGTCAACACTAATTGCCTTTCACAGTGCCTCAAGGATTTTTGTTTCGGAAACGAAAATATTTCATACCTCTAAGTATAGCTCCTTTGAGAAGAGTGTAAAACAACTAAATATATTCTATCCCAAAAGACAAGATTTTTCATTACAATCTAGCATTTGTTGTTATAAGGGCATGTAATGCATTGAGCTCTGAGATTCCTGACATGAGGATGTGGATCTCTTGGAGAAAGATCAGAGGAGGCTGAGAAGACAATCAGAGGGCTGGAGCAGCTCTCCTATGAAAACAGGTTGAGAGAGTTGGGGTTGTTCAGCCTGGAGAAGATTCTGGAGAGACTTCATTGAGGACTTTCAGGACCTAAAGGGGGCTACAAGAAATTCGGAGAGGGACTATTTACAAGGACATGCAGTGATAGGACGACGGGTGATGGCTTTGCATTGAGAGGGATTAGGTTTAGATCGGATATTAGGAGGGAGTTCCTGATGATGAGGATGGTGAGACACCAGAACCCAGAAAAGCTGTGGATGCCTTATCCCTAAGAGCGTTCAAGGCCAATTTGGAGGTGGCTTTGAGAAACCTGGTCTACTGGAACATGGCCCTGCCCATGGCAGGGGTGCCTGGCACTAGATGATCTTTAAGGTACCTTCCAAACCATTCTATGACGGTGCATGATTCTGTGATGTGTTTAAGTGCTTTTTGGTACAGAACTGAATAAAACCTGCTCCATGTCTACCACTAATTGAACAATATCTAAGTGGTTCTAAGTGCACATAGAGAAACTCAAGTTCATCATTAGGAAAGACTTTATGAGTGAGGAAATAACTCACCTGCAGAAATAGCTGACTCTGCACTGTGGGAGGTTTTACAGAACAGGCTAGGCAAACATGTCAGGAACAGTTCAAACGCAGTTGATCTGCCCCAAGGCAACAGAAGGGACAAGAGGGGTATTTTAGGTCTTCTTCAGAGTTGTATTCTAGAGTTCCTACATCATGATGAACATGTTGAACTTTTTCATTTAGTTCCCGAATATGTCTAGATGACTGCTTTCTATATGAATATATGAAACAAAAAAAGCCTTTGCAAATAGAACCTAATAAACATTTCTACTGAATCCGAACCTGGCCCAAAAACTGTTTCATTGATTCTGAAACTATCCACCAACTTAAGCTGATTTTGTCAAGCTGCATTTACAGGAGAGGAAGCAATATGGATAAATTCACACAAAAAACACATTCATATAGGTCCTTCTTTCTTCCTTTTCGCTAACACCCACCCACTTGAATTATTTTGGTCTATGATATTTACAGCTCTGCCAGATACACTGACACATATATTTAGTCTCTATACAGGGTGAAATGCAGTAATAATGTGATGGTAAGTAATACTGCATTTTTCATCTGCAAACATTGAAGTCACTGATTCTTCAAATGACCAACAAAGATGTTAATGATGAAGCAAAAAGCAAGGATGTGGTGTTTAAATACATAGGCCATACCTAAACATTTATCAATTTCATGTGGACTAGGGGGTCCCTCAGGATTAAAACCTAAACAGCACAGATTTTAGCTAGAAGCAAGCAATTAAAAAAAAAAAAAAAAAAGGCAGAGGAAAAAAAACCCCAAACAGTATTTATCACTAAAACTCCAACATTGTTTATTAATTCTACTGTTTGTAGCCATGGGATGCTATGTGGAGGCATTCACGCTAAAAATGTGGACGCAACTGGTTCTGACACATATTGTGAGCTCTTATATTCCACTGACTTTTCACTTGTTTTTACAAAGGCCATTCAAAATTAGTCTCTGAGTCTGGGAGACGTCTCTCTTCTCAGGCAGTCTCTGAGAATGATAGGAGATTATAGGATGGGTGACCCTTTCATTTCTATTTAAAGAGATGAAGATCTAGCCCCAGTATGCTGTGAGATCTCGCACCAGTTTGCTAAAAACCACTATGGTGATCACAGAGGCAAGCTGGCAAATTTGTACAGTATTACAAACAACAACCCAACACCTTCTCTCTTATCTAAAAATCTACACTTTCAGAAAAGTAAGTACATAAATACAAAGGAGATTTCACAGGATACCGGTCCTGGACACTAAAAGCTGCTTTCCTATTTATCAACAATTAAGACTGGGATAATAACTACAGAAAAAGGACCAATTTATATAGGAAAAAATAACATACAAACAGAAGGTTTCAAGTGCAAGGCATGAAAGGAGGATGGCCTCTGGACGGACTGATTATCCTTGGGCTTTCACAGCAGAGTCTTGCATCCAGCTCTGGGGTCCTCAGCACAGCAAGGACATCATCCTGCTGGACCATGTCTAGAGGAAGTCACAAAGATCCTCAGAGGGATGAAGAACCTCTCCTATAGGAAAGGCTAAAATAATCGGGATTGTTCAGAGTGGAGAACAAAAAGCTTGGGGGTGACCTAATTGCAGCCTTCCAGTACCTGAAAGGAGCCTACAAGAAAGCTGGAGAGAAACTTTTGACAAGGACATATAGCGATAAGGCACAGAGATATAACTTTAAAATGCAAGATGGGAGGTTTAGATTAGATTCCAGGAAGAAATTCTTTACTGTGAGGGTGGTGAGGCACTGGCACAGGTTTCCCAGAGAAGCTGTGGATGCCTCATCCCTGGAAGCCAGGCTGGATGGGGCTCTGAGCAACCTGCTCTAGTAGAAGGTGTCCCTGCCCACAGGATTAGATGATCTTTAAGGTCCCTTCCAACAACAGCCATTCCATAAGTCTATGATTCTATGAAAGAAGGCAGGCCTTTTCTTTCCAAATTTGGTACATGTATTTGAGAATGGAAAAGGAAGTACAAAACAAATATTTCCCATGAGGAATGGACCATAAATAAGAACTGATGTGATATATTAGATTATTTGATTACATTTTCATAAGGTAATTTCTCATGGAAAGCAAAGGGCTCTCTTGGATTTGTACAGCACCTTCTACATCCAGCTGGCACTAATCAGTTCTGACTCGGAACTGCCGATAGTCTGTTGTGCTGTTATAAAGAAAAAAACAAAAACCTACACTTCCAGTCTCTTTTGCCTGCATTGGACCCATAAAACATATATGATTTTTAAAGAGATTAAATATTTGGTTCTTCCATTACACTGATGAAATTCATGGAGAGACAGCAAATTTGAAAATGGTACCCTGGACTCTGACTGCCAGCACCCTGCCTTGAAAAGGCTGTTCCAGTTTCTATTCCATAGTTTTGTATAGTTTTCCTTTAAATCAGAAAATTATTTCATGAAATGAGAAAAGTTTGGAGTTGGCCCTGTATCTATTATTCTCAGCATAGAATTTAGAGTTCAAATTCTCCTGTACAGGACCAATAGCAGACTTCTTAGATAGCAATGAGTTCAAGGAAGACGGGGTTGAGGGTCAAATACTTTGATGAGGCTGGAATAAAAAGAGAGTCTGTCCACTGTCTTCACCACATGGTCCAAGAGGTAACAGGAATACCCTTTCACCATTTTAAAGCATAAAGATTTGTGCTTAAAAATAAAAAGACAGATATTAGCTGTCTGTGCCTTCAAACTGTGACTCAAATGTTAAATCATTCATGGGATATATCCTGCATTAATGTTAAGACTCATTTGTTCAGATTTCACTCAAAACCAGAATGCTTGTTCTCATTAATTCTGTAAGCTTATTTTGCTAATTAATTTTTACAATAAATTTCTTCATTTCTTCAGAGAGTTTTGTTCTAGCTGCCTGCAATTCCAATTTGTCTTTTTAAAGAATCACATCTAAAATGTCATGTAGAACTACAATTTCTGTCTGAGTTTTACATTTTTAAAAAGCAGGAAAGCTCTTAAAAATAGTCATGCCTATGGGAAAGTTCTTTCCAACAACTTTTAAAACTTGAAATGCCTTACTTACCATGACAACAATGAAATTTTTTATACATTTCCCTCATCTTTGATACATTTCCCTCACTTACCATGACAACAATGAAATTTTTTATACATTTCCCTCATCTTTGATTCTGGTCTGGAGATTTGCAGTTTGCAGTCCGTGCCCACTCTATTTCTGTTTCACTGTTTAAGAACAGAGCAGTGCATTGCTTGCTTCTGTGGGGTTTGTTTTTGTCTTTGAAGTACCAGTGTGGGTAGAGGCAAGTAGTTTAGATTGCTAATATAGTCAATAATAATCTGGAGGCTGGCAAAGGCAGATTAGAGCGGGGGGTGACAAAGAAAGGTTTTGAATCCTTCCACTGCCTACAGGAGAAAAGCAAAGGCGTGTAATCTTCTTCTATGTATCTGCTCCTCATGCAGAGACTATTTTGGTTGATCTCTGTGAACTTGGACCATGGAAAAGTTCACCCCAATGTGAAAACTCCTATTAAAATTTTTATGTAGGATGCAATCACTGAAGTATTAATAACCTCAGTTATCAGCAAGCAGAGAAGATATATTCTCTTTTGAGGGGTAATCACAGACACCAAGTATCAGATAAAGTACACCAAGGATAAGAAAATGAAAGTTTTCTACTTTTCCTTTGACAGATTGCCAATGAAAGGATAAAGAAGTTCATGACATAATCAAGGTCAGAGGGATAACACTATATGTATTTATATCCTCCACACCCTAATCTAATTCCTTAAATAACCCATCCTTTCAATCTTAGACACCATTGCATGGCTTTTCTCAGGTTTGAGACATCACTCATTACACATATTTTAATTCTTAATCTGATAAATTACCTCCTGTTTTTTCTGCAGATTTTCATGGTCTGTAGCAGATGTTGTCTTCTCCCATTTCTCTGCAACTTGATTTGCTTCTTCTATTTTTTGTTCATGGCTTTTCTGGGAATTTAGCAGAGTCACTTCATAAAACTCTTGAATATCTGTTTGTAAAGAGGAACAAGTAAAAGACATTATTTGCCATATTGGCTTTGACTCCCTGGTGTTTTCCTTTGGCTGATATATACTTACACATTATCATCATAATGATAAACACATACTACATTTTTAGTTGAAAGCACCAATACACAAGGGTTTTTTTCTAAATTTCCTGTTAGATTCTTGAGTCATATTCTCATTTTAAAGAGGTCTTTAGGAAAAAAAATATAGAAATGTAAAAGAATAACATTATAAGAAGACATTCAAAGAACATGTTACAGGCGCATCTGAACTACATAGGCAGAACAGATCCTTTTACAGGGAGAAGTCACAGATTGCTTTAACCAGTAATCTGGAAATTTTCAAATGTAAAACACCTTAAGAAAAACTTGTTGACACCTATCCAAGGCAACTGATCACTCTTCTCAGCCCTATCTGTGGGCAGATTTGGCATTTTTTTCAAGTGGGGTGCACAGCTTGAAGGAAGGCTTCGTGGATTCACCACTTCAGTGTGTTGCCATTCAGAAGTGGCTGGGCAATGTCTGGTTTCAACCAAGAGTAAGAAAAAAGCCAGGTGTTAAAATATCCTTTTCAGATGTTTCTATAACACTTATTTCCATGGGGTATGATCAGATATACAAGATGATAGTGGTGAAAACAATTTTACTGAAAACTGTGCACATAATGACCTAAGGAGAGGGAGGATAAAAGTGTTTGCTTCCTTGGGCAAGAAGTATTTAGTCAGATAGTCATACACAAAAGGTGGCAAATTGTCTAGCAGAGATAATTGACTTATCAAAGAACAAATAAAATTCACATTATTTTAATTAGTAACAATGGACTTTCTCCTGAATAAGAAAGAAAGAGATTGCATCTACCTGGATATCCCTTGGGACCTCAAAGGAAAAACGTTTTCTAGGGTCTGTACTTGTCCTCACATTCAATCTCTGGCCAGATATCAGAAGCCTCTCTTCCCTCTCTTTAGTAACAGCTAAAGTTGAACTTTTCTTCTAACTCATTTTACAACTTTCCAACTTATTATGTATTTTATTTGTCATGTACAATGGGAAAAAAAAATAATCATAGAATCATTCAGATTTGAAACCTCAAAGATAATAAAGTCTAACCCTTCAGCTAAATGCCACCATGCCCACTGAACCATATTGTGAAGTGCCACATCTACTTATTTTTGGAACACTTCCAGGGATTACTGCACCACTTTCCTGGGCAGCCTGTTCCAATGCTTGAGCCCTTTCAGTGAAAAAATTTCTCCTAATAACCAAACTGAATCTGCCCTGGCACAATTTGAGGCCATTTCTCCTTGTCCTGTTGCTGGTTACCTGGGAGAAGAGGCCGATCCCCACCTTGCCACACAACTTTTATTTCACAGATATATTTGTAAGAATTTATATTTCATATCACTATGAACATTTAATTCCACATTAAAACTAAAATCTATCTCTAAAACAAAAATCTACAGGACAGTTGCAATGAGAAAGAAAGTTTCTCCATTCTTGATACAGGGAATTTTTTACAGTCCCTTTGAATGCTCATAGTACAATTGAAACAGTTGTAATATACGGTTCAATGCCAGGCCAATTTGTATTGCAACGGCAAGTAAAACATATCAGGCTAATAAGTAATTATCTCTAGATAAATACTTTGCAGAAATAAGCTGGAAATTGCCCTCTGGCAGTGGCATTCAGCTGGCATCCCTGTCGTTATCAGGGTATTAATTGGGTTGACAGTATTCAGTCAAGGAACAGTAGAAAGGTGTTTTCGCCCTAACTTTAAAGCCTATCTTGCCCTGGTGTTTTCATTAAAAATGATGTATGAGCCACATTTGCATGTGCATGCACATGTGCAAAATAAATATTAAAACCTCAGCCACTTTGTAAAGGTTCTTATCTATTCTGAGGAGGCCATGGGCTGCTTTTGCTGGAATAATGATCACTGGTGTGCGGAGAAAAGCACTTCAGTACTTATGCGGTCACAGAAGAAAGCACAGAGGATTCACTTAGTTGGTTGCTTTGTAATTCCATAAGCTGAAATCACCATTTCTGTGGAACAAGGGCAGCCAGAAACTTGCAGTCAGTCGAGGTTTGCAGAAAATAGGCTTTGTAATTTGCTCTGAGTAAAACCTGCTCTATCAGGTAATCTCCGCTACATGAGAGGTGCAATCATACTCGGAGGGGAAAAGTGTTGAATACTACTGAGGATAGAATGGGAGCAAGAAGCTGCAGAATCAAGATTGGAAGCAGAGTCATAAAGAGAAGTCATGGAGGCATGGTAATTGTTATGTAAAATGAGCAAAAAACAGTCTGTCTCCTGGGGGGGAGGAGTTACAGGAAAATAATAATTCAACAAAAAGTCTAAAATCTTATAATAGAAAACAGCAATCATAGAATGTCTTGGGTTGGGAGGGACCTTAAAGATCATCTAGTTCCACTCTCCCTGCCGTGGACAGGGACACCTTCCACTAGACCAGGTTGCATCAAGCCCCATCCAACCTGGCCTTGAACACTTCCAGGGATGAGGCATTTATTACACAAATTAAATCTGTACCTAGTATTTCTTGGCACTATATTCTCTCCCTTCCATGAAAACAAGTTCAGATTTCATGTAGAAATGGCAATATGACTACTGATGAACTCTGTGAGCACAAAACATATCTTCGCTTTGAATCTCTGCACTGCTCCAAACATTTTGTTAAGCAATTAATTCACATTTGTTTAAAGTGTCAGGGAATCTCACTGGATTTTCTGTCTAACAGAATTTCTTCATTTACTCTTAAGAGATTACTTACTTTATTTAATAAATGCTGTTTGCTGTCCCTTTAGCCTAGCCAAAGTATTTTGTCAGTTTTGCTATATAAAGATAAATTGCAGACAATTTTTTTTTTTTCTAGTATGAAGTAATTCTAAAGATACCATGACTTCTTTTATTTTGGATAACTCCATCACTGGGAAAGTGGGAAAACAAACTTTCTGTACATCAGCATGGTAAAGTACATATCAGCAGCATTTTGCAACTGCCCATGAAGAAGTATATTGTAGCTGGCTGCATTTGTTCTCTGCAGGCAAGCTCCAAGAGTCCCCACTTCTTCCTTACAGACCTGTGCAGCAGTGAGCAGGGTCTAACTTTATAGATATGTCAGGAAGCACTGGCTGTTATTAAAGCTGGAGACACTTCTCAGTTTGAAGTCTTGGGTTTTCTACTATTGTTTAAAAAAAATTAATAATGCTCAGATTCATGCTCACTCTAATCTCACTTTTCTTTTAAAGAAAATTTAAACAAAAATAGTTTAGAAAAAGAATAGTACTGGAGAAGACAAAATGTCTTACATAAAAGAATGACCTTTCTTTCAGACAGCAGCTACATAGAAAAAAAAAATGTGACCAGACAGAGCTGAACAGGCTGCCAAACTCTGTCATTTTCTGACTTTTGAGTAGTTGGTGCTGCGGCCCTACAACCATTATTCCAGTACAAATTCTCTTCCTATTTATATGCATCATCATATCCATTTGTGATAGAAATGCTTTAGAGCTCTGATAACAAAGGGGTTAAATTGTACAAAAAGGCAAAAATGTTGAATAGCCTAAACTACTGTTTCTCTTCTGTGACCATGGGCTTTTGCCAGCATTCTAATGAGGGGAAAAAATAAGATAAAGCAATACAATTCCTCATTCATCTGTAAGCAGTTGAGCACCAGAAAGATAGAATTAAATTGAGGGGAATTCAGACAAAGACAGATGATTAAAGGTCTGAGAGCACTAACTTCTGAGCAAAGATTAAAGGAAGAGAATAATAACAACATACACTTTCATATTTCCTTTCATTTCAAAGCAAAACAAACATTAAGAACCATATAGTGTTGGCTGAAAAAAATGCCCATGGCCTCAAAGAGAGGCAATCCAGCAGGGTCAAAATGCAGAGGCTCACAAATGAGCACACCAGATCTGTCCAGCCCTTTGTAATCAATAACCTACTTACAGTGGCTTCAGAATCACCAGTGGATTTGAGACAACATTATTCCATTTCTAAAAGTCCTCTTTGCTGGGATGGGCAGATACAGCTGCACAAGAAATTTGGGAATGATTCCTCAGTGTTCTGGGAACAACGCAGGAACTTCACACTCTTAGAAGCTTTCTCCTTTATTCAAGATCCTCACGAGTGTGGTTTAGGGTCAGAAGGGAAGGTGATCAGAATTTGTTCCTAATTATGCATCTTGGTGTCCTCAGTTGTGTGAATCAGCATAATCAGCTGGTAGCCCCAAGGCTGGATGAGTACATGAGATAGCTTTGGCATCTGTATGATTTCCACCCCCACAGAGAAGCACGGGCAGGTCCCAAATGCATCCCAGTGATTTCATGGACATTCAGAAATGTAGCTATCAAGGCACACACATCCCAGTGCACCAAGCAACTGGGATTACCCCAATTTCTCTCTTTAATACCAGCTGACCTGGAGCTGCACGTTGCATGTACCAAGTTCATGTAAAAGGTTAGGGAGTGAGAACATCAATATATTGGTTTTCCAAGGTAATAAAGCGCTTAAGGACTGACAGAATGCAGTTGCCTGTCTCAGAACACTGCAAAGGCTGCAGAACGAACTTGCTAAAAAATCAACCACCACTACAAAACATGAGATAAGCACAGATGGCAGAGCAGGAAGGAGCTCATTCCAGGTCTAACAGAGGTGAAGGTTTGGTTAGCATCTGGATAAAAAAATTCCACTGTGGCAAATGGAGAAAGGAAAAACTGCTCACACGCATGCCATCCCAAGTTACAGGAATGGCATCTACACCCTGTGGATACCCAGAACTTGCACTCTATAAAGGTGATACCACAGCAGAATGACCTGGGGAACCTCACCACCAGGGTGAAGAATGACCAGTGGGATGCCATGAGATCCATTGGGTGGTGATATCTTTCTATTAAATCTGTCTCTCTCTTACTTTCTTTCTCTCCTCCCCTCTTTCTTTCCTATTTCTTTCTCTCTTTCTACCTCACATTTAACGTTAGATAAAATTTTTACTTTTGGCTTCAGCATATGGTCTCATTTGCACCTTAATTTGGGAAGAGGCATCTCTTTATAAGCAGATCATAACAAGTGCAAAATGCAAAATGGCTCAGCTTGAGCTTGTGCAGGTTTACAATGCATCTATGCAGTGAGGGTGGAATCACAAAATAATATGGGTTGGAAGGTATCTTAAAGATCGTATAGTTCCAATGCCCCTGCCATGGGCAGGGACACCTTCTCCTAGACCAAGTTCCTTAAAGCCCCATCCAACCAGGCCTTGGATAGATTTGCAAGATACCAAACTCAGGATTCAGAACACAGGGAGCATAAAGAAAACCAGAGTAGAACTGGAGATAAAAATCTCTTGCACCTCTTTTGCATTTCAAAAAGGAAGGGAAAGAAGTCTGTATTCCAGTAACAAACAAGCCAATGCCAGGCTTTCTGATACCATCTATATTTTATACAACACAAGCAATTAAGTTTAAAAGGATAATCTTGTACATCGCTTAGCCTCAAGTTGTACTGCATATGTCAGCAAATGCTGCTTCCCCAGTGACTTGACAGTACATGTGGCCACTTGTAAAAGAGCAGTGCAAACTCTTCCATGCAGCAAACTTTATCCAAAATCCACTGAATTTGCAGACACCTACCCCCTACAGCATGTTTTGACCTCCACTGTGCTGACAGCTATTCCAAAAGCTGTTACCTTCATCTGTGCTTAGCAATGCAGGAAGATTTCCTTACATACATCTTGCTACCACCCCCCTTCACTTTATGTCTTGAGAGGATTTAGCAATAGCATCAAGATTCTGGTATCTGCAGAAGTTGTCTGTTGTTTCTGCAGACAGCTGCACAATTTTGCAATTAACTGTAATAGCATTAACAACGTAGAATCCCATTACCCAAGGAATGAGCTCTCTGTGCATCATATTTCTAGAGAACCAAACAGGGAACAGGAACAAATATTCTGTAGGAGAAAAAGAAAGGGTGGTTTTTTTCCTCTCTTCTTTCTTGAGGTCCTTAGCCATAGAATTCATTTTTCCTATACTGTGCCAGTGCCCTGACTTGCTTTGCAGTGTAAGTCCCATCTGTTTTTCCAGGGCATTCAGGGACAAGGTGGAATAGGGGTCTAAGGAAACATGCAAACACAAGCTGTTCCCTTTCTGGGAAATTTGGGACAGTCTTTTTGTCTATGTGTAGGATAGTGTCTGATATGTACCTCTGAATGTTGTGTAACCCAGCACAAACGACTACTGTCTGGCAGAACACTGCAGATCAAAATAAAGTCAGTCGTTGCAGGCTCCTGCTGTAAATCCCTTTTTTAACTAAGGGAACATTACAGTGTACGTCTAAATGGCATCATTTATATCCTGGGGAGTAGATTATGCTGGGTCAGCTTCAGCCATCTGGTCTGAATTATTAGGTAGGAGTAAGGCGAATTGTGCAGGATGTTGTTCAAGAAGGAAAACTCATTCAGGCAGTACAAGTAGCAGGGAAGTGATCAGAGACTGTACCAGCCTGCCAGTAAAGAGCTTTAGTGGCCCTGCTGATGGAAGCAGCCCAAAGAGAGGTTAAATAACATGCTTCACCCAACGCAATTATATTGTGTGGGGTTTTTTTTCAAGTAAAATGTTTCCATATTGAGTAAAACTTCCATTATAAGAGAGGGAAGATAAAAAGCAAGAGAAGTTAAAACCTACCTTGAAATGGGGTGAGTTTTCAGCTAAAGCAGGCCTATGGCACTGACCCACGTGAGAAATGGCAGAGCTCCAGTTATCAAGCTGGCTCACAGCTTCACCATCCTGGGGAGCTCCAGCCTTCCCCCATTAGCATCTCTCAGTGCAGCAGCAGTCAAAAACACCTTGCCCAAAACCACCTTTCAGCTGCATCTCATCCCCTGACTCCTCAGGTATTTGCCTTGGGTCTGCACTGATAAAGGTGAAGTCACATTCAACAACAAAGGCAAAGCTCAGGGCTTATTTTTGCAGTTGGCAGAGGTAACACAAAGATATTTCAAGTCAAAATGGAACTTAGCAGCCCTGCTTGCAAGGTTTTCAGACACGAGCCTTTGGTGTGCGAGAAACATAGATGCCAACCCAACAGCAAGAGTTGATGCAAGAGAGAAAAAGTCCTCTATTCCATGAAGGCAGTGAAAAGGTGCAGGGCAAGCCAGGGAAGCAGTCTTCTGCCAATTCCCTACAGCTGATGAATGTTCCTAAATCTATTAAAAGCAGCATTCTCTGGTAGAACATGCACCAAAGTAGGCAGCAAGAAATATGGCTTCTGTTATTAACTTGTCTTGATTCTTGAGCTTCAGCAAATCCCTTTTATTTGGCCTAGATAATTTTGAAGTCTCTTCCAAACTGAATTATCCTGTGATTCTTTGTACATCTAGGCTGTAAGCCCTTGGAGGCAGAAACTGTTACCAAGCAGGTACAAACCTGAGCAAAATTACATCTTTCTATCAAAAAAAGTTCTGAAACACTCTACAGGCTAAATAACTGAATGGTTAGTAATTGATGTCCAATAGTTATTTATATATATGAAATAAAAACATACTTTGAGTACTTCTGGCTTTGCAGCACATCAGCAACATAATTGTTTATTGCAATATATCCAAAATACAACTAGAGCTTTCCAGAAAATCTGAGCTAGGAATATGCACCTCAAAGGCAGCTGTCCAATATCCAGGGAGAATAAAATATTCAACACAGATAGCTGTGCACAGAGAAGACAAAATAATTGCTGCAGCCCTTTCTATGTGAGCGATGTTCATGTTGAGTGAAAACTAGAGAGCGATCAATCAGAGAACAAAGTCAGTATTTAAACCTTTTCAGTGATGATATTGAGTGTATTACTACAGTTCTGCCTACACATTCTAGGCACTTACTCATAAATAAAAACTCCACTCTGGATTGAGGGTCAAAGAAAATGTATCCTACCATGACACACATGACTGACAAACAAGTAACAACTGATGAGGAGAGAGGGCTATACAAGCATGGATAAACTTCTTGATAGGGTCTGTTGTGATGGCACAAGGAATAATGGTTTTAATCTGAAGTAGGGCCAATTTAGACTAGATACAAAAAAGAAGTTTTTTGCAATGGGGTGAGACACCAGCACAGGCTGCCCAGAGAGGTGGTAGGTGCCCCATCCTGGAAGCATTCAAGGTAAGGTTGGATGGGGCTCTGAGCAAGCTGATCTAGTGGAAGATGTCACAGATCATTGTAGGGGGGTTGGTCTAGATCTAAAGGTCCCTTCTAACCCCAAAACTTCTTTGATTCTTTGGATGTAAGCATTCACCACTGACAATACGTTATGGTGTGTAAATATGGTTGATGACACAGTGTTTTCAGTGGAACAAGACAAAAACCCATGAGACAGGTTCAACAATGCACAGAAAAATGGTTAAAAGTGGCCAGTGTAGATTAAATCAGCAAATGTTGCACTCACAACTTCTCATGCTGTTCCTGAAGCTTAAACTGCAGGAGAGCAGAGCAGCAAAGCCCCAAATCCTGCAGCAAGGTTTCATTTTAACCAGGCAATCCAGGGCTTGTGGATCTACACACACTCTGCAGGAGTCAGAACAGGATCACGGGCACACACTGGCTGCTTTGTACCTCCAGACAACCAGGCAGATACTCAAACCTGTTCCAGGATATTTTCTGATGGAAAACTATATCAACAGAAAGTGCAGATAATTTTAGCAACTGTTCACAGGCAACAGCCAAGGAAGTACTAAGAGGTCAAGGCAAGGTTTCCTGTGCTTCAGAACAGACCTTTCAGAAAATGACAGCTTTCTTTGAAAAATGATGGTTTGTATTAAATTCTTTTCTGATAAGCGTAAAGAGAAACCTTCACTTTTTTTAACGCTGTGAATTCCTCTGCGTGTAGTACAGAATCATGGAATTATAGAAACATTTAGGCTGGAAAAAACCTTTAAGGTAATCATATCTAACTGCTAACCCAGCACTGCCAAGTCCACCACTAAACCACAAGTGCCACATCTACACATCTTGTAAATACCGCGAGGGATGGTGACTCAACCTCTTCCCTGGCCAGCTTGTCCCAGTGCTTGACAACAATAATAATATACCTTCAGAACGAGGCTTTATTCATTGTTTGGGGAGCTGGATTCAAAACCACCCCTGGAGAGATTTTCCCTATTTTGTGTGCAGCAGTTAACAGCTATCACTGTGCACTCCTGATCCTGTAGGAAGATCACACAGCCCCACTGTTTGTCACAGCAGTCATCAACAGACTTTCCTCTGAATTGTTCCAACATGTGCTTAAACAACTGAGTTCAAGACTGGAAACCTGTTCAGTTATATCATTTACTTGTTGTGTGATTTTGTTTGTTGCCCAAGTGTTCAAGATATTCTTTCTTTAAATAGGGATAATTAGGAAAAATTGACAAAATTTGACTGTAAAATGCCAAATCAAAACAGCAGGTATTATTTTCATCTCTGAGCCAAGAGTCATAGAAAAAAAAAAAATCAGATTATCTATTTCCTCACCTCTTTTTTGGATGTTGGAAAGGACCCAGCTGCAAGCCAATTTCCCAGCATGGAGGGAAAGGCTCCAGACCAGACCAGGACCAGAAAAAAAAGGTGTATCATTCTATAATCCTAAATCAGATTAGTTTTATATAGGCTTTCCCACTGCTGTTGCACATAAATAGGTTGAGAATAGACAGGATAAATTAAAGACCTAGTGCTTGGAGCAAAAATTTTGGGACCAGCAGGCTTTGGGATAGCTGCAAATACTCAGCAACCCAGCCAGGGGCCACTCCCCTCAGATATCTTCCAGAAGCAGCCAGTTTTCTGAAAAACAGAGTGAAATTTCAATCAGACCACACTTTCCCAAGGCAATGTAAGAGCCTTTTAAGGAAAACCCCATGGCAATCTATAAGGAATTAATAGTAATTGCTTCCTGTCCTTTTTCTTCTTTTTCTTCACCTTACAAAGAAGTATCTTCATACACAAACCCTTTTGAACATCACTTTAAATATCAAGCTAAAACAAAATATTAAAACACAACTTTGTTCTTTGACCTGCCAGAGCAATTCTTTACTTTCTTTAATCTTTTTTCTTCAGGGTCTCACCTAGGAACATCTTCCCCTCTGCATCTCTCTTACCCTTTCTCTGCCAGCACCCTACAGTCTCCTTTTAGTGGAAGGATACACATCTGCTCAGCCCAAGGCTCTGCCTTTTAGCAAGGCATCACCTTCTGTACTCAATAACCAACCTTACTCTGATATCAAAACACACAATCCCAGGTAACCTGAGAGTCACTAAGCGACAACTCAGTCCTCATTTTTGATGAGGTGCTTTGTAAAGTCAAACATGTGACTGTGGGGCTGCATCCTCCATCTCCACCTCCCCTTGCCACACTCCTCGTGCAGCTGGTTTCCTGCCCAGAAGCCAAAGTTCAAAATAATTTACAACCAACCCACCCCTTTGATACATGCCTAAGTTGCTGAAAAAAAAAAGGCAAGAACACGTGTAGAAAACTGGGTTAACTATATTCCAAGTCTCACCACTACAGTTGCCTCTTCCTTCCCTTTCATTTTACTAGTAGAAAGCGTGATGTAAGTGGCAAAAACAGGGAAATGAGAACTTCAGACAGCAAATTCTATTTGCAGTTTTTCCACTGACTTGCTGTGTGACCTCAGGCAAATATATCTCTCCGCACTTCAGCTTAACCTTCTGTAAAATTGAGATACAAATGCTTTGACTTACCCATAGGCTCACAGCATGGTGTTACACAGCTTAATTAATTAATGTTTGTTAAACACTTATAATGAATGTTTCTATACAAGTTTAAATTATTATAGGTTGTACCTTCATAAACTCTGGCTTATGACCCTTGAACATATTTGCCATAATGTCTGGTGTAACCCTTAATATTGCTACTCTGATATAATAAATTATCCTTTAAATAAGCCCTTTCACTGGAATGACTGTGACTTTAGTTATCTACACTTAACATTTACAGTCATTGTGTTAACTGGTCTAACCTTATACTGCAGGTTTCCATGAACATCAAAAGACTTCCTTGGTCATGCTTGAATTTGCTTCAGTTTATGTTCCCATGGTTTTAGTAACAGATAAGAGGCTTCATAGACATTTGCTGGTAAAATTCATAGACATTTGCTGGTCTCCATTGGAAGAAGAACATCTTCTGTCCCTTACACAAGTCCTTGCAGGTCATGAATCTCTCTACTATTCTCATTATCTCCATCCTTATGTAATTGATTGGTTTATGGACTCCACTGCAAGATTTTTTTCACTTCAGCAATTTTGATTGTCATTCATTATGGACTTATGTATTTATTCATAAGTCATAGATTCATGGAATGGGTTGGGATGTAAAGGACCTTTAAAGATCATCTATCCAACCGTTCTGCTGTGCACAGGGACAAAACCAATTTGCAAATCTATTTTCACTGATTATTCTAATACTACTGTGATGTGTCCCAAAGAGAGGCTCTCAGTCCCCTAAAGGAGGGCCTGTTTTACAAAAAATTATGTTCCTGAGTTCACCATTCTTTATACCAAGTTTTAATCTTTCTCACAGGAAAATTAGAGTTATGAGCATAATACTGTGCTTATTGACAAAATATATTTTTTTCAAGGGTAATTATTCATAAAGTTTTACTGTAGCATCTTTAAAAATGTCTGACAGCAAAACTCAAGGGAGCAGAAAGGGACATGCGAATCTAAGGGCATCAGATAAATGCTAATGAAGAAAGTGACCCACAGCCGAGGAATTGGCACATCATACGCTCCAGTGTTTTATCACAGAACACAAAGGGAAAATTAGTACAGCTCCATATAATGGTGGTCTGCAGACCGAGGAAGACCCCATCTTAATTTAAGGCAGAGCCAGAGCTCAGACCAACCACCTTAGACACAAAAGTGATAAATCAAGTTAGCTTTGGGTGGGGGGACAGACAAGGCCAACACTGTCAACCCGTTGATACTAAAGCAGCCGGAGAATTAAAGAGAGGACACAAACTTTAGGGACTCTAGACCAGCCTAGCTATGAATTGAGATGTGTTCTGGAGATACAGCGAGTTTGTCACATCTGCTGCAAAGGTCAGGCTGGATGTCACAGCTGCTGACATCTGGAGCAGCAGAGATCACATTCCTGTGTGCTAAAGCCAAAGGCTTGGCAGGCATGGCACAGGGCTTCCAGAAAGCTGTGTGTCTTGGAGTGACTTTTGTCTTGTCTCCTTTCTGGAGATGAGAACATCGGCTGGGCAGGCACCGACGGTGACAGGACAGCCTTGACTTACATGGAGGGAAGAGGATGAACCAGCTGTCTCTGGGAACACTTCAGTTCCAGCCTCAGTCCACTTCAGTCACTCTGCCAACTGTGCTGACTCAACATCTGCTCCTGAAAACGGGAGCTGAGGCCAACCCATGTGTTAACTCCTAAAGGTAGGTGCCCTAATTGGAACAACATGTCCCAATGTGAGCATCCTTCTTGTAAGAAGGCAAAACTGAAAACCTGAGTGGACTCGAGAGATTTTGATGTCATTTGTTTCCTTACAGTCAGAACTTGTTCTTGGGCAAAAGTCTGGTGGTCAGATTTGCATTATTTTTCATTGTTTTATTAGTTTGTTTTCTTTGTTAGTAGATAAACATCTGAGACAAACTTAATGGCTGTAGGTCTTCTCTTTCCAAAGTTCTGCAGTAATGCAGGATTATCTTTTAAAGACCATGCATTGTTAATCACCCTTCTGAAATCATCAGCTTCTAGTAAATATGGTTGAACAAAATTAACTTTGTGAGTTTTATTTCAAAACAATTTTTGCAGTCAGCTTATGAATGGATGAAGTGAAGTTACAGCTGGAGCCTGAGGACTATACAGAAAGTCAGGGCAGGCACCCCTACAGAAGGCTGCTGCTGATTCTTTTTACTGTTAAAACAATCTCAAATTGTGGAGTAGAACAGGAAAAACACTCATAAAACCTTGAACACAATGAACTTTCCTTGAATATTATTTCCAGCACAATGCAAATATTGATACAAAACCAATACTTTTTTTGTCCCTAAGAAACCCAAAGTAGACAAGTATCAGGGAAATAGAGCATTGACAATGATTCTGGCTCTAACTCACTCTATTGTCCTTGGTATTTCACTTGGTCTGTTATAAGCACTTATTTGTGCACATTAAGGTTGTGAAGATCAATTTGTCAGTATTTCTATCATGCTTTGATGAAATCAAACATGATAGGCTGAGCTGCCTTATATCCCTTTTGCTTTGCTTGCTATAAGAAAAAGCCAGGCATTCTTCTAACAAGATAATAATATTCTATCAGTTTTTGGAATAATAAACCATGTCAGAAAGTACAATTCAATTCATTATTTAAAATCATGTCAGTAATTGAACTTCATTTTTAAAATTAAGTGTAAATATTTCAAATTATATCTCGAATGTAAGAAGATAATTAATAAATATTCATTACTCAACATAAATTATTGAAAATTTCTACAAAAGCAGACAAACATAAAGAGGACTTGCAAACCTGTGTCCAGATATAAAATTCACTAAGTGTAGGTTACAAATATTAAGAGTAACACCAGATTTTTATCTCCTTTTTTGACACTGGCAAAGGTAGATCTTCTATATCTACAGCACCTCACTTTTCCCAGTATGGAATGGGTTGGGAAATGGGTGTAAATCACACACAAAAGCCTATGGAGAAACACACAGATGTTGCCTCCCAGGGAGTAAAAAAATCCAAAATAATGGGGTAGGCAGGTCCTTTTTGTGCTGAGATCTCTCAGAAAGGGGATGTCACAAGGGAATACTGGACAGATAAATGCACGGAAGATTATAACAGCAAGCTCTAGTAATGAGACCTAGTTTGGATTTATTTTGTCTATTTATGAGGGGATGATTTGTCATTTTACCTTGAAGGTCTATCACAATTAATAAAAATGGGTCTTGTCACTTTAAACCATCCTTTAAAGGTGAGTTAGGCTAGAAGAAGTTAGGCCCCTGGAGGGCTGCCAGGAAGCCTGCAGGTTCTTGTCAACACTGTAAGGGAAAAGGCCAAGTGTTCACAAAAATGAGGAAGGGGGAGAGGAGATGGAGATTATTCCTATTACCATACATATACACAGAAAAACCTGCCCTTGGTGTTGAGAGAAGCTGAATTCTCCCTTTGAGACTCTGTCAAATTGCAGGATAATGATCCAGGCAGCAAATAATCCATAGACATATTTACAAACCCAAGGCAGAACAAGTTAGACAACTGGAAAAAACTTAGTGCTCTAACAAGAGATCCAGCAGCAGCTTTGGCTGCAAACAAGAAAGCTGAAAGATGGCATTATGATTGTATATTAAATTTACTTGTAATTTCTCTTACTGTTCTGCATTGCAAACAGAGTAGCTGCACAGTGGTAGGAAAGAACATCCCAGGTGTTTATGGGCTCAGAATTACCATTTTGTATGTATTATCTACTTAAAAATTAACATTAATTAAGGCTCAGACACGGCAACTGACAAATAGTGGTCGGTAAACATGCGAGTTCTTCCACTAATGAGAATTCCTTGCAGAAAGTAAGAGTGAAACAGCATTTTATTCACTATGGAAATCTAGGACTCCATTCAAAGGAACGCGTGCAGAGCACTCTGCTGTTAATTGGGAAGAAGTAATTAAAGTACCCACGAGCCACCAGCATGTGGAGACACCTAATGGACATTATGGAAAGCAGTGCATTATGTTGGGCTATTCTCAGCGGTTTATTTCCCAAAAAAGTCACAGCTAGTGAGCCAAACACCGAGCGACATAATCCCAGTCACTAAGTCATAGGAACAAACTTGACAAATCCATCAGGAAAACCCACATGGCTTCTCACCAGCCATGACTGAAGTGACAGAAAAGCAAAGTAGCTGCTAAGCAAGTTTTCAAGCTTGAAGACCAAGCACACAAAGTCCTGCAAAAACCCCCACATCTCCCTGTTATGAACCAGGGAGTTTCTGCACAGAATAGCTGAAGGGGCTGCCAGCTCCATTAGTTTCCCCACCAGGAATGGATCTCATTCTGCTGCCCCATGAGCACTCATCAGAAGATACAAGAGCCAGGAGGACACACCTGCAGGATGTGACCATCTCACCTACCAGCTATAGCTGCCTGTTCAGGTCAGAACCCTGAAAAACTTTGACAGAGGCACCAAACTGGAGAGATTGCCCCAAAAATGGGACTTTTGATGCTTATAAGGAATCACTTCAGCACATACACTATTACCAGGTTGAAACAGTGAAGGGTGAAACAGTCAAGGGCAGCAGGAGAACAGTGTGGCAGCCTGAAGCCATGGCCAAGCTCAGGTTGCTGAATGATTAATGAAATGATGCATTTACCCTGCTAAGAGAAAGGAATAGTTTGCGGGGCTTAATGGCAAGAAATTTAAAACTGGGAGAGGGTGGGATCTGGTTTAAGCAAATCCTAACACAACCTAGGCCCCTTACTTCCACACTACACTTGCAAACTACACCATAGGAGACAGACACAATAAATAACAAGAATAACAGAAGCTTTTGCATTTCATAGACACTGTGTTGTATTAGGGCTCAATTATAACACATCTGCAATATTATCAATGAACTCATTTTTATAACATTAAATGCTTGGGAAATTGTCAACTACCTGAAGCAAACTAAACTATGGCTTTCGACACAAATTTTGATATTATGAGAGCCCCTTCAAACTACATTCAATATCTGTGCCAAGGGCTTGTGATGCTTAAACTTATAAAAATAGATCAGGAAGCCTTGATTTGTGCTTTCAGCAGAATCCTGCTTCACTCTGAGGAAAGGCATCGTGTTGGGGATCTGTATCGATACGACAGCAGTGTCTGGGTAAAACCACAGAGAATATTTCTATTGTGCCCTTTGGCTAATGCACACAGAACTGCATTTGCATGCACAGGGGATGCAGCCAGCCCTGCCACTGGTGAAGGGGTTACAAAGCTGTTCTACTTAGATTAAAAATAAAAGTAAATAGTCCTCTTAGCATCATGTACACTTAGCATGGAAGAACTCATATGTACAGGAGCAGGAGAGGAAAAACTGAGCATTCACAATGTGTTGAAGGGAATTGGGCAGGAAGAGGTTGTAACTGACAATTTTTAATTAACTCTAGATTCTGCTTTTCCAAACTAAACTGGAAGTGTCATTGCTACAGCAGCAGCCACGTAAATCCAAGAATCTCTGGAATGGAGCTAAGACAGATTAATTCAAGCACAAACAAAATTAACTGTGTTATTAACTGCAAGGATGAGTGGTCACTTCTTTTCCCTCCAAAGATCTGAATTTATTTTACGTGTACCTTGATTTTGCAAAGACCATGGCCCTTTAATCCAGAACCAGGAAAACATGTTTATTTTAAAAAGGAGCATGCCATAACATTTAATTCTTTCTTTAGCCATTACTTAAGATTCAATTCAAAATATAAATCTCCAAAACTCGTGGTGTAATCGCACCTTTAATATTTTAGATCATGTTCATTATAAATAAGCTTCTTCTAGAATAATGTGATCTAAAAGACAAGCTGTCAAAATTCCTTGTTAAAAATAAACTGACAGCATTGGAAACACGCTCAGCTGAAAAATAGCAAAGTTTATGTACAAGATATTATTAACAGTTCATGATCTTTCACATACACTGTTCATTTATTAGAACCTATGGCCTGAAAGTTGCAGTCAGTTCATATTTCAAAAGAGATTTTTCTTTAGCAGTTTTTTCTAAATGCCGTGTCAATGACTGTCCATAACTCAAATAACACCCTGCCATGTAATGGAAGTATTCAACAAGATGATTCAACCACACATGATATTGTTTTGTTAAGAAATAGGTGAAAAAAGCTTGCATTCCTCACAAAATCACATGAATCTCTTCAGAAACCAATAGAGGCAAATATTTTCTGCTTTTTGCAAACACATCTACATTATCCTAAACTGTTTGAGGTTTTTTTCAGTTTAAATTTGGCCAATGTACTCATCTTTAGTGAGCCAAAACCGAGACATCTGAAGTAGTGTTTTACAGATGTTTCCAAAACATTTTCCCAAATACAGACCACAAATACAGCTTCCAAGAGCCAATCAAAGACTTAGCTGTCTGGAAAAGAGAAATCCATCATCACATGTAATTTTTTCTCACAACAAATGACACAAAAAAGATCTGATTGCCAGAACAGTGCTGGGAATAGGAGAAAATCAAAATGTGAGTGGTGATCCTCAGGACATATGGGTATGGGTCATACTAGGACCAGCACTGTTTAACATCTTTGTTGGTGACATGGACAGCAGGACTGAGGGCACTCTCAGCACATTTGCCAATGACACTAAGCTGTGTTGTGTAGCCGTTCACTGGAGGGAAAGGATGCCATCCAGAGGGACCTGGACAGGCGTGGGCTGTGGGCCTGTGTGAACCTCATGAAGTTCAACACAGCCAAGGGCAAGGTCCTGCACTTGGGTCAGAGTGATCCCTAGAAATACAAAGAATGTGCAGAGAACAGACTGAGAGAAGACCTGAGGACAAGGGCTTGGGGGTGCTGGTTGAGGAGAAGCTCGATGTGATGCAGCAGCACTTGCAGCCCAGAGACTCAGTCCTGGGCTGCACCCAAAGCAGTGTGGGCAGCAGGTGAGGGAGGGGATTCTGCCCCTCTACTCTCTTCTGGTGAGACCCCATCTGGAATGCTGTGTCCAGCTCTGAGGACCCCAATATAAAATAGATATGGACCTGTTGGAGCAAGTTCTGAGGAGGCCACAAAGATGATCAGAGCACTGGAGCATCTCTGTTATGGAGACAGGCTGAGACAGTTGAGACTGTTAAGGTCGGAGAGGAGAAAGCTCTGGGGAAGCCTTATAGCATCTTTCAATACCTAAAGGGAGTACAAGAAAGCTGGAGAGGAATGTAGGGATAAGACAAGGGAGAATAGCTTTAAACTGCCAGGAGGCAAGTTTAGATGAGATAAGCAGAGCTCCACTGGTCAGAGCATGATGCTAATAATGCCAAGGTTGTGCATTCAGCCCTGTATGGGCCATCCACTGAAGAGCTGGACTCAATGATCCTTGTGGGTCCCTGCCAACTCAGAATATTCTGTGATTCTTAGATAAAAGGAAGAAATTCTTTACTGAGAGCCTGGTGAGACACCGAAACAGATCGTCCAGAGAAGCTGTGGCTGCCCCATGCCTGGAAGGAGCTCTGAACTACCCTGTCTAGTGGAAGATGTCCATGCCCTTCCAGCAGGGCTGGAATGGAATGATCTTTAAGGTCCCTTCCAACCCAAAGCATTCTCTATGATTCTAAAAGTTCAGAATCTAATTTTTGGCTTCTCTCCTTTCCTGCAGGTGGAATGCACAATTCCCTGAAGCTCCCTGATTTCTCTTTGGCAGGATAGTAGGAATCATATAGTGGATGAGCTGCCTGCTGATTAACCTGGCAAGTGTCAAAAGGAAACCCAAACCTGCTGGGTACCAACTACTGCCCAGCATATGACTAAATGAAAGATAAGGGAGGGAATAAGTGCAACGGTAAGTGCTGCTCAAGCTGCAAAGTGTTAAGGCCAGCAAGCACCTGGATCATCTGGATCCTGCCTAATGAATATTTTCTCCAAGAAAAAACTTTCCTTCCTGAAAATTCCCATAAATCTGCTGTCTGCTATTGACCCCTCCTTGAAATTTCTCTCTGTGTAAAAACTTCAGTCTTGATGCTATAATCAATTTACATAAAACAATACATAAAATTTTAAATTAAAAAATGTGAGTAAAGAGTCTTTTTACTGTTTTATAGCTCTGTAGTGATAATTGGACCTGTCAGTTTCTCAGTGTTAGACATTTCATCCCTGACACACTCTGATACAGATGAACTGATGTATGGTATAAACCCATACATCAACCTTCTTTCTTCTACAGAAGCTATGTTTTCTGGCATCTATTAACTTTCTTGCTGTATTTATTTAAGATTCAGTATTTAGGGGCCTAACTCAGATTTTAAAAATCGATGACACACAAACACATGTACAACCCCAACAACTTGGCACTGGAGGCAACAGAAATTAAAGAATGTGTTTAAGACAAGTGGTTAATAAGAAAAGAAGTAATAAAAACTCCTGAGCAACTAGAGCTCTCCAGAGAAGCAGAAGGAAACAGATAAAAAGTTAAAATTAGGGTTTGGCAAGCACAGATAAGAACAGGCAGATTTTCTTTGGATTACTTCAGTCACAGATGTACTAGATTTGTACACTAGCCTGTGACTGAGGCAGAAAAAAAATCATTTATCAGAATGTGCAGCACAAACACGAATATTGAGCTCCTTGACACAAATGAAGCTATTGAGATACATTTCATAACAGAACTCAGAGGAAAGAGGAAATAGTTGAATAATTTATAACAGATTTGATACTGTTGAGGCAGACGTGCAATTTTAGAGGACTTTTGATATTCCTGATTCTGGAGATCAAATTGAATTGGGAATAAGAGCTCCAAATGGAGGGAGGAGGAGATGTGAGGAATTCCTTATCCAAACTCCAGGACAAAAAGAGAGAACATTTCCAGGATTTCAGACCACAAGTAAACCCAAGTGCAGGTTCTGGAAGGAAGAGAAGACAAACTGGACACAATTAGAAAAATCTCTCCAGAGAAATCTGCAGGCTCAAATAGAAGGAATTTGAAAAACCACTGCAGAGGGCTGAACCAAAACAGACACAAAACCAGTTCTAAACTCTATCTGTCGCCTTCGGAAAGGCTTTCCATATTTTTGAGAAACAGAAGCCAAAATATATTAAAAATAATCAAATTATACACAGCCTTGTTGAAGGGGCATTTGCACCCTATTTGCCTACGAGTTTTTTCCTGATTAGTTGAGCATGACAAGGGATGAAAAGGGAGTGAATGCAATAGCTGAAACCATCTGAAGAGAAGACATACTTGCACACCACACAAGTAACTACAGATTAGGCTGTGGATAAGTGATTCTCATTGTAGGTTTATAGGAGTTTGACATAAGGATAAGGGGAAATCTTGAAAAGATATGGTTTGTATTTTTTTGCAGGGAAAGAGCATATTGATTCAAGGGCTGAAAACGCAGCAAATGCTCAGGCTCATTATGAGAGCTTAGGCTGTAAGACAGAAGCCTATGAGGGTAGAGAAATCAATTCTATCATGTCTTTAATAGTATTGGAAAGGTGTCAACAGAATACAAGATAAGGATGATGCCCCATCCCTGGAAGTGCTCACAGCTGGGTTGGATGAAGGCCTAAGCAATCTGGTCTAGTGGAAGGTGTCCCTGCCCATGACAAGAAGGTTGGATAAGATGACCTTTAAAGTCCCAATACAAACCATTCTGTGATGAAACTCAATTGTCCCATCATAGGTGTTCCCAGGAATGTCCCTGCAGTGCACAGACACAGATGCCAACAAGTGGAACAAAAATCTGAGACATGTATACATGGCCAAGAAAATTTTCCTATCACAGGTGCTTTTGTCTGCAAGTGCTACAGTACAAGATGAGGCATGTCAAAAACAATGCTAGATATTGGCATCTTAATTAAATAAATTAGAACCGTAATCCCTTCAAGAATACCGAAAGAACTTCTTGCTGTAGGTGGCATTTTAATAATATTTAATTGATATGAAACTTGGAAAAAAAAAGGAAAACAATATGATAATATATCCCATTACAATAATTCAATAAATTGCAGATATCAATGTAGATATCAAGATGTTCATCCATACCAGAAATATTCATGCACTGAGCTAGAATGACTATTTCCACTACATAGAAATAACACTACTAGAAAATACAAAAATCTCCATCTTTACCCGTGCATACAAGCATGTAAAAGACTCTACATATTAAATCTGAACTTGGCATACCAGATGTGCTACTGATAAATAATGGGTCACAATATGAATCGTTCTGAGTTTAAGTACATTGCAAAAATGTGTGCACATTACCTTGAACCCAGATCATCCAAAATCTAATGCTTTTGTGGGAAAAACTATCAAAATTGCTTTAAAGGATGCTTTAAAAAGAAAAGAATCTGGGGATTTAAATTTAGATTTCCAATGGGCATGCTGAAATTGAAAAACAATATCTCTGATTCTGGACCTCAGAAGTACAAGCCATGTGGAGACTGGCCCAAAGGCTCAAGGAGGAAGCAATTTGCTTCAAAAAAGATTCATTAAAAAGGTGGAGGTGGAACTGAGATTCAGGAGATCTTGATTAAGTTCTTGTCTTCAAGCTCTAAGGTCACTTCTCAGAGACAGAAAACATAGATCAAATAAGTTCATTGTTTATTTTAGAATATTTTTTCTGAGTTTAATATTTGGCTGAATAGAGCAGTAAGGGAATTCATTGCACTAGAAGTTTAAGACCATTGTTTGTTTCTGTTTATCTGAAGAAGATTGCTGTTCTGACACCCACTCAAAAATAATAAATAATTTATATACACTTCCTTTATTAATTTATATCACAGGAGAATGAATTTCAGCACTCAGTTAAAGCAGCTGCACATCACATTGAGGATTTCTCGTTTAACCGTTCACAAGGACTATAATGCACTCTCAGACCACCCAGTCCCAACTCTGCAGGATCTGACTGTGAGCAGTCAGTGACTCATAAAGATGATAAATTCTTGATGGGCAGATAAGGCATAGCCTGTCTCCATCCTGCTGGTGGCAGGCTCAAGCCACAAGGCATGAAATTTCACATCATTTCCCTCAATAATAGCTCTGGATATTTTTGATGGACACATAAAATATGCAATCTCTTTTTTTGTTTACTTTGTTTGCCTTTTATTTATTACTGTGGCCACTTTCCATTATATATTAAAAAAATTACTTGCATTGTTTCACAATTTTCAGTTCTTAATTATGCAAAGTAGCCTATTTCTTGCCAAAAGGAAAAAGAATCCAACTTCTTTCTTGAGGTTTTGGATCCTCCCATTCATTTCACTTCTGTCTCATCTCTTAATGAAAAATCTCATCTCATTCAATCCCTATTCATATCAGGAAGCTTCACCTCATTCAGCAATATGAAACTCCTTGAGCTCTGATATCTCCTTTTTGCAATAAAATGGCCAGTTCTGAACAGTATTAAAATATGTTTCAATAACTGATTTATGTAAAAGGCTTTATAAAAACCTTTGTGCTGTTTATCATTCTATTCTTTAGGAATTGTCACATCCTGTCATCTTTTCTTATTACAAATGTGCATGGAGCAGAAGTCTTCATCGTACCTCCTACAATGAAGGCATGTCCTTGACTATTAAAGATGTACCAGTTGTGACATTTAGTTGGTTTTTATTGTGACAAAGATTATAATACTCAGATACATTACACACACTCAGGATACTAAGATTCAGCTGAAATATTCCCTGAAGAAGGGAAAAGTGGTTGTCAGCAAATGACCTTATAAAGACCAGAAGCAAATAAAATCACCAAGGGCAAGAGAGAATATATAGGAGGAAATCAAGACGAAAGCAAGAAACTAATTCAACAAAATTAAGTTCAAAGCATTTCTTAAACTTATGAGCTATTGGAGGTCTCTATAACACAAGTAGAGAAATCTTTATCCAAAGCACTTTGAGAAAATAGCACAAGGACACTTCTATGTCTGGTCACTACTTCTGCTGGCAACCTCATTAAAGGAACCAAGCACTGATTGAGTCAAAAATTTTAGGTCATATGCTATCTGAAAACATGAAATTGTGCTAAAATTATTAAAACAATGATTAGATTAATTTGAATTGGTATTAATGTCTTATGTTCAGCTTCTGAGTTTAAATAAAACAGTAAAAAATTTCTAACTGAAGTTGTTCCTTAGATGTTTGTAAACTTATTATGACAAAAACTCTGTGGCTTCAGGCAAATGCACGCAAGTTTAACTTTACACATGTGAAGAGTCATGTTAAAGATAAATGGATCACTCCATTTCAAGTTAAGCACAATGGTACACCCCTGAAAAACTGGGTCAAAATGTGAAACTCCCATTGAGTTTAAAAAACACACTTTGGCAATCCTGAAAAACAGTGTTAGCCTGGTAATTTATACTGAAAACAAACAAATGCACTAAAGAAAGTTTATAAATATTTATTTGACATTTCTACTGACACAAATAAATAAAAGCTATAAAGTCAAGTATTTATAATAATGGGATATGCTTGTGTGTTCTGTATCTTATACATTGTGGTGTTTGGTTAATGCTTTTCCACTTTTTATATTTCCAGACAAATTTCCTTTGCAAAATGTTCTGCATCTTATGGGAACCTAAGCGTGAATTTCAATTTTTTTTCATTTCAGAAAGGTAGATGGGAGAAGTGTCTGTTTACTTGTCATTTGAAATGCAGATAGAAGTCATGCAGATGCAGATAAAAAGAGTCCCTCTCTGTCATACCAAGTAGCTGTGGTTAATTGTGATGCATCATGAAGCATATGTATTGTAGAGAAACAGACACATTAATCTTGGGAAATGTTATCAGGCAGATCAAGACACACTGGTCAATAAAACCCAAATGGCTTTGTCACTCTGGAGGTAAAAAGAAGAGATGACTTAACTATAAATAAGCAAGAAGACTTCTTGTTCAGTTTTAATAGCACTTTCCTTTAACTTTGAAATTTAGACTCTTCCCCACTGACTTCAGTCAGAAATCATGTGTTGTATTTCTGTAACAATTTCAGAGATTTTTCCTGCTAATTCCTTTGCTCAAACACCCTAATCAAGGCCTCCATCTTTTCACATCCTCTAGAAAACCAACTCCCTCAAAGTGTTTTCATTAGAAATATGACATCCTGGCATTGACCCTCAGACCTTTGATGATCAGCACCTTCATGAGGAACCCTCAGCCACAGCCCCACCAGCCTGTGCCTGGACAAATGCTCCAAGCACACCATGGAGCTGAGGGCATTTGCCATGAAATGTGGGTCTGCTGCCAGGGGACTCCCGCAGACAGATTCATCACTGGCTAGAGATATCTAAAGGAAAAAGCATTTAAATTTCACCTAAGACGAAATGCAAGGTTTCTATATTGATTACATTCTTCTACAAAGAAGATACAAGGTTTCTGGTCCTGCAATCAACCTTGCAAGGTGCATATTTTCTATCTGCCTCATGTTCCTGCTCTTCTGTTTGTTTGGGACAACTACAGACCCGCTGAAAAGAACTTATCTTTCAAGCTGCACAGAATGTCCCCAGTGCTCAGGTCCCATTCTCCCACATCTGGAGAACCAGCCCATGAAGGCCCTTGTGAAACCACCTCTGCAGGAACCAGTCCCCCATGAGTCATTTGCTGTAACGTTAAGCCACAAAGACTCCTTCACTCATGCACAAAACCCATTTTCTACTTCTGCTTGGGTCCAACTGAAACCATGGCAAACAATTACCAAACAAATTATATTGTTTATTTTGGTGATATTATTGTCACCTACATTATATTAGGTGATCTCAAACTTACTGGTTTCTAGGAGATGTAGCCTTATCTTGGTTATATCACCAATATTATGAAACTGAGATAAACAGAATTGCAGTAAGGGTTGGGGCAGAGGAGAAAAGGATAAAGACACAGTGGCACAGGCTTGAGATAGTGCCTCATCTGTGCCTAGAATGAAGCACTGTTTATTATTGTGTCCCTCAGATCATGGATG
Organism: Vireo altiloquus; assembly: GCA_013396875.1. NCBI lineage: Eukaryota > Metazoa > Chordata > Aves > Passeriformes > Vireonidae > Vireo > Vireo altiloquus. The sequence continues at coordinate 134,663 of VZRF01001782.1, read as the reverse complement.
AGGGGCCCATTGAGATAGGGGACTCAAAAAGAACACCCTCTTTTGAAACAGAAAACATCTGAGGTTCCCAGACAGGGAATACAAGAATTATCAGTCAGCATGAAAAGGATCTGCCTTGGCATATTATCAGCTTGTCAAGGTTTCCATAAGGCATCACAGGAAAAAAACACTTCTAAAATAACTTGAAAGTTGCTTTGTTGCTGTTTCAGGGAGCTCCTTCCACATGTGAGGGTAAGCACAGGAAAGGTGATCATTTGAAGATGTAAAAACAAGAGGAAGGGATCTGGTATCATCAGCACATCAAAGATGGGAACTGACATTTAAAACAAAAAAGAGAAGACAAATCTTGTGGGGATGAGACAAGAAGGTTGTTCAAAATGAACACAAGATTATGTTGTATAAACAAAGACAGAGGAACTAATGGAACAATGCAGGAAGGAGGTGATGTTGTCAATGTACTGGGATAGGACAACACCTCCGCATGTGAATTTTGAATTAATTTAAATGGGAGAAAACTGGAGAAGAGAATACTGCCTTGAGTGAGATGCCAGGCATAAGAGCCTGGATAAGACTTTTAGTTATGTTACAGTCACAAAAAGACCGCATCCTGAAAAAAAGGCATGCAGAAGGATTTGCAAGATCTGACCAAATTGGGTATAGGAAACCTCACCTTCATGACTTTGGCCTCAAAAAGAGACCAAAAGTGACAGCAATGGAAAATATTCTTCTTACCTTGGAGGAAAGGAGGCTTAGTGGGGACATTATCACTTCTACAACCACCTGAAAGGAGGAAGTAGCCAGGTAGGAGTCAGTCACACAAGAAGAAATCGCCCCAAGTTGCAGCGGAGGTTTAGATTGGATATTAGGAAAAAAATTCTTCACTGAATAGATGGTCAGTCATTGGAACAGGGAAGTGCTGGAATCATCATATCTGGAAGTGTTCAAAAGACATATGGATGTGGCACTTGGGGATATGGTTTGATGGTGGGCTTGGCAGTGCTGAGTTAATGGTTGGACTCAATGACCTTAGAGGTACTTTCCTAACAGTTTTATGGTTCTACAACTGTACGAATTATCGAGAGTCATGTGTTGATGGTGGCTAGAGCTGATCTCCAGATGTCAGTCAGACATGTCAGAAAAGCAACCCCTGACCACTATTTGGACAGAACAAAAATGACCTGGATTATCCAGAGAGGTCTGTGCCCCATCAACATAGACATGGTAAGAAATTTGTATTTGTGGACAGCAGTACCAAGAAACAAATTAAAAAAAAAAGTAAAGGAAAATCAAGGGCAGTTCTTTTTGGTGCTCTCATAGAAGGATGAAGAAGGGTCAGAAGATGACAAAATGTGATTCAAAATGGGACAAAAATGTGACAAATGTGACAAGATCACAAAAAAAAAATTATTCAAAAGATGTTGAAGTTACTAAAGAGGAAGAACATCCCAGGAAAAGGGTTTGGTCAATGGCATCAAAAGCAGCTGAAGGTCAATGAGGGCAGAGGCACATAGAGAGACTTGGCTTGGTGTGAGCCCCTGCAGCCTTCGTTGAAGGCAGGGAAGGAATGACAGTTGGACTGAAGAAAGTCTAACTCGGAATCAGAATAGAAAGTTTTATTTTAAGATTAAATCTCTCACTTCATCTGTTCTGTATCCCTTCATATTTTTGGCTTCATGCACTTACAATTTCCTAGTTATGTAACTCCTAGGAAGTGTGCAGATGGAGAAGAATTATTGGGATTGTGGTCTTAAGACTGGAAAAGTGCCACCGGACAGTTGCCATATGCCCACATTTGCTGGGAATCCTTATATAAACATTGCAGCCAAAGTGGCCCTGCCCCTCCCCTCCAGGGAGCACACCCCCAAAGTAAGGCTCATCTTCATCAAGGGGAACATCGAGAGCTTCCCTCATTCACTACTTCTGCACTATGAATTCAGGCAAGAAAAGCTCACAATGTCTTCTGCTCACGTGGTAGCAACCCTGCTTTCCACTCTGGAGCTCCCTGATTCAGTCTACAAGGTGTCATTGGAAGCCAGAGGCTGTCACAGCTGCAGTGCTGTTTCTCTGTGCTGCATTGCCTCCGTGGATAAAGATTTCATTTTCTAGAGCAGTGGAAATGGCACCTTTTTGAAGAAATCAGCTTTAAAAGCTAAATAGTTGTGCTTGCACCCAACTTAAATTGAAAGATTATTCTCCTTTTTGTCTATTACTCCCACTTCCTTAATGGATTCCTCTAGTGTTGATGGGCTTTCTGTTAATTGAACATACTCAGGATCACAGTTTCAGCAAATTATTTAGTGAGAATGCAGAGAAACCTTTACCTATTTCAACAGATGAACAGAGATTCAGTTACAGTGAAATAAAGAACACACCCTCATTAAATTAACATTTAACCCAATGTTGCAATGGGTGCAGTTCACATTAAAAATCATTTAAATGAATAGAGCTGCAAGCTCTGGACCAGTTAATGATGGATGCTAATTAGCAGCAATTGAACAGAAGAAGCCATCTTAACTAAACAGACAAATCTCTACACTAAAAAAGCCATAAAGCTCCCAGTTATAATGAGGTTAATTAAAACCTACTGTTGAACTAAACCAGGCCTCCAGCTTGAAGGAGACACTCATCTCCCTTCTCTTAACTGCAACCAGGAAAAAATGTTTTAAGTTAAAAACTTCCAGTTCTGAACTTGTAGAGTGACTGTAGGTGCCCAATTCTTCTGTCCCTAGAAAAAGTCACCCTGGCTCAGCTGCTCCAGGGTTAGCCTACGCTGCTAGGGATAAGCCCACACAGAACAGTGGATTCAGGCTCTACTTCATGCCACAGAAACCCAAACCCTCACCTAAGACTGCTGTTTCAGTGGTGTTGTGTCACACAGAACACCTACTCTTGTTCTGCAACTTTCAGGTATGCTACAACATCACTTTTCTCCAAAAAGAAACCTCAAGTGCTATATTGGACATAACATTACAAAATTAGGTTTATTAAATTACATGTTCCCTATCTGAGTTTTCATTTCTCCCCTAAAACATGATCATCTTTGCTAAACCTTTGAGCTTTCTCCTTGTCCATTTTATTCCATTTTTCACTCCATCTCAGGCTAACCCAGCAAAATTCTGCAAAACTCCATGGGCTGCAGCCAGGGACTGGTGTGGGATCACTTCACATATTTCTTCAGCTCTTTCATCTTTGTCCTGTCCTTTGCTTGTCACAACTCTGTGCTGCTGGTTTTAAAGTCAGCGCTGAAACTCAGCACTCAGCCCGAATGAGGCTGCATCCCTTCCACACTAACTCCAGGTGTAAAGGCTGTAAGAGAGCAGGGTCAGTGGTGCCACCAGGCTCCATTTCCAGCTACCACGCTCAGCCTCACACCTGACCCTCAGTAAAATATTCCACTAACAGCACATGGAGACAACTAGAGCTCAGTTACCTCTCTCAAAGTGTTTCCAGCTAAGCAGGACCACCAAAACAAAAAGGTACTGGCATTGTAACTGGCAGATGAGTCAACATACAAAATTTGGCACTACGAAGATGAAGGGTTGTTGGCTGATTTTTTTCCCTAAGACAATTTTTCTGAGTATCATCATGGCTTTTAAAAGGATGTTGATCCATTCCTGACAGCAGAGACAATTAGGATTAATGGTCAGTACAGGCAGACCTCCAGCGAGAGGATTTTCCATATTAGTCAGATTTGTCTTAGCTCACTGTTTCTTGGCATTACTCCATTTTTCAGAGGCAAGAAGGATGGACTTTTTTTGCTTTATAGGATTTGCAAACACAAGTGGGGAAGGTAGGAGCTTCCTAATACTGTCTGAAAAGACCTCAGCTGTGAAGCAATCCACAGCATCATCTCATTAACGTAAAACCTAAATCATTTTGCCAAACTAAAAACAAACGTAGCTCAGCTGAAGTGAACAATATTGTGCTTGTTCACAGCTGCATTCAGAACTAGGAATTGTCTCACAGAAAGATAAAGCTAATGCCAGTTGTTACTAATGCAACTGAAAATAACGTTCTAGAATGAAAAAAAAAGAACAGATCATTTGTGAAAGTCTGTAGATGTAAGAAATCAGATTCTCAGATGGGAGCATGTGTTAGGGAACTAACACAAGTCTGTCTGCATCAGCAAAGAGTCTGGCCCCAAATTTTTGTTTCAGAAGTTCAAATTGAAAAACCAAATTAGAAACTAGTAACTTAGAAAAGGAATGCAAATCAAATGAGAAATTTGTATCAAAGGTTAATAAATTTTGCCAGAGGTTACTCCTGTGTTAAAGAAGGTCTCAAAACATTTGAACAAATTTTAAAGAAATCTTTGAAGTACCTGAACACGTACCTTTTGTAATAGCTTACTTTGTAGCTACACAGGGACCTGTACAATTGAGTGTGTTTCATACTGGGAACAGGGAATTGGAAGAGCTGTGCTTCCACTTGATGACAGCAAATAGGGTCCAACAACAAAAAGCCTTTTTAAATGAAATATAAAAGGAAATAAAGCACTGGGATCCCTGCTTGTGAAATTCATTCTTATGATCCATTTGAATTAAATGATGCATTTTGTTAGAAAATGAAATATAGGGTTTTCTATAAGCATAAATTGTTATTTTTCCACAGACATTCCTAGACAGATTACAGAAGCAGGTTTTAAGCCTAATAAATTGGAAACCTTCTCAATACAAGAGAATTTAGCTGCCCTGTGCTCCTGAGAATATTAAGTCAAAGACAGCTGCCTAATTTATATTTTCTAAGTAGAAGCTAAAGCTAATTATTTTTAAGTGGAACAATAATTGCCATCAGAAATTAATTCCTTTAGTAGACAAAATCCCAGACACGATTTAGAAAAGAGAGATGTTTCAGTCTTCTATTGATTTGTGGATGATCTGATTTGATCCACAACAAGGACTAACCAGCAGCATGCTTGGTTACAAATGCCTAGAAAATCGGGCAGGCACTTTTCTCACAGGGAAAAACCAGCAAGTCCTTCTTGGAAGGCTAAACAGAAAACAAACAGTGAGCAGAAAGAATAATTAATAATGGTAGAAACAACTGCGGCAAACACACAAACAAAAGAGTTCAGATTAAAGGTCAAAAGTAGGTGGGCAGGAGACCAGAGCACAGACTGTGGATAAAGCACCTCCTGTTCCTCGAAGGACTCCAAGGAGCTGGTGGATAGTGCCCCACAGAGCTGTGAGGGGTCAAGGAGACCCCATGGTCACTCAGGTCTCCCCACCCAGCTTCCCCTGATGTCACTGGACCCCACAAAGCCCTCTAAATACTACAGATCCTAGAGAGTCAGGCTGGAAGTTTCCAAACCCAACTGTTCTTTGCACACCTCTGCTCTTTGTGCACCTCTGTTGCAGTCCTGGCTCTTTTTTCATCATTCCACCCTGCTTGCAAATTCAACTGCGTAAAGATAACATATCTCTTCACTGAATGGACTGCAACTTGCCTGTTGCCCATATGGAAAACCCCTCACATCTCATGCTGCTGTTGTCACCTCATGGCCTGTGCTAGCAGCAAGAAAATCCTTCTTGAAATGACAGTATAATTTTCCTTGAAGCGCAATATACTTCAGATTTCTATTTAATACCCTCACAGCCAGTCTCTGCCTGAGATATCTGGATGTTATTGAAACAGCAAGAGCCTCCAAAATCCATTGTCAAGAGCAAAGCTACCTCCTGCCTGACTTGTGTTCTGCTCACACCTGTTGTTGAGACAGAAAAACCTGTACATTTTAAACCTTCCCCAGTTGTTCTATTTCCTAGCCATTTCAGGACTGCCATAACTTTTCGGTGCTCTTTTGTTCCACCCAGAGTGTCTCCTCAGCTTGCTTTGTTCCTGATACAATTTAATAATGAAAGCTTACAATCTGTCTCCTTTACGTCAGCAGCACTACTCAAATGACTGCAGTATGCAGAAAATGATTTTCATTCTGTCTCCAGCCCACACACTTATCAGGGAAGGCTTAGGACCTCAGTTTGTAAGGATATAAAGAAGATTTACCAGAGAAACAAGTCACTATAGCAACACAGGTTAAAAATGAGAAATTACATTTTGTGGTGAGAAGGGAAAAGAATTTTTATTAAATTTTTTTTATTAAAAACGTGTGGGTCTCAGCCTGTAAGTTTATGTCTTTTAAACACATGAAAGGTCCCATCTGGGGATACTCAGTGTCATTTCATAGTACAGAATTCTGGTGTCTGGGGTTTTTTTCTACATTGCATTCCCAATTTGCAAACCTTTTCCTTGCACTCATGAAGAGAAATATCCTACCTTCCTTTTCACATAAAGCTTAACATCTTTTTGCTATTTCCCCAGACTCCAGTAGCTGGAGAAGAGTTTACACAAAAACTCAGAATATTTGAAAGGCTTACACTCCATGCTCACTTTTAAGCATATGTCAGCAGGATCAGAGGCCAGCCTGTTCAGGTTTCCTGCCTTAAAACCTACCCCCACGCTGTCAGTGTTTTCACATGGTTCTCCTCCAAATGCCACAGTTACTGAGGAGAGTATTTCAGCCACATTGTCTTTGCATTTCTCCAACCACTGCTGCTATTGATTAAAGCCACTCAGAGCTGCTGTCAGCTCGGGGAGCTCACACACAGCTGCTCCCAGTCAGCTGCATGCATTCCTGGCCAGGGGGGTATGGAAAGGAGTTGGAACCCCAGCCACCTGTTACATGTTTTAATAAATGATGTTGACCATATTTTCTATAGCAATAGAAATTCTTAGTTACGGTTTATCATCAGAATGTTCCTGGAATTTAGTAGGGGACATTTTGTTGCTTCTCTAGGTAGACCTGATAGACAGAGCTCATCTGGTATGGACAAAAGGGATGAGCAGTGGGGAAAAGTGTGAAAAGGTAAGCTTGAGATCAACTTAAGCTTAATTCCCTCATCTGCAAAAAGGCTTTGTAACATTGAAAAAAAAGAGTATTTCTTTCTCTCAGTGTCCCATATGGAAAATGGTGACCTTATCACTTGGCAGATGCTCAAGTGCCCAGTGAGGACTTGGGCAGAAGTATGGACAGCACTGTCAGCTCCATACCATGGAGGGAAGGAACATCTTCTCCCGGGTGTTTTAGATGCAAGGCTATACTCATTTCTAGTGCTCAGATAAACATCAAAGCCAATTTCCCTGCTGCCTCTGACTACTCTTGGAATATAACTTGAGATAAAAACTCAGAGTTATTGAAATTCAGAGAATAAGGCTAAATTTTGACTGCAAGTCAGCCAAATTGATTTCCAGACTGATCAGTACTCATGCATAATTAAAGCTAGGCCTTTTTTTTCAAGCAGTTCACAGATATAGCAACTATCAGTATTACAGGAGTAAGAATCACTTTTGCTGGAAAACACCTCCAGAGCCATCCAAGCGTTTTGCCTTTGGGTACATACACCCTGAGAGACAGACAGGCACTTTGAGCAAGAACATCACCCATGTAAGGCAGCCTACAGTTCCCCTCACTTTGTTGTTTCACATGTTGAGCTTCTTTCCAGTCTGATACACCTCTATTTGAATGGAAATCTGAACTTCTTTGTAGAAATTCAGGAAAAAAATTACTTGCAAATAGCCTTCTATAACATGATTTTGAAGATGCCAATACTAGAGGAAAATTCAGTTTTGGTGCATTTCTCTATGTTACACTAGTATGTCATTTTTCTCTTTGACTGGACAAGTGACTATTCTGTCATATCAAAACCCACATGTGACATTCCAGTAAAATAGTACATATATAAGAAGTTTCCAGCACATTCCAATCTCTCCAGTTTCATGTCTTGTAGGAAAAAACCAGGAAAGCACACAAGCAAAGGCATATTTGAGACCCTCAACTATTCACAGTTCCTTCATTGACTTACTCTGTTCATGCCGTTGCAGATTCATGGAGCAACTGCTCAATTAAAGCTTCACCCATAACTGCAGGCAAGAAGTATGGAAAACCAATCCCTAAATGCCATGACTGCTTAAAATCATATTATAAAAAGTACGCTTCAGAGTTAGTTTTGCTTCTGTTTAGTATTCTATTTTTAATACAGTTAGAAAGTAAATTAAGCCACTTACAGTGAACCAAAACTTCCCTTGTTTCCATGGAAATGTTTAGAAGGCTGATCTGAAGTTAACCAGTCTGGTAAATACAAGTGCTTGTTACCAGCCAGCTTAATCCCCACGGCTGCCTCTCGTGTGCACCATCACTCCCAGGAACCTTTCACACTGCAAAACACTCCTCACTGACAGCTGACTCCTAATCCACAGACAGAGCAGCACCCTCTCAAGTATGTGTCACGCTGACAGGGGCAGGGGCCACCAAGCCTGCACACTCATCAGCTAAAAACTGTGTGTCAACAATGGAACCTTCTAATATTCCACAATTCAAAGGATGAGCTGGTGCTTTTTTAATTTTAATTATCTTTCTTTGCCAATTTTTCATCTAACACCAGCAATTTTATGCCGGTGTAATGCTTGTATCCAGTGAAATTACTTCTGCTTTATCCCAGGGTAAGCAAGATCAGAATGAGATCATTTGTGCTTTTATTTGTGGGAGAGAAATGATGGACTGCTGTTCAAATATTAATACTGACAGTTCCTATGGAAAGATCGGATATAATACATCAGTAACACACAGCAAGAGTATTGCCTGTGGGTGTGGTTGCAGGGGAAGTGTGAAGGTGCCTTCAGACATTTTATAAGAAAAAGGAGAGCTATATGAATACTGCTAAAAAACAACTAATAAAACTCAGTCACTTGTGCCTGTGTGAATCTGCAAACTTCATGCACATATCAATTTTTTGTTCAAGGCAGAAGCCTGGCAAAACAGAAAATGAGAGGCCAGTTTTGCTTGGCCAAAGTTTGAGTTCAAGCTGACCTAAGAGCTTGCTGCTACCCAAAGGAGTGGATAGTGCTCCTCCATCCTGTCTTTCCATACACTTCCCTCACACCAGACACCTCTTCCAGCTTCGTTCCTTGCACCAGCTTTCATTCTTGTCAGGCATTTTTCTGAGGTAATTCAACTTATTAATTTGGCAGGAAATTATACATTTTGGTGGGGGGAAGTTACTTTTCCTGTAGTTCAGCAAGTCAAATAAGCCCAAAAAGGGATCAACAAATGCCAAAGTCAGCCTGTATGGCCAGAGATGACTGCAAAGAGTCTCAGCTGTGTATCTGAAATGTACTTCAATTCATTAAAGCTCCTATCACACACAGAATCATAGAATTTCCTGAGTTGGAAGAGACTTGCAAGGATCATCAGAGTTCAACTTTGTCCTGGCTCTGCACAGGACAGCCTTAAGAATCATGTTCCTTAGGGTGTTGTCCAAACATGTCTTGAGCTTTGTCAGGCTTGGTGCTGTGACCACTTCCCTGGGGAGCTGTTCCAGTGCCCAACTACCCTCCGGGTGAAGAACCTTTTCCTGATATCCAGCCTAAACTTGCCCTGACACAACTCCAGGCCATTCCCTTGGGTCTTGTCAGTGGCCACCAGAGAGAAGAGATCAGTGCCTGTCCCTCCTCTTCCTCTCATACGGAAGTTGCAGACTGCAGTGAGGTCTCCCCTCAGTCTCCTCCAGGCTGAACAGATCAAGTGCCCTCAGCCACTGCTCAGGCTTCCCCTCAAGGCCCTTCACCATCCTCATTTTCTGAATGCTCTCTAATAGTTCATAAATGATTATTCATTTATTTAAGTAAGATGTTACCTTCATGTACACACCGACAAATATATGCTTCCATCTAAAAGGCTGAAAAACCCAAAACAAACCCAAAGCATGATGGACAGTGACTGATTTTGCAGTTTCATTGTAACCAGCTCAAACAGAATTAGCATCCACAATATTTATCTCAGCAAACAAGGAATTTATCTCTACAATATTTATCTCACTAAGATAAGGAAAAGTAGTGGCAAAAACTCTCAGGTAAGTTGTGGATTAGGTGTCAATCCACCACCCTAATGAAGCCATGTATAGCTCCAAGGAAAATAAAACCTGGTAAACAACAGACAAAGGGGAAGGGGAGTGGAGGTGACGTAACAGAGATCCAAGAGAATAAACGTTTGTATGTACAAGCCATGGAAGCAGGTAAAAGCTCTTAGCCAGAGGTATTCAAGCCAATGTGAACAAATCTGGAGAGAATGGCTTATCATGTGTGTTTTCAGGAGGACAAAAATGCATTATCTTTAAGGGACACATAATAGTTACTCTGATATTTCTGATGTGTCACATGAGGTCAAACCTTTTAACATTTGTCAAGCTGGAAAACAACAGCAAAACTTGAACTATCTTTTACTGTGACTTGAGTCAGAACAGAGCCCAACCCTGACAGCAGCTGCACAAGAAACAGCTGGCAAAGACCTAACATGCCTGAGCAGTCTCATCACCTCAGATTTTCAGTGTCTCAAGCCTTCTTTGGAAATTAAAAAAAAAACAAATCCAAACCAGAAACTGAAAGTAATTTCTTTCCCAGTCAAAGTCTTCTGAACAGCATAAACAGGAGACATGGTCATCTTCTTGGCATACAGAATCTGCTACTCAATGCTAAATAAAACAGCATTTCTTTTCAAATACTTGTCAGAAAAAAACAAGCATAAAAGACAAAAAAGGGTGTCTGATTTAAAAAAAATATTAAATTTAATAAATTTTTTAAATGTATAAATTAGTGTTGCTGATTAATTCTGGGAAAATAGAGGTACTGTGTGAATCAAAAACCTTTAATAAAATAGAAGGTTCTCCCTGAAGCCCAAAGGGCAGTGAAGTTTGGTTTACTACTTTCTTAAGATCCATGAAGCAAGCTGCCTCATAAGGACAGACTGAAAGATTCAGCCTTTTTTCAGAAGGCTGAGACTCTCAATGCTGCCTCCAACAACTAAATTGGAGGGTCTGAAGAGGAAGAACAAAGACTCCTCTCCGACAGGAATACTGACAGCACTACAGGCACCCCAGGAAATGCCTTGTCAATGCAATCACCGTGACAGTGGCCAAAGATTGAAAAAGGGGACCTGAGAAGCTGCAAAATCTGCAGCTAATAACGTCCTCAGCACTTGATCTAAGTTGGCTCTGCTTTGAGAAAGGACGAGATCCTTCAAAGGTCTCTTCCAACCTAAACCATTGTGTGGTTATACCTCATCGAAGCAGGCAGAGAAGATCGTGTCCTCCTCTTATCAGCAGGTTCCAGGATAGCACAAGTGTTTGGAAACCACCTGTGTTTTACCACTGCCTTCTAGGAAGATACGCCTGATAAAAAACTCCTAGTTTTTCACAGCCCCTTCTCCTGAAGATGGAGATTGCACCACCATAGTCTGAAGTTAATCTTCAAAGATGAAATTTTGTATTCAGGGTACATCTGAGAGTTGTCTGGACCATTTGCACTAGGACTTTCAGTGGAAAAAAACACTCAAGTCAATAAAGAGCCTATCTCCTTCCCTTTACCTTAACAAATTGAGTCAAGTCCAACTCTGAAATGCTCCTTAGAAGTCAGGAAACTGGGTGACACAAGTTAAGTTGAAAACAGCCTGGAGGAGTGCCTTTACCACAAGTCTTACTGCACAAAATTTCACCACTAGATTCCCTCCCTGAAAATGCAGTTTCATGGCACAATTAACCTAATCAACTGCCCCTTTGCAAAAGGGGAAATTCAGTTTCTATTCCCAGTCTCCTATATTTCTGCTGATTTCCTTGTGCCAGCCTTGGTGTTGCCTATAATCGAAAGAGAAAAAACCCTTGCAACAGTGTTAGAATAGTAAATTAAAACTTTTATTTGGAAGCTTCCAGGTGTCTCAGTGGTGATGGGCCCACCAGGAATCAAATTTCTACAACTTTATAAGGTTAAATAATTAGGATATCTAACAGGCACATCCAATAGGAGATTCAGATGCCTCAGTAACCCACCCTGGGTCAGCCCCTTGGAGTTGGTCCAAGAGATTCTCTTCCCCACTTCTTATTATGTCTTATTGTAGGTCCCCTACTTGGAATAAGACTAAACAATATTTCAGGAACATGTTTCAAAATTCAGCTTATTCTTCTAAAAGCCAGGGAAAAGGGTAGGAAAAGTAAGCAGTGGAGCTACAGCCATGCATTATCTACAAAGCCACAAATATATGAAAAACTATATAAAAATCTTAGGCATTGCAGGGATTCAGAGATCAGCTGAGATAGAATTTGAAGCTGCAGCTTGTAATGCAAATGCTCCTCAGTGCCAAATAGCAGTGTTGGGAGAGGCCCCTCCAAGCAGTGCCAGGGGGCTTAGCAGTGCAAGGCATTGCTGGCAGTCCAGTGCCAGAGAGCTGCCAGGAGCTGGAAGCTGAGAAGGAAAACCAGGGGTACTGGATCCGAGGGAGCATAAGCACTGTAGAGACAACTTTCTCATTTTAGCAGCATTTTGGACCTCTTTAGTCTTAGCTGTGTCTCCATTACCCAGCACTTCCCAGAGGTTCCCAACTGGTTGCAAAACTGGTTGCACTTTTCATTTCAGCATTAACTGCCTGCATCAACATCCTGCTCTAAAGGATGCAAAGGGGAGTTTCACCACAGAGTTCAGGAGGGCAGGGTAGATGAATATGGTGACTTGTGGGAACACCAGGAGCCTGCCTGGCTTCTGGCACACAGCCCAGCACTTTGTGTATTCAGAAGAGACCATTAGATCATTCAGCCCGACCTGCTGTATATCACAGGACATTACATTTCACCATCTCATCCTTGCACTCAGTCCAACAAATATGTATCAGGTACAATAAACTGTTATTCTCTGTATATATGCCAGCCTGAATGAATGAGATATTGTTTTCTGAAAAGGTAGCAAGTCACTTCCAGTATCCTACAGCCTGCAGTGTAAGACTTCCTTGAATAACTCATGAAAGGGAGGAGAAATCTGACCACTGAAGACTGGTAAATGTTGCTGTTTACAGGACCAATATATTTGATTAAATCAGCATCTTATTGCATGGAAATATGCAGCTGCCAGCAAGGATGCTGTGATAAATATTCTTTAGAAACCGGGATATGGATCATGATTCAGAGCATGATGCCTACTTAGAGTAATTGCTTTTAATTCCAAATGTTTGATTAATATCACAGTTTTGTGCAAGCAGTAGAGATACCCCATTCCCTAAAAGTGCTCATGGGCAGGCTGGATGGTGCTTTGAGCAACCTGGTCTAGTAGAAGGTGTCCCCTGCCATGGATGATCTTTAAGGGCCCTTCCAACCCAAAATTCTCTGTTTCTACATATGGTGATGTACATGGAATTTCAAGATGCCTTACAGCAGAGATGTCAGGATTATCATGCTCCTTCTCCAGCCAGCAGCCACAGCTCACTCATGTCTCAACTTCAGCCAAGATCCCATCACCTGCCCTCTGCTATCCCATGGTTTAGCACTCTAACACTGACAGGAAGGACAGTGCTTGAGTGTTCAAAGCATAGCTAATACAGAATGCAGAATTACTGGCCAAATGAGAGTGCCTCCATTTAAACAAAATATATGAGCCTTTTTGGGATATGAATCTCACAACTGTTCACTGAAAGCTCATCTCAGTCCTTCATTACTTACTTCACTGTGCCTGCAAAGTGACAGAAATCAGTAAACCCCCAAGGCAATATTTCTGCTATTAAGAATTACCTACTGTTCATGCATTTTCCTCAGGTGCAAGCTTGTAATCACTAGCTGTAATATTATAACTCTCTCATAACTTTCACTTCAATTCATGTGTCCAGGCCGGCTTCACAGCACAAAAGATATTGACATACTAGAGGGAATCCAGGAAAGATTATCATGATAGTCAGGGGGCTGACGGACAGGGGATATTGAGAAGCAGCTGTGGCTGCAACTAGATTTATTTGGTCTTAAAAGAAGAACGAAAGAAATCTCACTGCTGTCTACACCTACTTCATACTGCTGGGGGTGTAAAAAAGATGGAGCCAGGCCCTTCTCAGAGTTAGAAACAGTGGGAATTGCAGGTAACACCTGGCACTGCAGATAAGGCAGCGCAATAGAAACAGCGCTGAGTTACCTCGGGGAGCGGTCGCGCTGCTCCGGGCTCTATTTCACCTCTTTTTGGCAGAGAGAATTGCAGTACGTGACAAGCACTGGACCTCCACACCAAACCAAAGTGTATCCACAACAGCTTGCAAACCACACCGCAGACATGCCCCCTGTTAAGGAAACTCCCTCTCCGACCACCCAGTAGCCACGCTGGCAGCCACACTCGCCCCAGCCGAGCTGGGACCGAGGTCCCGTCGCAGCTACACCCCACACTCACACAGTCACACCAGGGTTCCTTACCCGCTCGGCCCCGGGGTTCCCATAGCAGAGTCTCAGATGTCCAGACCCCTAAAATAACTTTATCTTGGCGCAATAACTAAACAACAAAATAGCAGCCCGAGCCGGTGTCTCTGTGGAGGAGCCCCGAACAAAGGAGCCCCGAGGCTTTTACCCCATCACGCTTTATCGCAGGGAAGCCTGGCGCCCTTGGTCCCCCGGATGGGCCACAGGTGCCCTTTGTTATGCCAAGGCTCAGCTGTTCACGGCCTCTTGTCTGGGCTCCCGGCCCCAGAGCTTGAACTACAGCTGCTCGCTCAGGTACTGCACCGAGGGTGTTCCTCGGCACCCACCACCAGTGCTCCATCCTCAGACGAGAGATGGAGCGCACCGAATGCCTGCCCGCGATGGCCAGGAGCTGACTGCCGCTCTGAACAAAACTGCCTCTCGCTGCCAGCCTCGTGGGTTGGCGGCCACACATTGGAATCGTCCTTAAAAACCTGAGTTTCTTTAAAATATATCCCTATCCTCTAGGACATGTAGGCTCCCTTAATAGAGAAGCTCAAAATTTACAGTGCCACAGTGCAAAGGAAGTGCAGCCAGTTAGTGGATGTTAGAAGAGGCCCATTTGAAAGTACAGCAACTTTTACAGGTCTCGTGTATTCATTTTTCACAGCAAGGTCTAGAGGCAGAATGAGAATGGAAATATCATTTTACACGAAAAGGAAAAAGAAGCAAATTACAGACACCACATTTTGTTCAACATTCAGTATTCCCACTCACGAAACGAGACTATATTCTACCTTCATAATAACTTGAAGCTAATGAAGCACAGCTGCTTTATATGTTTCAGAAGTAGATTAAGGCACAACAGGATGTTCAGTAGCTATGTTAGAAAAGCATATTCCTTAAGGTAGCTATATCAGTCCAGAGGAAAAGAAAAGAAAAAAACCTGCTTTCCAAAACTGGCTCTGTACTTTCACTATCTTATAATTCATTTTGAATAACACATTCTCTGACACTGCATTCAAAAAAGTAAAAGCAAAGTTGATGGCAATTAAATCTTGGGCCAAACCTTGACCTGAGCTGTCTGCATGAATGTGTGCTGAATATGAATTTACATCCTTTCTTATGTAAAAGTTGCATCAAAAAAGTGGTGAAAAAACTTGCTTCAACAGCAGCTACACAGTTATCTAAAGTACTGACACCAATTTAGACTGTGTTCACATTTTGGTCCATGTTGAAAACTGATGCTGTAGATATTAAAGAAAAAAAGAAAAACTATGAGTGCTTTGCCAAAGTTTTCCAAACAGCTTCAACATACACCTCATTGTTCATACATTAGTGTGTTGCAGAATGTTTTCCAAAATTAACACATTTGTAAGTTAAAGTGGAAAAGATGTATTAGAAAATATCAACAACTCTTGCAAACATTAAGAGGAAAGTATTTGGACCTTCATATTATATTTTTAAAACTTCCTGGATTGTAGACATAATTTTTCTGACACTTGAGTTTTACTTCAACATTTGCGCCTCAGAAACTTCTTTCTAAAATACTTCTTGCTATTTTCAAATCACTTTTCCAATTGCCTTTATACCTACATCATTAATGTGCATCACACCTTGCTCAGATTAGGTCAGATCCTGCTCCAGCTCTGGCAGTGTAAATCTGGCACAGGTGACCTCAATTAAGGTTACTACAGACTGGCACAGGTGTAATTTAATACAGAGCTTGGATTCCTTGCTATATTAGTACCTCTTTTAAATACCACTCCTTTAAGGTCTGCACAACTCAGGGATTTAATTGCGTGTTACACTGTGCTGAAATGCTGAGAATTAGCCCCCATTCTGCCACACACAGAGCTTTATTTTAGCTCTCAGCTGGTTTTCCATTAATCAACCCCACAGTTTGCAATGATGTAAGCCTAGAGAAGGTTCAGTGAAGTCTCTGGAGAAGTATATATGCAAAAAGGACAAGAGAGAGCACCCAATCCATCTATCATGCTCATACATACACAGGCCCACCTGTTATGCATATTCAGTGCAAGGATCCGCTGCTCACTTTAGAAGACATTATTAGGGATAATGAATCAGGAGCCTTGGATCCTAAGGAGATGAAAAGGCAGCGAGTGTTTGGTATGCAGATGCACTGAATAGTGCTCTGTGATGATTAAAAGAAAAGCTCAAGGTGAAAACTGTAAGGGATCTTACAAATGATCACAGGTAGATACAGATGGGGTGAGGAGCAGGACAACAGGTTCCATCCTTCTCTCATGAGTTAGAAACATAGAATTGTTAAGGTTGGAAAAGATCTTTAATATCATTAAGTTCAACCATTAGCTTAATACTACCAAGTCCATCACTAACCCATGTCCCTAAGTTCCATGCCTACATATCTTTTAAATACCTCCAAAGATGGTGACTCCATTGCTTCTCTGGGCAGCCTGATCCAGTCCTCTTGGTGAAGATATTCTTCCTAATATCCAATCTAAACCTCCCCAGACATAATTTAAGGCCATTTTCTCATTTTCCTGTCACTTGTTGTCTGGGAGAAGAGACACCAGCTCCCACCTGGCTACAACCTCCCTTCATGCAGTTGTAGAGAGCTAAGGCCCCTTATCAGAGATGGCCAGAAACTGCAGGGATATCATTTGCTCAGGTCCTTCACCTACATAATTAAGCACTAACACAAACTCGGTGGGGTAATTGAGTCTGCAGCTTATATACTCAATCCATATGTATGTCCTGTTCTGCCATTCCTCCAGCAGCTGCAACCTGGAGGCAGGAATCACATCAGCATCCTACCTGCACCTGAGGGGATCATGAATCAGGGCCCTTGGGACTACTTTGGGAATGCCGTGCAATCCTACGATAGCATTCTTGTCGTGACAGTTTAATGGTGGACAGAAATAAACGTTCATCACTTCACCACTCCCCTAAAGCAGTGTGGGTGCTCGCAGCTGACAGAAACAAATGTTTTTCAGAGACACACAAAAAAAAAAGAAAAAAGAAATAATAAAAGAAAAAATATTGCAAAAACAAATAGGCAATTAAAACTTATTTCTTAAATATGACAAGCCTTTAACTGAGATAGCCCTTCTATAATGAAACCATTAAAAACTCATTAAGTGGGCTGTGAAAACTTCTATCAGACAGATGTGAGATTTCATTGACAAAAGAACAAGACCCGACAGATGAATGAGCCTGGGATATATAAGATTTGTAAAGTCTTTTAAAGTTCATTGTACTATATAAAAAGCTAAATATTACTGCCAAAGTCTATGGAGACCACTCCCACATCTATCTCTATTTAAGGAGTGGTCAGAGAGATAACCAGGAAATTAATTTCTCAGATGCTAGTAATGCAGGAATTGACAATTTTCATTAGAAACAAAATATTGTTTGCAAATGCTGAGATTTAATCTCAGTAGCCATCTCAGTTTCTTCTGCATCCCTCCCCACTGCTTTCTGTCCTTTCCTTTTCCAAGGAGGATGACAGGCCTGGAGGGATATATGCAGGAAACCATCAGCAGAGGCTTCCTGGAAGCACTAACATGAGCTCATTGCTCCAATTCCTTCTTCTCTAGCCCTCTGCAGGCAGCTATCCATGACTGCCATGTCACCCTCAGATATTCTCTGCCTAGAAGATTTGACACTTAATCAGTTGCACATTGCAGTCCTATTGGTGAAAATCCTGCCACTTTGTTCAGATCACACTTCAAATACAGATATGGTTATGACATGGTTCCAGAGTGCCAAGTAATTAATTGATTCATCATTTGATGAATTTATGTACACTGATACATTATTGCAGGAAACATCCAGAAGCAGGTTTTAACATCTAGTTTATATATCTAATCAAATGTATATGTATCGATACATATGTGCAAGGAATCTAATTTATATAGGTTAAGAAATGGCACGGAAATTCCTTCAACAGGAAAAGCAAAAAGACCTTTTCTTCAGAGAGATAAAAGGTACCAATTTACTTGTTAAGCAGGGAAGCAGAAAAGAAAACAGCTGTAATAGGAAGCTGAAGTCAGGAGAAGAAGCAAAAGTACCTGCTAAAACATGTTTGTTCTATACACAGCCCAATTTGTCAAGTCTTTTAATACAAATGAAGCATTACATTTGTTCACCTCCCCAGAAGTTGCATATTTCTGTGACTTTCAAACATGAATCACCATCAATTCATTAGTTGCTCCTCCCTCGAGACCACCATTCCTCTTCCTCATTAAAACATCCGAAGCCAGAAAGGGAGCTGCCATTCTCTACACTCCACCAGGAGAGGGTAGAGGAGGTCACCACTGCCTCTCTCATCGAATCAGGGCCACAGGCAGAAGAGATACACACAGGAAATTGAGTGGAGTCATGGTTAGGAGATGGGAAAAAAGACTATGAAGGATGAAGAAGTGGTAAAGGGCAGCAGGCTGTGCTGATGAGTCTGGGAGACAGATGAGCTCAGAGGAAAACCATTTAACCCTGGAAGTAGATAAATGGAGTTCCTCCCAGTGGCCATGAGGAAGGAGGAAAGTGGCTGCATCACTGTTGCGGGTTAGATGTGGCCCTTAAAATTTTACACTCTACTGGGACAGGCAGATTCCCCTGCAAAGTCTTAGAAACCAGAACTGAAAGTAAAACACTAGACACATTTGTGATATTAACACATCAAGGAGTGCTGGGGATCTGACTCATATTTTGAACACATAATGATGGCAATATTGTGACACTAACAGCTTCAATTTACCATAATAGAATTCTCACGGTATGTGTGATGGGAGAACACAGCTGCAAACACTTTCATGGGGAGTGTTAGATGTTTAGTTATCATTTAGGCTGGGTTTATGGGCTCAGTCTTCTTTCAGATTAAGAAAATGGGAAGAAAATAATCCATTTACTTGATGATTGTGTATGCAGGCATTATTGGAAACCATAATAAAAGGTATTACTAGTCACTTTTATTACTGACCAATGTTTTCAAACCAGAGCCTGGAGCAAGATCCCAATCTATATTAAGGGGGTTTAAGCATATTTGGTCCAATACAATATATTTTCCATTGATTTTTCCATAAGCAGCCATAAAACATTTAAATGACCTCTGCTAAACTTGATCAAAATTAAAGAGAAGATACAGTGTGGATGTAGAAGAATTTATTCAATCAGATATTAGAAACTAAGCAGAACAATCTCGTGCTGCAAAGTTTGGTTTCAAGACAGTTTCCAGCTTCTCCAAAAGTCATATAATTTAGGATCATTTGGAGGTTCAGGGGAAATACCTTATGGTGTGGAGTTGTGGATGGAATTTAAATTAAAATTATTTATGTCCTGGTCTATTTTATGCCAATGTTTAATGTTACCCCATAAAGCAAACCCTAACATAGGGTCTGTCAGCATTGCCTAAGTAGTGTCAATCCATTGGTCCTTACATAGATGCTGCTGCTGAAGGGTCCCTGTCAATGTCACTCTTCCCATGCTAAATTGTCCACCTTGGACACAGCACAACGGGCAATTTGTATCCAGAACTTCTCTGTCAGCACCAGACAAAACAAAATATCTGTAAAATAATATGCAGCTCTTGTGGAGCCCAAAGGATGATAGAGAAAAGGTAAGAAAAAGCTGAGAACTAGCAGCCCCTGAATGCAAAGGCTGTGGAAAGCGAAGCCTGTCCTGCCCCTTGCTTTGACAGCTGTAATCCTGACTGAACCCTTTTGGCACTTTGGACACAGGGATGCCATTAATAATACCTTTCAAGGCATTCCTTCTGTTACCTCTGCTTTACAGTTTCTATTTATTAAATTACTGCCTATCTCTTTTTATATCTATTTTCAAAACAAGTAAAACACAGAGATAGGATTTGTCAAAGCAAAAAATAGCTCATGGGTCAGCTGCCCCAGGCTACATTGCAAACCAAACAAAAAGAATGCTAAGCTGCCTGTCACCAAAACCATCCTAATTTAGGGGTACAAGACAGTTCCTTTGACTAAGAAAATTTTTTTTTGCTATTCCAATGCAAAGGCCACTATTGACATAACCAGATTTTATCTTTGGTCATTACAGATCTAAGCTTTTAAACTTTTTCCTTTAAAATACTGGACAACATCATGCCTTTTTAAGATCAAGAAGTCTGGTTAGTGTTTCCCAGAAAATATCAAACTCTAGACACTCTTCCTTACCCTCCTCTTCATTAATCAAATGTTCTATACTATGCTTACAAGCATGGAGCAGGCTCCCTGCATATTCCCTGGAGCAGATAGCTGGAACTGGAGGCCTGCACACAGGGAACCTTTATCAACATCTCCATGATCTTCAGGCTGCTGTGATGGGCTCTACTCATAATCAGAACAGCATTTGGTCTGTAACAGATCCTCCTTTTCTGAGACTTCCTAAACCTCACTGCACTAAAGTGCAGTATCAATCTGTGGTTTGCTTATTCTGATACCACAGACCTAACACCTACTTCAACAACTTAGATGAAAGAGGTTTTCCCATCTGTCTGAAATGTTACACAAGCTGCTATGTAATGACCACCGGCTGAGTTTTGTGCCAAATAATGGCTACAATTGCAAGTATGGGATTTTGCTTGTATAAGTAATTACTTTTTATCTGTAGTTTATGATTTCCAGCCTTTGCAGCACACACCTCACATTTCAGCAAGTCCCTAATATGCATTAATATTTTAAAAAAGAAAAACCAAACAAAGCCCAAGCAATTTGCAATGAATCCCACAACACTGACTGAAGAAGGTCTATACATCATCACAAGTATTAGGATATGCCCAGCTGCCAGCTTTACATGAACTTTTAAAATTATACTTCCCAAATCCCATATTTGCTTTTCATAACTGTATTGGGTTTGTGTGGCAAGGTGTTTGACAGCAGGGGATACTATAAGGTGGCTTCTGTGAGAAAATGCCAAGCTTCCCCTGTGTCCAAAAAAATTAATCCCAGCCAGGGTTAACCCAGGCAGGATGCAGGACGGACCCAACATTGGCAAAGTCCAAAACAATCAGTGATGATGGTGGCACCTCTGAGATAAAATTTTTAAGGAGGGGAAGAGGAGAAAGGGAAAGGTTTGAGAGAAACAGCCCTGCAGACCTCAAAGTCAGTGAAGGAGGAGGGGAAGGAAGTCCTCCAGGCCCCTGAACAGAGATTTCCCCTGTACCTTCTGGAAGGCACCCATGCTGAAGCAGTTCATGAAGAACTGCAGCCTGTGGGAAGGGCTCCTGCTGGACAAGTTTGTGAAGGACTGTGTCATATGGGAGGAACCCCTTGCTGGAGCAGGAAAAGAAAGAAAAGAAGGAGTAGCAGAGACAACTTGAGCTGAACTGACTGCAGCCCCTGTTCCCTCTCTCCTTGCATCACTGGAATGAAATTGAGTCCAGAAAGGAGTGGGAGAAGGTGTTCTAAGATCTGAGTTTATTTCGCATTACCCGACTCTGATTTGATTAGCAATAATGTACATTAACTTTCCCCAAGTCTGTTTTGCCTGTGGCAGTAACTGCTGAGTGACTCTTCAAGTCCATAGGCTGACCGTGACAAGACGTTTGCTAGATTTTCTCTGCCCTGCCCAGCTGAGGAAAAGAGGGATAGGGCAGCTTTGGTAAGACACTTGATGCCCAGCCAAGGTCAACCCAGACAACAGCTGGCTCCCCAAGTGCAGCAGAAAAATGGTGTTTTTCTTGTCAAGCTCTGAACTGCAATTAAAGACAGCAGCAACAACAGGCACAGCTACTCGAGGTTCCACAAATCCAGTGGTACACACTGCTTCTGGCAGATGAGGGGCTGTAGAAGATGCTGCAGCACAGACCAGGCTGTCCTGTGAGTGTTGCTCATGCCACAGCAAAGTCAAGCACTGCCTCAGGAGGCTGCTCCGGATCACTGCCAGCAGCGATGCTCTGGCCCCATCCTGGGGGTGTGGATGCTGTAGCCCACCACCAGCAGGTGCTCTTTGTGTGACAGGACAAAATACATACAACTTTCACCTTTCCCTCTGTGCCTCCTCAAGGTGTGCCAGAGGCTCCTGCTTGGCTGGCTCATGGGGGACATCCTGTTGATGTGTCATGCTCTCATGTTATCTTGACTTCTCTGCACCATACATCCACAGCGGGCTGTAGTGTTAGAGGACCTCGCACTGATGAAGAACTGGAGTTTAAATGTGCAGAAACAGAAGAAGAGGAAGATAGCTATGACTTTTTGATTCACTGGTCTTCAGCATCTAATATGTTGAAATAATTGTGTCGCTCATTAGTGCCTCAAAGGATGTGTCACATGGCTAAAATTTAACAGACAAATTTCACCCTGTGGATTTGGGGAGGGCAAGTGTCTGTTTGGTAATAGCCAGGCAACACTTTCTGAAACAAATATTACATGCACTCCAGAGGTTTTGGGGTGGTTTTTTTCCAGTGAGAAGTGTCTTTGCAGGTCATACTTTTTCATAGTCAAGAGCAGCTCCATCACTGCTGCCAGTGAACACACAGGGCTTTGTGGTGCTGCATTCAGGTTTGGGGTGCAGTTTACTTCAAAATGGGCCTCAGTCAGTTTGCTGCAGCTGAGCCCTCTACCCAGCTCATGCTTCTAAGACATTGGACACATCACCATGAACAGCTTAAGCTCAGAAACCTTCATAAGTGCACAGACAAAGTCCCATCCATTTTTGGGTGGAATGTTGGGGGGGTTTTGGTTATGAAATAAAGCTGAAAGGAGCAGGGGAGTAACAGAGCCAAGTAACTGTGTCCTCATAAACACAGGTGGGTCGCCATTCACTGATAAACAGTGCACTAAGGTCTGTGCAATGCTAATTTGCTCATCCTCAAGTGAAGCTCTACTGTTCTTTGTGGGTTTGGTATCAGTGAAGAATACTAACTGCTGAATATAAAAATGCCTCTGCACAGCTATCAGACATTAATGACCTTTGCTTACAAGGCTGCACTGGAGCTCAACCCCTGAGCTGCAGTGAAAGGCCACATGGTCTTATTAAACTCCCTGTAAAAGTTGCAATCAAAGAAGGCATCATAGTCTCCATAGAAACAACTGAAAGAAATCTCCATAGATATCACAAATAAAATGAAGAGGGGTTGGAAATGGTTGGAAATCCTGAATTTTGGGTGCAACCTAGAGCCTTCCCTCATCCTCCCCATTGCCCAGCACCCACTTTCGGCCCAGCCTGGGTCCACCAGTACCCTCCTGAGTGATGCCATATGATACTGGACTCCAGTTCCATTGCAGTGGCAAAGTCAAGGAGATGAGAACTTGTGCAGTGGTGCTAAATAGACACTGAGTCCTGCAGAGCTTCTGAGGGAAACAGAAATACCACAGATTAACAGCATCAATGCAGGAAAAGCAGAGCCCCAAATGGCACGACCAGGTCTTCATACTCTGTGTTTTTGAGGAGGCAGGTGGGGAAGAGTCACAGCTCTCATCAGGGCAAAGACAGCAGCAGCAGCGACCCGGTCTGCTGTGCTTGCTTATCCTGGAAAGAGAAGACTCCTAGGAAAACCAGGGATCTCTGTGGGCTTTAGTATGATCAGGAGAGAGAGCAAAGGGAGAGAGGGAAGGATTGCTCTCTGTAGCAAGGGAAGAGGAGTCATGTCAGGCACAACTCAGAAAGGGATCTGAATATGACCAGAGAGCAGAGAAGGCAGGTAGCTTTGCCAGGAGGGCACCCTCATCCTCTAGTTCCTCTTGCAAAACAAGTTTCCTCTGGAAAACCCAGGAGAGGTAGATCTGTATTTATGTAATGAACCATGAATGAGTCACACCTGGGAGATGTTTAGAGGCTAAATAATGGATTTGTTGCTCACCAACAGAGATGTCTTGCTTGGAGAGATCTGCTTGAAGCTCTGTGCTGCTGGGACAGACTTGCTCTGGCACCTGGGTTACCCTGAGCATCTCTGCATGTCCCTGATGATGCTGAAATGTGCTCGTGGTAGGCATTTACCACTTCCCGCTTAGAGCTATTTCACAATTATATGTATCTGTCTTGTCCTCAGTTTTTCCTTGATACTTTTTACCCTGTGTACACACACCTACTCTGCCACCTTAAATGTATTTCTTCCTCCTTGCTTTTTACTGCCTTCAGGTATTTGTAGACTTTTATTCTAACTCAAATCGCTGCCAAGCCATATAAAATACATAATCTTCCTTGCATATATATAAAAAGTATTCTCTCCAGTCCATTCTTTTCTATTGACACATTTCTCCAATTCATCCACATCAGTCTGGCATCGGTATGCCAGAACCAGCAATACTGTTCCACCTGTGCCCTGTACAGCTGGATCATCACCTCCCTGGAAGATAATGCTTTTGCCTCTGTGTGTAGCCCCAAAATCATACTCTTCAGTGCCAATATAAGCCCACTAAATGGTTTCCCACTGCTTTCTCTAGGGGTCACTTTTTTTTTTTTTTTTTCCCCCCACTTCTAGTGCTCTATAAGTATCTCTCTCCTGCAGAACAGCTGAGTCTCTGATTATTTTTCCCAGATGTAAGAAACTGAATTTTCCAAGCTGGAACTTTTCTTTTACTATTATTCTATATTTCTAAACTTTCTACCACTTTTACCTTTTTTTAATCTTCCCAGCTCCTTGAAAGGCAATATCCTCTGCTCACTTAGGAATACAGTATATTTTGAGCAGAAAGCAAACCCAGGAACACACTGTGACTTAAGCTGACAATTTTTTCCCTCGTGAGAGGCATCTTTTAGCAGCTACATAGCAAATTATTTTTCCCTCCATGCTTTCTCCTTGCTTCTGCTTGGCATGCTGGAGAGAAACAGCAGGCTAAGGCTGGGGATCCCTCTCCCACCCCTCCTTCCTCACAGCTGCTAACCCATCTGACTGAAGGAGACAGAGCTGCCCCAGAGAAATGAATCACACAGAATTATTGGATGGCTGGGGCTGGAAGAGACCTCTGGAGGTCACCTCAACCCCACTATTAAAGCAGGTTCAGCTAGAACAGGCTGAACAGGATCACATCCAGGGGGTTTTTAATATTTCCGTGGAAGAAGACTCCACAACCTATTCCAGTGGGCAACCTATTCCAGTGCTTTGTCACCCTCAAAGTAAAGAAGCTTTTCCCCATATTAAGATGGACATTCATGGGTTTCAGTTTGTGACTGGTGTCCCTTCTCTTGTTGCTGGACACCCCTGAAAAGAGTCTGGCCCCATCCCCTTGACAACCACCAAGATATTTACATGCTTTTTCAAGATTCCTTCTTCTCCCCCTCCTAACTACAGAGGCTTACTCATGTCATCTTCATGGGAAGAGAGATGCCTCTCTTGCTCCTCTTGTGCTGCTTGCAGTTCCTTACAGCTCACCAGGGAAGCAACTTCACAAAAATGAAACACAAATCCCAGCAGCCTCTCTTTCTCCATGACTCCTTCCATTTATTATTTCTTCCTCTGTTTATCACCTTCCTTGATGGTCTCAGGCAGTGTAAAGGCATTCTCAGATAAAAAGAATTCCTAAACTTATTTTTGTAATTTAGTGAATCAAAAGCTCCTCTTTGTGAGACAATTTTTTCTAGAAATACTCACAGTTTCTACACAGCCTCCCACTGGAGCTAATGAGGGCTCAGATGTTTTCTAATCTTTCTCTAGCTCTAACTCCCATCAGCACTGATGGTCAGACAGGCTGGATGCACCGTTTTCAAGTGCTATTCATATGTTTTCATTCTCTTGCTCTGTGTGCTCCCCAGCCAGGGAGCAGAGATTTTTCTTACCGGCTGCTCTCAGGATGGATCAGACAACAACTGGTACTCAAAGCAATATAAATAAACATGTGGACAGGAAAAGTTATAGGGTTTAAATCCTGCAAGTACAACACTGATTTAAAGTAACAGATATTAAACGTTTATCTATATTTTTTAAATCCCACATCATTCTCAAGTGGAAGCAGATGACCATCCCCATGACACACCTGAGGAGAACACACAGAAGTACAAGACATATCAAAGCTCCTGCTTAAAATGTCCCATTTCAGTTGTCCCCAGAAGCTGTCTGGGGTATTTCTGAATTTTCTCCAGAAAATTCAATTAACAATTGACATTTTTCTAGAGACTGCTAGTTACTGCTGTTACCAAATGTAAGAGTCCTTCAAATCTGATGTGAAAGGCTATAGAGGTTTTCTAACCTATGGTTTCTGTAGAAGCAGTGGCAGATCCCAGCTTCCAAAATTAGCCCAAGACATTTCATGGGATCTTATTAGAGGAGTTGCCACTGAAAGCAAATATGTCTCTGCATGTGCCACTGCCACTGTTCTTAAATATTCACAATTTTAAGTTTTAAAAAGACACTTAAGATCATGAAGTTCAACAGTCAACTTAGTCAACCACCATGTTCACCATCAAACCATGTCTTCAAGTTCCATATCCACGCAGGTTTTGAACGCTTCCAAGGATGGTGATCCACCACTTCTCTGGACAGTCTGTTCCAATGTTTTACAACCCCTTCCATGAAAAAGAAATCATACTATTAAAACTGAACCTCCCCTGATGCAACTTGAGGCCATTCCCTTTGTCCTTGTCACTGCTACTTGGGAGAAGGGACCAACACCCACCTCACTACAATCTCCTTTCAGGTAATTGTGGACAGCAATAAGGTCCTCCTTTTCCCCAGGCTAAATACCTGCAGCTCCTCCAGCTGCTTCTCATCAGACTTGTGCTCCAGACACTTCCCCAGCCCCTTCACCCTTCTCTGATGTCCTGTTTCCAGGCTGGATCTGTGGGAAGTGGTGTGGCCAAGACATTGTGTTATTCAATACCACCTTATGTCATTGTCAGAGGAGGGAAAAAGGGACTCCCTCTCTGGCTTCTGGGATGGAGGCTGTCCCTTTCTGGTGGAACAAAGTGTGGCAGGGTAGGGAACCCATCAGCCATTGTTCACTGTCTTGGGGTCACACTGTGTGGAGTTGGGTTTGGTCAGCATTCTGCAAGGAAATCATCTTCTCTTTATACACTTTTATAATGAATATTGTTGCTGTTATTGTTTGGTTTCTGTTCTCATTGCTGTTTCCAGTAAATTGTTCTTATCTCAACCCATTATCTCTGCCTTTTGTATCTCCCACTGGAGTGGGTAGGGCAGCAGCTTGTGCGTTTCTTTTAGTGGGAGTACTAAATTGGGGAATACCGTTCCTAAACCATGAAATCCAGAAATGTTCCAGCATCCCCGTGTCCTTCTTGCAGTGAGGGGCCCAGAACTGAACACAAGATTTCAGGTGTGGCCTCCCCAGTGCTGAGTACAGGGGGACAATCCTGGCCCTGCTGGCCACACCACTGCTGATCCAGGCCAAGATGGCATTGGCCTTCTTGGCCACCTGGGCACATCCTGGTTCATGTTCAGCCACTACCAACCAGCTCCCCCAGACCCCTTTCTGCTGGGCAAATTCCCAGCTACTCTGTCCTGTTGCACTGCCTGGGGTTGTTGTGCCCCAAGTGTAGGACTTGTGACTGAATTTCATACAACTGGCCTCGGCCCGTTGATCCAGCCAGTGCAGATCCCTCAGTAGAACCTTCCTGCCCTCCAGAAGATCTACACTCCCACCCACCTTTGGTGTCATCCCCAAACTTCCTGAATCTACACTCAATAAGTGATGAGAAAGAACTCAACTTGATAAGAAACAAGAGTACAGGTCCACTGAAATTCTGGGAACCACCCTTGCTAATGAAGAGATGAGGAGGAGTTGGAGAAAAGCTTGGAGAACTTGAGGGAAGGAGGGAAAGGCTGAAATGAAGAAATGTGCTTGAGCAGCAGAATACCTCACTGAGCAAATATCTCTGAGCACTGCAGGCTCAGCCCATGTACCCCTATATGTTTCTTCCTCTGCATTTCAGGTATTTCTGGCTCCTTTTTCCAGACACAAAGCTGGTCTGAAATGAGAGCTAACAGCATAAGGCTTCTTGGAGGGCTTCAGCTCTAAAGAGAAATAGCAACTACTTCTGCAGACAAATGTGATGGATGAATGCAGCTAGCATTGGATCTTTGGAACAGCCTTTCCTATCCCTTTGGAAAAAGGGAATGTAAACAGCCAGTGAAACCCTCTGGTGTCAGGCAAATGAGGATAATAAGTATGCTAGTAATGCCCTAAGAAAGCAACATAACATAAAATATACCTTGTTCATTACAGTAATGCAAAGCAAAACATACATATTTTGTACACATATTTATCTATACAAAATACCAGATGCTACTTTAATTGCTTGCTTTTATAATAAATGTAATTTATTTAAAAGATGTAACACTCAAAAAGGCAAGATTAGTGAAATCTGCCAGCATTGCTTGGAAAGTGGATGCAAAGAGAGAGAACAGTGGCCATTTATCTCTTTTTCCTGATGTTATGGAAAAAAAGATTAACAGAAGGTAAAAGTGAAACCTACAAAGTCAGGTTTGATTGCTTATTTGTTGCTGTGTTATATCTGATATGCCAAATGAAAACCAATGAAGTTTAACACTAGAGCTGGGCAGGAATAAAAGATTTTCACTCTAAAAGAAGGAGACAGAGAACAGTAATAATTCAGATGGAAATTTTGAGTCAGGGCAGGACTTGTCCTACCAGGGGTAGACACCTACAGTGTGGGTGTGTCCAGGAGAGGCACTTCAAAGGCACAACTGCTCTTATTCTGAAGTCTGCACCTGAAACACTGGATGCCTCTTACCTTGGAAATGCCTCTTTTTCCAAACTGACAATAAAAAGGGTTCCTCTTGAATATGTTGATCTATAGTGCGGAGGTCTAAAGTTGGTCAGGATTAATACAGATCACTTATAATTCAATGACAGCACAGGGACCCATCAGAAGAGCAGGGAGTTTGCCCCTGGATCATGCAGGACTGGTCAGAGTTGTACCATCTTGTGAGTAGCAGCCAATTTTGGGGCAGGGCTAACGGAGCATACTCATGAGGCTGGGAGCTGCCAGGGATGGGAACTGGAGAAACAAACAGGAGACTTCTTCTAGCCCTGTATCAGTATTAGCCAAGAGAGAGCAGAAGGAACGGAAGAGTGAATACTCACCCAAAGTCCTTCAGCTGAGAGCTACAGAACATTTAAGCAGGCAATGTGTGAACTGCATCATTTAATCCTGAGAACTTCCCAGGGACTCCAAGATAGGAGAGACAGTCCTTTGGATGCAGATATTGGACACCCTGAATATTACCAAAGGTACTGCAGTGTCCTTATATAAATCACAGTTACTCTTTTCTCTAGAACACTGTGTGCAACTTTGATCACTCAGTCGTGAGAGGAACATAAGCAGAGCTAGAGAGGGAAATATTCAAAGGGCAGCAAGGTTGGTGAGGGTGAAATTATTTGGACTGTGCATCTCTGTGAGGAAAGAAACAAGAAGACATGTAAAGAAATACACAAGATAATGACTTATATGGAAAAGAGGAATTGGGTCGCTCTGTCCACCTCAATTCATGCAATATGTCTGAGGTACATGACTGCTGGAGAGCCAGCTTGTGGAAACGAGGACTAGTGGTTCTCAAGGACATCCCTTTTCTCTCCCTCTTTCCCTGCCCCTTCCTTCCTCCTCTTTCTGCACTGCACAGCTATCCAGGCTGAACTGCCTACAGGAGGGCGGACAGGAATATGGTTTGGGTTTGTGAAGGGCCCCAGCCCAACAACAGCATATGTTATGGTGGCTGAATATAGTCATGATGTACCATTTGAGCTTCTCATAATGCAGCCAGTATTTTTAGCCAAAATAAAATCCCTAAACTGGCTGGTTCTCAAAAAAGAAACAGACTTGAGAACATCTACACCTTTCTCCTAGCAGACTGTGAAAAGGCAGAACTTCCTGTTTGACTCCAAAAAGGAAATAACCCACAGAGGAAGCAAGACTGCAACTTCACAGTTCCAGGGAAGGGAACCCTCTGCCACTGGTGCAGTTCTTCAAGGCAAAGCTGTAAGCACTAAGGACAGCACTCATACAAGTTTTGTTGGTTCATGCCTTTGCAAGTTCCAGGGTTCCTCTGGAAACCTCATGGAAATTAAAACTATATTCTTTTGACTGTAGACATAACCATGGTCAGAGTCTTATGACTGACATGAGCCTCTCACAGGGTCAGCCAATGGAACTGGAAGTGAGTACTTCCACAATGGAGGGAAAAAAAGTCTAAATAGAGCAGAACTGGACTGTGAACTTCACTGCTACAAGACACCGCTGAGGTCTAGATCTTGGCTCAGGAAAACAAAGCAGAAGATTTTTGTTTAAAACAATTCCCTCAGGATTGTTATTTGTTTGATTTTTCAGTACAGGACTGAACTGCACTGATTCAGCATGATAGCTCTTGTAATCCTGTATAGGTTAACATTGGCAATAATACAAATACAATTCTTGGGCACAAGTGCATCATCATTAGATCAGCAGGATAGATTTTGGTTTCCAAGAACAAGTTTACTCAGCAATCTGTGTTCTTACTGAAGAATACATAATCATCCTGATAGATCATAAAGTACATCACTCTTGCATTCAAATCATTAATATAAAATAAGAAAAATAATACAAAAAATATTTTAAATTAAATAAGAAAGTAAAAATTAGGCAACTTTTTAAAAAAGACCTTGTTCATTGGATTCTGAAAATAACATGTCTAAATAAGTTCAGTGCATCTCTCATAGAGAGTAGATAACAGTTCCCTTCATTCCTGATTTCATATTTGCTTTGCTGTGCTCTTCCACTTTGTCTTATTACTCTTTAAAATCTGTGCAAATGGTTTTACTTTCCACATTTATTTTTTTCTCAATTCACTTATTTCAAGAATTGCTGCTATATTAACCACTACATTTCCTCCCATCTGTTTATCTCTTCTGGGAGATAAACTGTTCCTCTTTATTTGTAATAGCTTATGATTAGTAATTCAGTTGTTCTGAGGAAAGTCTAAGTTACTTTGTATGTGACAGCCATTTATTTTACGAACAGCAGGACCACAGAATAAAAACACTAAAATGATCCTGCTTGAAATACCTAAAGTGCTCAACCCCACAGAGATACACTGATAATAATGTATCCCCACCTGGGAAGAAAATTATGTGATAATTTCATGCTGCATCCCATATATTTTAACAAGGATTTCCTGAACAAGCATACTCGGAGGCTGGTGCCATAGACTCTCAAGAACTAGAGAGCAGGAAATAGTGATGTTTTAACAGGATGACAAAAAGAAGCAGAAGGCCAGCTTAGTCCGGATGGACATTCTGAATCATTATTCAATTCTCAGCAAGTCCTTTGACTTGTCTGGAAGAATAAAATAGAAAACTAGCTAGAACTAAAGTGGGCAGAGTTCAGGGATCTTAGGTCAGGAGAACTGAAACTATTTTCTCTGAAATAATTCTATGAGTAAGCCAGCAGAAGATTTGGACTCTTTCTTCTTAAAAAAAAAAAAACACAACCTTCTAGATGTGTAATGAAAATACACAAATTTTTTATGTCACGTTGGGTATTCCACTGGCAAAGCAGCAGCCATGGTGGATTACTTTAACTCTCACAGGTATGGCAGGCTACCCAGGTTTGCCAGAACAACCACTGACTGTCATGGAAATGCCTCATTGAGAGGCACCTGAAGAGTTTCTTCTATTTAAAGACTCATTCCTCTAACACCGCTTTTTCTTTGCCAAGTCCCTGATGACAATAAAGTGGTGTTAACAAATTCTAATTTACCAAGGGCATAACAAGAAACAACATCTGGAAGGTGTAACTGGGCAACTTCTAATCAGAAATAAGCC
Organism: Vireo altiloquus; assembly: GCA_013396875.1. NCBI lineage: Eukaryota > Metazoa > Chordata > Aves > Passeriformes > Vireonidae > Vireo > Vireo altiloquus. The sequence continues at coordinate 102,718 of VZRF01001782.1, read as the reverse complement.
ATACCTTTTACTCAGGAAAGTAATTAACCAAGACATTAATGACAGAGGTTACTGTAAAATTTGCTGATTCTTTCTACTTTGATGCATTGAAGCCAAGACTTGAATGCCTTTTTGGCAAGGATTCTTTATCTAAACCTAAACACTGCTGGGCCTGGTAAAGAGTACTGCATAAAGTGCAATTGCTTGTGATGTATGGGCCATCAGGCCAGATGAGCTAATGGTCCCTTGTGGCACTCTGCTTTATAAATCTATTAACTAGAATTTGGGATTTATAGACTAGTTGGGCCAGAGGAACAACTGTGATTAAGGTTGTACAACCAGTTCCCATGGACTCTATCATGTTCCTTTTGGAATTGTTGGCAAAAATCCCATTGTACGAGCAATACTTGCCACCAATCACAAAGGGAAAAGGCTTTTATAAATGAGAGTGAGAAGGCTGAAGGGGTGAAACAACATTTTTTAGTTGTTACATCTATAAATATTTAGGAATTTGTTTCTTGGTTAACATTTAGAGAATTCAGTCTCAATGGCAGTTGCCCTGATGGAAACAGAGACCTTCACACCAACCTGCTGCAAAATAACAAGAAATATACTAATCACTGCATAAGCTTGAGCTTTGACAAATTTAAACCTACCTTTCATTTTCTGTTCCATTTTTAACAAAACCAAATAACATGAAGTTTGACATATCTCATGTTACCTTACAGAACATTTTATTTGAAAAGCTTAACCTAATCAAAGGCAAATCACTCTCAGGAAGCAGAACTGCATCGCTGACCCATCAATTACCCTCACTTTAAAATATATACTTTTAAAATGTCCTAACATCTCCTTTAATGCCAGCTCTCAGAAAGAATTTGCCTATAAACTTCAATTTTCCTTTAGTGCTTAAAATGCAGCAGATATAAAGAAACAGCCCACAGGCTTGTTCACCTGCAAAAACCCTGACCAAAACTGGACTTTATTTTAGACAGAACTACATGTTTAGAGCTCTCATGTGAGTATCATCATATGTATGTCATGGAATATCACTGCTTAATAGGCTTCAAAATGCTCACTGTGTTTTCTCTATGCTGACCCACCTCTACCAGTGCCATGAATAATGGCAGCTCTACCACTGATCTCCTGTTACATTCCCAAAGTCTGCTTTGTGCCCTGGGTACTGTGAAAATCAGCATATAATCCCTCTTCTGGATGGCCAAGAAAAGCAGATGACAGATCTCAGCAGGATGGACAAGAGGTCCCATATGGAAATAGAAGAAATCCAGATGGCCGGGAAACATAGGAAAGGAAACCAATATGCAGAGGTGGGAGGACATCTAGGGATGAATGTAAAGCACCCTCACCCTTAAAAAAATGAGTGGTAATACTGATGGATATTTCTCATTGCAGCAGTTGAATGGAGCAGTTCCCCTGGGGGTTCCCCATCTTATAACCCCCACAGAGTGCTGTGGGCACAGAGCTATCCAGACCTGGCTTCCTTCAGAGCTGTACGGCAATCAACAGCTCCAGCTGTCATCCCACATTTTTTATGACTTTTTCTTCTCCAGCAATGTTTGGTCTCTGTCGCATTCCCAAAGTGCTGGCAGAGAAAGAAGCTGTAGTTACAAATGTGCTGACTTGCCACCGTAATTGGATTGCAGTAGAACGGACAATATGGAAAAGCGTAGAGCTTCCACTTTTCTGGAAAGGGGAGGTGGTGGGGTGGAATTATTCTCCGCCTCTTGTGTCTACCCAGCCACCAAATTTCACAGGGTTTCTAGGCATCTTGCCCATTGTAGACATCTTGCCCCACTCCTGGCAATATTCAAACCAGGTTGGATGGGGTTCTGAGCAAGCTGGTCTAGAGAAAGGTATCCCTGTCCATGGCAGGAAGGTTGGAACAATACGATCTTTAATGTCCCTTCCAACACAAGCCATTCTGTGCTTCTATGATTCTATGATATTCAACACACCAACGCTTAAATCAGATCTAGAAAAAAAATTATCAACAGGAGGGAAATGTAAGTGAGGGATAGAGGGGAAGAAATGACTTACAAATACAGGTAAATGACAAAAAGTGCCCTTCAATCCAACAAGACAACCCATTCTTCCTGAAAATACATCTGTATGCCACAGCCTTTTCTATAAAATTCCTGGCTCCTGTTCTCTAAAGAAAGGAAAGATTTATCCCAAGCTCTGAGTTTTAATTCACCCATAACTATCCAGCCCTGTAAGAGTATGTTAGCAACCGTCCTTTAGCTTTCTCTTGAATTTTCAAGGCCTCAAGACAAAGCTTTGTCTCTTTCTCCACCTGAACTTTTCTTGGCTTGCCTGCAGTTTTACTTTAATTTGGTTTAGCTGGCACAGTAATTTAATTGGCCAGGTTGCCTGCGGCTGATTTGTTTTACTTAGGTTTATCTTCATGTGCTACAACTACAGTTTTATAGAGAACTAACAAGCAAATAGTCCATCTGGAACAAGATATTTATGGGTCTAACGCAGAGATGTGGTAGAGAATTACACAAGCCTGGAACATCAGAGACTTTCAGAGAGGGAGACACAGGACATGGCATACAGGATTACAGTCAGGGAGTGATAAGAAATGGGGCACAGGCTGGCACGGGAGACTTCATCACCATAAATAACTCATTCATGGTCAATTAAAGGAAATGCTGGACAAACACAGGTTTATAAAAAACAGAGGAACAATATCTATCATACAAAAAGAATATCAAATATAGACTACTTGGATGCAACCTGGAGCTGCAGGCCAATGAAGAATGAGCAAAGGCATAAAACTGTTAGAAAACATAAAACCACAAGTGGACCCTAGGGGGAGTAAGAAGAAACCAACAACATAAACATCATATTCCTCCCAACAAACCATTCCAGATGCTAATGATTTGTCATAAAATCCAGCACTTATCAGCACCACAACCAGACTGAAACCACCGACCCTAGGGCCCACAGAAGAGTGAGCACAACACCAGGAAAAGGGGCAGGAACTAAAAAGTGTGAGCATAACAATTGGAACTGATTATTTTTTAAGAAAGAGTTAAATCCAGCCTAATAATGATTAGACTTTTATGATTTCAGTTATACTAGAAACGCCTTTACTTACATTCATCATGTGCTTGCTCCTGGCCATTATACAAGATTTCAAGTATAATAACCCAAACATTAAATACTGCCCTCCAGTCCCTTCCTTTGGGAGGAAACAGATATTAGGAATCTGCACATCTATTGCAGAGGCCCATTGAGGCTAAAGGATTGAGCCTACCTAATGGGTGGACAGGGTTGTCTGAGGTATCCTTACTGTTACGAGGAGAAGATTTAAGACAGGCTAGATCAATCACAGTAATTATTTCAACATTAGTACTCAGTAAAAAATGGCTTTTGCCTTTTACGATTATGATTTATCCCTTCACACATAGAATCCTGACCAGAAAGGACTAATGGAGCACATCTGTACAAAGAAAAGCAAGGTATCATCTCCCACCCGTGATAGAGGCTGTTTTTCCAAGCACCCACAAGGATTCAGACCTGTTCATCAGCCCCAAGGACCACATTTACAGTGAGAGAAGCCTCGCTTCATTGCCTCTGCTCTGAAGTTATCAGGATTTCTATACATTTAGCATGGGACTAGAAACTAATAAATGCAGAAACCATCTTTATGATTAGGGGTATTGACTGTGCTTGTGTAATTGCCTTGCTACAAATTTAAAATAGTTCATTATAGGGTCTCTGTGGAAATTATTGCACAAGTTAAAATACAGATAATTCATTTCTGTACATTGCCATTATGTACACTTTCATTTGAGGGGCATGTTTAGAAACATACATTTTTAAAAAATAGTCTGTTCTTCCTCTAATAAACCAGCCCCAAAGCTTCGCTCTTATACAGATATTACAGTGCTGTGAAAATGGACAGAATTAATGGTGTTCCTTTTTAACCAAAGCTTTTCACATTTCTAAATTCTGTCCCTCCTTCACCGCCATAAATAAAACAGTTGCTATGGTACAACATGAAACCAAACAGTTCTTTCTCTAGGCCAAGGAGAACAGCCTCCCTCACCAAGAGTGGCAGCTTGTCTCTCAAAGCTGAGTGAAAATAAAGGGAGTTTCATTTCTAAGCTTTGAATTCCCTTATGAAAACCTGGATAGAAATACATGGAATATATATAATCTGCCACTGGCTGGCAAGGATGCAAAAGGATTTTTCTAGGCCTGTAGGTTATTAAGACAACCCACTCATAAAAACTTCTGACTATCAGTAAATGAGTCACTAAATCTCAACCAGGAGATAAATAACCATTTTAGGGAAGTAACTATGACTTCAAGAGGCTCTTACTTTTCAGCACAGATGAACTGGGAATTGGAAAAAACAGTACTACCACCTTCAGCAGAAAAACCTCCAAGCAGTGCACAAACGTGACTGGATGAAGTCCCACAGTGTGATCGTGAGATGCAATTCGCCTCCTATGGCCCACTGGAAAACCACACGCAACAGTCACATGCCCTGCTGAGGGCTCAAAATAAGTCACCAAAGGCTCTGAGAACCGAACCTGGGAATTACAGGCTCCTGCTCCAGCCACTACAACACCAGCAACAAAGGATGAAAGTTTCAGAGTTACCCTAAGGACACAAATATAGCAGCAGGGCAGTTTTCCTGCTCGTATGAGCATGTAGGCACACGTGTAATCACTACATACAGAACCCCCTACCTTTCAGTCAGGACTTTTCACTTGGAAAAGCTTCAATATGTGCAAAAAAGCTCAAAGCATCCATCCATCTATAGTGCAAGCCACTTCCTCACACTTGTGACTAAAGCTATTCTTCTTTCAGGAGAAACACTTCCAGCGTCTGTCAGACAAGAATTATGCACAAAAATGATACCTTTCTCTTTTTTTAAAAAAAATATAAAATTTAATAATAAATTTTCCACTTTTTAAAATTACATTTTATCTCAAACATCATTAATTTTTTTTACAAACTCTTGGAGACCAGGGTTTTAACAACATATAGTATTTCTTCATCTAAGATGGAACAGCCTATAGATAAAATTGTGACCTTCAGTACTGTGTATTCAAGACTGCAAGTTCATAAAACTAAAAACAGAATTCTTTCTTCAGTAAATGGAAAATCATAAATTGCATGGAACATTAGACTCCTGTATGCCACTACACCAGTCCCTTAAAACTGAGGAATGTGGCTTGGATGTCTTCGCAGCAATTCATGGGCTACACTGTCTCAGATTTTCACTCCACAAGAAATATGCAGCTTTAAAGAATTTAGTACTGGGAAAGCTCATACACATGCTGAGTGATTCCCTAAAAAATATGGCCTACTAAGAGAACAGTGATGACTTGGGGAAGATAGAACTGACTTCTCGAAGGTCCGTTTGGTATTCTGTCACACATCAGCTGCATCGTATCAATATCTGCTTCTACACAGCTCCATGATTCAAATGAGTAATGTTCAAGAAGTCTGTCTTTCTCCCACTTCATGATGTGTTTTTTCTGCTGGTGATGCTTTTAAATTATGTTTCAGGACTTCATCCAATAGCACACAGCTTTTTCCTCAAGCGGAAGGCATCCAGGGAGACAAATATACGAGCTGGTCTTCATGTTCACATTCTTTATAGCAGAAGTATTGAGTTCTCTTGGATGTCAAAAAGTGCCATGGTGCAAGTGATGCAGCTGTAGTGGTCAATAATGGTCCTACGGTGCAGGCTGATGGCTGAAGCTGAGCTGTGAAAAATACCAGAGTAGAAGAACCTGTCAAAGAATGAATATGGTAAGGTCATTCAAAATTAAGCAAATTATTTTATTATCTAATGTAAATAAAAGCTAGTCAATAGGAATTCAACATACTAAAACTGCTAAATAGAGAACTTGTGAAACCCATGCACACTCTGTACTTGTTCCTGGCCACTAAACTTCACAAGGTACTGAGATGATCTTGTCCAGTGCTATTGTGACACTCTATTATGCTATTAGCTGCAATGGGATTTAAGAGAGGATTTAATCATTCCTTTTTTAAACAGTTGTCTTGACCGCAGCTGCCAGAGATTATTAAATGTTTCCTAATTAATCTTCCTTTTTTGACTTTCTTTTTCCATGGGTTGGAAATACCACAGCCAGATTCCTACATCCCACCTTCCCAAGAAACAGCAATCTACATAAACTTGGGGAGGCTGTCCCTGGAAAAAAGAATAAAAAAAAAGGTGATATTTTCTCAAGGCCCCCCAATTTGGAATAAAACCATGGCAGTGCAAATGAGAAAGAGAAGTGGGAACATAGTAGGAACATAGTAATTCTTCCTGAGAACTGAAGGGATAGAAGTCTGAGTTTGCTTTAAAGATGACTTTGTAGATTACTGAGCCAGTAATCCCTCCATACAGGCCACATCCAAAACCACTGAATTAAACTAGGAAACTTGACCATGCGAAACAATGTTGTATTTAAAGAGATGAATAATGTTCATTTTCATTAAATGAAAACTTTTGGCATTCTAAACCAGCTCTTATGAGAAGCAGATCCTTCTCTCTCCTTTTTAGACCTCCAGCAATCATTTGGAAAGCCATACAAAATTTTCTGCATATTCTCCTCTAACCAGTAGACCTTGAAATCAATGGCATCAGCAGAACAAAGAGAACACCTTACTTCTTGTTGTTGATTGTGAAAGTTCTTCCCATTTAGAATATTCATTTCTCATCCTCACTTAAAGAGCAAGGTTCTGACAGTTACTGCCAAGCCCGATGCCATGTGAAAGCACATTTGGCAACCTCAGGAATGGGACTGAGCCCTGGGAAGCACCTCCAAGGCTTTGAGAGCAAAGGACTGCAGCCATTACATTCCCCCACTCTACTTGCACCTCCTTTAATGGAGGAGAAGGATTACAACCTCATCTTTTCTCTGCCTCCTAAATGGAGTTTGGTTTTACAAGTCAGGCAATTGAGGTATCTGTACAGCACTCATGTGCCACGGGAAAAGGCAAAATTTCTGCCCTAAGACAGGCAAATAAATTGATGGAGATGGGAACGTGTACTGTCTCTCTCAGCTTGTAAGAATTTCAGCACCCTCCTCTGAGACTAAGTATATTTGACCCAAGATGAACGAAAGTTCAGTGCAATGTAGTTTCACACGCCTGTAGCCATCCCATCCTGCATACTTGTCTTGGAGTGACTTTTGTCTTGGAGTTTATCCTTTGATGGTTTATCCTATATTGTCTGCCCATGCCCAGAAAAGTGAATTGTATGCTTTTCTATGTCTGTAAACGGAGCCTGNCTTTGAGAACCTGACAAATCTTAGAAAAGTGGAGAAGACTGGGTGACACCAACATGGCTGCCTTTTGGAGAAACCGTCAAAACACCTTTTTTTCTAGGACTACAGCCACATACACAGCATATGCAACCATCTTACTCCAGAACAACCCTTCTAAGCAGAGCTTCCCACAAAACCATAAGAACAACCAGAGACCTCTGCAGCTCCTGTGGGACATGTAAAGAAACCTTGGCCAAATTAACAAAAAGAATTTTACAATAACATCATTAACATTCTGTTACTGACAAAATTATCAGCATTGAGCACCCTCAGAAATGCTATTGACATACTCTGGTTAAATAACCTAAGACAGCACCAGAAGTAAAATAGCACAGCTGCCAAATTCACACCACAGTGCCTTACAAAGGAAAGTTTAACAAATATAAGTCTGTGTGTTAAAAGGAAGCTTTTCACCCTCCAGAGTTTATCATTCTACTAAGAATGCCAAGAACTGAATTCAAGGTATAAGAGGTAATCAAACAAGTGAGATAAGGCAAGAATTTTCTCCTATTCATATCACACTGAATAACAAGTTTTCCTGAGCAACAGCTCAGGATCAAACACTAGCAGCTAACAAAAAAGTAGGGTTTTTTACAAGAGATCTTTTTTGCTTCTCTTTCACACAGTAGTAGGGTGCCTAAAACACTCCACCTCCTTTGCTCCCATCTCTGTGTTTCTAATTATGCTGCTGTTCTCACCCTGTGATACAAATGTACTTTCTCAGTACTCCAAGAATCCAGGACAAATTTACTACTAATCTTGTTTTGCCACAAAATATATCAGACAGTAAGTGAATTAAGTTTCCATATTCTGCCTTACTGATGTCTCTTAGCATTGATTAACAGGAAAAGATTTGAAACAGCAGATCACTTTATAAGACAATTTAGTATTTGGTTTCTCTGCCTGCATTTGCTCAGTTATTGCCAGTTTTGATGCAGTGGTGTGGACATCAAATCACTAAAAATTACAAATCAGTCACTGGAAAGCCACCATAATGCAGTGTCTTTGATCAGTGGTCATGAGATCATGACTTTTCTAAAAGTGCCTATGACAGTTTTGCCAGTCATCCCCAGAGAAGTACATCTCCTTCTCTCTTCAATAGGAAGTGCAATAGAAAGACTGAAATTTGGTTTCTAAACCCTACTGCAGCTCCAGTAAGTGTTCAAGAACTGCAGCAAGATGCTGCATCAGTAAGCAAACAGTAAGAGACAAAATGAAAGAATATTGTTTCTGGGAGCAGATTTTTCCAATTTTATGAAGATTAATATTTCACATGTAGTTTTTCCTATAAAGTGAATAGGATGTCACCTAAGTGGTGACAAATGCCTCTTGGAGAGTTGCATCTCTGAATTCCTGAAAACATTAATTTTCACATTTTGCATGGAGAGAGGGGAAAAGAAGACCCAGAGTTAACAGCTTTTATTGAATGTAGAATAAAACCATCTAGGAGGTGGATTTTAAAACAAAGACCTAAGGGAAAATTATAGTGTGCAATTTCTATCAGAAAACACAAAAAGAAAGAAAAAACAAGAGACACTATAGGAAGGAAATAACCACAAGGCTTTATGTGTGCATGGCCTGGATGATGAGAATCATTGAAAGAGTGATGCTTAGATATGTGGTACAGCCAATCACAAAATAATCTCATAGCTGTTTGTACTGAACTGTTAATGCAACCTGCTTAGAACAGACCAAAAAAAAGGGACACTGTAGGGCACAAACTAGTAAGTTGTTCAAAGAGACCAAGGCAAAAAATGCCTTTCCAATATGCTTTCACAAGGGGAAAAGGAAAAGATTAGAAGTTGCGAGAGTAAGAGAGGAAAGCAAAAAATGTTAAGACTTGAGATTTCTGACTTGTAAAGAGACTGCAAATGCAAATATACCTCTGGACGGGATGGCAACACCCTCTGACCCATGCATGTGTTGATAATCATTGCTCTAAGAACAGGTAAACAATTTAGCTTAACCAGAGAGCAAAGAATAATGCAGAGCTCAAGGGAGTGAAAAAACTACTACGTATTTTTCTATATTATTTTATATATATATATATATATATTCATTGTATTAGTCTGTATTTTTCACTAAAGTAAAATATATTTTATTAATCACTGCCAAATTGGTAACTGTAATAAACAGGAGCCAACAGACATATTTGACATCAATTACTCTTCATAAGTCATAAATAATGAAAGGAAAAGAGGGATTCTTCCCAGGAAAAGCTATTAATGCATTATGTCTAAAACAGAGTGGGAGCAGTGAAAGTGGGTTTGTAAGAAGGTTACATGCAATCACTTTGAGTTTCTGCTTCCTGTTAGAACTAGGAAAATATTTAAGCTGTACTCACTGAACATAATTACAGATGCTTTCAAAGATCTTTAAATATTTAACTACTTAATCTTCACAATATCTGTATTAAATAGATGTTTCTTTGTACTTCCAATTTACATGAGAGAAACATCTTTTATATCTTATTTTTAAAAGTGGTTTTGTTTCTTTTATGAAATGCTGGAAACTGAAAAAAAAAACCCACTGTACAGAGGCCTCTGCAGGTGCAGCTTTGTAGATGCAGACACAAATGAGAAGTTTTCTGCTCTTTGATTACTGCTGCCAGTCAAGCCAGTATTCACTACAGGCTTCAAAATGTAGAGGCAATTAAGTAAAAGGACAAAACCATATCTGCAAATTTCAGCAGAGGCTCCTTCAAAGTTCAGCATGGAGAAGAAGGGCCCTGCTCACAACTGCACACCTGGCTGTGCCAAGAGCAGACTTTGCAAGTTCTTGGCACTTCAGCTCCAGCTGAATCTATTGATGGATGCTGCTTTTCTGAGCCAAATTTCCAAGGCAGAGGGAATGAAAGGAAGGCAACAGGCTTATTTTAAACTTGACATTTCAGCAGAGCAAATCTACAGAATAATTGGAAAGACTTGCAAAAAGCATATAAAATTTATCCATACATTTTGACCAAAGAATTACTGGTTGATCCAACACTAGATTGAGAAGCTGACTGCAAAAGAATATAGAAATAGTATAGCTAGATGAATGAACTTGGATGTTCCTAGGGCATACTATTTTTTCATAGAAAAGTTGAAAGATGTCATCTGTACCCTAATTAAATTTTTAGAAGTTCCCAAATGAGCAGTTACCAGAAGACAGTGAGAGAGAACAAAAGGAGAAAATGGGGTTTCTGCTTAATCTTATTGTGTATTCTGCATGGGCATCTGATAAAAGAAGCTGAATCTTAAAAGAGATAACATATAATCATGTTTATTTTAATTAAAAATAAAGAAATAAACTAACTAGATCCAGAAAAAAGAAAACCTAACATTATTTATTTCATTTTAAGCCACTCCGTAAGACTCAGCTAGGACTATTGGGTAACACAGAAACACAGAGCACACATACCAGACATGCACAAGAGGCCCCCATACTACTGAAAAAACAACTCTAAAAGTGCAGTATGGTGCAGACCTTGTGGCAATGGAAATGGTTATATTGATTTACTGAGCTGTGGACAGGGCAGGCTCAGTATGACTTTGAAACTCAGGATAAAAATTAGTTGACTGGAATAAAGCAAAAGCCAGGCAGTAATACTCGTAATAATAGCACTCCCAGAATAAAGTAATACACAGTGATTAAGAGTATGGGAATGAGACTTTACAGAATGACAGGCAATGCTGCATAAATAATACTGCAAGTCATTCAATACACACAAAATTGCAATTCTGCAAGCATTCGACAACAATGAAAATCCAGGAGAGGAAATGTTTGCCAGAGCTGTTAACAGTACTGCAATTACAGAGGAAAAGATAAAACAAAGTCTGGCTAGATGTCTTCTTCACAAAACAGCCAGGAAACTTAATTTTAAAAAGGGTACAGTGGATGAAACTGCAGGATAAGTTTACCCAGGACCACTGTTCCAACATCTCTACCAGAAGGCTGTAAAAGAGGGCTTACTCTGCTTAGGAAACTCTTTTGATGGGTGACACACTTCTAGTCAAAGAGAATTATTATGCCCTCACTATTCATTCCCTGCCTGGACTGCTGACTCATTGTCCAGTGCTTCAGAACCTGTGCAGTGAGTGACAGACACTATTATATCCAAATTCTCAGCTACTTGCCCCAGAAGTAGCATTTTTCACCTACTTCATGCTCACATGATTAGGTCAGATAACACTCCAGCATTTTGCCCTTCCAAAAGCTTAAAGCAGCCATAAAGGCATCTTGACTGGCTGATTAATTTGAATTTAGAGCTTTCTTTTTTTGTTAGCTTCATTAAGTAGACAAAGCTATGAACCAAGAAAAGCTGGCCTGCTTTGTACTGATGCATACGATGACTTATGAGGTGAATAGGGTCTGATATCTGCTTGGAACAATGTGGAGGACTCAGTGATATTTGCTATTATATATACAGGTGTGGATTTATGTGTATGAAGAGATTTATGACCCCTGCTACAGCAGGAATCCTTGGGCAAGATTTTTGAAGGCACATAAATAAGCCAGCAAATGTGGCTAGTGGGATTTACCAAAGCACATGCAAACTGTAAGAATTCGAATTCCACCAAAAGTCAGCATGTGCAAAAATATTTTGTAGATTCTAGGAGGTGCCCTGCTGCAGATACATGTGCCTAAACACCTTTGTCATCTGCACTGAAACCCCATGAGGCTGCTGTGAGACAACATATACCACACCACGGTTTCTTGTAAGGCAAAAACATCTGGAAGTTGTAAATACATAAGATGTCAAGGCTTTGCTCCACAAATCCACCTGAGTTAAGGTGAAATTAGTGGCACCTAGGGACGTATGTATTTTTGTACATCTGGCCTAAAAATCTCACGCCCAAGTTCTTTGTCATAACAGAGTTTAATGAAGTTTTTAGTTTGTTTCTCAGACATGTGTGAAGTATCAGGTAGGTTAGTTAATAACTTTAGATGCTGTGTTTGGTTTAGGGATCCTGTGTGGAATTCAGTCTGAACTAGGCTGAGTAGAGACACACCATAACTGCTTCCAGATGGTTTCTACACAATGAAGTAGAGAACAGCCACCTGAGGGAGCACAATGCAATCAGAGATGACACTTGAGATGAGAGGCAGAATCTTTTTTACTGAACTTGTGTTTGGTTAACCTGATTACAACTTTGAAAACTGTTGACTCAGCATAATTTCTCCAGTTTAACAGGTTCAGGGTCAAAGCCATATGCTCTGACAAGGGTGAGATATGAAAAACACTCCCTGTGACATGGTACAGAAGCACAAATCTGTCTAATGAAATTTGAAGACAGGCACTGGCAGGCAGTGATGATCAGCTGGCAAACAGCTTTGTCTCAGGACACACAAGATAGAAAGTGTGCAAAAGTCAACATACGCCAAATAGAACCATCTTTCTTCCACTAACAGGCTTTAATTATTGAATACAATGGAAAAATGTGGCAATGCAAGGCACTACTGCGTGGCAGTTATGGGAAGTGCTGACATTTTAAATAGAGGCTAATAGTGTTCTCAGTTGCTTTTAGGAGAAACTAAACAGATGAATTGAATTTTCCTACATGCAAATTTCATCAGGGACATTCAAGATCTCTTGAGGAAGATGCTGGCACAAGCTTCGTTGTATTTTGTTTCAGTCTGTGGTGAATGCACTGCGTGGCATAGGGAGAACGTGAGCACAATATATTACTGAAGGACATTTGAAGAGTGAGAGCGTAGCCACTTTGACTTACAATGTACACAGGGATACATTCAGAATTATAACTACAAGACTAATAGGCTCAGTGACGATAGAGATGGCTGAAGGGAAGAAAAAGCAATCACAGAAAGCAAAATCCAATAGCAGAGCAAAATTCTAGTAACTGGTTTGAAAGGATCTTTGCATCTCTGTGGGGCATATGTGAGTGAAATGTCTTCAATCAGAAAGTGCTTTAAGATAATTAAAGCATTTTCACACTTTTAATGTTCTCTAAATGACTGAAAATGTCAAGGTTGCACCCATTTGAAGCATCCATAACACACATGCACACAGATGCAAAATAAAAAGAAAATATCAAATCCCTGATGCAGCCAAACGTTGAATATTTGGAGAGAAGAGCACAGTGCCTACCACAGGAGCAGATCAAATCAGTATGAACTGATACAAGAGCAGGCTGCAGAGTTATCTATGCTGAGTAATTCTACACTCAGGGAAGTTAGTCCACATTTATCTACCATAACAGGAGAAAATATTTTGTTCCTTTATCTCCAGTTACAACCAGAGAGTGAAAATACCAGCTCAAAGACACTTGCACTGAAAGAATATATCCATAGCCTACACAGGCACAGAGGTAAAACCTGATATCTGTATTTATATCAAAATGTAGGGCTGCCTTTGAGGTTACTCTCACTGATCCCTCAACAGATGAGCCATCACACCTGCATCAAGGAGTTATTCCAAAAACCACTGAGGTTGCACCTAACCAAAGGTCAGGGTGGGTCCTCACAGAAAGCAGGGGCAGGCAGATGGAGGACTATAGGTGGCTGATTTTTCCCCATATAAGTAGATCACATATTCCAGAGACTGAAGGGTGAAGCGGTGAATAGGTATGGACATCTTTTTGTCCATGGAGAGTCAGCAGAGATTCAAGGTGTAAGTTTAGACAGAACTCATGGTGAAACCAAGTTATCAGGATCATCACAAAAATGTGGGAAAAGGGAAGGGTCTGGGATGGGCCAGTCCTCAGGAAGTATTGCTTCCTTCACCAGCAATACTGAGAGATTCCTCAGCAATTCTTCAAGGCACCCTCTGCATAAGCCCAAACTTCGCATTTAAGTGTTCCCTATCTCAGGTAACAACACAGGCAAACCAAACCCCTCAAATCTGGATATCAGTGCTAACAACCGGTTTGAAAGCTGTGAGGAAACTCAGTTTTTACTATGAGTCATGGAATTATAGAATCATGTAGGTTGGAAAAGACTTCTAGGATCATCAAATTCAACTGCTAATCAATAAGGCAAATGAAAAACAGTTGTAAGAATGTGTCTCTTTTACTAAAAAACATCGTGAAAATTTTGCCATCTGATTGAAATAAGAACCAGGTATATTTTAGATTTTGTTTTGTTTCAAATTGCTTCGTTTTCTCTTTCATTTCCTGTTATATTAAACCACACTCACTTGTCAAGAGTCCTGACTGCTTTCTCTTCCTGTACCTCTCCTGAATGATGTACTGAATGCTACAAATGAAACAATTTGATCCTTTTCATGCCTTTACACTGAATATCTTGAATATAATAGAATGTTTTCACCATTTTCACACACAGTGTTTTATTTTTTCTTTATGAATATCACAAAAAATCATGTTAACACTTCTGATATTAAATGGTTTTGACTGATTATGGGGTTTTATATCACCTTGGGCCTAGGATACAACTCTGAATTCCAAGTTCAGAGTCCTGTCACTATAATACCCTTCCCCAAACCAGCTCTTCACAGTTCCTGCAGCACAGGCTGTTACTCACTCTCCCCAGACATGGCTTTCTCCAAAAATTAACCTTCTCACAGACACAAAAAAATCTCCAAAAGTGTTTCTAGAGATAAAAATTTCTTACTTGCAGGCAACGACCACAACACTGCCTGTGGGAGGCAGTTATCACGGTCCCTATTTCACAGTTAGGGAAACTGAGGCAGGTATTTCAATGATTTGGCAGTCTGAAAGTTTGTGTCAGAATCCAGTCTCATACACGGGGACAGGTAGAAGCAAGACTCTACAAATTTACTGTATGCATCCAATTCTTTATTATATGAATTCATATAAATGTAGGAGACAGCCTGGCTCCTCACAGCTGTGAATGTTCCAGCTACTCAGCACAGACTGTGACAAATGGTAATGCTGACTTGAAGGAGTCTTGTGAGGAGGCAACATTCAATTCATTTCTTTCTGCAGTTGCAAACAACCTGTGTTACACTGGAGAAAATCCAGTGCATCTTCTGAATGCATTTTACCCATCACAAAAAGTAACAACTCTGAAGTGATGTATTAAAAGCAAGTGAGAGTGTAAGCCAGAATGATTTACACAAAGAACTCTGTCACAAGCAAATGCAGAACTTAGGCTTTCACTTATCATGGACCTACCTAAGATGGATTTTTCTCTGAAGGGCTGGATATATATATATGTTTGTAGCAGAATAATAATGTACAAAATATCGTCTGGTTCACATCCTTGTCCACCCTGCTGCTGAGGAGGGACAACCTAGACTCCTACTCCTTTTGTCTTTTGTCATTGACCTCCACTATTTGTTCAAGGCTCCAAGACATCCAGCAGCCCTATCAAATATGAGCTGCAATGAACCAAAGACTTTCTCAGGAGGTCTCATGCTATTCCCAGAAGACAGCTCCCATTCAGACTATTTGAGAAAGAAAACTGGCATTTCTGAAGCTCAGCTAGTTTCTGGTGATATCCAAAGCAGATTATCAAGCTGTAGAGACCCCCAAAATAACTTAACCATCATGGTATTTCTGCATGTTTTAATAAATGTTTTCACTGAGAAAGAAGCAGCTCTCCCCAGCCAAGGTGTTTAAGGGTCTTGTATCTTGGTTTTGGCAGCACCTGCAGTCAGACAAGTGGCTATATTCAATATCTCTGGAATGCTATTAAGTGCCAAGGAATTTGTATAATAGTATCCAAGATGTTCTCAGTCGTTTTCCTATCCTAGTTCTCCTGTACATTGAGCTGAGCTGCAAGAATGGAATTCCTAACGTGTCTCCCATGTTAAAAGAAAGATGGGAGGGAAGATAAGAGGAATGTCTCAGGGGAGGGGAATACAGTTTTGCCATTTGAAACAGTGAATGTGGAACAATTATAATGAAAATTCTGAATATTTCTGAACACTTGATAAAACAGAATACATATTATTGGCCTACCTTTCAAATGGGACTCAGGTCCCTGCAGGGAAACACTTCTGTAATGCAGTGTTCAACCTCTTAAAAAGAGGTTATTTCTTTCCACTGATAATAAAAGAACCCGCAGACAGCTCACAGTAGGTCACTGTGGACCTCTAAAATCTGGACTGCTGAAGCTCACCCTGCCATTATAACTTCAAAATATATCAGTTATCAGTAAAACTCGTAATGTGACTGGATGATACTATTCTTCACTATCACATCATTATTCCACCCTATCCAAAGGCAGTTAGACCATTTACACACACATAAATAGAGAATCTCTCCTCACTCTCAGTCTCTACTTTGCAAAACTGTGCCTCCTTTCATACAAAAATAAGAAAAAATCTGAAAAAGACAAATAATCTAAATTGAGATGCTATGTGCAATCATTCTCACGGCCTCCTTTCACTTATTTTCCTTTTCTCCTCCTCTTCCCATGGACATTCCTCTTCAAAATTTTAATCATAACACTTTTCTGTCCTTTGTTTTCTATGATTTTCTTCTTTGCACCTTTTTATTTTTCCTTTTTTTTTGTTTTTTTGGTCATGCTTTCTTCTGCTCCTCAGTGAGCTGATTTTGAATTCAATTTCCTCAGGCCATTGCCTTTACCTTTTTGCCCTGCTTTTGTCTTTGAGTTCTTCCTCTGCCCTTCCTTCTGTAATTTCCTGGAATCCTTTACCAAGACTCTGAGGATATTTCCCCAGGAATGTCTCCCAGTCTTATTTCTGCCTTTTGCTGTTACATAAGAAAAGAAAGCTTGTAAGCCTTCATTATCCAAAATCTATGATGGTATCTAAACTACTTAATTACCAGCCCAACTGGTCTCAGTGACTTGCACACCTCTGCACCATTTAGATGTTTATACTAAGGATTTTCAACATAGATTCACAGAATGGTTTTGGTTGGAAGGCACCTTATAGATGACCTACTTCCAGCCCCCCTGCCATGGGCAGGGACACCTTGCACTAGCCCAGGCTACTCAAATATAAAATATTTACTTACATCAGTGGAGACACTGAATCAGAGAGAAGGTAATATTCATTAAGTCAAAGAGCTATTGAATAGCCAGTGTACTGCAGGAGATTAAAGCTTGGTCTAAGACATTAAGACCCTTCATTTTAGATAAATGACTGAAATATATTGAACGAGTATGAGGAGAAAAGAAGTACATGTGTTGAGGGTAAAGATTAAGCCCATTCAGATCCTTTGAGGGACTTGCTAAAGATTAGCTAATGCTTTCTGCTAGGAATAGGCTCCCTTTGATGCATGCAAACCTGAAATGTAAGACATACACAGATAATAGAATTCCTCAGAAGGTGTGCATCAGGAAAGCATTTAGAGCCACTCTGCAAGATAAAGGCAGACAGAGACCTCTCTGATTTAATCTAGGTGTAAGAAGAGGAAATCTGGTTTTCATTTCTTCATTTCTGTTTGTAAAAAACCATTTCGATATAGTCCATTTCGTCTTAAGTAACCAGTTTCATTTTCACATTATCCAAGAGCATTCTTCCCCCAAGGATGTAACCTGAGGCATTGGGATGTTGGGGATCAGCAAAGCTCCACAGCTTTGCCTGTTCTCCTGGGGACCAGGTTCATCCCCCAAAGCCCCACAAGAAGGCTTTGCCATCGAGATGAGCCCTTGGGAGAAACTGCCCCCACTCCTGGGTGAACAGCAAACACCAAAGAAGTGAGAAGCCGAATGTTTGATATGCTATAGAAAGACAGGTTTGTAGTTTTAGAATTGCCTCATATGTTAATATGGGACCAAGATGGAGATTTTAGGGAGTCGGTCCCTTCTTCTTCTCCTTCTTCCCTTTTCTCCTTCTTCTTCCCTTTTCTGTGACCTCAGTTCCTATCAAGTAGCAATTGGTAGAGAGAATTTAGTTTAGAAAAGACCTGTTAGTAATAGTGATAGTTATTGGACTTATAAACAAAATAATGTACGTAGAATCATTCTATTTGGTGATAAACCTTATATAAACTCTCTGTACTGTTCATCTTCGGCCATTTTCGGCACCTGGAATCAGTGGTAACACTGTGTTCCAGAACTTTTGATAACTTTAGAATAAACAACCTGAAGCAGCCCTGAAGTCTTTTGTTATTTTGTCCCTGAGATGAGAGATTGAGAAGAACAGCAGTCAGAAGAACACGAACCACATTGGGACATCTTTAGTGCTGTAGGAAAGAAACAAGTACCTTAAAATTATATTGTAAGCAGAAAGGCTCTTTGGCATGTAGAAAGACAGTAACAGAGCACAGCTAAAACAGAAGAGTCTTGTATGAACTTTGTAATACAATAGACTCTTTGCATCACAAGCCTCCTCCAACACCATGCATCCCAATCCTATTTTAAGACTCTTTCCAAACTCCCATGACTTTCTAGCAAAGCCTGGATAAGCCACTGAATTCTTCATGCCACTCTTCCCACTGCCCACAGATGATTTTTCTTGATTACTCAGAACGTGACCCTTTTCTTGCACAGACCAAATCCTCTGCAAAGAGCAGTGAAGTCCCTCCACAATGACAGTCAGCTACATTCAGAAATACAGAAGAGTATGAGGAGTGCCCAGCTGTGTGCTTGATTCACACTCACCTCTATCAGCCGAATTTGAGCAGAAATTCAGCTAGGAAACCAGTAAAAATAGAGATGTGCCTACATGGAGGTACGTCCAGGAAATGCCAGCCTTACACTTCAGAAAAGAATTTCAGAAACAGTTGCAGAATAAGTGGATAAGTGACTTGTGGATGAGCGTCAGCACAGACATCTCAAGGACCTGGCCATAAAGAATCTTGTGAGAAGTCAACAAGAAGAGACCAGAGAAGACTCTTCTGCCTTCTTGGACCTCTAGGGAAAACATTTTGATGTCCCATACCTTCAGTAATCCAGAATCCAAATGAGATCAAACTTTACCTTCAGTGTTGATGGCAGCATGTTTAGGATGACACAATCATTGATTTCTCAAGAATACACGTTTTCCATTAGATTAAAAGAAGTTGTTTCTTCTTAAGAGGAAGATAAGGCTTGGTAGTTATTAAACTTGCAGTAAGAAAAACAGAAAAGGACACAGCACCAAGAGAGCAAAATAATTTCTTCAGGTATAATGAGCATTAAATTAGAAGTTTAATGATCCAGTGTAATAATTCTCTGAATTCAAGAAAGGCATGTGGTATCCAGCTGGCCAAGAGCAATTTTGACTATATGCCACCACAAACGTAGACTCTCATTTAATGTCTGTGAAACCAGACCAAAACACAAACACAAATTTCACACCAGTCAAGTGCAAAACACTTATTTGGTTTCAGGTCTTTGAGTTGATCTTTCACATGTTGCAGCTAACAATCAGATGCCTTTCCAGCTGTCAAAACATGACCTTATTCTCTGCTTGATCTGGTCCTGAGTCAATGTCCACTGAGAGGCTGAAACTTCATCCAGTTTCTGAATTTCTACTGTAAATGAACTATAACTGAGACTTAGTAATTGGGAGGAGAAGGCCTTTTACCTCAACAGAGAAAGAAAATGCACTTGCCCTACAAAATCTGCCATTAGATTAAATCAATAAAACTGCTGCAGAAGAAACTTCCAGATGGGTGAATATATGGAGACCACCAAGTCACAGATGATATCTGCATTTTTTTTCTTTTTGTGTGTGATTCTTTAACAGATTCCTAATCTACGAAAATAAAAAGTGGATGTAAATTTCCCATGGCATGTGTTCTGGCTGTTTATACTGAGAACACAAAGTAATTTTAAAGGATACCTTTTCTGTTGCTCATAATGCATCGCCACGTGAGAGGACTGTTGCCCCCTCAAGAGTCAGATGTCCCTATTAATCTTCTCAGACTGTTACTTTCAATTTGTTCTCTTCACTTTGGGAGAGCTGAAAAGAAAAGAAAAGAAAGGAATATCAGCACTTGTACTTCATGATAACAGCTTTCACAAAGCTATCTCTCTTACACTGTATTACAGCCTTTCCTTAATTTAATAAATTCGTGACAATTGGCAGACACAAACAACTTCGTGCTTCAGTATAATTAAAAAATAAATGCAGTATTTATTATGAAAATACTGTGCAACTTAGTAAAAGGATGTACTTACCATGAGCTTAAGTTTGTAGATGGAGAAATGTCTTTGATTCCTGTGACATGGGCCAGGTGGATGAGACTGGCTAATCTTTTGGGCATCCAAGGACATCACATGCAAGAGCCTCTGGCAATGAAGTGTGGGAGGTGGTTCCATGTCTGGTTGCTTTCTTTTTGAAGCTATCTTGAAAATTGAGAGATTTCTTTTGCTTTTTTATCACCATCTTGCAAAAGGCACAGATGCAACTTTTGGCATGATTTCCCTTTCAGGGTATTGTTCTGTTAATGTAAGTATGAATTTTGGATGTTTTTTCTTTCTCCTCTCCTGTCTTTTAGGCTTACTTAATTTAGCTAATTCCCAGAAGCAGACAACAGGAATTAAAGGAAAAGCAATACTGACTCTTATTTTCCAGGATTTTTCTATTCTGCTTTTCTGTGTTCCTTCTCTAGGCTTTTCCATGAAACCAGTGTTTCAGCTAAAGACAGGTTGTTTAAAAACAGAGACACTTAGATGACATATTTCTGAAGGACATTGAATGTTAGAACCAACTAACCACAGAGAAAAATTCTCCCCCTCTCACTTGATAGGTCTGTGTTTACCAAATATAATGTACTGAGTACAGATGTACAGGGGAAGACAAACCTGAAGAAAAAAAGCAATCAAACAAACACTATGCATAGAAAGTATCCACAGCTGTACAGATGTGATTGTTGTTGCCAAGCTTCTACAGAATTATCCACTTGCTACCTACATGGTAAGTGCAGCATCACAGTTAGGGTTTCACTAACAAATCCAGTTTGGAGAGGAGCCTCTTTCAGTGAACATGCTCCCTGGCTCCCACTCAGGCAGCATGGCAGAGACATGGGCATCTATGCCAGATTAATTTATTTTCAGTTATAGTGATATCTTAAATGGCTACCTAGAAACAGAGACTAGGTAGGAATGAAGGAATAAAGGAGGGATTTATTTGAAAGGCCTTCAGATGTACACTCTGGGCTCCAGAGGGTCCTGCCTCAGTGGATCCCAAAATGGATGACAGGTCACGAATTCTTCACACTTTTATATCAGCCAATGATGGAATTTCCCCAAGCTTGCCCCCCTCTCCCCAAGATAATGCTTTACAGTTCTTGGGCCTAGGATGGTCTGGGTGTCCTTGGAGAGCAAGCTGGAGAGGCTTTGTTATGTCTATCTTAGCATAGAGAACAGAACTTAAGCTACAGGAAACTTCAGAGTTACACTAGCAGTACTAGCAGGATTTGAAAAATATAAAAGTTAAAACCTAAAGCATCAATAGTGTTGACCCTCCCCATGAATTACACTCAGAAAGGGTTGTGTGTTCAGGCAATTCAGAGCTAAACTCATGGAAAATTTCATTTTTAGCAGAGCTGCAAGTAAAAGAAAACAAACAGGGTAGAGAGCAGGTAAGAAGCAGTCGTCCTGGCCAGGAGATCAGCAAACAGCCTCTGACTCTTGAGAAGTGGACTTAGGCAAACACACTGAGCTGGCTATTCCATCACACAGGTTAACAGTTCAAGGACGGCAGATTTTCCTTGGTTGAAAGAATGTCTGCTGGCACAGGAAGGAATTGAATTCAGAGTAGTTTTCTGAAGAACAAGCTCCAGGGGTTCCCCATGACACAGTTTTCAGGTGTAAAAGGAACAGCAGCAGAGCAGAGACTGACTTTGCACTGTCCCTCGGTGCACAGTCAGTGCTTCCCAAGTACACTGAAAATAGTTGTGTGCCTGAGTAGAAGAGTGTTAGAGTAGAGTAATCTGAGTTAGAATTTCAAACTAATTGTTAACTTCGATGAGAAAGATACAGCTCTTTGACATATTTATAAGCCTAAATTTATTTGCATATTATAAAAACTTGTCCAAACACCACTCTGCCCACCTTTCCACATGCCTTCTTTATAGCTTTCCTCTGCTGGACTGGCCATTTCTCCTTACATTATACTAAAAGCTCCTTTAGCTGTAGCCATGGAAAAATGCTTTCACTGTCATTTGGGTGATCAGCATTGTTTTCAAGTTTGATTTAGAACTTAATCAATTAAGATTCAGTGCAAGCCAATGAGATTAGAACCCCAGAGATTCCTGTGAAAATTTTAGGAGTGTGTTCTTCCAGAAAGCTCTTGGGTATCTCTGATGTGCAGCCAGTAAAACAAAGCAGAAAAATATATAAATTTACACCTCTTTCAAAAAATGTTGTACACAAGCATGAGTCAGGCATTGTTGCATTTTACTTCACTTGGAGAGACAGCAGAGCAGTTGACAGAATTCAGTTAAGTTGGATTAATTAACCTAGAGAGAAGGAGATGATTGAAAATTCAAATTTCAGAACATAGCCAGAATGGAAACCCATGCCTATTACTTGGTAGCTTGGTCAGTACCATGCACTGAAAACAAGCGGATACATACATCTCCATTTCTCCAAACAGGAAACTATTAGCCAGCTACTCCCTAGTCCAGAGATACATATAAAATGCCTTTATGTTTTCCCATAAGTATTCAGAAAAGAAACTGAAATCTACAAATTGAAAGAGGGGAAATTTAGGTCAGGTAATAGGAGGAAGTTTTTTACTGTAAGGGTGATGAGGTAATGGAACAGGTTGGCCAGGAAGGCTGTAGATGCCCAACACTGGCAGTGTTCAAAGCCAGGTTGGATAAGGCCTTGAGCAACTTTTGGTCTAGTAGAAGTTGTCTCTGACATGGCAGGGAGCGTTGGAACTAGATGGTCCTTAAGTTCTCTTTCAAACCCTTAACATTCTATGATTCTGTGATTCTATGGCCAGAGCACCAAGCCTGTCAGAGTTGAAAGAATGTCTGGATGCTGCTCCTAGTCACACGGTTTACTTCAGGCAGTCCTGTGAGGAGCAGGGCATTGGACTCGACAATCCTTATGGGTCTCTTCCAATCTATGATTCTTTTTCAGTCAGCAGTCCTTCCCAAATATGAATGTCATTTATAAATAATTTTAGCTATTGTTGATTCATTTAAAAAAGAAATGAAGAAGAAAAATCACTCACAAAAAATTTCATCCAGATGAGGATTCCTAAAAACCCCCTATTTAAGTTTATGGTTAGATTAAATCAAATCTACTCCATTTCAGTCGAAACAACCACCTGTCATGAGCACTGTATAGACAACACCACACTTTAGTTGAGCAATGTATAAATAATAGCCTGAATGCAAACTCCTAACAGAAATAGAAATATAAACTATTCACGGGTTGTCTATATGGGTGTAGATATACTTCTAAAAAGTAAATATGAGGTCAATAGCTCCTATAGATATTTTGACCCCAAATCACACATTTTGAAACTGCCCCTGCTCACCATTGACCAGCCATTGAAAGATTGTTATGCACTTCTAGACTGTCAGTGATGGATAAATTGCTTTCTTCATATGCTTTGCCCACATTTTTCCTGATATATCTGGGCTTGTGCAAGAATTTCAGTTTCAGTGAAGGCTTGCAGGCAAGCAAACAGCAATAATTTAAAGCTGTCAAGAACAGAATCAGTTATAAGCACAGGCAGCTGCCTGCAGCATCACACCCAAGAAAACATTAGGGTCCTTGCAGTACTTGCTGGAAATCCAGATGATGCCTGTACAAAATCAATGACATGCTACTGACCACAGAAAATTAAAAAAAAAAAAAAAAAGCAAAGCAATTTAAACCAGAAATATGGAATAATGCAGAGAAATACATGAAGAGAAAATATTAAACCCCCAGGAAAATAGTGAAAAAAAAATGGACTGAAATATTACCAGTGTTTTATGACGCCAAGGAATTTAGGATTTTTATTTAGGATTTATGTCATTACATGATTTAGGTTTTATAGGGCTGATGATTCTACTGAAGGTAGCATCCTAGATAAAGATATCTACACATCAGATTTATTTCCTTTTTGCTACCACATCCATGTCTCCATTTAAAAGTGAGAGAACAGGAAAATAATTAAAGAGCACAGTATCATGACTCAGGACTGATATTCCTGTTTCCTGATACCCCATTTGGATCCTTCAAACAGTGAAAAAAGATAACATTTTTCAGACACATTTGATTACGTCACTGTTCCCATTTGCCTTTTATTACATAAACAAATAAAATCAACATCAGGGAGACCCTCCAGGTAATACCCTCTTTTGTCAAAAAAACCCTACTTGTTCTCCCTACAAGCCCTGCATCACTTTCTTCCTTAGACCACGGTTGCAATAATACTGCTACTGCTGCTATTTAAAATGCCTACTGAGTCAGCACACTGAAACTTGAAAAGGTTTGTGTATCCATACAGGATGGTTTAGAACTGACAATATTTTTGCCAGATTCTTAATGGCACTTTTCTACTGTGTTGCTGAATCTTTCTACCTTCTATTTACTGTGCCACTGTGCACATTTTCTACTTTGCTAGGGCATGAAGACAAATTGGAATTTAAGTGTCTATTGCATTGTAATGGGCAAATATCAGTAAAAAACTGCAACAAAATGCAAATTTCAAGAGAATTGTTCTTTCCACATGCTTTGAATATTGCTCTTATCTTTACCAGCAAGGAGTCTACCTGAGAACAATCCTGCAGTTTCCACATGGAGCACTTCACAGGCTTAATTAGAGAAATTCCAAAGTTCTGTTTGCCAAGACTTTTATTCTGCTAGACACAGAGCTAGATTGGCTGAGATTGGAAGGCACTTCTGGAGAACACCTACTCCAAACTCCCTGCTCAAGCAGGGGTAACTAGAACAAGTTCCTCAGAGCTGAGGCCACTCAGGGTTTTAATATCCCCAAGGACAGACCCCACTGCCTCTGTTCAATGCAAGGACTGGACACTGACACAAACACTGCACAATCAGTGACCTTCACAGCTGACCAGAGAAGGAAGCTAAGTTAAAAAAAACACATAAAATATGTATAACTTAAATTACACCATGACTTGCAGTTTAGTACAATAAAATGCTACCCAGTAATGCCCTTGAAATCACTGAAACAGGAGCACATGCCCCAGTATAATCAACCTATTGCTTTGATGTGACCTTACGATTCACAGTTCACATGAACAATATCCATTTCATGGCTTCACTCTAATAAAAATTTAATGAAACAATCCTTTAAAGTCTAAATCTCTGGTTTCCTGCTTACTTTTATGAGCTAAGTAGGAACTACAGTCTGCACCCCACAACCATGCTTTACAGCATCCCAGAGGTTGCTAGCTAAAACACTGCTCACTTTAAATATTCCAGCATATTCAGAAAGAACTGGTTGATGGTCTGCATTTCTTTAATACCTGATCAGAAGACAAGAATTTGCTGTTTCTCAAGGGCCACTCTAGTCTCCTGCCATTAGGTTAATATCATTGTTCAGAAAAAACACCTTGATGTTTATCACCTTAGGATCAAGCTGATAAAATTCTCTGAAAGCCATTTAAAAAGCAGCCCGACCCTTTCAAAACAAACTCTAACTTTTCAACTCAAGCTATTTAAATGTCTGCAAGGGGAAAAGTTTTGTTCCTTGCTACAGAGGACAGCTACACCACCCTGTGAGTGCCAAGAAGCAGCACAAGCTGATGGAGGCTGCAGCAGTTCTGATGCAGAGGGGGTCAGCACCACCAGCACCACTTCTGAACAGCAGCCAGGGATGGGGCTCGTCATCTCCCCTGCACTGCCCATGGTGCTACTCACTGTAAGTAAGGAAAATCCATTTCTCACTGCTTAGCTTCATAGAATAGAGTCTTAAAATGTTCAAACAATATTTGGACACAAGTATTTTCATCTGAGAATTCCCTGGTTTTGTTCTGGGACTTCGCTAGGGGCAATTTTGCTTTTGGATGCACCACATGTGCAATATATTGCAAAATTCTTAAGCAGGCAAGGGTTTTCTGGAGAAATATAGGCATGCATTTTACTTACCATACAGAAACTGTGGAAGACTCTTCACTACATTATAGCACTGCAAATGCATGAAATAATTTTAAATGTGCCAGTGAACAGAAGAAGTATTTGGCCTATTCTCTGTGCTGTGTCTTTACTTTGAAGGAAGGTGAAAAGACCAATCTCTCTACTACATTCCTTTTGACCATAAACTTCATTCCATTCACCTCGCTGAAACATAACTTAGGTTAATGGTGCCACCTGGTGACAAGTCTTACCCACTGTTGCCATCCCTTGTCAAGCAAGAAAAAATAAATGCATGTGGTATAAACCATCCCCTTGAGAGTAACCCCCCCAAAAACCGCATTACCTGCATCAATTACTTGTCCTTAGGAGCGCAGTGTGTTGTACACAGTGAAAGAACAATAAACAATAAGAAATAAAGTATTTCTTAACATACTTTCATTTTAGACACTATCACCTATTTTGTCTTATTAGCTTGTGAAGAGAATGCACTTAATCGTACACAAAGGAAAAAGAGAGAATTAACACTAATTTGTCGTAATCTGCTAAGGATGTGGGAGCAGGGCACTTTAACTCAAAACCTTCTTGTTTGCTGCAGTGATGTGTGAAACTCTAGCACCACCTTGTAGGATTTTACTACCCCCATGACTGCAGTCCCTAAACAAAAAAATGAGTGTTTGAGCACAGGCTTTTTGCACCTTACCTGCTGGTAACAACTCACAGGAGAAATTATTTCTGAAGACATAAATTGGTCTGTGCATCCCTCTCTGTGTTGAAACACTGCTGAATACAATCACAAAACATTTGATGGGCGGTTCCTTTTGCGTGGTGAGACTCTTGCCCTATTTCCTCAAGGTAAATCAGGATTTATGCTGCAGGTAACAGTACATGGTGGGGGAAAACACCTAGGACAAGGAGGGGGCAAGCATGGACAGACCAAGAAGGGCTGGAATCCTTGCTCAGGCAGATACGAGGTCAGGGGATGTAGCACATCAAGGACCTGAAGCCTGTTTGGTATCTGCCAATGTGTATAATCAGCCTTATTATATTACTTTCTGTCTTGCATATAAAATAACAAATAGTTTACAAATGGATAGCTTCAAAAACCTAATATTTAAAGAAACTGTTAGAGAGTAATAGAAACAGAGATGGGACCTTCTATTTTGCAGGGGATGCCCAGGCATAAAGTGAAGGAAGATACACAACATCATGTAACACAACTTAGAGCTGAAATAACATCTGTACAATAAACTAGCCAGAATTTGAGTCATGGATCATATTGATGGTTTCTCTACAGCTTTGCTTGCATGCAAAATACAAATTCCCAACAATCACTGCACAACCACCACTTTAATTACATTACAGCAATAGCTTACAGGTGAAACCAGTCATTTTAGGAGTCTCACCTCAGCTTTACTCCTACCCATTTGTCACAATTCCCTATTTACAGCTGCAATCCTGCACAACAATTCCAGCAGCACAACTGCTGACTAGTCTTTCACATTTCTAAAAAAGAGAACACTTAATAGAAGGCAGTATACTTGCTTTACAGTTCACTATGCTCACCCAAAATTTTCTAATTCTTTGCTAAATTCAACACTTTCGAAGTGCAGCTGAAATTACTGGACAACTTTCAGTATATTAATGTGCTTTTGAATGGAGAAAAACTGCATCCCTTCACCCCCTGGGACCTTTTACTGACTGGTATTTCCCTTCTATGGAACCTAATGAGAGACCTCCTTAATTTAACAAAATAGGAATATCTCAACTGAAGGATGGATACTCTTCTCCTAGAAGCCTACTTCACATAATAGTCACATGCTACAGATGCAAATTATACAAGTATCCATATGCTTCATTTATACGACTATTAAACCAAACTAGCATAATAAATATGTCTAGTTAGATACTTGCAGTAAGTGTGCAGCTGTCTGGAAGGAGGTACAAAATCACCATCAGTGAAATCCAAACTGCAGCTGCCATTAATCAAAGCTTTGCCCTTGAACACTCATCATTGGGATATTGCTGTGACAAAGTAGACTTTTACTGTTGTTTGGGATGGGAAGATTTTACTTCCTTAAAATAATTCAAGCTTTCTAGTGGTGCAGATGCTGTGAAAAAGCCAGTTTTTATGCTTGGTCTCAACAGAGCAAATAAGCAGACGAAAGATCAAAATATTCTAGAACACTAAAATAATCTGTAAAATGATGAAGTTTTGCACAATATGTAGAAAATCCCCATTGAAAGTACTTGTGTTTAACAGAAATAATTTATGTTTCGTATATCAATGACCTGTAGATAATGCAGTCAGGAGAGATTTGATTGTTAGGCCAAATGAGGATTTTTAAGATATTGAGGTGGTGATGTAGAAGAAGCTTTAGTCAAGATGAGGTCCCATGTGTAAAGATATGCTGCTGCTGCCAGACCCTAAATCCTTTGATCAGAAAAGAGCAGCAGCTGTTAAAATTATCCACTCACTGGATTGACAGGGATGGAGGGGTTTGCACAAGCTCAGGGGATGAAGCCAGAGCAATCCAGAGAGCTTTCTCACGGTGAATTCTGTGATTCATATCACAGAATCACAGAATCACTTGGTTTGGAAAGGATTTTGAGAGGCCATCTAGGCCAACCTCCCTACAGTGATCTACTACTAGATCAGTCTGCTCAGGATCCAATCCAATCTGACCTTGAATGTTTTCAGAAATGGGGCAACTGCCACCTCTCTGGGCAAACTGTGCCAGTGTCTCACCACATGCATTGTAAAAAAAATAATTTCCTTTTATCTAGTCTAAATCTACCCCCTTTTACCTTAAAACCACTCTTCCTTGACCTATTGCCACAGGTCTTACTAAAAAGTCTGTCCCCATTCTTCTTATAAGTTCCCTTCAAGTATTAAAAAGTCACAAAAAGGTCTTCCTGGAGCCTTCTCCAGGCCAAACAGCTCCAACTCCCTCAGACTTTCTTAACTGAAGAGGCGTTCCATCCTTGGGATCATTTTTGTGACTCTCCTCTGGACCTGCTGTAACAGGTTCATGTCTTTCCTGTGCTGGGACTCCAGAGATGGATGCAGCACTGCAGGTAGGGTCTCACCAGGGCAGAACAGAGCAGGAGAAACACCTCTCCGGCCCTGTTGGTCACGCTGCTTTTGATGAAGCCCAGGACACAGTTGGATTTCTGGCCTATGTCAAGGCTTCACTCTAGACTGTGCACTATAATTCCTTTAAAAAGATGATTAAAAACTTTCCAAAGGTTTCAGTTTTAATGAACTCTATGAGCCTTAATTTTTTGCATTAACTAGCAGCTAACCAGGGTTCTTCACAGACAATGTATTTGTCCACAGAGGCTGTATAGGCCAGTGGATCTACCTGGATGCAGTAAAGGCAAATTTAGCCACAAGAAGAAGGTGTTGAGTTATATGCCAGCTATCAGGCATATTATTTAGGCTAGACAGAAGATGATACTCTCTCTTAAAATCAATGGGGACAACCTCTGCAATATCTGAAGAAGAGTCTGATGGCATATTCTGACAGTGATTGTGAGATGTCACCCAATACCCACAGTGTACAAGCTATGCCATTACAACTACACACACTGGGAAGCACTGAGTGCTGAGCTTGGATTCATACTTTAAAATTCCCTTAGTCTCCAGAACAGAGCAGCCATGTACACTAATTTATGGGGATGATCCCTGGGCTGTAAATGGTTAGGAAGAATGCTGGTCAAATGGGTCAAAACCTTGTCGGAAACCACTCAAGCTATTTTATGTGCAGATGATTGAATCCCCCTTGTGGAAATACATGTATAGACATATCCAACTAGATTTCAGCTGTCAGTACATTCTTAGAGAGTGGTTTGTTTGACAAGGAGAGTGTGCAGTGTGCACATGGGCAGTTCATTAACTTGCTGGAAATCCATATTCCTGCTTGTCTTTCAGTAACTTTGTCATGTAACCATACTTGAAGCGAACTACTAAGAATTTGCTGACTGCAGCTTCTTCTGCATTTGTGAGCCATCTGTTCAGTCCCTGCACTTGTGTATATTGCTTCCACATGAGATCTGCACACTTTACCGGATGCTGCTTTATGAAAGCATTATCCAGTTCAGAATGAGTAGAGAATCTCTGTCACCCTCAGCTGCGAGGTCATACCCAAGAGGTTTAGAATTCACTCCTGATGCCATTGAGAGCCCTCAAAGATATAACCTGTATACGGCAAATTCTCAAGGTCTTTTCACTGCACTATGGAAATTGTACCTCCAAGTAAAAAAGTGTTTGCTGGGAATTATTGTAAATTTATTGTTTAGTGAAGGACTCCTCAAAACCTTCTTCTTTACCAAACACTTGTCAAATATCTTTTGGTTTGGGAAAAGCATTACAGTTTGTGGCACAGTTTTAGTATACAGCAATAAATGATGAGCAGTGGGTCTGAGATATGTGAATACCGTATCTCTCGTGTCCAGTTATTTCCAGGGAAAGCAATGAAAAGAAATTGTAATATTCTCTGAGGCTCTTTTGCAGTCTGGCAGAACAACTATGTCAAACTGTAACATTTTCCTTTTTATCATGACTATTTTTGTACTACTGTTTTTTCAAACACGTCATGAGAACTGGCACTAAGGACACTGGAGGAAGTTGACAATTTGAATGAATCACAATCCTAAAAAAATGCATTTGAGTTTTGTGAAGAGATTTCTAAGCAGGAACATCCATATATCCAAATCTTTGGCAGAGCTTAGCATGTATTTCTCTTACACAGTAAAACAAGTCCTGTTTCAAGGAAGGTTCTTCCAGAAACTTTCACATCTGATTTTTTTGAGTGCAAATCTTGCAGAATATAAATTTGGACTGAGAAATCATGTAGCTCTTGTATTTATCCTTAAAAGTGGTGCTGGATGAGAGCACTTTGCCAGCACAGGTTATCTCACAAACCTGGTGTAATCATATAACACAATTCTTATTAGAAGGTATTTATAATACCTCAGCAAAAGTTCAAGGCTGGCCCTTTTCTTTACCCAGATGTCCTCCAGTACCTTAGGATTGTCTTGATTTAATGCCAGCTCCTCATTTAAACGTAAAATGCACCTGGCATAACATTATTACATCATCATTACTGTATTGTGCCTCACAACCCCATCCCAGTTTCTCTAGAGATCCATCTCCTCTCCAACAATAAATGCACAAAGCTACGAGCACAAACACAAATATGGTGTTTGACAAATCACCATTAGAGTTCATTCCTTAGGCTTTTATTTAGTGAAAGTAAAGCCAACTTGCAAAAAAAACAGGGTACAAAGAGAGCATGGCCTTACTACAGGGACCTTCACCACATATCCTAATGGTACACCAAGTTTCTGTAGGCAAATGCTGAAGGAAACCCCTCAGGAGAAATATGTCAAAAAAGAGGCAAGTCCCCCAAAAAGGTACAAATCCCACCCTTTCATCTTAACGCAGAGGCCAAAGCTGAAAATACAGTGAAGCAAAGAAGATACCTAATTCACAATCTCTTGTATAAATTTACTAACTTGTTTGATTGATTTTCTCCTTCGACCAAAATCTTAAAAGGAAGAAATTATCTTGACAGCAAAGGTCATGAATGACACAAGAGATAACAGAAAGGCATTCCAGTGGGAAAATGGGGCTTGGTAGTAATTCCCAAGCCACAAATCCCTACATGATAAATACATTTTGCAAAGCTGAACAAAGAGTGCTTGTCCCTTACCTTCCCCAGAGCCCTGGCAGTTGCTTTACTCATTAAAGTACTGGATGTTCTTATCCAATATTTACAGTCCTGTTTTTAGGTCACTCTAGCAACGGTTATAGTCCCAGACAAGCAGTTAATTAAAGGTGTATATATTTTAATTTGTGGGGAGTGTCAACTGGGATTCTTATGCTGTCACCCATACACCTCACTTAATCATCAAGAATTACCAACAAAGCTTTTGAGCAATCTTGTCCTCCTCTCTGACATGCAGCCTTTGCACCAGACACATGACAGATTTTCTTGGTTTGGTGCTTCATATGTCTCCAGCTCAGACTCTTTAAGTAAATTATATTGAAATTGGTGCAAAAAAATCCATTGCACAACCAGACATAACATCCAAACTAGAAAAAGTTCCTTCTCCTGCAGGACTGTCTCTTTTGGAAAACAAAGCTATTTCAGAAACAAAGCCAGCTCAGTCCAGAAACTGATTTTTAAAAGCATGTTTTAAAGCAGTAATTGTTTTCACTATTCTTGTATGTTTGCTCTTTTTGTTGTTTTGCTTTGTCTGAATTCTTAGTACACAATTCAGCCAATCTAACCAGGTCATCTCAGCTCAAACAGGATCTCCTGCCTTCAAAGGCACCATTTCTTTCCACTGCCTAAAGAGATACACTCTTATATTCTAAATCCCAACCCATTTGTGGTGCAAATTATGTGGATTGACTCTCACTCTCAGTTTCTTTGGGCCTGTGGATAATGCACAAGTGTTGGTTACAGTTATCTAAGCTGTTCTCTGCTCCTAGCTCAGCTCACAGAATCACAGAATCCAAGAATGGTTTGGGTTGGAAGGGACCTTAAAGATCATCTAATCCAACCCTGCTGCCATGGGCAGAGACACCTTTCACCACACCAAGTTGCTCAAAGCCCTAATTGCCTAACCATGAAGACTCCAAGGGATGGGACATCCAAAACTTCTCTGGGCAATCTGTTCCAGTGCCTCATCACCCTCACAGTAAAGAATTTCTTTCTTATATATAATCTGACCTTGAATATTGTGTGCAGTTTTGGCCACCACAATACAAGAAAGATATTAAACTATAAGAGAGCATCCAAAGAAGGGCAACAAAGATGTTGAAGGGCCTTGAAGGGAAGCTGTGTGAGGAGCGGCTCAGGTCACTTGGTCTGTTCAGCCTGGAGAAAAGAAGACTGAGGGAAGACCTCACTGCAGTCTGCAACTTCCTAGTGAGAGGAAGAGGAGGGACAGGCACTGATCTCTTCTCTCTGGTGACCACTGACAAGACCCAAGGGAATGGCCTGGAGTTGTGTCAGGGCAGGTTTAGGCTGGATATCAGGAAAAGGTTCTTCACCCAGAGGGTGGTTGGGCACTGGAACAGCTCCCCAGGGAAGTGGTCACAGCACCAAGCCTGACAGAGTTCAAGGAGCATTTGGACAATGCTCTCAGGAACGTGGTGTGACTCTCGGGGATGGAGGGAGGAGCAGGGCCATGAGCTGGACTCGATGATCCTGATGGGTCCATTCCAACCCAGTGGTTCAATATGCCCTCTTTCAGTTTAATGCCATTCCCCCTCGTCCTATTACTCCATGCATTATATAAAGTTCCTCTCCAGAGAGGCACTAAAGACTGGGAACTAATAAAATCAGTGGACTCTCACCCACAGAGGGTCAGAATAATGGCAAGTTTAGGAGAATATCAGTAACATATCTGGGTTTGACTTTGTATTCTCATTAAAATATTGATCCTTGTTGCATCAGAGTTCTTGAAGTTGGTTTATTTCATCATAATCACTCAGATTTCATGTTATGAGCAAGTACCTCCCAAAGCAAGACTGGCAGTAAAAAGTCTCATAGATGGCAGTTCCATCCACTGATAGATATTCATTTGTTCAAACTGTAAGACAAATAATTTCCAGTAATTAACAGATTTGTAAAAGTAAGAATTTCTCATGAACAATGCAAAATACAGAGACACTAAGTATTAGTAGTTTTAACACCAGTAATAGCTCAATGTCTGCTCCTATTTGCAAATGTTCTGATTTCTAGTTACTGCCTGCCATTTTGTGGCCCACTTTTGCTCTAGTTAGATATCACATCCCATCTTCCACAGCGAAGACAACAAAACTGAATAAGAATAGGCCCTTGACTGGCCTAAATTCTCTCCAAGAGAATGAAATCAGACAATGCTTTCCATTATAACTTGAGCCTGACAGCCTAAATCAGGATGATCTCATGATATGATGTAAGCTGCAGATTCCTTAGTTAAGCTCTGTGTTCAGTCACAAGCGTCCTGTGAGGTCTCAGGTCAGTCAGTAAAGCTTTTGTTCAGATCAGCTGGGTTTTGCAATCCTTAAAAAAGTCCCAGCAGAGCCATGGTCAGCCGGGCACCACACACAAGGACAGGACTCCTCAGGAGGCTTTTGTGTTATTCAGACACGGACACTGTCACCAGACACTCCTAGGTGTCAAATGGAGACACTGAACTGTAGCCAGATGCAGGAATAGGGAGCACTGTACACACAAACACCTAAAACTGCTTTTTGATGGAATGGGGAATATTAGTTACCTCCCTAATACAGAGGAGGATTTTAAATATGTGGTCTTCAAAATAAAGAGGTCTTCCTCTGAAGACCATCTAAATCTATGAAATTCATTGTCCTTGCTTGAAACTCAGGTAGCAACTCACAAAATATAATGTTGACCTCACATAACACATGCATTTCAGAGTGCTTTATGCACCATGTGTAATGAACAAAAGTTAACAGTCTAAAAAGCTTTCTAATTTCACATCTAATGAGACCCTATACAGAAAAGCAGCTGGAACTCCTGCTCATAAACACCTTGCTATAATTACAAGATAAGCAAAAGAATTAGGCTTTCTAATTGTAATAAATTACCAAGCAGAAAATGTAATAAAATCTAACAAGGTCTTTCTATATTGCATTGTGTTAATACAACCTTTTAATATTACCATCTATTGCAAAATGCCAGGCAGCTAATTAAGTGAAGAGCTTTTTTTCTCAGGTTAAGTAGAGCACCTACATTTCTGCAATTATTATACTGTTGGAAAGTGTGTCCTGATTCTGTTCCCATTTAAAGAAGAGAAGAGAAATCAAGTCAGCATTATAGCAAGTTTTGTGTGTTTGCTCTCAAGTGCATTTAGCAAATGGTCGAAATGGCAAGGTAAGAGCTCAAAATAAACAAACTGTGCTTTGCACACCCATAGTGCTTCTCATCCAAGGACTTTAGTGCATTTGATAAATATTAATTAACTCCCATACTGCTGTTCTGAAATATACAAGCAATATATTTAAGTATTACTTGGTTTGCTACTGAAATGCATCCCCCTTTTTGCTCTTGGACAGGATGCAGCAGCTGTTTAACAACACACATGAATATTAAACAAGAGGTTTAGAGAAGAAGTAAGGCATANCAGTAACATATCTGGGTTTGACTTTGTATTCTCATTAAAATATTGATCCTTGTTGCATCAGAGTTCTTGAAGTTGGTTTATTTCATCATAATCACTCAGATTTCATGTTATGAGCAAGTACCTCCCAAAGCAAGACTGGCAGTAAAAAGTCTCATAGATGGCAGTTCCATCCACTGATAGATATTCATTTGTTCAAACTGTAAGACAAATAATTTCCAGTAATTAACAGATTTGTAAAAGTAAGAATTTCTCATGAACAATGCAAAATACAGAGACACTAAGTATTAGTAGTTTTAACACCAGTAATAGCTCAATGTCTGCTCCTATTTGCAAATGTTCTGATTTCTAGTTACTGCCTGCCATTTTGTGGCCCACTTTTGCTCTAGTTAGATATCACATCCCATCTTCCACAGCGAAGACAACAAAACTGAATAAGAATAGGCCCTTGACTGGCCTAAATTCTCTCCAAGAGAATGAAATCAGACAATGCTTTCCATTATAACTTGAGCCTGACAGCCTAAATCAGGATGATCTCATGATATGATGTAAGCTGCAGATTCCTTAGTTAAGCTCTGTGTTCAGTCACAAGCGTCCTGTGAGGTCTCAGGTCAGTCAGTAAAGCTTTTGTTCAGATCAGCTGGGTTTTGCAATCCTTAAAAAAGTCCCAGCAGAGCCATGGTCAGCCGGGCACCACACACAAGGACAGGACTCCTCAGGAGGCTTTTGTGTTATTCAGACACGGACACTGTCACCAGACACTCCTAGGTGTCAAATGGAGACACTGAACTGTAGCCAGATGCAGGAATAGGGAGCACTGTACACACAAACACCTAAAACTGCTTTTTGATGGAATGGGGAATATTAGTTACCTCCCTAATACAGAGGAGGATTTTAAATATGTGGTCTTCAAAATAAAGAGGTCTTCCTCTGAAGACCATCTAAATCTATGAAATTCATTGTCCTTGCTTGAAACTCAGGTAGCAACTCACAAAATATAATGTTGACCTCACATAACACATGCATTTCAGAGTGCTTTATGCACCATGTGTAATGAACAAAAGTTAACAGTCTAAAAAGCTTTCTAATTTCACATCTAATGAGACCCTATACAGAAAAGCAGCTGGAACTCCTGCTCATAAACACCTTGCTATAATTACAAGATAAGCAAAAGAATTAGGCTTTCTAATTGTAATAAATTACCAAGCAGAAAATGTAATAAAATCTAACAAGGTCTTTCTATATTGCATTGTGTTAATACAACCTTTTAATATTACCATCTATTGCAAAATGCCAGGCAGCTAATTAAGTGAAGAGCTTTTTTTCTCAGGTTAAGTAGAGCACCTACATTTCTGCAATTATTATACTGTTGGAAAGTGTGTCCTGATTCTGTTCCCATTTAAAGAAGAGAAGAGAAATCAAGTCAGCATTATAGCAAGTTTTGTGTGTTTGCTCTCAAGTGCATTTAGCAAATGGTCGAAATGGCAAGGTAAGAGCTCAAAATAAACAAACTGTGCTTTGCACACCCATAGTGCTTCTCATCCAAGGACTTTAGTGCATTTGATAAATATNAGAAGAGAAGAGAAATCAAGTCAGCATTATAGCAAGTTTTGTGTGTTTGCTCTCAAGTGCATTTAGCAAATGGTCGAAATGGCAAGGTAAGAGCTCAAAATAAACAAACTGTGCTTTGCACACCCATAGTGCTTCTCATCCAAGGACTTTAGTGCATTTGATAAATATTAATTAACTCCCATACTGCTGTTCTGAAATATACAAGCAATATATTTAAGTATTACTTGGTTTGCTACTGAAATGCATCCCCCTTTTTGCTCTTGGACAGGATGCAGCAGCTGTTTAACAACACACATGAATATTAAACAAGAGGTTTAGAGAAGAAGTAAGGCATACTTCATCCAAAAAGGCACCCCAGAGGGATTTACATGGGTAGATAGCAATTACTTAAAGTAACGGCCCCCAAACTCCACAGGTAATTTTGTTCTTCAGCCACCTCCACTTTAAATCTAAATTTGCTGTGGCTTTTAATAATAGTGGAGAACTTTGCAGGCAGCCTGTCAGCTCTGAACTGTAGTAAGGAGAACTCTGGCAAAAAATCAGGGTCAGAATTGCTACAATCCTCTTTTTATTCTGACAAAATGAGAGAGGGGACTTAAGTGATCACAGCACAGTAAGATTTTGGCTTTATGCTGCTGAAAGAGGAGATGACTACCTGTTTGGAGTTTAGAGGATTCAATAACTAAGCCCTCAAACAGCTATTCCACCACCCAAACACTGTCCAGCTGATGAGCCCTTATTTTCAACACATCCCACCCAGTACAGAGTACCACACTCAGCAGAAGTGGTCATCAGCTGGCACAGGGTTTCCACCCCATCTCTCTTTGAGGCTGCATTGATGGGTTATCTCTTGCCAGTGCAGGGAACTCACCACACAGAAGTCACAATTTGGAAAAAACCTGTGGTTTGCACAAGGTCATCTCAGCCTCATGTCCTGCATTATGGGGAAACCTCTTTACAGTCTCCCATTGCAAAATCTACTTAATATCCAGCTGTCTCAGCATGAAGAGCCAAGTTCTTTCTTGGGCAGATGAAAACTATTAGAGAAGATTCTGATTCATAACAGGACAAAATCTTCCATTCAAGAACAGCAACAGGGATATTGCTGTCTGTGCTGCAGAAATGAAACAGAAAGAGCAGACAGCTTTCTTTTGCTGTGAAATATCATCACCAGTCATTTCTTTCCGCAACAAAAAGAGAAGGCATTTTAAAAAGATCAGCACTGGTTTTGTACCTAACTATCTACAAATTTCTTTACTATTTAAATAGTTTCTGTTGGAATGGGTGGAGGCACTTTGCCAAGGAAATCTCCAGAATTATCCCATTTAAACACACTTTGTGTACTTCCAACATAATTTTTACAGGCTTTTCCTAAACTATAGTTGAGAAACGTCACCAGCTAGCCCATTCTGAGAGGCTCTCCAAATGACTTGCTCTGTTTTACACCAAATCTATATCAGCACTTCCAGTTCCAGTATTAGGATTATATTAACAGCTTAACTTGTATTTACTTATCCACCAAAACCAATTCTAGCACGGCAGCCAAACATTCATCTTAATTGAAAACGTCGCATCTTTGTTTTTTCATCAAATTAATAAATGAGGTCACCAGATGGCTCTTTTAGGATCATTGAGCTGGGCTTCTTGGATTTCATGTTCCTTGTGTGCTTTACCACAAAACTAAAAATCCTTAACACTGCCAGCACATCACATCAATCATTTGTTCAGCACTGGCATCCTCACATGACCAAAATACCTCCAACAAAAACCTGAGTTTCACAAACACAGAATCCTTTCCTGAATCCAGCTTCTCATGTCAAAGGACTTGACAGCAGACCTGGGGCCACGTTTTATGAGTGATGCACCACGGAGCAGCCCTAGAGGGACTTTCCATTTGAGATGCATTAATGAATCTTTCCTCCTACAAAGAATTTATTTCTTAAAAAGGTCAAGTGTCTTTTATTGAACAGTTAATTTTACAATCAGGTATTCAATCAGCGAGATGGGCTCCATGGACAAGGTATTCAACCTGCCAGATGGGCTCCATGGTAACATTAACCAGCATTTTATAGAGTTAAAACTTGACCTAGCAGATTATCAGCATCTTTCTCCTCTTTAATGTTGAGGAATGGGAAGAGACCTTTATATGGCTAATTTGAGAGGCTGAATCAGGCAATTCATTGCTGGCCCCAACCAAAACCCTCTGCAGGGCCACTATTCCTGCATTTCACTTCCCAAAAGTAAAAGCAAATCTCACATTACCCCAGGTCCTTTAAGCTTCTGAGCACAAAATTATTCTACATCTCCATCCAGCATTGAAAAGATTTGTATTTCATTTAGAGATAGTGCACAAAACTGTAGTCTGAGCACCTTCTAGGCATTTAGATAAGGTTTGGTGGTGGTGCATTTACATCACCCAGCATCTTGGAGGCTGATCCATAGGAAGCACATATATACACTCCTCAAGTACGGATCTGAAATGAGCTTGCCCATTCCTACATTGACAAATCCTCCATGCCAGCTCCCTGGACATACTTATCTTTACCTAAACCTAAGCAAATCTTTGGACAGTTAATGAATTAGCACAAACAGATGTTGTGCTCCCACTTGCTTTGGCATCATGGCTAATCAAAACTTCTTGAGAAATTCCAAATGGCTCAAAGAGCATTAAAACGTCTTGAATTGGAGTTCAAAACACTGGAAACTCACAGTTACATGGGATAAACTTCATGCAGTGAAAGATAAACTATACCTATAGGGCCCTGACACATATCAATACCTTCTCTGATCTCACAGAAGCCTTAGTGGAAATCATTACAGACTTCTGCTGAGCAATCCAGAACATTTTGAAACAGAAAACACCATGCTTATTGTGGGCAAAATAAAATAATGCCAACAGATACATACACTGAAATCAGTGCAACCACAAGATGTCACTCTAAACTTTATTTAGACGAAGGGTTTGGCTACTTCAACTTTTAATAGAGTTCAAAGTTACTTTTTTCCAAGTGTATTTATAGTCTTCCACATTGCATTTACAAAACTTAAACCGTAAATCAATTGCTACATGTTAAACACAACTAAACAAACATGAGAAATGCAGTTTACCACGCCAAAACTTACTGGTAAATCCTCAATGGGGAGGCTGGGTATAAAATGATAACTAGAATAAAAACAGAACAGCCTTTTGGTTTGAGAGGCTAAAGAAGAAAAAGAATGAAGTTAGAGTTAAGTTCAACACTGGAGATCAAACAACTCAAGAAAATGAAAGATTTGGGAGAAAATAGCCACTAAACATTTCAACTCTGTACCTATCCCTCTGTCTCACTGTAATTAGGTTGGATTTCTTCTGCTATCTAATTATTGTCCGTTTGGAAAGATGCTCCCAAACAACTGTTTCTCCTACTACCTACAGGTACTTGGATTCTGGAAAGAGAGTGAATCTCCTAACAAATTTCCATATACATATATATGAATAAGTATATATGCAAAAATACAGTATTAGACCATGTATGTGTATATATTTACGTGTGTATATATATCATGAATACAGGTAATTTTCAAGTAAATATAAATAAGTACACACACACACACAAAATTTATATTTTCTATATAAATATAGAGCAATATATATATGTATCACCAGAATCTTGGTGGCAGAATTCAACACGGGCACTCTTGAACCACACCTGCAATGGAGGCAGAGGACTGGCCCAAAGCATGCAGTAAGGCAGTGGCAGAGTCAGGATCTGGAAGTGAGTCCTCCAAGCAAAGATGCTCTGACACCATCAGCTCTGACATTTCCATTTTCAGTAGCACGTGGAAAATGATGGCAATCCAAACCCCAGCACCTTCAATAAATATGCCTTCAAAATCTTTATTTTGTAGTAGAAACTATCTAGTTAATCTGAACCATGTAACTATTGGGACAAAAATCAGATCTAAGAGAAAGGAAGCATCTTGGTAGCATCAGCATCTGTAAAAGCTCAGGCTGCAAAGGTTGATGTGGAAATGTCCAACAGTTTTGACCTTGCTTTAAAACGTGTGTTATCAATACCATCACACGATGGAAATTGTGAAGAGAACCTCTCTTTACTATCCTTTAAGGCTGGGAAGTTACTATGAAAAATTAATTCCAAAACACTGATAAGGTTGCCAAGGTGCTCTCAAAGTTAGAAAGTGTCATACTTTAGGTGTATGGTCACACACCACTTTTCCCTCTGCTCTCACACTTGATTCAGTACACAGACTGGGTCTGCACTGCGAAAGCCACCTATGCAACCTTATCTGAGGAGCTGAAAGGCTGAGAGCAATAAGAAGATTTCTTGAGGGTTCTTTAGCTTAAGAGCATTAAATGCCACCCTGGGAATTAGATTCTACCCCTGACTCCCACTGATAGTCTCACTGAGGTCAGAAAGTCACATACATAGTATTTTTCAAAACTGATCAGATGATCCTCATGTTTTAAGCACCCAAAATGAGACACTGAGAGAGTCTTGCTGGAATGATGACACTCCCTGTTGCAACTGGAGCTGTGGTCAGACACGAAGAAGAAGCAGGGCATGTAATGATGTATCGGGTCAGAAGTATCTCAAATCAGGCCTCAAAAGTAAAAAGATATTTTTACTTCTGTTTCTCAGGGCTCCAGTACCACCTCTGCAGCACCTCTCACAGAGTAAATAATGATGGGAAAGCAACAGATTAAATAGCTGCTCATGAGCTGAGTCCTGCCCCTCCTGCACACTGAACGAAGCAGGATTTTTGAATAAAACAGGTTTGATGTCATGTAAATAAGAATATCATACACGTGTGTACATACAGGAATTGAACTCAGTTCGCCAAAACTGGCTTAGCTATAGCACTGCTCTCTGATCACTTACCTAATTCTCTTCTTTTCACATGTTTGGAAACAGTACATCCTTTCTGCATAACATAAAATAACATAAAATAACATAATGTAACATAATGATGATTATATAAACAATTTTCTATTTCTAAAGCCTGGGATTTTATGCAATGGTACCTTAATGAGCTACCTCAGCAGATATTCAAAGCCACACAACTATTGTGACAAAATGGAGGTAGGAGACAACAAATTAAAGACATAAATTCAGCCTTCTTTGCAAAGAGCACATAATCATCTCAGAGGCAGAGCAGGGTGACAGAACACAAACAGGATCACAGAAAATGGACAGAATCAACGCGCAATGGGAATGAACAACACAGTCAGCAGCGTTTCTTGTCAAGACACACTTTAATACTCAACAGAGCTCCCAAGTACAGAATAACACCTGAGCAAACTACAGCAGAAGTTTGAGATAAATACGATATCCACGGTTACGTGCCACTATACATATATATAAATTTATGTAAATATTCCATATATAGACACATATATTCACAAATATATACAGGTATGTGTATCTAAGATTACTAGTTTATTTTCATGCATCTCACTGTTCACTGCTCAATCCCAACTGCACTTAAATCACTCCGATCAGTATTTTTCACTGACTCCCACCACACACTGGAAGCACAGGGTTAAGTAAAAAGAGTACTGAGATTCCAAAAGATCCACAGTGGTGGCACCAGGCAATAAACCTGGCTCATTTATAACAGCTTTGAGAAACATAAGGTATAACACTCTTCAAGGCTAAAATTTTTCTGTGATTTCAAAATTACCCTGCAGTTTCTTAAAAGTTACATTCACTGAACAAAAGCCACATCGCAGTCTAGCCTAAAATGACTCTGCAGACCAAAACATCAGAGAGGGAGAACAGCTCTGCTAGTTTAGAGACAAAAATAAACACTGGGATTAGTGATGGAACAGCTTGCTCCAGATTATTTTCTTCCATTTTATTAGTAGATGTACAAACTACATTAGCAAGATATAAATCCAGTCTTTCTTTCTTTAACACCAAAAAAAATCATCTATCTCATTGTTCTTTTATATTCTGTCAGCCTGAAAAAGGAAACTGCATTATTCAAAAAAAAACCAAATTATCTAATTGAATCTCTTAATAATTTGTCTCTAGTTCTCATCACAAACCAACAATAAAGGGATATCCCTATCTAATGCAAAGAGAAAGGAAAGCTTCACATTGGGACAGCAGCCACACAGCAACAGCTGCTGCAACTGCATTTTATTAATTCTAATTATACACAGAATCCATATGGCCAAGATGCACTTTAAAAAAAAAACAGACCAACAAAAAAACAAACTCTACAGAAAAAAAACCCAGGTTTTATTCCTTGCTGGATATTGAAAA
The DNA here is from genome assembly GCA_013396875.1 of Vireo altiloquus. NCBI lineage: Eukaryota > Metazoa > Chordata > Aves > Passeriformes > Vireonidae > Vireo > Vireo altiloquus. The sequence goes on along the minus strand of VZRF01001782.1, from coordinate 59,553 downwards.
CCTACAACCTCAACACTCATCACATTGCTCATGTTAAAAACGGTTTATTTCCAATGCACAGCTTTTGCATTTCAAATAAGAAAAGTCCCCAAAGGTTCTAAATTCCTTGTCTGAGATGTAAATGTTATCATTCATGAGTTAAAAGGCAGCAAAACACGAGCAGAGGGCTGCATTAGGATTACAAGTGATTATGTATTACCCAGGTTGTATCAGTGCTGTAATCGGTTTCTTCTTGTACTCAGATAGGCTGAGAACTCAGATACAGACCTGGGCTGGGACCTTCTATTTATCACAGTTCATCAGCATTCACTCCCATAAATGCAAGAGGTATCAGAGCTTTGTTTTGAGTTGAGGTCTTTCCTGGTAATTCACAAGTTTTAATATGGAAATTGTTTCAAATAAAAACTGATTTGGGGCATCCACACAAGATTCCCACATCTTTGCAGACACCTTCCCTTAAGGCAGGAAATAGCTTTAATATTAAGAAGCAGGCTACTCACATCACCAGGCTGGCCAGTGAGAACAGGGAGCACCATGCCCTGGCTCTCTTTGCTCCTCATCTCTAACCATGTCAGTAAGACATCATCTTAACATCCAGTAAGTCCCAAAGACTAAAGCAATTCTGAGAAATATTTCAGCTCCTCCATCACAGACACAACTAAGAAAAACTGGATAACATTTCAAACTTCAGTGGAACTCAAAGGTTGCCCAGAGAAGTTGTGGGTCTCCCCCCCTGGAGATAGTCAAAAGCCATCTGAACACAATTCTGAGTGACGTGCTCTAGGGAGCCCAGCTTAATCTCAGGTTGGACTAGGTGATCTCCACTCAGGATACTTCCGACCTGGAAGTGATCCCTTCCAACCTGACCCATGCTGTGATTCTGTGAAGCTCCCCTCTCTGGGTATCTTCACTCTGATTCCTCTATAGCAATATGGTATCTGTCTCTCTTCTTTCTCCATGTGCATCCACCTGTCAGCTCTCACCAACTAACTTTGAACCCCCTGCCCAATGTCAATGCAACCTGATAGAAGCAATGAAGTCTCATTTCCTCCAAAGGGTCCATGGGCACCATGGCTTAGGAGGAACTATAAGAGATTGAGAGAAATTACAATAATGCAGGAGAAATTGCACTGCCATGGAAGCAAAAAACAGCAGCGGGCCAAAATCCACTCGAAACCAGTTACAACAGATCTGCCTTTCTTTTTAACAAATGGTTCACTCCCAGTGACCAGACTTTCACTGGAGAATTGCAAGGGTTAGTTCCTCCAGCTGGCTGCAATCCAGCCCCCAGCTCATAAAAAAAAAAGATCACACAGCTTCAAACCATCCCAAAGATCGAGCACTGCTACCTCTAGTTCTTTTGAGAGAAAGCACAAATTTGCTTACTAAGAGAATTGGACTTCAAGAATAAAAGCAGCTGCAGCTGTCTTCAGGCAAAACAAAAGCTGCCCTTGAATTTAAATTTCAGTTCTGCTGTAATTTATGCCGCAACAAAGAAAGATGCCAGTTTGGGAAAGTAGGACTCTGTGCAGAGTAATAACAGGCTTCCCCATTGTCAGAGATGTCATTTGAGCATCTCTCAAGTGTGACAGAGCACTGAAGAGGTTTTGCACATTTCTTTTGCTCCTAGACATTTGTATAGGTCAGGGAGGGTTTCAATATTTTTAGATACAGCTACAGAAGAATCTGTGTTTCTCACAGTCAGGGAAGGTCTGATTATAAATCTCTGGAAGAATCACCCCAAAACATGATCCTAGGCAAGCAAAGTCAATGGGGGTTTTATTCTTTGATTTCAAGAATGCTGGATGCAGACCCTCGGCAAGAGGATTGCCTAACATCCCTGGGCTGGACATAGGCATGGCTGCACTGGATTAACCGGAGGAATTCAGTGTTGTTACTGAAGGTGAAACAGCCTGACATGACCAAAAACCAGCTCACTGAGGGTAAGTCTAGAGAGCAGTGACACAGGAGAGACCAGTGACCCTACATCCAGGAACACTGCAAGTAGCTAAGCATACTGAACATATGAGTGGGCTGAAAACAACTACCGAGAGCAAGCTCAGCAAGTATGAAAAGGTAACATCCCGTTGTGCTTTCCTGTTGAAAGGTTTCCCAGCACAGCAATTCATTTCATGTCCTTCTGGTCCCTGAAACACTCACACAGCTCTGAGTGCTGAAACATGCTTCCTCCTGTGGACTGAGCAGGATGGGTAGTAGTGACAGTCACCATCACCACACTTCAGAAAGGTGATTGTCAAACAAGTTCTCCATTTGGATTTCCTCAATACTAGCAGCTTGATCAGGAACCTTGTGACATTGGACATTGCCTTGTTTTCTGTGGTGCTGTGAATGCTAAATCTTATGTCTGCTCAAAGGAAGAAGTACGAAAAGAGGTTGTGAAGAAAAGCCTGAAAATATGACAGCAGTGTTTCTTAAAGACAGGTCCCAGGAGCAGACAGTAACAACCTGCAGTATTTAACAGATTATTTCTATGCCTTTTGTGCAAATCTCAGAGCTACCATGTATGAACAGCACTCCATTTGTGCATTTTTTGGCATCTGTAATCGTTCTTCACATCTACTTTGGTACAGGCTCCATCTCCAGCCCAAGGCTGTGATGCAGGTCTGCTTTTCTCACTGTTTATCCTGTTGTTCATACATCTATTCCCCAGTGCTCACCCATCTCCTTCCCTCTATTCTCAAATTTCATTTAAAGTTTCTCCTTAAACACAACATCTAAACATCTAAACAAATTCCTTGTCTTCCTACTCATCTCCGATATTTTCTTCTCTATAGCCAACAGTATAATTACTCTTCTCAGCATTAAACCCTACATAATGTGGGGGACATTTTCATCATTATGCTTAGTTAGCATGCCTAGCTATGCCTATCAAAATCTCATTTTTCATTCTTAGAGTTTTCCTTTTATAACAGTAACATGTTGCAGCATCCCATCATTACTCCTATGATATGTTCCTCTCCAGTGTTTTTAATATCTAAACTATCCAGAAATTTAACCATGGCCCTGGTTAAAGAGAAGTGTCAGTTCCAGCTCACAACTTTGTAGACACGGAAGTCAATCAAACTAAGAAAAATCCATAGGTAACCAAGCTCTTGGGTTGCTTCACGCTTGCTATAATAAATGCTTGCATTTCTCAAAGTCTATGCTAATTTTAATAGATATATATGACCTAAAATAATTAAACCAAAGGGAAACTTGCTTTCGATCTCTGAAATGTCCTCTTTATATACCCTATCTGTCCTAGGTACCTTCCAGTAACATGTAAGAGTATGAGGTTTAACTAGATCTCTGGAATTTTGGAGACTAATGCAACACAATTGAGTTATACTTCCGTTTCATTTATACCAACTTTTAACAGAAGAGTAATATGTGGTTGCAGAAGAATCATCTGACTTCCTTTTTAACTTGGTTTAAAAGACATGATCACTCTTTTAAAATGGATTGTTATAACAAGGTTTATTTAAAAGTGAGATGGATGAGGAAAAGAGTCTAAAAAAACCCGCTTACTGGAAATGTAACATATCCTAAGTCTCTAACCGCAGGCTGTGACACAGATGATGAGTAAATTCTGTAACAGTAATGTTTATTACAGAAGTTTTTAAAATGAGTAGTTTTAGAACATCTGTGTTATTTTGTAGATATGGTACAATAAAAAAAATATGGCCATTAAAAAAAAAAAAGGTGATGCAGACTTTAATTGGAAATATGGCATTTTAAAATTCAGCCAAAGTTATGCAAGCATGAGAAAAAACCATAAGATATGGTTTCAAAGTCCTCAGGAAATACGTCACCCACTGCAGATTGGGTTTATCCGAATTTTAGAAAAACCTATTGAGATTAGTTTTTACCTAATACTGCATAAGATGATTACAGTTATTTGTGGCACTTTAATTCCTACTAGAAACAAAATGATGTTTTATAGAGATGTATCTACAAAAAAACCCAAACAACCCTGACATAAACCTCTTTTATCCATTCTCATTCCACAGAACCACCCTCTAAGCTGTAGAATCATGCACTTTTCTTAATGAAATGAAGGCTAGACAAATACATAGCAGAGGTTTCCAGAAATAAATTGTACTAACCTATGTACTGCATTATTTAAATTGATTAAGATTCCTAAAGAACAGAACTGGAACAAAAAATGTTTGGTTGCTTTGGCACATCCAGATGACTATTATCATTATCTTTCATGATTTCCCTTTTTTATCTCAGCATGATTTCTCCAAGATGTACCATTATGAGACAATCCCAACAAATGAGGCATTTGAATTTTTGGAGGTTTCATTTCCTCTTCCTTACAAGGCTTTAAAAATGAGCACATCAGAACAAGCGCTACAATTTAAGAGAACCTTGTGATTTTACTATCAGCTAGCTACAGATGACCCTACAAAAAGAAAAAATCCTTACAAGCTCCTAACAACAGCATAACTCCTCACTGCCTATAAAAGAATTGGTAAAATCCTTCTGGTGAAAGAAATCTAGAATTAACTTCAGAGTAATGTCAATATGTAATTCATGTTCTTCCCCTCGCATGCTCCTTCTGAAGAGTTTCTCCTCCTCCCTCCTCTCAGGGCTGGATTTTCAAAGCATTGTGTTTGGGCCACTGGAGTGTAAATGGGACTCCAGAGACTGCAGTTCCACATGCCACTTTGAAAATGTGCCTCTTAGCAACTAACTCAGCTGTCACTGAGTGCAGCCACTCTAGCAGAAGTCCAGCAACAAGAACAGCCCAAAGGGAGAAGGAAATGCTTTTGAACCCGAATTAAAATGTAAAAGGAGAGTCCTTCAATAATCCTTCTGTAAATCACTTACACAACTTTTCCTTACATAATTGTAGTGGCTTCTTGCATATGTAGAATATACATAAGAAAAATATTGAATCTTCCTTTTTCTCATGTTACTCCACTGTTCAGCAGTCCACATTTAATATTTATGAAACACATTGAAGATAAAAATAGTCACACATTGAGAACCAAAGTTCAAAGATGGCTGAATCAAATCAGCATAACACAAGCATAAATTTGAGAATAAAAGAAACTAGACAACACAAGATTTGAAAAGTGACTCTATTAGTATTAATTTTCTTTATCTGTTCTTGTTATACTTGACTGAAGACATCTTACACATTTTTAAAGCCTTTTGGAAGTTAACAAGAATTGAACTCACACTAGAAGGACAGAGATGTTTACAATGGATTAATTTATTTGTAAAGGAACCAAATTCTACTGAAGCTGTAGGACTTAGAAAAGCTGAATTTGGCACATAAAATTATGTTAACTTTATTCCTGGTAAGAATGTGCACCTCTGCATCCAGGTTAATGATTCTGTACAAAAATCACATTTTTCATTAGTAGTTACAGCCTAAATACTCAAAAGGTCAATCATTCTGGATAAAACCAATGTTTGACAGCAAATGAATTTTGGAAAGCAATGAACTCAGACTATGAAAATTAAGTCTCATTAAAATCAGGCACAGAAAAGGAAACTTTCGAGACCATTAGACATTCTGTAAATAAAAAGACAAAGGAATATTAGCAGTACAGAACTTAAAAAGAGACCAGAAGCTCTGCCTCTAGGTATTCCTTTATGTGGTGGTCTGATTTATAGGTGAATAGAGAAACTATGCCATGAAGCTAAAACAGATGTCATGGAAGTGAGATTTTTTTTAAATACTAATTATGCAAAAATCTCATTATTGATTGTGTAATAACATCATCTACCACACTTAAAATGTGTGGGATCTCTTCTCTCACTGAGGAGAACTTCCTCTTTAGTATTGTTTCAGAATCTAGACCAACCAAGTAACAAACCAAATGTAATAATGAGAGACTTTGAACACATCTCACAATTCCCAAATCTCTTCTATAAAAGGAAGCATTTAAGAAGAAGGAAAAGACATCTAAAGGCCCACAAATTAAAATGCTAACTTCTGTAACACCATACTCCTCAATCTTATTGTAGCAATCAAAGGAAGGAAGTTCTTCTTTGGATTCAACCTTAATGTAGCTATAATCACTTTTTCATTTCTGACGTGTAATACATCCACAGACATTGTAGCATAGCCACACACAAAGCACACATGTTGTTAGAATACTTTGAAGAATTCTAACTACTTTCAAGTAGTGCAGAAGTAAATGTACAGCTAATGTCACTTCTGTGACTGCTCTATTTCTTCAGTACACAATTCTATATCCACAGTCACCTTCATAAAAACAATATAGAAAGGTCCCATCGGGGTTTTTTTCACCTTTTTTCTCAAATCTATTTACAATTATTTGGTAAATTCAATTCAATTATTTATCTAGTTCCCTTTTTAAAGCATACAGAGCAACAAAAATTATGTAGAGTATATAAAAAAAAGCTAATCATTTTAAGGAAGCTGAGAAAAGTTACAAGTAAAATAGCACTAACATTAATTAATTCCATTTGCAGGAAATGTTAGAGACTGGTAACACACGTTTTTCACAAATGCTACAGGAATTCCTGAAACCATTACTGGACCTCCATTGTCTTCACAGTAGTAGTGCATTATTGATGTGCTTCTACTTTTATGACATATAAGCAAAATTTTTCCACAGCTGGTCCTGCCTGTAGCTCTGCAAGGAGAACAGTTGATACTCTGGCTTCAAACAGCCAGAAGTTGCAGGCACGTGTGCTTCCACAAACATAATTTGTGTCAGGAAATGTAGCCTTGAGATGAGTTCCTCATAAAAGGTGCAGATGTGTGTGAAGGAAGGGCCATGCAATGTGACAAAGAGGGCAGAGGGAGGTAGAGCAAAGGAGATGCCCAGTTACAGTCTCCACTTCCCATGACTGGCAGCTCAGGCACGGCACAAGGAACAGCAGGGATGCCAAGGCAAACAGGTATGTTCATGACCTTAAAAACATTATATGTAATAACTTGTGGAGGTTGTTTTATATAAAGCTCCAAAACAACAAGTGCTTGATTTTACCATCATTTACAAGATGAAATGGGGATCTTCAAGTAAGGAAGAAAGACTGAGCAATACACCAGCACATCTATTTGAACACTGCAACATCACAAGAATGGGAACATTCTGTCAAACTGTGTCCTGGAGCAATTTTCTTGACTCATTTTTGAGTTTCTCTGCTGACACTTTTCACAAAAGTATAATTCAAAAGACACAAAGATTTTCAATGCTACTTGATGCCACTGAAATCAATTAAAGTTTGGCCATTTACCTGGAGATGGCTTCATCTTCAGCTTTGCATAAGCAGTTATATCCTACTCTGATTCTGCATCTTCCATTAAATAAAGCAAGCAAAAAGGTTTAGGAATAACTATTCAATACCTTAACTTGTATTAGGTTTCTGTTACTCTTTCTTTCTCTGTAAGTAAGAAAATACCTTTGAAATATCCGGACAATGAGTTTCTCCACAGAAAACCCGTAAGGATCATCTCAATGTGCTTTTCATCACAAACACAAATTAAATAGTGACTAATAAGAAAGTTACTGGGTCTGACCTAGCTCTGGCCTCCAAAAGCGTACACCTAGAATTAAACATTAGTACCTACCTAGAAGTGCCTGAAACAAGCTGCTCTTAAAGATGCCCATCACCTTTCTGATGGCTTTTTTCAGCTGTTGCTCTTCTGGCTTCCGTAGTTTTTTGCAATATTCTTCCAGCAGCACTAAAGCTCGGTCAGTATCTAAAAAAAAAAAAACAAAAAACCAAGCACAACAACATCTTTATTGGCTCTGGAAAGTATCTAAATGCTCAAGTATTAACTACACATTTTGAGAGGCACATTGTTCACGCATGTAAGGAACATTTACAGCAAATGTTTATAGAATAATAAAATCACCTACAGTTGGAAAAGATCTACAAGATCATCGAATCCAACTATTAAACCAGCACCAAACCATGTCCCCAAGTGCCACATCCACATGCCTTTGGAACACTTCCAGGGAGGGTGATGTTGTTGCTTTCTGTAATCAGCTGTATGTCATGAGCATCATAGGCAAAAACTGCATGGGAAAATGATCTTTGGAACAGCATCTATAACAAGTGCTCAACTTCCATTTATCCAAAACCATCTGGAAGCTATGGGGCCTGGACCAAATTACAACTTGCAGAAGCTACAAAATTATAGACAATAGCCATTATGGATACCCATGCAGGAAAACTGGCCTTAAAACATATTCAGAGAAGACATGAAAGTGTTTGCTTTGCATCTGCAGCACTCAGCTCTCTGTTCTCTGACTGACAAATGTATATATGAAAGGCAGGTGTCCAAGAGTGAGGTGGGTTTTTTCTATTCCTTCAATACATAAAATTGCTATCTACCTCTTTGGTAAATGAGACTTTGATTGCAGACTTTCATCCATGTGCTGGCTCAAAGAGAGCAATCCAGCCTCACTGTAAGAGCCCAGAGAAATAGAGCTCTGTTTCTCCTGCTGCTATTATCTTTGTGTAGTCACCTGCCAAGAGCATGAGTGACACATAAAATTGCATGAAATCCAAACATCCCAATCTTACAGATAAGAAAAGAGAAGAACATGGAGAATAAGACTTCATCTGGCCTTCTCCCCATCCCAACTAGACTCCAGAAAGGTTCACAAACATATGTATGGCACTGAGATATCTGCGCATACTTTTGTAATTGTACTGACACCAAATTTTCAGTAATATTACTAAAAAAAAAAAAAAAAAACAACAAATTAATAATTAAAAGCAATTGCCTCATTATAAACTTCTTACTCTAGATTCAAAGTTTCATTACTAGGAGAGGGTAGATAGGGAGATTCCTCTGGTTAGACTGAACTCAACAAAGTAGTGTAAAATGCTTGGAAAGGTAAAAAAAAAGGTTTTATAATTCTTTTTTTCTAAATAACTAAAAGAAAACTTCTTTTTCACTATATAAAGATTGTCTTTGTTCAGAGTCTTGATGACCTCTGTAATATAGGCCTTGGGATGTGACAAGCAGATGAGTTCACATTAGAGGCAGAGACACGATTTGTATTCTGTAACTTGATTATATTCTCAAAAAAGGGGAAAGTTTTAATTAATCATTAAAGTCTAAGAAGATGCAATTTTCTTTCTCCTCACAGAAATTCTACCTGGTCACTGGCATCTTATCAGAGAAATGAAAAACATAATGAATAAAAAGGAATTGTATTTAAATGTTTTTATACATGCACAGATATATGTATAAAAATATATAGAATCATAGAATCATTAAGGTTGGAAAAGAGATCCAAGATCACAAAGTCCAACCTCATGTATATATCACACAGATAAGAAGATTAGGGAGCATTTTATAGCAGTGTAGACATTATTATAATGGAGAAGCTCATCATTTTCTGCTTTAATCCCACCTTGAGCGGGGCTCCAAGAGGAACCCCTTCTTTCTATGAGAGCTGTCCTTGGGGCAGGTAAGGATTAGGCACCTAGGACCTTAGGACCTCTTATAACCCACAAAGAGAGAGAGATCAGCTCTTTTAAAGGCCACATCACAATACCTGAGCTGGGCTTCCATCACAAACCATCCAAATACAAAGTATGGCCTTGAAATAAAGCTCTGGATCCAAGTGGGATATGATTGGGTACAAAAAACTACTTCTACATGTGAGCTCAGCTTCTTTTGCCTTGAAAACCCCAATCACATCATACCTTTTATTGACCTAATGACTGTGCCTGACCCACCTGTGACACCTCTACTTCCACTAATACACTAAGTGTTCTGGACAGCCTCAACGAAATAATTAGTGTGTAACTTAAAGCATGTGTTGGAATCAGTAATTCACTTTCTCCCAAGTACAGACATGCACATGTAATGAATCCATGGCTACTAAAGTGAAGCAGCAGAGTGGGGGAAAACCACTGCAAAGTATCCAGTACTGAGGACACATTTTAAGAGTGGACCAAGAAATTAAGAAAATGGGATGCGAATGCCTCTACCACTCCCTCTTTCTTAGTGGCTTGGAGAAACATGCTGACATTCCCTCCTTCATCAGTCATTCCTTTCCTGAAGTGTACAGTTCATATTTTAAAAAAACAGCTACAAAAAGTAGCATCCTTTGGGGATATGAGCAGTTTTTATTTTCACTCAAAATATTATTTTTCAATTCATGAAGATTAAAAATGTCTACTTTTTGTTGACCCCAGAAAAGTCCTAAATGATATAAACTGAACAACCAGCAATAGAGCACAGTTCTAGTGCTAAATCTAAATCCCAGATAAATCCCAGATCAATTAATGATCTTCCTGCCTAATTTTCCTCTCTAGATTTAATAGGATACATTGTTTTTACTCCATCCCTGAGCTCCAGCATGGAGTTGCAACCTTTTCCTGCACAATCTCGCTTGGCAGCAGTGTATCTAGTTTTCCAAATAACCTGTGATGGGTGACATGTGCTGGGAGATTCAATCAGGATCCCCAGGCACATCCTGACCAAGACTATTTTAGTATGTGGGGGAGGGGGGCCATGCAACCATTACTGCTGGAGCACTCCTGAAAAGCCAAGGGATTTATGGAGAGTACTCGGATCTCCAGTCAATTTGTCACCAGATTAGGCTTTCAAAAAAGAACTTTCCCCCTTCTTGCCAAACTCTCCTGATTAAAAATTACTCAAAACTAGATCTTCATATGGATTTGACAGTATTTAGCATGCCAGGGCACAATCCTGTTTAGCACCAGCACAGCACATTCCTACCTCTGCACAACACAGAGCAATAGGAAATAATGTAATAAAATGGCACAGCTGAAGAATGCTCAGTACTCACCCCAAAATAATAACCATTGTCAACTCCCAGTCATACCCAAAAACAGATGAGGACATCCAATATCTTTTCTTTTGCAGCTACAAAGCTTAAGTACTATCTGGTTGCAAGAATGGACTGCCCAGACTGCAGCACAATAGTCAAATAAGAACCACATTCCCTGCCACCCAGTTAAGTGGAAGTTTCTGAATCTGAATATCCACATATCCTTTTCATCAAGAAGAATGAGAGATTGGCGGCTTTCATGAGGGACTGGATCATTGTATACATTACAATGTGCAATGAAACACATATTTAATTTATAGCAGCCAAAGTCCTGGACCTAACAGAGTATATCAAAAATACAACCAAAAAAATCTTTGTTCTATGGTATCACTATTCTCCAGTAGTGATACCAAAAGCAAATTCAAGCAAGACAACAAATCCACTGAACACACAATTAAATATCCCAAGAGGTGGGCCTCTGTGTGGATCCTGAGTAGGTCCTTTGTCTGTGAACAAAAGATCACTGAAAAGTCAGCATCAGCTGTGCCCCATGAGGCCTGCTGGACATAGTTCTAACCTTTTTACTGCTTCTTTGTATTTTATAACACTATTATAAAATTTATCTTATTGGCTTTGAAAGACAACTTTGACACAGCTATTCAGAAGATACAGTCCTACAAAAACACACTTATATTCTTAACACACTTATATTCTTATAGTCAGTAAAAGCATTATTGTTTTGTTTAAATAAATCATACTCAAAACATCTTAATACAATTGTAGGGAAAAATCGTAAGGAATAAAACAGCTTTTATGGTCCCACAGGATCTTGTCCAAGAGCTTATCAGTTAAGCCAAACTAACTCAAAATTCTGTAAATTTTATTGCTTTATCACTCCGTAATTTTTTAAGCAGTTCAGGAATCTTTATGGTTTATGTTACTGATCAGGGAATGGGTAATTGGTACAATACAGCAAATCAGAGATACATCACATTGACACAAAACTATAAAGCATTAACTTTGCTTACTGACTCCCCAGAAAACTTTTTCCTTCCTCCCTCTATCTAAAGTTTTATCACACAAGGAATTACTCAATTTTTCTTCTACAAAATGAGCCTCTTCTTAACTTAATGTATTGATCAATATAAGAATCAAAAAAAGAGGCAAATCCTTGGGGTTATTATTCTAGATGGGATCATTGCAGAATAGTCCACACTTTATACCACCCACACTGTATAGACTTTTCTGTGATGTTGATTTTTAAAGCTCAGTAAGTAAACATTAATGCTGTAGATTTAAAATAATCTGTTGGGGCAATGCTTATGCATCTGATGAAACAAATAAAAAAATTGTACAGAAAATTGTATAGAAAACCCAAGTTATATTTTAACAAAATGTAACTTCAGTACATCTTACAGACAAAAGGTTTCCCAGGGATACTGTCAACAAGAAATGAAGCCATACATCCAAGCACATACAGAATAAGGTGCACTATGTATCAGAAGAAATGAAATTCTCACCAATAAATTGCTTCCTAAAGCACTGCTCTTAAAATGTAAGCGACACATACTAAAGACTAAATTTGATGATCATGCATATTTAAATTAATTCTGCAATAATTGTATCATCTACTTTGCCAAAATGATGTTAAAATCAATTCTATTTCCCAGGGTCCATATTCTAGATCTGGATGCAATACTGACCAGTACCTTGAAGCAGAAGGATTCTTTTCCTCTGCTGGTTTGTTTCTGAGTTTTTGTTATGCTCTCATGTTTTGCAAGCACATTTTTAGAATCACTTTGAAAGTCCACATAGGCAAGGAGACACTATAGTCAGTGCAGCATTTGCAGTAGAGTCCTGGTAGAGTTGAAGCATCTGCAGCTCCGCTAGTGTGGGCAGTTCTGTTGATTAAAAAGGTTTTGTGCCTTTATATGGGATAGGATGAGACAGCCATGCCTGCATGCGGCAGGTCACACAACACACCACAGGACCCAGGAAAAAAGTTTCTTAAATATGTCCCAGATGTTTATTCACACCATTTATCCTTCAGATGAACTAAATATATTCCATATGAAGACAATTTAGGTTTATCCAGAAACGCCAACAACTAATAAGGAAAATATTTGACTAACAGGATTAATTGAAACTATGAGAAAGATAAAAGCGATTCAAAAACCAGTCTCCAAGCAGCTCCATTTTCAATCCAAGGTTTCCTGAATGATGATGGCTCAAACCAAAGGAGAAGATAATGGAAGCTCCAGATAACTAAAGCAGATGCTACTAAGGCCATGTATATGAATATATGGCTACTTTCAAGCCATTAGAGCTCCTTCTGGCTGCATTAAAGTCATATAGGCTGAACTCTATATGGACCCATATACGTAACTGGCCAAGATCAGTCACTGATTTTGCACTCAAATTGTTGTGTTTTGAATACCCCCAGTCTGCTGAGAGCTGCTGCTGCCTTCCTTGGGAGTATGATCCTGTAACCCAAATCCTGCTATGAAGCAAGGTAACTCAGAAGATGGAGAGAAAAAAATGAAAATACATTTCCAAACTCAGCAAGTTCTGCCTTGCACATGGAAGAAATCAGAGAAAGCTGGTTAACAGGGCCCTGCACCAGCACAAGGGAGCATCAGGCAGCCAATGCCTCTCAGGGAACCACAAGTCTACCACAGTCCTGTTGGTAAGTTTAGAAACACATTTACATTTCTTTCCTCCCACTGCCATCAGAGTTTGTGAATGAAAAGACTTTTGGGTTGCAACAGTGTGGGAAAATGTTAACTTAAATGAAAAATGAGGTTTCATCAGTGAGAGATGGTTAACATTAGTTGAGATTTAACCCTGAGCTGATAAGAGAAAGGAGTGGTTTTAATACAACTTTTCTTTTTTTAAAAAAAATATGGGTTTTTTTCCTAAAATGGATTTAAATTATCTTCTGACTTGCAAAGTTGGTGGTAGAGGTGAATTTTAAAAGAAAAACTCACCAACATATTTCAAGAGACATTTTCCAGGTTTTTGAGAACCAGAATTGGGAAAATGCAGGGCATTGAAGCAAGAAAAGGCATGAAGAATGGTGGAGAAAAAACACAGGAGACAAAATAGAAGTGAGAAATGGAACCAGAGCACCAGGAAAGGGTGCGAGGAAGTGCTCTCAGTGAACTTTGACAACTTTAGAAGATCTCAAAAACTGCTTTCATTTAGACGACCAAAAGAGACAGAGGAGCAAACACTTGCCCTGCCTCAGTTATTTAAAGATGTCGTGATTGGATTCTATGGTCTGGAAATCTCAAAAAATTAAAATGAGTTGTTACAGATCAACAGGAGGGAATGCAGTAGTCCCTAAGAAATTTCCAGGCAACCTGCCTTGGGACTAATCCAAGTCAAAACTGTTAGTAACACATTTGCCTTCCCTGATCTCCACACAGAACAGCAAACACAAAGGAATAAATACTGCTAATACACAATGTTCTGTACCCACAGAAATTTTAGAAAGAAATTCAAGAAACAGTACACTAAGATGGTTGAGAAAAACACAAGCTGTAGGTTCTCATGGCTCAAAGGACTTGAGAACTATTAGACAAATGATAATCATAAAATATTTACCTGTAAAAATCAATATGAGACACTAATTAATTGAGCAGACTGCACAGAGGGAAAGCAGACAGGGAATATGTGTACAAACCAGAAAGCTCTCAGCATCTTGGGCCCTTCATGTCTGCAAGAGGACTTTAAACAACTATCAAGGAAATGCAGCATAGGGGTTATACAACCTTGACGAAGCATAAGGCATGACGTATGTGCCAATCACTCAGTGTGGCAAGCACTCAAAACAAACAAGCAAAAGGGTTAAAAATAAGAGCTCCTCGGGATATGCACAGCACACAAATCCATCTTCTGTCCTGCTAGGGAAAACCATGGGACAGAAAAAGCGGGCGGCTAATCATCGAAGGGATTACCAGGCAGGCTTGTTTCTGGGGTTTCAGCCTTTAGCAACCAGATTGGCACACAGAGGAGGCCAACACATGGCCTATGAAGGTTAATCTTGGGCAAGTGGAGAGTCTTTCAAGGAGTATTTCAAGTTGAGGTTGCATTCTGAGTCGCCCTTGCTCTCCACTAACTGTAAAAAGTGTGACATCCCTAAACTAACCGTAGCCTTGTTGAATTCTCTGCACAGACTGCTTTCCTGCAAAATACCAATTTAGGAACAGTTTTGTCGTGAAGCAGTGTTATTCTAGACCATGATGCTGCCAGCAGACAAGAAATGGGCCAGACAGACTGTAAGAACTGCTATGCAAGTACAACAGCAAATTTCTCAGTACAAGGCAGTATTACATGCCCAGGTATATTAAGGGGAAACCAGGTATCCAAATGCCAAGGAAAACTGAAGCAAGGAAGACAGGCAGCTTTGCACTGAACAATGTTACAATGCAGTTGAGTTGTTTCAGGTCTCTCTGCTCCACACAGCTCATGGGAAAGGCTGCCACGGAACTGCAGAAGTTGCTCAGCACTCTTGTTCCAGAATATTGATTGGAGCAGACGATACAACACAGAGGACTTAATGTTCTGCAAGTCAGATTGCTTTGAAGGGCAGGACTTGTGTTATGATGTGTCAGCTGAACTGTCTGAGAAACACAACAGACAGACACAGAGAGCCTGGAGGAGCCCTATTAGGTTTTCAGTTTTCCTCTCTACTCTGCAGGAGGACCCAGGCTTACACCCATCCCACAGATGGCAAGTTGCACTGGTAACCTCCTACCTCACCATCTGACTTCAGTGCCTGAAGGTTCCAGTGGTTTTTTCTACTACACAAAAACAATCTTTTTTTTGTTATAAATCAGGACAACTACTTGTTCTCCAGACGTCAATGTGTAAAGCAAACCACCATTATTCGCTTTACAGCCTCTTCTACACTTGTTTGATTTGTCATGTCCCTTCCCTGCTCACTGTCCTTTATTCCTGTTCCAGCCTGTGGATCTTTTATATACTGTTTACATTCCCAAAGCCTCTTATTCTCTTTTCTGGAATTAAACTTGTCTTAAAGTACAACCCACAAACTCAGGCTGGAGACCCAGTAATGATACAGGAACACTGACTGGTGGATGGAGCTGGACAGAAGAACCAACAGCCTTATGACACACAACACACACACACACACAACCAGGGAAGTGATGTGTTCTTTTTTTTGCTTATTTGTTAAGAATCAGACTTTTTGTCTAACTTACTATAAGGAAAACTAAGAAAAATTTCACTTATCAGTGTTGATTAGTCCAATGTAACCTTGTTGTCCATGTATCTTCACGCTTGATTTTACAACATAACCACACATCTGTTCTGTTAAAATGCTGCCTTCACACATATTTTAGCTTTAAATATAGTTTTATAAACTTGACTAACTGTACTTACACAAGGAATAGGATAATTATATCAAGATCAGGAACTGGCTCAGCAAAAACTCACAAAATTTACTCCAGAATTCTGGTTAATCAGAAAGGATCCTGAAAACCAAGCTACATTCCTACTTCAGTGCCTCCAGATGGGACTATCTAACCCCTGCAATCCCACAGATATGTCTTGTCTACTCATCCCTGCCTGTAAAATACAACTAAATCTTGAAAAAATACTCAGTATTTAGTGTATAATCTGTTAATCTTATGTATCACACTTCACCATAAGGAAGAGCCCACTTCTTATCAGGGGCTTATTCTGGGACCTGAACTCTTCCTACCACATCACTTTTTTTCAGAAGGGCTTTAGCAACTGCTGATAGCAGCTGTTCATCACTCCAGGGCCATTCCTTTTCTCCAATGAGTTCTCTTTTCCCAGATACGTTGAAGGTAATGTGGGACCTGTTCATTAGCAATCCTTGCTCCAGTTTGGTGACCTAGCTACACAGGTGACCTGTTTGCCTTTCAGACAACAGAATGAGGAGATTCTGGGGCCTTGACACTCCTTCCAAAACTAGAGACACCCTGCAATTACAAGTAGCTTCACTTGACCTTTGTGTTTCTGCCTTTCAAGTGTCTCAACGCTAAAATCTAGGTGTACAGATGCTAATGTTAAATCAACAATGCAAATATGAAGACAGAATGAAAAATGAAGCCACAAACCCTCAAAATGACATAGCACAAAATGAAAACCTCTTATTTATACAGCTGAAGAAACGTAAATTGACATCTTAACAGTGCAAAATTATCAGAGTGCCCTCTTTGAAGAGCTTACACTCTAATTGAATGCAAGACACAGAACTAGTGGAACTTGATGCATAGTTGCAAGAGTAAAAACCAGGAGTTAGACACTTAGTACAGCAGCTGTGTATTTTTTTTTCTTTGAAAGAACATTCAGTATCAAAATTAACATAAATGTGAAAATTGGAGTGAGAGAGAAAACTAACAAAAAGATGTCTGTTCAGGAATAAATAACTTCCAAACTCATACAAAAGAATCATTATATTACATGAAAGAAAACAATTCAGTAACACAAATGTCTTTCTAGTGATGCAAAAAAATAAAATGGAATGAGATCAAATTACCTTTATTTATTAGCAAAATAGGCATTTATGGTCTTACATTTTCTCACACCCATGCTGGAATTTTTAATTTAAGAACCTTTGTATTATACTAGAATCTCTGAGTCAATAAAAAAACCCAACATGAGCCTTCAGGCAACAACACAAAATAAATTTTACATTTTAGACATTAAACAACTGAGTCTGTAGGTTTTCAAAGCTTGGTTTGGGGTTGCTTGGTTGAGGTTTTTTTGGTTAAAAGCACAGCTTGGCAGACATCCATCTGCAAGGTAGTGTTAACATAGTGCTCAACACCTTTAACTGAACCGGAAGGTGCCTGGAATGATTCCACTACAGTATAATGCAAGATATGCCCATACAGTCAGGCGAGAGAAGAGCATTTGAAATCAGAAAAGATTGGTTTCTGCTTGTGAAACTGTAAATTGTCTAGATTCCTCTTTCCAGGAAATGCTACATGATTCAATGCCCTGATAAATAAGCTTTGAAGGAAGCGTTAACCTCTTCAGCCTAAAAGCAAGGACAGACTTAAGGACAATCACACTGACTTGTTCTGGCAAACAAAGTGTTTACTGCCACCAAAAACTCTTCTGGACTACATCCAATAAAGAGCAAATGTTTCCTTCACATATTTTGTTTGTTGATTACGACTGTCATCACCCATCAGGTCAGGGCAGCTTTGTTGGCTCTTTCTGAGATGAATATGGCAGGAGAAAACATGATCTTTATTTCTAGTTTTATAAAGCTGTTGTATGGCACTGTGTTAATTTACAGTAAATACAAGAAGATACCGCAGTGAAACAGACCTTAAATACTTGTAAGAAGCAGGAACCTGGTATGACCTGACCAAAATAAGCATATCTGAGTAAGGCAGATTTTCTCATTTTGCTGAAGCAGGGACTGCAAAATCATCTTTTATCACATTTGGCCACTAGTTACAAATTCGGCTTTTTCTCCATGGTTACCCTCTGACATCTAACTTGGCCATCTGGAACAAATTCAGCAGGAAAGAAGAGAGGATGAGAAGGAAAAAGATTATGCTTATAATGCAAGACACCATTGCTTCTACTGAGTGCAATATGCACTTAACAGGAATGGAGGAGAGGATGCACAGCTGCCTCTTGTGCTTGTATCAACACTATGGTTGCTTCCAATTCCAATGACTAAGAGTACAATAATTTATAACACTTTTTTCCCCACAAAAATAATGAATAGTGTTAATTTATAGCACTCACAGAACACAGTGTCAGCTCTCATAAATATCTCAGATAAGGAAATGTTTTTGCCACAAAAATTTATATGAAAGAATGAGACATCATCAAACTGAGGTAAGTGAGTTATAGTGTGGTTACCCTGTGTTTTGTCTGTGGGGAGAGAGAAAATGACAATTGTCCAGAAGGTAACACAGATCCTAGGTGTGTTAAAATGCCCTTTGGAGGTGGATCTCTCCCTCTAGTGACCAAAGCAACCCTCTAGGACAAAAAGCTGCGCACCCTACGTAGGTGAGGCAACTAAAATGGGATGGATCTGCATTAAACATCTGAGAAATACCAGAATAACAACAGGGCTGAAAAAGAGTACAGATTTCACTCTTCCCAGTCCAGAGCCCTCTTAGCTTTGCAGTCTGCATGCACATAACAAAGGCTTGTTCTGTATAATGCCTGCTCCTACAGCCCTTTTGTGGGCAAAATACTTCACTGTTTCTCACAGCAGAAACAATGTCTGGCTGGGAAAAGCTCACTGCCATAAAAGTAGTGACATCTTTAAATCAAAGCTTTCTGGTGAAAATTGGCACGGTTTAGATAGTAATTTTCTGACACTTGTTTGTTTAACTCTTAGAAATCTAAAATTGTGCTTTCCACAGCCCGTAAATGTAACTAAAATTTGTACTGCTCCCATTCAATTAACTGTAAAAACTGAGAGAGAGTTGAACGAAACTTTGAGTGAAGGATGAGGCCTTTTAGCCATGTACTTATTTGAGAAAATTTATTCAGCAGCTGAAAGGACAAAAAATCTTGTAATATCAATTACCTATTACAAGTAAAAGAGAAACAAAATTTCCAATATATGTTGGATTTGCTGCTGTTAAGATGTAAGGAGCCTGAAACCACATTCAAGATTTTTGGGCATAAAAAGTTATGATCTTAAATTTAAATTTTGTTAGCCAAAAAGAAGCTGCCAGTTTCAAAGAGAATTAGGAAATGAATGGGAGCTAGCTTTGTCTGGTCCTTTCTGAACTTTGCTTTAAAAGCTCCTGCTGAGTTGATTTTAGACCCCTTCCTTTCAATAGACCAGCCACAAAGTCAGCACTACCACTACAAAATCCAGCATTTCATACAGCATATCTGTCAGATTCTTCTAAATGGGCCAGAAGTTGTCCACATGGGATCAGACAGAAGTGTTTGAATTCTTGACATTGATGTGCTTAATAAAACATGTCCTAGAAGGCATTTTTTAATATAAAAGGAATGATGCAAAAAGTTATTCCATGACAGAATCAGCATGTCTTTATGAACTGGCTACAAGGCGGGGCAAGTCAAGATGGTTTTAACAGCAGCCCACAGGTTTCATCTGACAAAAGGTACAATCCCTCTCCCTTTGAGAGACGGAAAGTGGGCTGAGGGTTGTACAAAACCCACCACCCACATTTCTCTGACTGCCTAGACACAGCTAGATGTGAAAGGAGGATGAGAGGGTTAGTCTAGAAGCACATGTGCAGCCAGGCACCCAGATGTGGGGGTTCCTGCCATCTCTGTGGGAATCACAAGCAGGGCTCCAAAACTGGAATCTGATCTCCATCACAGAGGAGCATGGATTTAATTAGTTCTTTCCATCACTGTGAAAGACATGAATGAATTACAGTAACATTTTTGCTATTAACTATTCTGTTGATGAATCCAAAATATATGCAATTACAGATCTAAATATAGTCCCTTACAGTTAACAGAAATCAAGCTAAGTAACTCAGGAAGGGAGGGAGGGAGAGCAGACATCTAAACCCATGCAAAAACCTGACTTCACTTCTTCTGTATGGCAGTACAATTTTACTTTGAAGTAAAGCCTTCCTCAAAAAGTTACGTAATGTTTCTATAAATAGTTCTATTCAGAAATATTCTAGTTTGCGAAAGTAAAGTAAAAATTAAGCAAAAATAATGAATTTATTTTCTTTGCAAAACTGTTCATGTCGTTCCATCTCTAAATGGCACTGTACAACAAATCATTTTGTAACTACAGTCAGATGTCTGTCTCATCTGATTTAAAATTTTAAGTGTACTTCAAAATTAGAGATAAGCAAAAGGCAGAGAGAGAGCCCTTGGTTTAACTGTGCAGCAATAGTGCACCAATCCATACAACATGTCACCCCATACCTAAAGGGGGCACATCCAACACCACAGGATACTCCATAGTCTCTTTCCAGCCTCGTTTCTTGCTGATAATACCAGCAAGCATGTCAACTTTGTGAACATTCCTGGGAAAGTGGATCCTCATTGCCCTCCACACTAAAGTGAGAAAATCTTTTCACTCTAGCACATCAGGAAAGGGAAAACAGGTACTGACACATGACCAGAACCAGAAGCAAGTCTTTTTTTTCCCCACATCCATAAGAAATTAAAGCTTCCTCTAAGTTATATGTTTTTTATTATTAAGCAAACTATTTTTTTCCTAACTATACAGGCCTGGACTTTTAAAAGCAAGACAGCAGGCATCACACCAAGCAGCAAATTAGCAAAATTAGGTGCAAAGCTATGTGAAATTTGAAGACTGGTACTGGATGTGAGAGCTCTTTCAGAGACAAATTCCCAAAAAGCTTCAATTGTTCTTTAGAAAGACCCAGAACTGGCCAGTGCCAAAGAAAGCAGTGCTTGGTAACAACTTCCAATAATAAATATCAATATGTTTTAAAGCTTGTTTTCACAGGTTTCTCTGTCTGGATATGATTTTAGGATAATATTTTAATCAAATCCAAAACAGCAATGCAGAAAAAGGTGCTGACATTTAGAGGGATAATCCTGTCCTCAATGCTGATACTGAAATACATACTTCTGCACAGCCTACAAGAGAGTATTCCACTGAGATTTCTACAGATGCCCTGGGTGGGAAGGACAGTAGACAGGAACTGCCAAACACATAAGACCAGAAAGGGAAAATAAGTTATCAGCAAAAATACTAAACTAGTTAGACACTGCTGTTTTTGCAAAGCAAATACAAAGAGGAAAAAAAAAAAAAAAAGAAGAATCCCCTCAATCTCCCTAACATTCACTGGAGTAACAGGGATTACTTGAAAAAATAGCAATCTTTTTAAAAACAGTAGAATGTTTTGAGTTGCCAGCATGCTTTTAATTACGTTTAGAAAGTTAAAATCTATTGCATGAACTAGACAAATTAAGTCTTTCAAAATCACAGTGAAGTTGCTGATTCGCCAAAATTTTCAATCCTGCAATTTACATGCTTAAATACATTTTTAACAATACCCTTTTAATAATCAAAAACATTCACACTGGCAACTTCAGTGCACTGACTGATGTGACAGTTTAAAGTATTTCAAGAGGGATATTTGAGTCTCTTGACTTTATATTTTAACATTGCCAAAACGCACATCCTCTTAACACCAAAGAAGAAAGTCAAGCCTTGGTGTACACTAAGACTGACCCAAACTGCCTGGAAACAAATAGGAAATCCACAGATTTTTAAGGCCAGAAAGGGACTGCTGTGATTGCCAATCTCACTTCGGCACAAAGGAGCCTGTAAGATTTCATCCCAAAAATACTGCAGCAAGTATTCAGAAACTGAATTACAGCTGAACATCTGGCACTGAAACATCCTTAGTGTAAATCACCTAAAGCAGGATTAAAATTTAAATTATGCAAAATTTCTGTTTTCCTCCTGTAAACAGGTAGGACACACAAGCCTCACCAGTACATCAGGGTGTACATACAGACCCTTTTACAGCACAGCAGGATGAATTATTAAGAATGGAACTCCTCCATACACGTTTCCACCTTCACTACACATAATGGCAAGCGATTCCATGAATGACAATTCCATTCATTAAAATATTTCAGCTTTGAAATTTCATTTCTACACTGTCATGTCCTAAAATACAATCACGAAATGCCATTTATTGTTTTTTTCTAAATAATTCTAGCAATCTGCATGGTTTATCATTATTTACACAGTAAATGTTAACTCAGAACTAATGAAGGGTTATTCCTACACGGAAGAGAACCCGAAGACACATCGATTACATCCTCATTTCTATTTGTAACATTCCCTTTTTGCCCTGTCCCCCACATTTTGTATCATCAGACGCAGGGATATATCAGATCAAGGGACATCTGGATAGATGAGCTGAATAAAAAAAGGTTCACATGACCCTTATTCTATTAGCATATTCAGAAACTTTAAATCATTGTCCAATTTGCAAGAAACCAGAAATAACCTAAGGTCTGTGAGTGTTTTCAGAGTAAGAATTTGCCTTCATATACTTCCCCATTGTTGTCTGAATGCTGGACACCACATTTTCCAAAAGCTGCAAACACAAACTTGAGGTGAGAAGAGGCCAAACCTAAGGCTGTTTGTCTTTTCTCAAATGCTGCCATACTACAGCCATAAAGACAGTAGTTTTATATTGTACTAATGCATGGAAATTCAAGCTAATTAAAATCACATTAGAAAAAAGAAAACCTCACATTCAAATCACCTTCAAAACACAGCTCTCATAACTTGTTTTAAAATTAGCCTTGAAACTTTCTTATTTATTTATGCTGCTACTGATAGCTGACGTTTATCCGCCAAACATGCCACGCATAGATAACAGATTAAACTACGGTTTTAAAATTTATTAGCATTTGTAAGAGAGGCTTCTCACAAAATTAAATGTCAAACTTTACTCTTGGTGTCTGTTCAAAATCTCGGATGGCTGATCTTTACAAAAAAACTATTTGAGGCCAAATTTGACGTAAGTCTTAAAACACAGCATAAAATTACTTTTAAAAATTATTATTGTAAGGGCACAGATTTTTCTCCCATTTTCAATGCAAAAGAAAAACGATTTCCATTCCCCATTAAAGCATTTTTAATTTGAAATTGTTAAGTACTAGAAATCAACAATCTAACACAATGAAGACGCAATATGAGATATGAAGCTTCATAGCCCACCTTTCTTCTTGACTGGCATTCTTCTTCCTACTTCTGAATCTGGTTGCAAGCACTTATTTACAGGTACTAATGAAGTACTACAGGAACACTCTGCAAGGTCAGGAACTGACTATCTATTGCAGAACACTTTTACAGTTCAGTTAGGAAATGCAGCTTCAATCTTCATTTCTATGAATGCTTGCTGTTCCCTTGGATTGGGCTTCCGACGCTCTCCACAAATAAGAAAAAAAAAGGAGGGGGGAAAGAAGCTTTTTGATTCTTTTTTAAGAGATGCTTTCAATTTCTTTAAAATATATTTGACTCTATAAAAATACAAGAGCAAACGTTCCTTGGCAATATAAAACCTTATTATAACTCCTCTTCTGGCAGCAAAGTTTGAAAATTAAAAGATTTTATGCAATACAATTAAGGCACAGTCCATCTCTAGGCAGCTGTCTCAATACTCCACCTGTACATGCTCAAAAACATATTATTTGCAGGACAAAAATGCCCAAGTAATCCAAATAAGGAGGAAGACAAAAACAATCCAAAGTGCCTCTTTAAGTTCTTTCACTTCTTGAATTAATTTTGCTAGCTATGTATTAGGTGACTACACAGCAGACTGAAAAGATCCCTTTTTCCTCACCAGACAAGAGCCTTCAAACATCACCCTCTTACCCAACAGAAGTCACTGGGCAGACACTTTCATTTTTATTATCTGCAAGCCACCCAGCCTTACGGTCTTTAATGTCCCTCTGATCCTCCCATGTATTAAAAGAGAGGATTGAAAACGAGGAAAGCAATCCCTTGACCTGGAATTATTAAAGTGACAGTGCTGCTCACTGGGCACTTGGGCAAAGCAGATTGCTTTATACTGGAGTCATTTACTTCATGCCATTCCTTCCCTTGCACAGCAGCAGCCACCTCGTGAAAGAGGAATAAGGAGAGTTAGGAGAAGAGCTTCACAAAAGGTTCATTTTCAGAGATAACGAAGTATTAATGAAACACAAAGCAAGCCATGAGATCAGTCCGGAGTTTCCCACTCAGAAGCGCAGCTGGTTGGCTTCAGTATCAGCCTCTCTCTCTCTCCCTTTTTCTGGAAAAACAAAAAGAGAAACAGAAACGGGATAGATTTTCTTCATCTGCCTCGTTAAGGAAAAGTCTGAGAAAGGCGGACAAGCTCCGAAGGCTTCCCTTCCCCGCGCGAACGAGGAGCTGCGATGCACATGACAGGGCTTTGCTGTGCATCGTCTTCTCTGGGAGACGGGAACTGTGTTTGTGAGGGGGCGGCTCTGCTTTGCTCTCTAATGTTCACACTTGGGATCTGTTCGTCCCCGCGTCCCGCCACTCAGGGGCTGTCCCCTCTCATCCCCTCTCCACTCCCCCCTCCCCCGGTTCCCTCGAACCCGAAAGGGTGGGGAACTGGGATGGGATGCAGGTGAACTGGCGAAGCCAGGCTGAGATGAAGGAAAAGGACAATTCCCCCCAGGATTGCTGAGGGGCAGGCGAGGAGCAGGAGCCGAGGGGATGAGGGAGAGGCTGGAGGTGGGGCAAAGCGAGACGCAGCCGGGGCGAGGGGCGCTCGAAGGGGGCGGGACGGGGAGGGAGCACAAAGGAGCCGGAGGCGAGGGAAGGGGGCAACGGACGGGAGGGCAGCGGGCGTT